>JARDYH010000003.1:112786381-113986381 GCA_029215795.1 Anniella stebbinsi | reverse complement strand
CATAGCTGTTAAAGATGAGGAGCCTGCAGAATAAAGACATGGCAATCCTAATTCAGCATTAACACAGGGACTCCAAATTTTTAAGAATTAATCATTGCAAGTCCTGGATCTGGATGGCCATTTTGACTTTTCCCTGATTCAAAGTATTTCAATCTCAAGGTTTTTCCAGCCCAAATTTGAAGAAATTTGTGAATTTTGATACAAAAAAATAAAATAAACTGAAACAAAATTCTCATCCATCTCTAGTTGGATTCCATGGCCTGGAGCACTTGGGGCCAGGTTCAGCTGATTTGCAAGCTACAGCCTTTCCTGGACAGGGATAACCTAGCCACAGTAGTGCATGCCCTGGTAACTTCCCGATTAGACTACTGCAATGCACTCTACATGGGGCTGCCCTTGAAGATTACTCAGAAGTTGCAGCTAGTGCAAAATGCAGCAGCTAGCTAGACTGCTGACCAGTACATCCCACAAAGACCTAGTGTCTTAAAGGAATTGCATTGGCTGCCTATACGCTTCCAGTCGGAATTCAAGGTGATGGTAATGACTTTTAAAACCCTAAACAGTTTGGGACCTCGATACTTGAGGGAGTGCCTCTCCCTATATCTGCCTGCCGAGACTTGAGATCTGTTGGAGGATCCCTCCTCTGCGCCCCACCAATGCAAGACATATGCTGTGGTGGGACATGGGAGAGGGCTTTCTCTGTTGTGGCACCCTGGCTGTGGAATGCACTCCCCGTGGAGGCCCGACGGGCGCAGGCACAGGCTTCATTTCGGCGCGAAGCTAAAACTAGGGTGACCAGATTTTGGAACCCAAAATCCCGGTCCCCCCCGCCACCCAAAACAACCCCCCCCACCAAGCCACCCCCCAAAAACAACCCCCCCAAGCCACCCCCCCACCCAAAACAACCCCCCCACCAAGCCACCCACCCCCACCCACCTACCGCGCAGGCGTCCGGGCTCCTCGGGGGTCATCGCCATCGCAACTAGCTCCGACGAGGCCGGAGGCCGCGCAGAAGAGGCGGGGGAGGGGCGATTACATCACTTCTGGATCCGGCCCTCTCCCATCCCTTCTGCGTGGCCTCTGGCCTCACGAGCCCGGCAGTGGCGGTGGAGGACCCAGCGGCGGTGGACCCGGCCGCCCCAGCAGGTAAGTGCCCAGCGCCCCGCGCCCCACGCCCCGCGCCTCGCGCTCCTTATCCGCAGGGGCGTCCGCTTCCCTCCGGTGCTCGAATCTACTGAGAAACAGGCTTCACGGCCTGTCTCGCTACTGAGGGACAGGCCGCGAAGCCTGTTTCTCAGTAGATTCGAGCACCGGAGGGAAGCGGATGCCCCTGCGGATAAGGAGCACGAGGCGCGAGGGAGGGCACTTACCTTCTGGGGTGGCCGCTTCCCGGGCTCCTCCGCCGCCACCACCACCAGGTCTACCGCCGCTCCTCGCTTGCTGCCACTGCCGTGTGACCCCCCGCCACCCCGGTTTGCCCCCACCGCCCCCAGTTGGGCCAGTTGGCCCCAGGTTTCCCGGTTAGGACCGGGAAACCCTGAGCCAGCTGGACACCCTACTAAAATATGGCTTGTTATCAAAGCCTTTGAGGGCTAAATTCACCAAGCCTGCACATAGTTTTAATTGTTTTAATTGGCTTTAAGTGTTTTTAAATTCTATACTGGTTTTAGCTTGATTAATGGTTTAATTTGTTTTTAGCTGTGTACATTTATTGTTTTATATTTTTGTATGCTTTTATCTGTATACAGACCTGAAATCCTTGTGACATGGGGTGGGATACAAATGTTTTAATAAATAAATTAAATAAATAAATAGTTGCTGAAAATTTGCACCTAACTGGAGTAGGATTGGGTTTCTACTTAGCCTTCAATCATCTCAGCCATTCCTTATAGAATAAATGTAGCAATACAATAATATATCAAACAGATGTGTCATTAGTTTATCTACATTCACCCATTCAGTGAATGTTAGAACATTAGTTGTAACATTCCCTCTTAATTGCATCTGCAAAACTTTAGGACACAGGAAAGCGGGGGGGGGGGGGATGTTTTGTAACTCCAAACAGCAGCATTCAGATTTGATGGGCACAATTCAATTTGCCTTTCCCATGGAAATCTGGCCTTAAATGTAAAAATAAATACATTCTTTGCCAGCCACTAAGTAATTTATTTTTACATAGTAAATTATTGTATTTGGGGCTGCTTTTCAGGCAGAGAGCATATTTATTTTAAAGCAAGGAGTGGATGGAAGTTTATCCTAATTGCTTGACCCAGTTCTATTTCTGTCTCAGAATTAAATGCAAACCATTACTGGCACTGGTTGACTCCTATTTCTCCCTGACCAGCCAAGCCCCATCTGCAAGCTGCAATTGGTAAACACTAGGCTAAGTAACTAGTTACTAACATTTTCCTTGCACTACAAAGCCTGCACTACAAACAACAACACAACAACAACTGTGGTTGTAATAACCTTCCAGAGGTTAACAACATGCAGGTGGTCGATTGGAATTAAATGCAAAACAGGTGGGGTGCTAGATCGCAAAACTGTTGAGCCTTCTGGAGATTTCCATTAAATATGCAGCAGAAACTGGATCTTCTTTTAAAAAAATTATTTAGCAAAATAACATATAAATGTCAGAATGACAAAAAGGAGGAAGTGTGTCATCGACTAAGCATGTTAATGTCCTTGCTGGCTCACTTCTACAGGCTGGCCTTGGTGCTTAGTGTGGCTGGCAGCAGTATTATTGAATAGCTGAAATGAATGGAGATGGCCAATAATTGTGAAGCAAAACTTGGATGAAGATGCATAATTCTCATATGCTACACTAGTATAATGCAGTTTGTAGTTTATTTGTATGCTGCTTTTCAGACCTTGTGTAAACTGGATCCATTGAATTGTTAGGCAATGAGATATCAAACTATAGGCAGGTCCATAATTGGTCTGAGTGTTAGGAACTAGTAGCCATTCGGAAGGCTATTCTTAACTCCACAGGGCATTCTTGTTTCTCCTGACCAATGCTCGTATATACTGAAGTACAGGAGCTAAAGAACAACTTTGGTGGTATTTCATGATTGCACAACCTAATGGTTTGAAGACTCAGTAAGACTAGGGTCGTTATCACACGGGCAGTTTTAAGCACACCCACCTTGACTTTGCTCCACTTCTTCAGCGCTGGGTTCGCATGACGTCATCCCCTTCCTGATGCTCTCTCACCCCGAGGCCGCGGTTTTTAGTTTCTGTTTCGATTTATCCCTGAACGGGCAAAGTCCGACACAAGCAAAGTTCAACAGGCTAAGCTGAAGTATTGCAGCAATACCAACCGTGTGTGCTTCAAAATGCTAGACTTGAATAGGAAACGGAGGGGGAACCCGCAGAAGCAACCGGGGGGGAATAGTAAGTGTGATAAAGCTCTATGACTAACTGAACCCCATTTATTTCAATGAGCTGCTCTAGGCATGACGAAGACCCTTGAAATCAATGAGATGTCTTGATTTTCTTAAGTTCTGTTGATTTCAATGGGTTTCTTGCAAGTATGATTACGTATGAAGGCCAGCTATTGTTTTTTATTTGTTTTAAAGGACATATCTTTTCATGAAAATACATGCCTCAAGACGCCTCCTTGTCTGGATGAGGCATTATGGAGCCCCACCCTAAGCAATTTCTAGAAGCAATTGTTTATCAAAATACCTTTATGGGTCTAGGAATAAATATAGGAGATGTTTTAATATATCCATGCAAGACTAGCCATGGAGATCAGGGGGCAGCCTTTGGAACCCCAAATTGGCATCTTCCTTGTGTCTTTTATCTCTTTCCAGAGCCCAGTCCTTATCTGCTACTATGAGTGCCCCAAGCCCAGGAGAAATTATGCATGGAGCCAAATCTCCAGGGGAAATGGCAGCAGTTGACTATTGGGTACACCATGCAGTAGTGGTCCTTCAGGCAATTGGTGTGCCTTTTCTTTTACTGCTTTTTTCTCTTTTTCCATCCCCACCCCTCATAAATATTTGAGAGAGACAGAGAGATGGAAGTGATACAAATATGCCTAATTTCATTCATTCATCTGCCTGAATTATTTGGGCCTGTGCCAAAATTTTGGATTTTTTTCAATTGCAAAATTGATAAGAATGGATTTAAAAAAATAATAAAAAAGACAAAAAACAAAAAAATGAGTTGTTATCCACTTGCAAATTGGGGGTTGGGGCTCAAATAGAGTAGAAGAGGGTCTTTACTTATCATAGAGAGCCTGCCGCTGCAGGAAAATAGAGGACGTGAGAATGTCCTGCTGTCCCCACAATCCAAAAACTGCTGCCTGGGATGTTGCCTGCAGCAGGTGGCCAACCCTTTCCCACCAAGGCATGTAAGGGCTCCATCACACCAACGTCCCCTGCCCGGTTTGTGTCCGTGGTTTCCCCCTCCATTTCTTTAGCAAGTCCAGTGCTGGGCACTTTCACGTCTGTGCGTTGTTGCACTCAAGTATCTTTTCACCTGTATCACTAGTATGCCAGTGAAATCTCCCACCCTGCCCCCTACGTTCTCCTTCCCCCTCCCCCGCAGTTAATTTTTTAGATTTTTATATTCCTGCGCAAATACAATGTCTGCGCAATTACGGTAAAACAACACTATGCTTTCCCCTAAGATCATATTAAACAAGTTAAGTGAAGAAAAAGTATTACAATTAGCTTTGGGAGAGCTTTGTGGTCAATGTTGGCATGGTAAGGGGAAGCCAACATTGTTCTGGTCAGGTAACCTAGACTCAGGAATAAGAACCATAGAGTTGAATGGGATCGAGTCTCCGTGGGGTGTTCAGGTGCCCTCTCTCCCTCCCCCTTCATGGTTGAGCAGTTGAGCGGAAAACTGCCCCACCCCCTTCTTTTGTCAGCGAGACCGTCCTTCAATACACATGCCCCCAACATAAAAACGGGATGGTCCAATATAGCACAAGGACAACAGTACATGGGAGGGAGGAGCAGCTTTATTGTGCACAGAGGGGAAAAAACAGACTTTCCCCACTCTAAAATAAGATGGAAAATGGAGGAGAAGAGGTGAGATGAGCGCAGGACAGGGACAACCTCTTGTGAGTACCGTGCTGCAAAAACACATACCAGGCAGGCCGAGAGTGCGATAAATCGCTGGTGTAATGGAGCTCTAAGTGATTAGAGTCAAAGGGGCAGATTGGGTTGAGAAAATGCATGCAGTGATGCAACCAGGTAATTTTAGACCATGGCCTTAATGGTCCTAAAGGGGCCCCCATTAGATGGCCACATGTACCACTTCAGTTGTAATCATTTTTCTTCCCCCTCGTCCTCAGTCGCCTTTGCATGCTTTATAACTGCTTCAGCATTCCTGATGTTAGAACTGCCACAGCAAAACAGTTTGCCAGCCCTGGTTTAAAAAAGAAAGGCCCTTGAGCATGCACAGTTTTGCATTTTAAATTCACTTGAGCCATCGCACCATCATGACGACGCAAACAAAATGGAGTTTGCTTCTGCTGTCCTGATGTCCTCATCACCAGCTGTTCTCTGGGTGGTCATTTGGGGGCCCTTGGGCTGCAGGGTCCTGGACTTTGGCCCCCAGGTCCAGCCCTACCTGTATTACTGGATGCATGCCAGAGGGCTTTCCTCCTTGGAAGACTGTATTAGTGGCCCCTTTACCTACCGAGAGATTGCAAGTTTAAGGAAATTGGGTTCAGAGGGCAAGAGTTTCATCCCTGCTTTACTATTGCTTCCGTGATCACCTCAGCATCTTTTGATGCCCCTCCTCCAAAAACTGTCTTTTCATGACCAAAGGGAGGCTGTGACTTCAATGCTGAAGGGATCACAAGACTGGGGGAAATCCTCTGTACCCCATGTGTTTTCATGGGTCACCTTTGTTGCCCTGTTGTTAAACAATAATCTGAATCCCATTTAAAACTTCAGTTATTAAAATGTCTTGAGTTTTGTCCAGCAAATCTCATTGCATTATTTGTATTCACCATTTCTCTGAGAGCTCAGGACGGTGTACTTGAGGCTCTCCCCTTCTTTTCTTGCAACAACCTAATGCGATAGGCTAGGCTGGGGAATAGTGACTGATACAAAGACATCCTGGCTACAACTCCATGCGTGCTTATCTCCATTCAGTCAATGGGCCTGTTCAGACAACACGCTAAGCCATGGTTAGGCCACTAACCCCTTTGCAGCACATGTTTAGTGAGCATGTTTAAACCAAGTTTATGTAGCCATCATGGTTTGGAAAGGTTCACATGACACACTAAGCCATAATGTTTAGCTCAAACGCTTAACCACCGTGGCTTAGCATGTCGTCTGAACATGGTCAATGGAGATTACTTCTGAGCATAAATGTAGAGGATTGCAATTCCAGTGAGTTTCAAGACTGGGGGAAGATTTGGAGATAGACAGGGATAGGGGAGACCCACATCCAACACTGCATCCACCTACACAAGGAGTGTTGAATCTCTTTCAGCCCATGGACTGGATTCCATGTTGGAGAAGTTCTTCGGGGCCACATTCTAGTGGTGAGGGAGTCCAAAGCCAAAAGGGGCAGGACCAAAACACCAGCATATTCTAGCTCAAAACTCCTATACGCAGTAACCAAGCCTTGGGAGAGGTATTTCAACCTGTCAGCATGCGGGGGCGGGGGATGACACTGCACCAACGCCTGGAAACCGCCAAATGATCAGCAGTCTTTGGAAAGGGGCTGGGGCGAGGGGAAAGGGGAATGGCTGTCAGGGGAATGCCAGAGGGCCAGATGAGACCCCAGGTCTGCGGTTTTGCACCCCAGATCTATGCCATCGACCTTCAGCCTGTAGGTCAGGACACACAACTGGGTCACACTCTGACCTAAGGTGCGTCACAACAGCAGCACCACCACCATACAAATGTACGGTAAAAAAAAAAAAAAAAAAAGACGAAGAGGTGGGCTCCCAAAATACATGTTCGGGTAGAAAATGGGTTCCCAATCTGAACAGGGTGAAGACTCCTGATACAGCACAATGCTTCCTGCCCGTGCTAGGACTCTTCAGCAGCAGCATTGTTGTTCCCTCAGATATTGATTCTGAACGTTTTGATCTACGTGAGATTGTGTTGCAAAACACGTGGTGAACTACAGCGACATTTGCCAAGTGTTTTGGAATTCCTTCTAATTTTGTGATCCTCTGGCATTTATGAGATTCTGACTCTATCATTGCCTTTCAATGCTCTCCGTGTCGTAGTAAATGTAATGAAAAGAAATGGAGGTCAGAGACTAACATGGTTGGCATTAACTGAAGATTTCTCTACGAGCCCAAGCAAATGGGACGTAGGTTAATTAGTAGGTTGCGCTAGTAATAATAGATAATTGTGGGTTTCAAAGTATTGACAAGTATAATATATACTCTGTCTCATACCCATATAAACCCCTGAATTACTGAGAAGTGTTTCCATATCAAAGCATTATGTTTTTAGATTACAGACCTCATATCTTTCTGTTTCTAGTGTCAAGTCCATGTTGCCATGGGCATTAGTAATCTTGCTCCTTTCCTGCTTTGTTGGCCCTCTGTCCCCTTGCCAGAGAAGGGCCCATGAAATGTAAATATGGCTCATGATAGTGAATCCCCCTCCGATAGTTGCATGCAGCACAGCCCCACCCCTCCCTCACACACCCTGATTAGTTGCTGCTGTCCCGTTCCCCCTCCCTGCTGCCGCACAGCTGGATTGGGGCCTGCCTTCACACCACACTGACTGGCCGAGCAGGGCTCTCCATCATCCTGCTGGCAGTAGGGCTGCTCTGCCTGTCTGACATAGAGAAAATTAATTGTTATTAAAGCTCGAGATTTAAATTCCTTCAAAATGTCAACATTTTCTGCACATCTGCACTGCTCAAGCTTCAGTTTAAAACAAAAATGAGCAAAATCGGTCTGGTAGATCTCTGGTAATAAGCCTTACAGTACTGTATTCTTATATAAGTTTCTTCAGGTTTTTCCTGAAAGGTTTAACTGGTGACAGGCATCTCTACCTGCTATCATCATACAAGAACTAGGAGATCCTGGATTAAACTAACCTGCTGGTTCATCAGATGAGCGTTTTATCGCAGGCTCGCTACTGCCCACTTACGGATGTGCGTGCATCCTTTAGATGTTGCCGTCCACCTCCCGTGTGCCTCCTGCTCTTTCCACTCATTTCCCCATCACAAAATAGACCCATTTTAATCTGACTTTTTTAAAAAACAGAATGTGTCACGATCTCCTGCCGTGTGCAGGAAAAGCGGTGTGATAAAAACGGCCCCTGGATGGGCCATGTGGTCTTTGTTTACTTCCTCTTTCCCCTCTGGACAGAAAGAAGAAGTAATGAGGGACAAGAGCAGGGGCAGAGAAGCGACGGTAAGGAAACATGATTTCCCCCTGTGTGATGACGCTCATAGAGAAGGTGTTGTTTTTTAAAGTTTCCATTGGACCTGGCATATGGTAGTCTTCCACAGAAGATCATCACTGGAGTTGGGAATACAACAGATCGACAACTTCCCTCCCCTGCAAACAGGATGGCCTGGCCAGTCAACAGTTGGTGCTGCTAACTGATCAGCTACTGATTGGCTAGACCATTCTGTTTGCAGGGAAGGAGGCAAGTTGTCCAACCCAGGAAGGAAGAAAGGGTGAGGAGCCAAGGTTTCAGGGGAATGTTTGCAAGCAGCTCTTTCTGGGACCTTCTACTTGCAAACTATGTCCTCTCCTCACCATTGGGCAGATGCCCTTCACTGCCCTCAGCTGAAAGATACACAATAGCTCTCCTGTGTACGTGGCAGAGAGAAAGGATGGTGAGAAGGAAACCCGAGAAACAAGCTACTCCTCAGAGCAAAGAGTTCAATGGAAAAGCACCAGAAATTACTGAAATCTGATGCAGCTCAAAGCTTTACATTCAAGTTGAACTACAGCCAGTAAATAAATACAAATCTGTTGTCAGGGTGTTTCTTAATGACTAACCTTTTCAAAGTGTTCGCACTAGTTCCCTGATGAAGCAACGTCCCTCAAGGTACATTGGCTTCTACATGAGCAGCTCTGTAAACTCTTTCCTGGTGTTTTACGGTGACATGAGTCATGGGTAGTTTCAGTACCTTACTACTGCCCGGGAAGACCTATTGAGCCCAAAGCCACAGATGGGTGTGGAAAGGTTAAGAATATGCTATCTAAATATTCTGAACTAATTCTAAAAACAAATCCGATGGCAACAGTCGTGTTAGGATCCCATATCTGTTCACATATGATCCAGCTGCTATGGGCTATGCTATGCTTAGCCTACATATAAAAATAACTCCCACCCTTTTTGCAGCATACAGTGATTATAATTCAAATCAAATCAAATTTTATTTACACCAAGCCAATGGCCATTGCAATTTATAACAGTAAAACCAACATAAAACCCACAGTAAAATGTCCAGTATTCAAGAGAATCCTTAACACAAATATATTCAGTATGACCAAGCAAATAAAAACACTGAATACAGTTAGGACTAAAAATTATAAAATTTAAAACTCAGGATGCAATTCTGGCCCTCATTTTAATGGCAGTTGCTAAAAATTTCACAGCTTTTGCTGTGACCAACCTGTTGCAATCCTCAAGAAGAAAGTTCACATAATAATCAGTTGGACGCCCTGGATAAGACAGTAATAAGGGAGTAATTAGCTCTTCATGGGAATTTTTGTACAAAGAACAAAATATCAGCACATGAGCCACGGTTTCAATGTTTCCATCTCCACAAACACATACCTGATTTTGAAATGGTATTCTCCTATAGCGATTATAATTTTGAACTGGGTGTTTCATTTATACAGAAAGGCCACTTAGAATTATGCACATTTAAATGCAATTTATATTTAAGAGACTTAAGTGTGCATATCGGTGCACTGGCCAACTTGTTTTTTCAAATAGTAGGAACTCATGTAGATCTAGAGCCTATCTACACAGTCCCTTGGAACGTTTTAAATAGTATTTTAAAACGTTCCAAATAGGTGCGTTCTAAAATGTCTTAGGCCACATTACTGAGTACTCACGTTACAGGAGAAAACTTCTTCAGTCTTCAAAGCGGTGTGTGCGATCACACACTCTTCCGCCCTGTCTCTTTCTCTTTCGTTTTTACAATGAGTTTAGGGCAAGGCATTGTGGGCATTGTAGTTCAGTCACCCTCTTCCTCCTTTGTTCCTCTGTCATTCCCTAGCGAGTATAGGGCTAAGAATTGTGGGTGTTGTAGTTCACTCGCCCACTTCCTCCTTAGCCCCGCTTTCTTCCCCACCAATCAACTGCTAAGCATTTGGGCACCAGTAAACGAAGCACTGCCCCCATGAATCACAAACGGTAGGCTGACCATCTGAAAAGGAGGACAGGGCTCCTGTAACTTTAACAGTTGTAGAGAAAAGGGAATTTCAGCCAGTGTTATTTGTATGCAATTAGTTCCTGGTGAAATTCCCTCTTCATCACAACAGTTAAAGTTGCAGGCACTATACCAGAGTGACCATATACAAAAGAAGGCAGGGCCCCTGCAACTTTAACTGTTGTGGTGAAGAGGGAATTTCACCAGGAACTAATTGCATACAAATGACACTGGCTGCAAATCCCCTTTTCTCTACAACTGTTAAAGTTACAGGAGCCCTGTCCTCCTTTTCAGATGGTCAGCCCAACAAACAGTAAGGAAGGACACATTATTTTACTTAAAACGATTTATTAAAAGTGAAACCGTTGTATATAACTGAAGTGAGTTTCAAAAAACCTCAGATATACAATGTTATAAGGAGTGCATCATGTGGCCCAAAGAGTTTTCATAACCCTTATAAAACGTTAAAAACCTAGCGTGTAGATCGGCTCTTACTCAGAGGTCAGTCCCATTGAATTCCTTGAGTAAGTTAGATTTTCCACCTTAGTACTTCTTGGAAGACTACCTATAAACAATCAACTCAAGCCAAGTCCCAAAGAGCCAGTCTGATGTAGTAAGTAGGGTGGCAGGGTGAAAGAGGCCATGCCAGGTACACTTGCTGAAATTCCCTCTTCTACACAACTCTTAAAGGTGGAGGAACTTGGCCACCCTATGTAGTAGTGTCTGACATGGATACATGAGATTGGGCCTCAAATCCCTATTTGAGTTCAGGTGACTTTAGATTAATTTCTCCCTCTCGCTTTCAACTTTACAATGTTATTGAGAGGATAAAAATGGGATAACCTGATGTGCACTACCTTGGGGTGTGAACTATGAAGGTATGGAACTACTTCATGGCTGCTTTAGAGTAACCAATTTTCAGATTCTTAAAACAGCCTGAACCCAGGCTTGAAAACAAGTGGCCATTTGGTTTTTTTTAAAAAAAATGGAAAAGGAAAATGCAAAGAAAAGATGATGTACATGATGGAATGCTCCTCAATGCAAAACATTTCTTACGTGCACAGAAAAAGAATTATTCTTGAGAAGGGTCCTAGCTGAGCCTACCGCTTGTCATGCTGATTTTCTAGGTAATTTTTATTTTATTTTATTTTGTAAGGAGGAGCGTTCAGTCATGTACACCACCCACCTGCAGTCTGAAATGGCAGAACCTAGACACAGGTTCACCACCTCATTGAGAGAATTAGACCTCCGTGTCAGCTGTATGATCCAAAGAAGAAAACTCAGATACCATTAAAAATCAATGGCACGGTTTTGCAGAAGGTATAGGAACAGCAGGGCCTTGTGCACCTCACCTTAAAGCAATGTTTCTTCAATTCCTTAATGAGGCAACTATTCTATTGCAAACAGAAACTCCAACTCCAGCTGCAAGGAAAGAACATGCTGTAATCTACAATACGGTTGAATCTACAATACCCCCACCCCAGCCTTATTCAACATTACCTGTGAATGATGCATTACAGAATTTAGTGCCAGAAAAGTGTGTTTTGGAAAACAGAGTATAGTGTTTCATAATTTGATTTAAATCAATTATACCATCTCTCACCGGAACATTCATGAGCTCCAAGAAATAAAAATATATAAATGGAACCAGCTGTTAAAAATACTCTTGTGCTGGAGATGGGTTTCACTGGGACTTTAATCAGCTTCTTTATATATCACATTATTGCTGTGCAGTAATGGAGTGGGGAATGTACAAAGCTGTAAGCAGGAACTGCAGGGTAACCAATTACGTTCAGAAAGAAACTCAAGAATTATATCTCACCTGGTGGTGGGGGTGGGCAATTTGGGATACTGTATGCCATATAATCAAAATTAAATTAGGAATTTGCCAGATGGTTTGGAATCCAGCTATGTCCTGCAAAGACACTGAAGAGCCACAAATGGGAGACCTAGATTAGAGCCTCTGCACTGTAACCTCCCAGGATCTTCGTTCCCACCACACAACCTGCTTACAGCCAACACACACATTCTGAATTGCGTGAATTATGAATTGCGTGGCAGAGCCCTGTTGCAAATGGCCACTTCAGAACACAAGCGTAGGACTGCACGCTGGAATGTTTTCACAGGGAGATCAGTTCAAATGGGGGAGCATTCAACGTGTGCACTCTGAAGTGATACAGTCCCCCTCCCAGCAGGCCTGTACCATGTAGTCATTCTGAACATGTTTGGAGTCGTTCTTTCAACGAAATTTGCCAATAATGCCACTTGTTATGATCTGCACTTGCTGCCGGTCCATTTCTGGGCCCGATTCAAAGTGCTGGGATGGCTACAAAGGCCTTAATGTTTTGGGGACAAGTTGCCTGAAAGATCTTCTCCTCCCATGTATACCTGCCCAGACCTAAAACAGGCCCGTTCCAAGAGCTATTGCTGCCTCAAGCGAGGCGGCGCTGCCACCCACCTGCCCAGACTTGTTTGCTCACTCGGCCAGTCCGTTGGCCAGACGCTCCTTCACTTGCTCCCTTCCTCCTTGTCAGCCGCTGCCGCCCCCACTGCCCCCCACCAAGCTCCCCTTGTCCCACCCGTGTGTGCCTGTCTTGGCAGTTGGTGCAAGAAGCACCGATGAGCCACCCTCTCACATGCTGAGTTGGAGCCGGCAAGGAACCAAGGCTGACCTTCCAGGGACTTGTGTGTTGCCTCCATTTCTGTTGCTGGTGTGGATGGGGGACCTCTTGCAGGAGCCCTGCAGCTAGGGCGCAATGTGAGAGCGGTCGAACAGCGACAGAGTAGGCTCCTCCTCCTCCTCCTCTCCCTCCCCTACCTACCTGCTCACTGGCCCTAGGGGGCTTCCTGGGAGAGTTGTCCAAAATATCATGAGGGTCTCAAAATATTTTGGCTAACCCTGCATGGAGGCCCCCACAGCTGGCGGAGAGGCTAGCCACGAGGCCAGCTGTTCAGAAGGGAGGTAGACCAGTGGCCGCAGGAGGAGGAGTGGCATGGCATGGCATGGCATGGTGGGCAGGCAAGAGGGAGAAAGAGAGTGGCTGGCCAGTTGGCCAGGCAAGGGGGTAGTGGCAGTGGTGGCAGGCCGTTTGGGTGGGGAAAGCAGTGCCATTTACCGCTCTTCCCAGTCCATGCTGTCTGATGCACCTACATGAGGCCACATCATTGTAGGGCTGGACCTGCAGAGGCCCTTACCCAAGTGTCCTTGCCTTTTCAGTGATGGCACCCCAGCTGTGGAATGACTTCACCTGCCGCCTACATTGTGATCTTTTCGGAGCGGGTGAAGTCCTTTTTATTGTCCTAGGCTTCTTGGCCATAAATTTTTTAAAAAATTGCACTCGTGCGTTTTTGGATTTCTACATTGCTTCTGGCTTTTATTTTGGTTACTATTTTAGTTTTATTCTGTTTTAACTTATGATTTTCATATTATGTTTTACTATGTTATTGTATTTTATGGTTTTAAGCTTTGTCTTTTAAACTGCCTGGAGAGCTTTGGTGAATGCACAATATAGAAACTAAATAAATAAATAAATAAATAGTTGGATGGACAGGGAGCCAAGCCACATATTCAAATCTAAAATTAAAGCCCTGTTTCTGAAAGGCAAGCAAGAGATAAATAGTCGTTTCTCGATGTCTAAAATTCACTGTTGTTCAGTTAAAGTAATTAGTTTAGATGGAACATACCTAAATTCCTAGTGAGTGTGATGGTTAGTAACTTCCCATAAATCAGGACACATAGGGCGGGTTCGCACAGCCCTTTCATCTATGATGGTTTATAAGCTACTCACAGTAGTTTATTTTGAAAACAAGCTGCTGTTATCCCCCACGCAATCGGACAAATAAGCTTGCACTTGCTTCTCCTTCCTCTACAGTCCTCCTGCTCAGTCAGGATGGTATCCCATTTTTCCTTTGCAATGGAAACCAAATCCTGGCATCCCCTGTGTTGGCGCTACATCATCACCTGCATCTCTCCAGTTGGTCTGTCTCTTGCTAAGGGCGCATTCTTCTGTCTCCTATCTCTGCTGAATCCCCACCATTATTGGCACGTTGCCGATTCTTGGCCGCTTTTCTGCTCCCCCCCTCCCCCCCCACAATCTCAAGGCGTTCCTTCCTGCTCCCACCCCCTCCTCCCACGACTGCTCCCTGCTTCCCAGAGGGCTTTCAAAGCCGGTCACTTATCCTGCCCGTGTGCACCAAAAGGAGGGTAGGGGCTCTAATTCCTTGGCAGTTTGCTGGAATGGGGTAAAATTTTATACGTGGGGTCTCCTCATGGGGAGTCTCCAAATGCTGTAGTGGATAACTGCACGGCTTTTCTTTTTCATGGAGAAGTGAGCAGAAACCAAGCGCTTGCTACCCTTTCATTCCCTTCCCTTCCTTCCTCTTCACCGTCCCATCTCTTCGCATCTCCCCTCCCTCCCCTCTTCTTCCTTTCCCCCAGCCCCCATGTTCTAGCCTCCCCCTCCCAACTCAAGGTCGCTGAACACGTTAGGGAAGAAAACCTTCTCAAGTTTGCTCCACTGATTACAGGCCAGAATGAGAAGAACAGCCAAGCACAAAGCAGGGGGTGGGGGCTGAAGCTCCGCGGAACTTTTCAGCACTGGAGCCCAAACTCACACATGTGCCCCTTTTGGGGATGCCCCCAATGCATGGCAAAAACTTTGTGCAGCTGCTGCCCCCGCCCATCAACCAAGACCCCCTCTACAAGAATTCGGTTTGGCGCCTGGTTCTCCAATTATGCACATCTTCTCGCAATCACTGTTACGATAATGACTGTACGTGGGAGGCGGTTGAGCGCATAACTGGTGGCCCTACTGGTTGTTTGAAACGCGCTTTAAAGTGGCTGAAATGCGGAGAATCGCTTGTTTACATGGTCAAAATGTGCTTTAATGGCCGCGGAGCAGGAAAACTCGCTATTTAACGCGCATTCAATAAAGCGCATAATCAGAGAGAAAACGCGCCTCTACCCCCGATTTGCGCTCCGCTCTTGTAGAGGTAAAATTTTTAATGAGTCTTGAAAGAGCTTTAAACCTCTTGTGTAGAGGCACCCCAAGAAAGTGTTTGACAGGGAGTTTGCAGTGCGCACTGCCGGAGGAAGAGTTAGGGTGGAGTTGGACAAGGAGTGCAATTTGATACTAGGCAGAGATCAGGAGCAGAGTGGCAGCAGCACTTTTGACTGCTCTTGCCAAGCAACTGTATAGGCGATCTTTGAATCACTCTTTAAGGCGCTGTGGAGCACCAGATCGGGGAAAGTGAATTCGCTCAGCCCGCTTCCACTTGCTGGGATACACGAGCCTCTTCCCCTTCTTGCATCCGTGGCAGCTGCCATTGGTGCAACAGGAAAATGGCGCAATTTCTGGGGGACTCCGTAGATCGCGCATTCCGTCCCCCCCATGCCAACGGCATCCTTAAAGGCCCCACTGAAGCAAGAGTAAAGATGCAAATTGACAGAGTTGCCCATTATTTTACTCAATCTTCATGTCACTTGCAATCTGCTTCTCTCTGAAATTCCTGTCTCTCTGTCAGAAGAGCTACCAGCCCTCAGGACACAACAGTTTGAATCCAGATTCCGAGTAGACCCCTTGCTTAGAGTAGACCCATTGCAATCATTGAGCCTTAAATCCTTTGTACCATTGGTGTTAATGGGTGTAATCTAAGCATGACTAAAGGGGGATCCAACCCTATGATCCTATTACTCCTGCCCTGGTGAAACTGGAGACCTAGTAAATGGCTCATGGATTTTGCATTGGATTTGAAACTGCTGTTGCTCTGCGTAGCCTGCCCTATCTAACAAGGAAAACAGAATAACCCTAGGTATGTTCCCTTGAGATGGAATACAAAAGGTGGGATAAAAAGGCGGTTAAAGCAAAGTTTTTAATCAAGAGAGTTTCATACAAACTTGGCAGCATGTCAAACCAACTTTCTTTTATTATTGCTGCACAAATTATTTCTCACCCTTTTATAAAAGGGTGAGAAAATCTGAAAACTTTTATCGGGGTTGGAACAGTCCCACTGGCCTAGAACCTGACAAGTTCCATATCTTGCTTAATCAAAGTGACTCTGCCAGCGCAATTAGGATGCTCAAATAAGCAAAGCCCATGAACCACAAGCAGTTCACTACAAACGAGGCCACTGAGCAGATAGGAAGTACCATTGCGGATGTACATTGTCTCAAAATATTATTGCTGAAAGTGGTCGTTCAAGCTCTGGGGGCCAAGGAGAAGCTCCAGTAATTCAAAGCCATTCTGTTACTGCATCATATCCCCAAAATCCCAAAGGGCTGTACGTGTCTATTAACTGTGTCATTTTTAATCCATTTATGTTCATGGAAGAGCCAGTATCTAAAATGATCTCATGACGATAAAACCACAGACCCGGGCTATATTAGCTAACAGCTCGCTCGACTGAGCATACAACCTTGACATTGTCCAAAAAAGATCACAGCTTTGAAAAGCCAAGAGAAAATATTTAAGAACAAATATCAAGGTGACCCCCCCCCCCTCACTTATGGACACCTTTTATTCTATCAAAAGAGTTTTAGGCTGCAATACTGAACAATAAGCCCCGCTGTACTCAATGGAACTTACATCTGAATAGAAATGTATAGGATTACACTACTAATCAGCCTTTCAGCTTTACCAACGTGATCCTTGCAGAAATCCTGAAGAATGCCCGCTCTGAAGAAGCTGCTTCAACTCTTTCTGCAGCCTAGGAGGATGACAAAGCTTCTGACATGGCTAAATGCTGCTGAGTAATCTCCGACGAAGAGGGAGGGACCCGATTGCCATCCTTGGCTCCATCAGTCGTGCCATGGAAACTGGGCAGCACCACAGGTGAGAAGTGATGAGCTGTTTGTATGCACAAGCCACCGCAGACTAATCGCCACAGGTTGTGCTTTCACACAAGAGAGGCACCTCAGATCTCATTTTGTGGGATACTGGGCAGCTGGGAAGGAGAGCCAGTTTAAAGGCCTACTCATAGATGTATTCAGCATTGTGTTACACAAAAGCAGAGTATTTCAAGAACCGTTGTTGTGGTTGCCCTTTAAATACCTCATAATTACTACAGCAAAGGTAATCAGCCTGCATCAAACAATCACCTTTGGGTTTTTTTTTTAAGTGAAGGGTGTTGTCCCTTTGGCATGCATACCTGAAGTACAGGACCATTTCATTGCTCATAACAATAGTCACTCAGTGAATTGTCCAGAGATGCAGTTGATCTTGAAGAAAAATCGCAGGCAGTCTGAAAGACAGGGGCGAAGGCTCACGCCCCTGCCTCTAAATGTCACCCTGGCATTCGTATCACCCAAATTCAAACCCAGTGATGTTTCAATGGAGATGCCATCTTTCAAGAACCATCCAGGGTGGAGTGATCATGTGACATCCATGCCTCTGTGAACTAGTCCTTTGCGTAGGACCAAAGCTTTGTACCCATTTCTTAAACCTTTATGTAATGCGGTAGATACGTGAGTATTACACCACCCAGTGGGGGGAGCAGGGAAAACCTGCCCCAGCATGAAGGAGCTCATTACCATGGAGCTCATTTGCATGTGGGACAGAATTGTGCATATGCCTTGCTGGGACAGTTGGAATAAGTTAATTAATTAATTTTATAACATTTGTATACCACCCCATAGCCGAAGCTCTCTGGGCAGTTTACATAGGATTAACACAATTAAAAATAATATACAAAAATTAAAACAGCAAAAACATACAATATACACACACATTTAAAACCACTGTAATCACTTTAAAAAGCTATAAACCTAAAAATAAAACAAACCCAGGCTCATCAGATATTGCTAAATGCCTGAGAGAAGAGGAAAGTCTTGACCTGGCGCTGAAAAGATAACAATGTTGGCACCAGGCGGGCCTCGTCAGGGACCTCCGTTCCACAATTGGGGGTCCACCACAGAGAAGGCCCTCTCCCTTTTTGCCAACTTCCAAGCTTCCCTCGGAATAGGCACTCAGAGGAGGGCCTTAAATGTTGAACGTAGTGTTCGGGTAGGTTCATGTCGGAAAAGGCGTTCCATCAGGTATTGTGGTCCCAAGCCGTGTAAAGCTTTATAGGTTAAAACCAGCACCTTGAATCGGGCTTGGAAACATACAGGCAGCCAATGCAAGTGGACCAGAGTAGGTCTTATATGCTTGACCCTTCTGATCCCAGTTATCAATCTGGCCATTGCATTTTGCACAAGCTGCAGCTTCCGAACCGCCTTCAAAGGCAGCCCCATGTAGAGTGCATTGCAGTTATCAAACTTGGAGCATGGACAACTGAAGCCAGGTTATCCCTGTCCAGATAGGGGCATAGCTGGGCCACCAACCGAAGTTGGTAGAAGGCACTCCATGCCACTGAAGCCACCTGAGCCTCAAGTGACAAAGATGGTTTAGGAGAACCCCCAAGCTCCGAACCTGCTCCTTCAAGGAGAGTGCAACCCCATCCAGAACAGGTTGAAGACCCTCCATCCGGTCAGCAGAACCACCAAAGTTAAGGGACAAAAGGAATGGTTGGGACCCTTGTATTGCCACCGCGTGTCAGCCACCCACACTATGGGTGTGGACTGAGTGCAGGCTCGCCCTGAGTCAAAGAGATCCTTGGAGAGCAGGGGTCAGGACTCTGATCAGGTAGAGATGCCTAAAAAGGGGGGGGGAGGATTAGGAGCAACAATCTCCCTCTGTGAAGAGAAGAGCTGAACTTGTCCCTGGCTGGAAGCTGTTCCTGGCTGGTTGAAGGGACAAAGAGCGGAGCTGAGCTGAATCTGTTGCCTGCTGAAGAGTGCCCCTCCTTGGATGAAGAGAAGACCGAAGAGCTGAGCTAACTCCACACTGAATGCCTCCACAGGGAATTGCTAAGCCTTGCTGTAACCCTCCTGAGCTGGATCACTCTAGCTGAAATCACTATTAGGAGGGGGAGCCTTGGTGCCACACTAGTCCAGTGGGGCTAGCAATTACCCTTGTCTTGGAGTGGCTGAATCACAGAAGCCCACCTATTGGTGGAGCCCCTCATTGCACCCCAGTTCCTGTTGCTGCCACCTGCTGGTGGAGCCTCCTCATCGCATCGCACCCCAGTGTTGGGTCCCTCTTTCCCCTTGTGTTATTTGAAGTCAATAAAGAGGTCTGCTATGAAATCAACAAAGCTTTATTCAGGCAATAAACACCTTCTCCCAGCTGAAGGGAGTCTAAAAGTTCTAAGAGACTTATCCTCTAGGCAAGATGGTGCAAAGCAAGCAAAACAGCTGTTCTTTCAAGGAAAGGGAAAGCCCATTTCTTCCAGTACGCCCTTAGGGTGACTTGGTTCTGACCAAGCCGTTTCCGAGCAATCAATCTGTCCGAATTCCTCCTCCCTGCCCTCGCCTCAGCCTGCCTTTCTCTTCTATGGAATCTCGCATCTACCAGGCTTTGCACGCCCTCCTCCTCGAAAGAAGCCTGATTCTCAGCTTGTGGTTTATTTACACCGTCAGAGATAAGAGCTGGCAAAGGTTCAGTCGCAGCTGGGAAAGAGGCCATGGGAAGCAACTCTCCCTCTCCTGGTGTGGACTGGGACGTCTCTAGTGCTGTCTCTTCAGCCTCAGAATCTGACTCTGGATTATTGTCTGGCAGTCCTTCAACCTGCCCAAGGGGAGGGGGAAGAGACACAACACCCAGTTCCTGTTGCTGCCACCTGCTGGTGGAGCCTCCTCATCGCATCACACCCCATTTCCTGTTGCTTCCACCTGCTGGTGGAGCCTCCTTATTGCAGCACCCTCTAGTTGCATGCCTGGAGGATCCCTATTCATTGGCCATATCCTTGGACTAACTGTGAGTCCCGCCAAAGGACACAGACTTCCATCGGCCTACCTAGACCTTGGGAGGGAGATGTGTTGACCAGATGGTTGTTGTTTTCTATGTTCTATTCTTGTTGCTCATTGTCAGCTTGAATAAAGGCCAGTATTTATAGCTCAGCTGTGTGGGTGAGATTGCTCCTCAGACATCCCTAAATTGGTGTCCCAGGTTTCCTGGGTGGGGGCTTGAGCCAGAGCTAACCTTAAGGGAGGAACAAACAACCCTAGACACAGAACCCGGGCCTGTGTACTGACCCAAGGGTTACATTTATGAATCTGTGCACTTGATCGTTGACTTCATGTCAAAGGCTAAGGGCAAACAGCAGATACCTAAAAGCAAAGTATAAACCATGCTAATTTGAAGCCCAGCTCAGGATTTAGAGGAAGCACTGAAACTATGAAATGGCGTATACAGCCACGATTTTCTGGCAGCCTAAACCCATCCTACAGCCGGTCACATCTCTGCCTCTTTCTCTCCCTCGCTTTTAAAAGAGTTATTCATATTTACACAGGCCAAAGTGAACTGCTCAAACAAAAGCTTGCAAAAGTTTACTATGAAAGGTGAATTCTTACAATATTAAACTCAGCACTTAGAGCCTCCTACCCTCCTCAGAAGAACTTTTCAACCTTTTCTTTTAACCTAACTAAAAAGGCAGCAAAGTGATGTTAATCCCCTTGTTTAGAGTTACACCCAAAAGAGAAAAGGAATTCACAGATCAAGATCAAACCCAAGCACTAAAGGGAATTATTTAGCAAGGTTTAGGATGGCACCCTATAATTACTGTCAATGTTATAGGCCAGAATCTTCAACATAGTTTTTGTTACAGATAAAATGTGGGATCCTTCGTTTATTTTTATTTCCTTTTTCTTGGTTTCGTTTTAAATCTCCATCTTTCAGTTTGCAGGTTAGAGTTAAATAACAATGAGGAATAATTATTTACCGAGCACTTTATCATAGCGATCAGAGTGCCATAAAAGTATTTGCAAAATACAATGGAATAAAATTAAAGCAACATGAGAAACTATGCAAGGGTTTAAAATATAACTAAAAAATAAAGCACACAAATCTTTCAGCACCACAGCACTTGTACTATAAAAGCACCTTCAATTATTTCCCCGCTTCTTTTAACCCTAGAAGAA
Source organism: Anniella stebbinsi (assembly GCA_029215795.1). Classification (NCBI taxonomy): domain Eukaryota; kingdom Metazoa; phylum Chordata; class Lepidosauria; order Squamata; family Anniellidae; genus Anniella; species Anniella stebbinsi. The sequence continues at coordinate 113,965,089 of JARDYH010000003.1, read as the reverse complement.
TAGCAAAGGTGGGGCCTCATCTTGGTGAGTCACTGAATATATTTTAACCATTCACCTGCATCCACTCCGACTGTTCCTATTTACCAGGAGACATTCCTTACTTTTGGGGGACAGTCTCTGATAAAAACACTGTTCCCATTTTGCTTATGGGGAATCCAGGGCATTTTTAAACTTATAACGTACTGGGGAACCCTGCCATTCCTGCCCAGCCCTCATAAACACAAAGTTCCCCACCAAGAGTTCACTCAGCCTTTTTTTTTCAACCTGCAGACATGAGGATCTCTTTGCTCCTGTACGCCTCCTCTCCTTTTCAATTTCCCCTTTGATTCTGTCCTCTCAGAAATATATTGGGTTGATTTCAGGATCTACCTTCTGTGGGCAGAAGAGTTCCACTCATGGAAGGTGCCCCTCCCTGATTGGGGGGGACTGCCTCTCTCCACTTGCCCCATAGTTCATCCCATTCAGGAGAGCCCTCCAAGTCTCTGTGTAGCATTTTGGGGGGGGGGCTGGAGGGGCTGTCGTAGGCAGTAGGAGGTGGGAAATTCTGCCTCCGCAAGCCCAGTTGAATTGGCCTAACTGTGGATCCAACCCATTGTTCAAAGCACTAGACAATGGCTAGGAAGGGATGTAGGTCAGGAGCAGAGCCCCTGTTTTGCATGCAGATGGTCCCAAGTCCAATCCCTGGCATCTCCAGGTAAGGCTGGAAAAACTCTTGCCTGTTCTTATATCAGAGGCAATATAGCTATGTACACCTGTTGCTGGGGAACATGGGTAGGATGGTGCTGTTGCTCTCAGGTCCTGCTTGTGGGTTTCCACCTGAAAGGTGGTTAGTCATCATGTGAACAGAATGCTGGACTAGATGGACCCTTGGTCTGATACAGCATCAGGGCTCTTCTGATGTTCTAACCCCGGAGAGCCAGCCAGTGCCAAAACTGGGGTAGATGAACCAGTGGTCCGACTCAGTATAAGCAACTGCTATGGGGCAGAGTGGTAAGAGTTTAACTCTGCCTTACTAAGTAAGTACAGCATAGCCAGGTGTCCTATCTTAAACCTAGACAGACCTCTATTTTGGCTTCTGTCTGGTTTACTTTCCTCTTCCTTTGTCTGGTAAAATCTGAGATTCCAGACACTGCGCATGACTGCAGAGATATTTTGTTTTCATCTTGGCCTTGGGCTGGCTTTCTTCTTGGTGCACATTTGCCTCCACTGTTGCCATCAGGGCTATTGGGAGAAGGAACGGAAGAGGAGGAGGAGGAGGAGGAGGAGGAGGAGGAGGAGGAGGAGGCGGCACCTCTCTCAGCAGACAGCATAGCTAAGCTTGCTGCCTCCTTTCTTTCTGGCACAAATTACTACAGCTCACTGTTAAACAGATTAGCCCTTTCAGGGTATGTATGAGCTCAGTGGAGTGGGGTGGGTGGGTGATAGCCTAAAAGCCACTCAAAGAGCTTCAGCTATTCAGTGGTATAGAAATGTATTGGGAAAATTATTTATGTATTTATTTATTTATTACATTTCTATACCATCCCATAGACGAATCTCTCCAGGTGGTTTACAAAATATTAAAACATTAAAAAATTATATACAAAATTTAAAACCATAAAACATACAACAGAGAGTATACACAATGATAACGTACATCTAAACCAGCTTTGAGCTATCAGCCGAACCCCCCAAAAAAGCCAGATCTGATATCAATTAAAGCTCATAACATGTTGCTAAACGCCTGCGAAAAGAGAAAAGTCTTAACCTGGTGCTGAAAAGATAGCGATGTTGGCACCAGGCAGGTCTCGTCGAGGAGATGATTCCACAATTGGGCAGGGCACCATCAGGAAGGCCCTTTCCCTTGTTGCCGTATTTCAAAGATTAGGCACCTGAAAGACCTTAGATGTTGAGCGTAGTGTATGGGTAGGTTCATGTTGGGAGAGTCATTCCATTAGGCATTGCGGTCCCAAGCCGTGTAAGGTTTCATAGGTCAGAACCAGCAACTTGAATCGGGCTTGGAAACATGCATGAATCAAATAAAAGTGCTTTCCTGCAGATGATTTACAGGATCTTCTTTAGCCAAAACATTCTAAAATGTAATATAGCAATTTCCAGATCATGGGTTGGAGACATCTCAAATTTGAAATTAAATAGTTTTGTGTACTTAACCAATTTTTGTAAGCTGCCGTGGGACACCTTTGTCCTGAAAGGGTATGGATATGGTTTGTCAGGTAATGATGAATGGGCAAATAACTGAAGGGGAATTTATTTGGAGGAGCAGGATCTGGGTGGGAAATTAACCAATTTGAGTGATTTGGGAGGTGGGATGCAAATTGAATAATTTATCTTCTTAAGAATTTATCTGGGGGGATTTGGATGGGAAGTGAATTGGTTTGTCTTATATAAAATTTTAATTCTGATAATTATTTCTAAGTTTGCATCTATACATGCAAAATAACATGTGCAAATTTTGTCTTATTTTGCCCGTTTTCAGTGGTGCATAACCTCTTTTTTGGAGATGCATCAGAGGCCGCTGTAAATAAGAGAGCATCTTAGAAGTCAAGGGACAGAAAAGGAGAGAGTTAGGCTGCTTTGGGGATTCTCATATATTATATTCCTTGAGCTGTTTGTGGACCCCAACACACCCCTTTTTCTTATCCTACGAATTATAGAATGGTCCAGCATATATGTAACCCATGTATGTATGTATGTATGTATGTATGTCTATAACTTTCCCCTCTCCTCCCAGCATCTTTAATAAATAGGCAACTCTAAAGGCCAATAGGAAAGGACTTACTGGAACTTGAGAGCCAACCAGAGCACAAGTCAGCAGCTCTGTGCCTACATTTGCATCCGAGGCCAGGTTTGAGCATGAGGTGAGAGATCAGATCTGTAGCCAAGAAGCCTAGATGACATGTGTGCATAATGCTAAAAGAAATGCAAAAAGGAAGCCTACAGGACTACACCACACTGCTGCAAAATGTCTGTTTGCCAAGCACCGTGCAGCTGTTGCTGTTGCTTCAACCATTGTTTCAGAGAAAAGTATTTTAGATATAAAAGGGAGGGATGATACATTTCAAACAGAGTGGTAAATATCAAATCAAAAAATGGGGGAAAACTCCTGCCCCGCTGCAAGCAAGAATTAAGATAGGGATAAAATGGATAGTAAAATGGAAATGGTAACAAGGAGGCCATAAACTTGCTGGCTTTGGAGAAGAGGGAGATGTTCTTCATTCCCAGATCCCTTCCTAGTTCAGCTTTCCTGCTTTTCATAGGAAACACAAACAGATTCAAGTCTCCCAAACCGTTCTTTAGCCTTGGAAATGTTGGATGAGTTTGGCTCTTGCTTCCTTGATCCTGCATCGCCTTCCACACTTCCTCCATCCAACTTTAACTTCCCACACTACTGGAAAATATGGAAATTTTGATTGGGAGCTGGTTCTCAGCTAATCCCCTAAATTCTAATCAAAATATCAAATATCGCAAGTCTCACAGCACACTACCAACATTTGCATTTGGAGGGAGTCAGAGCGACAATGTTTTACGTCGACTGCAGCCTATACGTTGTTATGCTGTGCTTTCCTCAATTACAAGGAGATCCACAACTGCAGGATAGGACCTTAGAATGAACTCCTGGTGCCACCAAGAGGACATTCCAGGAGGAGCACAGGCGTAGGAAAGCTGGCAAAGCCCCAAACTACCATGCCTATAAGGTTCGGGTGCCTCTGTGTTCTACAGAACCTCAAATTAAAGACACCGTGCAGTCTTTTAAAGCACAATGCCACTGTCGTTAATCACCATTAAAACAAGAGAACAGGGTGGGGTGGATTGCAGTGTTTTCTCAGGCGGTTTTTCCTGCTAGTTGCTATATAGTCTAACAAAACACAACCCAAACTAAGAATGGGTAAACTACGCCCTGGTAAGCTCATACATCTTTAGGGTGGCCAGTTCAACATTGCAAAAAATGAGGACATATATTGTGTGTGTGTGTGTGTGTGTGTGAGAGAGAGAGAGAGAGAGAGAGAGAAGAGGATACAGGAGGTTCACAAACATGTACATGCTAATTTGTATGTATAGATGCAAATTTAGAAGGGGAAAAAAGGCAGACTTCTCTGTTCCCTCTGAGCTTAGCTATAATCCTCACAGTCGCTGGAGTGCAAGGGTGGGAATGAATCTTCCCAGCAACATTGTTCCCTGTTGTAATACAAACTATTTTGGGGTGGTTTGGTCTTCAATAGGCAACTAAAACACATTAGCTTTACAAAAGACCTGCTCCTGGGGGACACGAAAACTGTTTCTTGATATAGATCCATGCAGCTGCCTGCAATTTTGGACTCTACTGGGGGGGGGGAGGGCATGGCTTCAGGGACTGTTACAATGAGCGCCTGTACCACTACATGACCACCCCGAAAACAATTTCAAAATGGTCTAAATACATGTTTCTAAATATGTGTTTCTAAACATGTATTGCCTCAAAATACGTGTTTTATCAAAATACATTCTAAAATGCATTTTGATAAAACTACAGAGAGCCGTAGCTGAGAACTGTATCAGAACATTCCGGAAGTGCAAAAGCCGGTGCATAACTAAGTTTGCTCTGCACATTAGTCAGGTCAGTTCATATCGGAATTTGCAAAGTTCGGGTTCTTCAGGCAGAACTGTCCTGCCAGAGTGAAGTCACAGCCCGTGAAAAATATGAAGGATTATTTTCCTTAGTGTTGGGCTGCCATCTTGGAAGCGGAACAAAACCACCAGCAAGACTCCCTGGTTAATGAAGGCACTCTGAGAGCCTAAGCTGGGGCTTGCCTATGCGTTCTATATACCCCGTCATGGCTGTGCAGTGATGCCCCATTGTTTATATGACACAGTCACCAACTAGCAGCCAGAATGCACTATGCCCTGTCAAACTGCACTTTTTTGATGTGTCGTTTTACTGGGACTTTTTACATCATTCCAATGTCACCGTGGTTGTTTGTTGTCTGTCAGTGGTTGCTTCAGTTCAGTTTAAGAGAGTGGGTGTAGTTAGGGGCAGATCCCAGTGCAGGGTAGGCGCAGTAAGCCTAGTAATGGCCAGGGCCATGCAGAGGGGGGCCAGTGGGGCCAGTTGGCCTGGGGCCAACGGTTTTGAGGGGGCACTCTGACGAGGAGGTCCCCCCCCAGCTTACGCTACTGCTTCCGTAGCGTAAGCGGCCCTTCGAGAAGCGAGGAGCCCGCCTTGCGGAAACAGTGCAGAAGCCGTCGGTTGTGAATACCATGGTCAGACTACAAGGTCCAGAGGGCCATATGCCGCATGTGGGGTGGGGATCTATGGGCCTTGAGTTGTAGAACAGGTTCAATATGAAAGTGTTGTGTAGAACGGACATGTTGGTGGGCACATGCCCCTTAGGGGCGGCCATGTTTTCCTCCTTTTTTGAAATGGGGGGCACACACTTCCCATCTGGCCTGAGCCTATGACCAGCTTTGCAAGGCCCTGGCAATGGCTGCCATGGCAATAGTAAAGTCTGGGGAAAGAAAGAGATGATACATTATGGTGAATATTGTATAAATTCAATGAAGTGTAGCAGCGCAGCTGCGCGACGACAGGCTTTCAAAGTTGCACACAGTTGCCAGAAATAAAAAGTGTGTTTTTTTGTTTTTGTTTTTGTTTTTTTGCGATTTTCCGTCCCTTGGTATTTGTTGTCCATTACTGCCATGTAACAAACAGCACTGTGATTTTTCCTGGCCGAATAACCCGCGCTCACTTCTCCCATATAACCCTATTGATGCTGCTTCGCAGCAGCGATGTTGCAGGGTTTGGAGGGGGGAGGGAATGAGTAGGCAAAGCGGTGTTGTGTAGACAGCTCCCTGCATTCTCACTCAGTCTGAGTCCTTCGTATCTCCTTGCTGTTCATTAAATGTTGTAGTTGCAGAAATGAAAGGAGCATTATGCTTCATGGCCAGGAATTTTATCCAGTGTAGAATTCCAAAGGACTCTTATTTATGCTGTTCTTAGCACTGTGCTGAATTGTTCCATGCATTTATTTCTTTTTTTCACCAGTTGCTGTGGGGCAGGGGCGAAAAGAAACTGCACCCAAAAATTGTGAGAAAGGGTGAGAACTTCAGAGAAATTTCTCAGTGTGCAAAGAGAGTTTCAGTGCTTTCCTTACTGTAAGGCAGTGGCTGAGGCTGGGGAAGGGGGGCACGCTTTATTTTACCATTTTTATCCTGTTCTGTCCTTGCTTGAGCTTTTTGAAAAGCCCCCCTAGAGGAATTAACTGCTAGATCCACACCTCATGTCATATTGATATGATCTCATCATGGTGACGCTATATCCCTCTTGTGCATATATACCTCATAGCGCACACAATGTTGTGGTATTTTGGATAATATGCAATCAAAAGCAGGAAATGACACTATGAAAGAGGCATACGAATATGTAATGTGCCCCAACAGTTATCAGTGCACGTCAATACCGATACAAAGCACTACTGTAGATTTAGCCCAGGACTTCCTTCCTTGGGGGTTTTGAGTGCTGCTGCTTGCTGAGTGCCTGAAAGCTCAGCAAGGCATTTTTGTTTTGTTTTGTTAAACATCCTTTTAGAACAAGAAGAAGGCTTTAGCTTTCAGGAAAGCCCCAAAGGAGGAAATCCTGGTTACGTTCTCTAGGGCAGTGGTCTTCAACTGATCCAGACCCGAGACCCACTTCAGACTCCCAACTTGCAACATGGAACCCCCTTGCACAATTTCACAATTGCCCAACATGGTGACAACAGCTTGGCCACGACCCATCTGGACAGGTCTCATGGCCCACTTTTGAGTTGCGACCCACCAGTTGAAGACCACTGCTGTAGAGGGCTATTCAGCAAACTCAGCCACCTGAAGGGGGTGAGAGGCTGCAAGGTCACATGAACCCCTCAGCCACCTCCTTCCAGCAAGGTAAGCATCGAAGCCCTGCACCCTGAGAAATGTCTCAGGACTTCTCAAGATCCCGATGACAGAGATGGGAAAGGAGTTCCTCTTTCACTGGGAAACAAAGATGTTGCGAAAGGGCAGGTGGGCTTTCGGCACAGCACTAGCTATTCTCCACAATAATGACAAGTTGCCCATCAAATGTTTCGTACCACAACAACACAATCTGCCTTTTTTAAAAAGTGGTTTCAAATCCCGAAGTGCTATCTAGGTTTTTTGGGGGGGGGCAGGGTAAAAATCACTGTTTAGAACAAATTCCAACCTTGAGTTTGAACAGTAGTTTAGCAATCAGAAACAAGACTTCAATGAAGATTAGTATGCATTATTTATTGAACACAAAAATGAGTTCATTAGTATACAAAACTCAGCAAGAATTTAACAATATAGATTAGATTTTCATGCCATTTAAGCAGACAAATAACATTAACATTTGACAAATTAACAATTTTAGCAGAGAGTGGGAGGAGATGGAGTAAACAGAGCTTTGGGAACATAATTGCAGGCTCTTTAGTAACATCAGTGCAAAGGAACATGCCTTTTTCTGTATCTTTTTGAGTTCTGCAGTATCTGCAATATCTCATAAAAGATATTGGAGAGCTAGAAAAGGTACAGAAAAAATAGCCAAAATTATCCACACATCAGAGCACCCACTCAACAAGAAAAGACTGAAGGGGAGGAGCACTTTTTTCATTTAGAAAAAAAGACAGGAATACATGTGGCCACAGCCAGGAGCTCACATGAATCAGGCTGATTGCCCCTGGCTTCCCAGGGTCTGAGGCAAAGATGCTTAGGAGATGTTACAGATAGAAATTAGGACCTTCTGTCTGCAAAGTATGTGCTCTACCACCAAACTGTAGCCTGTCTGTACATAAGTGTAGTCTGATATGCTCAGGTGGTGGTTGCAAGCATGAACCAGTCCTTAGTTCGAAGCAATCCTATTAATTTCAATTGATGTCTACATTTAAGAAAACCTCCCTGAAAGTGTATCAACAGCCCATGGGGACCCTACCCAGCTTCATGACTAGGCTTCACATACACAGAAGCACAATTCAGAACATCTCTATGGCTGCCTCTACAAGAGGCATTTAAAGCTCTTTCAAGGCGCATTAAAAAAATTACTTCTACAAGAACGGAGCGCAAATCGGGCGTAGAGGTGCTTTTTCTCTCCGATTATGCGCATTATCGAATGCGCGTTAAATAGCGAGTTTTATTTTGCTCCTGCCGTTAAAGCGCATTTTGACTATGTGAACAAGCGATTCTCCGCATTAACTACTTGTAAAGCGCATTTGAAACAACCGGTAAGGTCACCTGTTGAGTGCTCAATTACCTCCTGCATACAAGTATTTACGATAAAGCGCTTCAGCGATTATGCGCATAATCAGCTAACCAGGTGTCAAACGGAATCCATCTAGAGGGGTTCTATGAATAAAGCTGCCTTTTACCAAGTCAGGCCATTGGTCCATGTAATCCAGTGCCGTCTACTAGGAGTGGGCAACTTGTGGCCCTCCAGGTGTCTTGACCTATAATTCCCCTCACCATTTGCTATGCTGACTTAGGGCTGTTGGGTGTTGAAGGCCAATGGGTGTTGAAGGCCAATGGCCATCTACTCTGTCAATGGATGTCCCGGACAGAAGTCTTTCCAACCCTTACTACACAAGTTCCTTTCCCTAGAGATGCCAGGGATTGAAGCAGGGCCCTGCTACATGCAAAGCATGTCCTCCACCACTCAGCTGTAGGCCCTTCCCACATAAGCAGAGCTGGGCAATTTCAGCTTAGGCTCCCATGTACTCCCCTGGCATGCCAATGTGGGCTCTGGGAAAAACGAATGAGGCATTATTTAGAATTAAATTTTAATACACACGTCACAGGGAATTCTGCTTTCAATCTAAACTTTTTTTGCCAATGAGAAAGCAAAATTGTTCCCCCTCTCAAAGCCCATGATTTGTTTCAGTGTTGCAGGCTTAAATGCAGAGAAAAGGTAGGGGGTCACAGCTTTTAAACTAGACACAAAACAAACCTATTTCTTGATTAAGGGTACTTACCTCGGTTTACAATTCTCACACCGGATGACTATACTTAATTCTCAACATAGCCATTAGATAAAAGTGTATTTATAGCTCTTAAGTGACAGCCAGTGTCCGCCTTGAGTAATTTGTAGCCACACCTTCATGTTGCCTGTTCTGCTAGGCTGTTCTGATAAGGATCCAGGAAATGCTTTTATTATTTCAAAAAATACCTCAGGGTGTTTATTTGCTTATCCATCCAAGGCAGGGCCTGCACAAATTGTGAATCACCAAACTGAACTCAGACCACCTGCCATCTAAAGTGGCCTACCAGGTCCTTGACCATCCACCCCCCATCCCCCGGGCTTTTGCAGACCCAGATAGGAATAAAACCAGAAGGTTCAATCAAGCCCCTGCTAGGCTTTTGGTATGTAGCTGAAAATTCCTCGCATGTTTCTTCCAAAAACAAACCACCAAATTAGCCATAATTTGGTGATGCGGTGGTGGGGGTTGTTATAGGACACTCCTCCCTCCACTGAAGACAAACTTTAATTGAAACTTTTTTTTTGCATCTTTGATATTTATCAGATATTTGAGCCAACCAGCAATCTCTACAACATTTTACTTTAAGCAATAATATATTTAACACTTTCACACCAAAACATACAAGAGGAGAATTAATTATTTGTTTCCTTCTCTTCTACTAGCATAGTCAGAACACCAAAAAACACAGATCTTTTTTAAAAAAATGCTTGTCATAAAACACAACACAACTACAACAATATAAAACATGATAGTGACACAGTAGGAATAATAGTAGAAGCAGGCAGTAACAAGATGTAAAATGATGCAATTGAAATAAAGCCTCATTATTATTATTATTATTATTATTATTATTATTATTATATTTACTAGCTGATATACCTGGCATTGCTCGGGTCTGTGAATAATGTTTATGACATTTATTTGATAAATAATACATTTCTCTGCAACTTATTCATCTTTAGGTTAGGTTGTTTTTAGTTTGGTTGAGTTCGTAAATTGTTTTGTTACAATCAATGGGAAATTGTGTTAATAAGAACTGTATTTTAAATTAGAGCTTCGTGATAAACCACATGTTTTGTTTTACCTGAAATGCCTACACCTCCCATCATGCCTTGGCTGGAGCAGCCGTCTAAACTTCAAAAACAATCAGGACACTGGACAGCCTTTCTACCAGCTAAAAAAGATCCAAACCTAAAAATATGTTTTCAAAATATACCCAGCATTGCCCAGATATCTGAATAAAATATAGTAGGGAAGTGGATTTCAGTGGACATGAGGAACTACTGTATGCATGTGCTCTGAAGTTATTATTATGGAAAAAGGAAAGCAGCCAGAACGCAGAATACTTTATTAGCATACTATATAATTTACTATATAATATCTACATTTAACAGGTTTTGGCAGAGAGCCAGGATGGTGAAGGCCACTGGTGACTTAGCCCATTTATCTGACATAAAAATACTTAAAATCCAAAATTTCATGTTTTTAGATTTTTCTGATAGCCAGACCTATCAGCATGCCAGATTTCAAGTTTCTACCCAGTGTTGCTTGGGCCCCCTAAAATATATGTCTGCGAGGTAATTATCTTAAAGTAGCAGGCCAGTGCTAGGCCTGAGTTAACCTTTAAACAAATTAAATTCAGTTCTTTTTTCCCCTCTCACCCTCATGACAACCCTTCAAGGTAGACCAGTCCTAGGCCTGAGGTAACTTTAAAACAAATTAAATTAGTTTCTCCCCCCACCACGCTTTCTATCACCTTCAATCATGGCCAGGGCTGCTGTTGCCATAATTTTCCTTGTCCTCACAGAAAACAAAAACTACAACTCCTGGCATGCCTTTTGCTGTGGTGCCCGACTTGCCCAATGAGAGTCCTGCTGATGAAGCTCATGGGAAGTGAAGTCTGGCTGGCTGACTAACTGTTCACTTAGTTGCCGTTGGCAACAGGCCTGCTTCCGATGGGGCCTAGCAACTGAGGCAGTCGCCAGTAATTATCGTAGGAGACTATCATCCTGTTAAGAGTATCTCTGCAGACATCTCTTATCAACCCCCTGAAGAAGGCCTTAAAAAACAACATAGGCCAAAATGCATTGGGCTTGGAAATAAAGTATCTTAGCATTCTGAGTGAGAACCTGCTTCTCTCCCTTTTTTGCCCTTTTAACTGGAGAGCAGGCCATCGTGGTCGTGGCACCCTGTTTGTGGATTTCTAAATAAAATTTGTGATTTTTATGCAAAAGCCTGACTATACCATTGAGACAGAAGAGTGAATGGAGGATTGACTGATATAGCTGAGGCTAGAATGGAATGGTGGGCAGGGTTAGTGGCAGTTGGAGAAAGTTAGGTAGGAGAACAAAGGTCTGGGTTTGCTCACCCATACTTTATTTTAAACCAGCCACTCTACATGCCAGTACTACACCTCCCAGCATGCCTTTGGCAGCTCGCAGGTGCCCGCATCCCCTGAGACGTCCTCTTGTTGCTGATGCTGCTCCTTAATAGAACGTCGAGGAGTAGCATCGCCAGGGAGGGGAGGTAAGCTGCTATCAGTGGATGCACCCAGCTTCGGCCAATCCTGCTGGGATTGCCTTGGCCTGTGCTTCTCTCAGAAGCCTGTACTGAAGGGCTGGAGCTGGGCAGGGCACTTCCCCCCTTTGTCGGGTCTGCTTCTGGGCATGCGCAGAGTGCCTCCCCTTCCTCCCTCCCTCTTAAGGGCAAAGGCTACACACTTGCTTCCCCCAGATTCTGAGAAAACAGCAATGGAGTGCCTTTGAGCATGTTTGGCCCCTCAAAGTCATGCTGCTGTATCTAGTTACATTTTAAAACCACGCAGAGGGTGGGAGGAGGCATCGCAAATGGATGCAGCCCATTCATGTGAGTGGTTTCCTTTTATGTGGAATTGGTTTGACTGCTCGAGACCAACCTTAGGAGTTGGTGTTGTAAAAGACACGCAGCAGCCACCAACCTGTGCACTCACAATGGCCACCAAAGGCCAGTAAGTCTGGTCTCCTGCCCAAGGCATGCTGGAAGTTGTAGGCATAAACCTAGATTTTTATTAAATTCTTTAAAAATACTTAAACCCCCAAAATTCATGTTTTTAGATTTTTCTGGTTTATTGTACAGCCAGACCTATCACTGTGTCACATTGTCAAGTTTCTAACTCATCTGGAAGTGGGTAAACATTTCCGGCCATACGTGACACACACATACTTTCCGCTTTATAGGTAGAGATATCCTGCCTTTTTTCCCAATACTGGAATCAAGGTGGCTTACAAATTAAAACATGTACAGTTAAAACAAATAGAGATATACAAAAATTAAAATATATAATTAAACATAGTACAATTTAAAAATATTTAAAACATTTTAAAGCATTTTAAATACAAATAATTAAGGAGAAGGCCCTCTCCCAGGTTCCCACCAGGCGTGCCTGTGATGGTGGTGGGACAGTGAGAAGGGCCTCCCTGGAAGACCTCAGGAGACAGGCAGGCTCATAAGGGAGTATATGGTCTTTCAGATAACCTGGACCCAAGCCGTATAGGGCTTTATAGGTTATAACCAGCACTTTGAATAGTGCGTGGAAACAGACTGGAAGCCAGTGGAACTGTTTTAACAGGGGAGTTGTATGCTCCCTGTAACCAGCCCCGGTCAACTATCTGACCACTGTTCTTTGAACTAGCTGAAGTTTCCGAACACTCTTCAAAGGCAGCCCCATGTAGAGTGCATTACAGTAATCCAAACGGGATGTAACTAAGGCATGTGTCACCATGGCCAGGTTTGACATCTCAAGGAACAGGCGCAGCTGGCGCACAAGCTTTAACTGTGCAAATGCACTCCTGGACACTGCTGAGACCTGGGCATCCAGGCTCATGGCTGAATCCAGGAGTACACCCAATCTGTGAACCTGTTTTTTTAGGGGGACCGTAAACCCATCCATCACAAGCTGAATTCCTATTCCCTGATTTGCCTTTCAACTGACCAGGAGCACCTCTGACTTGTCTGGATTAAAATTCAATTTGTTTGCCTTCATCCAGTCCAGTCCAGTCCATTACTGCCAGGACTGAAACAGCTTCCTTGGAATTGGGTGGAAAAGAGAAGTAGAGTTGGGTGTCATCAGTGTACCGGTGGCACCGCACCCCGAAATTCTGGACAACCTCTCCCAATGGTTTCATGTATATATTAAATAGCATGGGGGACAAAACAGAACCCTGGGTCCGCCCCTCAAGGAAGGAATGGAGCCACTGTAAAACAATGCCTCCAAATCCCATCGCAGCCAGGTGGCCCAGAAGGATACCTGTGTCAATGGTATCGATTGCCGCTGAGAGGTCCAGCAGAACCAACAGGGACACACTCCCCCTGTCCAGTTCCCAGCATAAGTCATCCACCAAGGCGACCAAACCTGTCCCATAACCAGGTCTGAAGCCAGATTGAAATGGTTCTCGATAATCCGTCTCATCCAAGAACCCTGGAATTGGGAGGCCACCACACGCTCCAATACCTTGCCCAAAAATGGGATATTGGAGACTGGCCAGTAGTTATCTAATACATTGGGGTTCAAGGAGGCCTTTTTCAATGTAGGTTGTACTACCACCTCCTTCAGGCAGGGTGGAACCCTGCCTTGGCGGAGGGAGGCATTAATCACTCCACTGACCCACTCAGCCAGTCCCCCTCTGGCTGCTCTTATGAGCTTGGAAGGGCAAAAATCTAGCATCCATGTGGTGGCTCTTACTGTCAAGGAAAATTTAAGTTTAAGTTGTCTAAAAGTTGATTGGACAAAAGTTTGAGTGTCCAGAAGGACTGAACAAGCCAGCTGAAGTTAATGAGCAGATAGAGCAAGTTTTTCTATTCTGCAGGAAAGGTCAATCTGATAGTGGGAATCATTCTACTAGGACAAGATAATTGACTGTGCAGGGTTCAGATATGTATAAAAGACAGCTTAATAGTAATGGCTGTGTGGTGGGTCAGGCTGGAGTTACGTGGAACGGAGACTGGTGTATGAGAGATTTGACGGAGGACTGTGCTATGCTATAGCCATAAGGAAAAGCCTGTATATATCTGGAGAAACCAGTTTTTGCCTTGTATATATTTTTATATTGGAACACAAGTAAAGGACTTGTATTATACACCATTTGCTGAGTGTGAGTATTTCTTCAGCTACTGGGATTTTTCTGGACTTCATCACTTACTCAGCGCAGGCAACGCTTGTCTCTTCCCCAACACTTACCTCTCCAAGGATCCTGTCCACATCCTCAGGCTGTACAAATTGAAATGTATCCAACAACACTGCACAAGCAGGTGCCAAAGTTACAGCCACTGGAACTGCATCAATTATAGCATCCAAGTCAGAGCGGATCTGAGCGATTTTGTCTGCAAAGTGCTGGGCTGCCAACAGGTCTGAATTCTCTTCTTGCAGGCCAAAATGTAAAAGGCCCCTGACCACTCGAAACAGCTCTGCTGGATGGCTCTTTGCAGACGCAATTGGGACAGAGAAAAATAGTTTTTTTGCTGCCTGTATTGCCACGGAGCTGGCCTTCAAATAGGCTCTAGCCCGTGTTCGATCGGATTCGCTCTGAGTTTTTCGCCAATGTCACTCTAGTCACCGTCTCACTCATTTAATCTCTGCCACCTCCCTAGAAAACCAGGGGGCTGGTGTGGCTCCACTTCATGAGAGAGGACCTTCAGGAGCAATCATGTCCAACGCCCTGGTCATTCCTCCATTCCAGAGATTGACCAGGGCTTCGACAGAATTGCCTGATGAGGCAACAGGAAAATCCCCAAGAGCCGACAGGAAACCATTCAGATCCATCAGTCTCCTGGGGCAGACCATCTTAATTGGTCCTCCACCCCTGCAGAGGTTCTGAGTACCAGCAAGTCTAAACCCTACTAGGTAGTGATCTGTCCGTGACAACGGAACTATACAAAGTTCCTCCACTCTCAGATCACTATCACCCCATCTAACAATGAAAACAAGGTCCAGAGTGTGCCCAGCAGCATGGGTGGGGCCAGCTACCATTTGGGACAGACCTATGGTTGTTATGGCGGACATGAAGTCCTGAGCCACTCGTGACAAGGCAGCCCTGAAATCCTCCAGCACAACAAGCCAAGAGGACTCCAACACCAGCCCCTAGACAACCCCGGCTAGCTCAGGAAGAGCGACTGTTGAGCAGCGGGGTCGGCGGTACACCAATAGAATCCCTATTCTGTTCCAGGCACCCACCTTCAGATACACACACTCGAACCCCAGAGACTGTGGGACAGGGCACCTGGTCAGGGAGATGGAATCCCGATAGACCACTGCCACTCCACCTCCCCACCCCCCAGGCCTTGCCTGCTGCTGGACAGAGAATCCTGGTGAGGCATTCATTTTCTGACTAAACAGGCTCAAAGATGTTGATCAAGAATGCATTCCACAGTCATGGCACCACCACAGAAAAGTTCCTGTCCTTCATACTCATCCAAATCCTATGTGTACAGCAAAAAACTGTTGTGCAACTGACTACACAAACTTATGACACTATGTAAGTTGGAGCAAAATATGCACACACAGGAATTAGGGTAGCCTTCCCAACATAGTGCCCTCTAGATATTTTGAACTAAAACTCCCATTAGCCCAGTCAGCATGGCCAATCAATTATAGTTGTAGTCCAAAACATCTGAAGGGCATCAGGTTCAATAAGGCTGATTTAGGGTACATCCCTATGCACACGTAGGCACATCGAACACCAATAGTTGCAAACAAGTATACATTGGCTCAGATTGAACGTGCTTATGGAACTGTGAGATTGAAAACCCATCATGTGTTGTGCCCATGGGAAGAAACATCTGCCCCCCAAAGATCTGGGGTCTTTAACCAAAGTGAGCAATGGACAACAGTGAAGCAATGGCTGGACACAAAGAGCGCAGCTGCTTTTTGAATAGGCAAATGAGTTTTTCTCAAAAATCCACTGGTTGGCAGTTGCAAAATGGCATTCGAGACAGAACTCCTCCTACTGGTTTTAGACATCATCACTAATATTAAAGTTAATTGGTTTAGGAAGAAACAGTTGGAGGCTTATGCTTTGTGTTTGAGAGGAACAGATCAGAAGGGTGAGGCGAAAGGCACCAGGGGCTTAAGATTTGGCAGCTCTCTGTCTCACTTGAGAGACAAGTGTGTTAAGAGCTCATTGTCATGTGTCCAAAAGGCATTACACAGAGCTCCAAGGTGGAGCTGTTTACCAATACTATGATCTCTCCCCAGATGCAGTTGCTACTGCAGCTAATTAAGAGAACAATTAAGACTAAGGCAATCAGTCAAGTATACGGATCTGAGTCATTTTCTCCACTCTCTGATGCTGTGCTGGCTCCCAGAGGGCTAAACCTTATTCACTCATTCAGAAAATGACAGGAAGAAGCTATTAAATATCTGGAAACCATAAAAAGACAATAATCCTGTTCTTGAGCTAAGTCACACACTAGAGACCAATGCCAGGCAACTTAAGAAACTTGCTGGGCTCCCTGAATTCACATGCGCTTACAAATAAGAAAATTAATCAAAGGCAGTTCAGATCAAAATTTAATTAAAAAGGGTGGGTGGGGAAGCAAAGGTTCTGGAGGACTTCCCAAGATCTCTCTGTTTTTTTATGTTTATGACTGATCAATAGTATGTGTTATCAGCTCACTGAATGACAAATTCCACTGGGCATCTTTAAGGAGGAAGTAACAGATTAAATATTGAGCTAAACAATTTAATCTCCACTTTAAAAGGTTTTCAGATATTTGTAAAAGTAAATCCTATTAGTGTAGAAACATCTCCAGGAGCTGAAACTGGAGACTCATCATGCAAGGATTTGTAAACACCAGGGGAGAGCCATAAAATATAAATGTTGTTCTTTTGTACAGGGACTGATAAGGGGAAAGGCAACATTTACACTAAAATTAAAAAGGTGGATATTGTGATGGTCTAGTGCACATTTTTAAAACGGATTTGTGTCCACAAGTGATAACGGGAATTTTCGAGGCAATTTTTAAAGACATCCTTACATGAACATCCCTTAGGACCATGATGAAAAATTGCACATATGTATGTACATGTATACATGCATATTATATATTCATTCATCCAAACCCACTGGAAGCAATCATAAGGACATAAGAGCCATGCATGCTGGATCAGCCAAAGGGTCAATTCATAGCGCGAGACATGCTCAGTAGCGTCGCTCTCCCCCTCCCTCCTGCCATAGCTAGATTAGAACGAGGGGGGGGATGGCTGTTGCACATACATTTTGAGAGAAGAGTTCTCTTTTGGAACATGTTTTCCTTTGGCTTTGAAAGTATTTTGGGCTATCTTCATGAGGCCAGTTTCCTTTTTTGCTCACTGGTGAAGCAAGGTGTGGTTCCTCTGGATCCATGATAACCTGGTCTTCAAATCTCCCCTTGGAATAGGTAGCTTTACATCACTTTTAACCCCCCCTTGCCCCCCAATACACACACAATGATCCTTCCCTTTTTTCTAAGAGTTTGGCCCGTACTGCTACAAAGTTGAAAGCTTCAAACACTTCATTTAATTAGTTTGGGCCGGTGTTAAGTTTTAAGTACAATTTTGAAACCTTTCAAAGTGCTTCTGGGCCTGCAACATTGGTTTCAGCCTAAGTCCCCTCTACAAGAATTCGGTTTGTTGCCCGGTTGCCCGATTATGCGCATCTTCTCCCAATCACTTTTACACCTAATCCCTATACACGGGAGGCGGTGAAGCACATTACCGGTTGAATGAAACTCTCTTTAAAGTTGTTTACATGAGGAGAATCGCATGTTTACATGGTCATCATAAGGTGCTTAACTCCCGTGGTAAGTTAAAACTCGCTATTTAACGTGCATTCGATAATGTGCATAATCGGACAGAAAACGCACCTCAACCCCCGATTTGCGCTCCGTTCATGTGTAGGTAAAATCGGTAATGCACTTTGAAAGAGCTTTAAATCGCTCTTGTAGAGGCACCCCTAGTCAAACTGTTTTTTAATAAGGTTTAGAAACAGTTAAACTGTCGTGTATTTTGCATAGTGTACACATGTATTTTCTTTCTAATCCTTGCAGTCTACACTGGCTCCCTCCTTGATGTGTTTTTGGAGGCAGGCAAAACCATTTCTGTTCCAGCAGGCCTTTGGCAAAAAATTTGGGCCGCTGTCTATATCTTTGACTTTTAAATTGTTACGTATTTTAAATGTTTTAAATGTTTTAATATTGAAAAGTATTTAATTATATTTTTAACTTTTGTATATTTCTATTTATAGGCTTTCGCTGTATAAGTTTTTAATTTTGTAAGACCACCTTGAGGCCTAGCATTGGGCAAAAGGCAGGATACTAATACTAATACTAATAACGTTTCAGATTTCACTTCTGTATCTGATGTTCATTTGCATTTACTTTTTTTTAGAAACCATTCATATCTTAAGACTTCTTGTGTGGCATGTTTTCATTGGTTTAACAAGTTAAAAGGGGTATTCACTGTTTTCCTGATTATGTTATAAAACCTATTTTCAACAGGCCTAGTAACTTCAAGAGTAGCAGAGTTGGGGGAAATCCTCAATCTCTTTGCAATCAGAGGCACTGAGTAAGGGATCCCTGGAGACAATTTAGACTGACCCCAACCACATAACACTATTCCCCCTTCTGAAGAGATCTGGACCACAGACTACTAAAGACAAACAAAGTAGCAGGCCATAATAACAGTTCTCATGTGGCCATTTGCCTTATGAGGCAGTTGCTTTGTGGGCTACCAAATGGAGGGACTAACAGGCCAAAACGTTGCCTGGCTGGGTCTGCCAGAAATCCAGCCTCAACACTCCTGGAAGGTCCATGTTCTATAGCACCTGCTGTCAGATGAACCTGAGGGAATCCCACCCTCCACCCCAGGGTTTCATTTACTGACCTCCCCTGGCTGGACCTTGCAAGAAACTATAGGGACAGACAGAGAAGGCATTCATAGCACACATAGAATGCTGAGTCTAGCAAATCTAAAAGCAAGTGTGTTGCTTTTCAAGAACCAAGGAAATTCAATGGTTCTTACTTTTGAGTAAATGGAAATGCGGCCTGTGCAAGAATTGAGTAAGGTGACCATATTTGGGAAACCAAAAAAGAGGACACCTAGTGGGGAGCAGGAAAATGGCTTTCTGGGGCCACCTTCAAGGCCCCAATTGGAGCGGAGGAAGGGAAAGCATGTCATTCTCACCCCCACCCCACTGCTCCAATCAGGCCCTTTTCTATAATGTCTGGGAATGACACGTTTTCCCCTTTAAGGCCCTGATTGGAGCAGTGGGGGAGAATGACACACCTCCAGAAAGCATGTCATTCCCCCCTGTCATGCTAATGGTGGCCTTAAAGGGGAAAGTGTGTCATTCCAGGACATTATAGACAATTGCAGAAAATCCCCCCTGACACCCAGGATAGAACAAAAACCAGGACACATCTGGGGAAATCCTGATAGTTGGTCACCCTAGCAACTGAGCCATGCCAAGTTGGAAACAGATCGGTTCATGCCTTGATTTTTAGAATTTTTTAAAAAAGTTTGACTGAAATAAAATTCCTAAAATTCAAGGCATGAACCGATTTGCTTCCAACTTGGCAGGGCTAAAGCCCTACTTAAGAGGTACCATGGTGCCAAGTTTCATCTCTTCATCTTTAATTTCTTTTTTTTAAAAAAAAAAACTTGTACTGCTCAAGGTCCTAGACCCCAAAGAAATTTGTTTGAACTTTAAAAAAATTATAAAAATCAAGACATGAACAAATCCACTTCAAACTTGGCATGGCTCTATCCCTACTTAAGAGCTACCATGATGCCAGGTTTCATCTCTTTATCTTTAAAAATGAGGGAGATATAAGCATTTTGGTTGATTTATTAATGTTAAAAGTGAGTTCAACACATAACACTAGCTTTGATTTTATATTGGATGTCAAGATGGTGTAACATCCTGGCTGACACTGGCTTGGTTGTCAACTGTATAATATCCAGTCATTCATTACACAAAGCCATGAAATTCATTAAACAAAAACCTATGGTTTACAAAAACAACGTGAAGGCTCTACAGTTTCCAACCAAGCACCAAAAAACAGAGAAGTTGGGAGTTAAGGCTCACAAGACTTAACGTCACATCCTCCCTAAGGAGGCATTCCTGACTATGGGACATACTGACTTGCAATGATGGGAGTTGTAGTCCAACACCTTTGGAGGGCACCAGGTTGGGGAAGGGCTGCTCTAAACAAAACAAGAGAAGTAGGTGGCCCTAAGTTGTTCGTTATCAGTTTTCCACAACCCCACAGTCACCTCTGCATATCATATTCTCCACCCTGTCCTCATGGTTTATCTGCTTTGGGAGAATGAGAATTTCACTTGCACTTTCTGCCTCCTTAGGGAGGATGTGGCATTAAGGCTTGGGAGTCTTAACTCCCAATTTCCCTGCTTTTTGGTGCTTGGTTGGAAACTGTAGAGCCTTAACATTGTTTTTGTAAACTGTAGGTTTTTTGTTTAATGAATATATAGATACACACACAGAATGCTCCAGGCTGTACTTTTTTCACTGAAAATGAATAATGCCTACACACACTAAGGGAAAAAGAAAGAAGATAGTCAGCAATTTGTCACTTAGCATGCCAGCTAAAGCCACTGTCACAGATCAGCTCTTCTTTCTCCAGGCAGCCCATCCTCTCAGGACCATCTTCCAGCCTGGTTCATTTGAAAAACACACATCTATCTCTTCATCTGGTGTCATGAAATGGAATGGTTACAGTGGATAATAAAGTTCCATTTTGTGCTCCATCAACCTTATTTGCGAAGATCATCTGAAGCTGAGGAAATTGAATGTTCAGGCCCCGTTGGATCCAGCTTTATATGTTGCTTTGATTCTTAATTCCTTACTGTTGGAAGGAGAAGTATGTCTGCAAGGGAAGATGCATAGGGATCATGTGTTTACTCTAAAGCAAGGCGACATTTTATGAGCCACAGTAATGTGGATTGCATGCTGAACTATCGCTTGGGTTTTCAACACACCTTCAGAAGAAACCAAGGGGGTATTTTACACAAATTCTTGGCTTGCAGTGGTAGAAAATATTAAAGGCTATCCAAAGCCTACATAGTGTTAAATTACCCCAACATTGTCAGTGTTTCATACTGAAATGTGCCTCTGTTTTACTTTGTGTTCTCAGTTTAATACCTTCTTGTGTAACCTAAAGAATTTGATTTATAGAGTTGTTCACCCCACATCACCTCAAGAAAGACTGCTTCACTGCCATGGTGTCATGCTATAGACCTGGTTGGCACATAACACTAACCCACGGTTTATTTAACCCATAGTTAACCTGTGGTTTGTTGCCCTACCCAGGGCTTGTCCAGCAGATGAATGAACAAACCACAGTTTGTTTTCTCAGTCTCTGGATTGTTTCCTTCCTCCTTCACCTGCTCCCTCCCTGTATTCCAACTGTCTTTGCAGCACGGTAATACGGATCGGGCTTGGCGAACTCACCCGGATCTGACTTGTGGTACGCTCACCCCATTGCTAGGGTGACCAGATTTTGGAAACCAAAATCCCGCCCCTCCGCCCCCCCAAAACAACACCCACCACCAAGCCACCCACCCCCAAAAAGCCCAGCCCAGACCTACCGGGTCCTCTGCCGATGCCGGGCTCATGCAGCTGATGCTGCCGCAGCTGGGCTCATGACACCACTGCAGCCGGGCTCGTGACACCACCACCGGTGCTACAGGGCTCATGCCAAAGGATGTGCGGAAGAGGGCCGATTCCAGAAGTGATGTAATCGGCCTCTCCCGCCTCTTCTGCACAGCCATTCAGGCTCCTCGGGGCTCGTCGTCATCATGACAAACCCTGAGGAGGCCAGAGGCCACACAGAAGAGGCGGGAGAGGGCCAATTTCATCATTTCCGGATTTGGCCCTCTCCCGCCTCTTCCGCGCAGCCTCTGGCATGAGCCCTGCAGCGGCGGTGCCAGCAGCACGAGCCCGGTGGCGGTGGAAGCGGCTGCATGAGCCCAGCATCAGCAGAGGACCCGGTAGGTCTGGGCTGGGCTTTTTGGGGGTGGGTGGCTTGGTGGTGGGTGTTGTTTTGGGGGGGTGGACACTGGCACGACACTGGCAGCGGCGGCATGATGCTGGCAGCAGCAGCACGATGCTGGCAGCAGCGGCAGCGGCTGTATGAGCCTGGCGGCGGCAGCGGCAACACAGCGGCGACACAAGCCCAGTGGCGGTGGAGGTGGCAGCACGAGCCCATAATCGGCCCTCTCCCGCCTCATCCGCCCAGGCATCGTTTCCCCTGTTTGCCCCCGCTGCCCCCCGGTTGGTCCGGATCGCCCCAGTTTTCCCGGTTAGGACCGGGGAACCCCGGGCGATCTGGTCACCCTGCCCATTGCTGCCATTTGTCCCCACTTGTGCACTGCACAACCTCCTTTGACAGCTCAATGAACATCTGAGGGGTGCACGGCAGCCGTCCGCCCCCATCGGAGCCTCCTTTGTGTGCAACAATGGAGGCTCAGGAAATTGCACATTTCCACCATTTCTGCACTTGACCCGTGTGTCTGCAAACATCCTGCTGGCACCTGATGGGGTCCGGTGTGTGTGTGTGTGTGTGTGTGTGTGTGGACACTGGCATGTAGAGCTATATTTTTACCACTCTTGCCTGTCACCACTGTAGCATAGCAAAACAACTCATAGCTCTGGGTTCTCACATAATGATTACCCATGGATTAAGCAAGTTCACAACCCAACAACAAACCATGGGCTCTCTTTATGGGTTGTTTCATGGTTAACAAACCATGGTTTGTTAGAAGAATACAACTATTCATATCATGGGTTGTTCTTATGTGCAAACCCAGCCATACTATAAAAGCTGGAAGGATGGAATGGGTCACCAAAATGATTTAAACTTGTAAAAGGCCAGCAAGCCACTGCATTTATGCTAGCTTTCCAAAATGCTCAGCTTTAAGAATGACTCAGTACCAGCCAATATACTGGTCTGACATCCAAGAATACCCATGTGGATGTATGGACAGAGACAATAATTTTTTAAGACAGTTTTTAAGATAGAGACTTCACTCCCAGTATACATATACTTTTCTTTGGTCCCAATCTTACCTGTGATTAAACAAGTTTTTCAGGTATTTAAGCAGTACAAAAGCCTGCAAAACCTGTTTGATCGCAGACATGATCACATGATGCTTCCATCGCAGCAGCTTCAGCTATCATTTAAAACACAACCACCAACAACCTTTTCTTTCCCCCAGCCTATGATATACATCCTGGCCATGTTTTGCAGGAGTGATTTCTGAAGTAAGACAATGGCATGGAAAATTCCTAAAGCTGGAAATAGACATATATATTTTTTCCAGAGCTGAAAGTGGTGCATCAGATGCATCATCACCTGTGATGGGCACACTCATTACACTAGGATCTTTGTGTTCACTCTCTTGCGATGCTTCTAAATCTAGAAGTAGCTGTTGAATCAGAGAAGACTATGGAACAAAAGAAAGGGGAATTTACACCATGGGGGGGGATGTCTCTATCATCCCATGTTAAAATCTTGACTGCCTCATTTCAGAAGACCAACAGGTAGGTGGTGTAGCTGCTTGGTTTTGCTTGTATCCCTTTTATCACTCCTTCTGAAATGTCACTTACCACTATGGTTTTCCTCCTGTGGGTATATTCCAAGAGGCACTAGCTTTGGAAACTTGGTCTTGTGGCTGTAGCTCAATAACCACAATCTAAAACCTCTGATAAGAGCAAAGTAAATAGCAAAGAGAAGCAGATGCTCCAGACTAGGCTGACCATCTGAAAAGGAGGACAGGGCTCATGTAACTTTAACAGTTGCAGAGAAAAAGGAATTTCACCAGGCGTTATTTGTATGAAATTAGTTCCTGGTGAAATCCCCTCTTCATCACAACAGTTAAAGTTGCAGGCACTATACTAGAGTGACCAGATACAAAAGAGGGCAGGGCCCCTGCAGCTTTAACTGTTGTAATGAAGAGGGAATTTCACCAGGTACGAATTGCATAGAAATGACTCCGACTGAAATTCCCTCTTCTCTACAACTGTTAAAGTTACATGAGCCCTGTCCTCCTTTTCAGATGGTCAGCCTACTCCAGACCGCAATCCATGCCAAGGAAAGAGATTGTGCCTCTCATTTGCCTTACTTCAAAAGAAAGGGCGCGTTTGGCTGATAACGTTACATTTCCCTGGCTTTTGGCAATTTCAGGCAAATCTTGCAATGAACACAATGCAGAGGTGTGTGTTTGTCATTTAATTACTTAATGACACCAGTGAAAAGGATGAGAAGAAGAGAGAGGATCCAGAGAGTGGGAAATTCATTCAAATGGTGATATAAAAATAATTGGACTACAAAGTCATGTTTTAGCACTTTCCCTACAGCTTTACACAGGGGAGCAGCTCATAGCCCACAACAATTTCAAATCCATCGTTCTGGGGTATGGTACTATATAATCATAAAATTACACTTGAGATAAGATTTAATTATCATTTTCACCTTTCCGGCACCTTTAGAGAAGTAATAATCAAAAGCCCTTTCAAGAAAGAAAAATCATGTCTAAAAAGAACCAACATGCAACAAAGCTATTAAAGGAAAGGCTAACCGCTTCACAGGCCTTTAAAGAGGGTTTAAATTCAATGGCTTTATTCAAAAATATTATAAGTGACTGCTGTCTGATAGATATTTCAGATATTCATGTAAGAGAAGAAGAAAAATAAAATGAAGCCTTATTCCTAAGAGAGCTTTGCATTGTCTTGAGCCAATCAGGCTGCTGGTTGTTACTGATAACTATATTTGCAAGATATGGTTGAAAATTATAAAGTTAAGACTCTTATCTCTCCACAGTATATATACTATATCATTCCTTCTAATAATGAGCTTACGTGGTTGATGGCCTATAAGTTTGAAAGCAAAATGGAGCCACAGAAATAGAAGTTGGTGATATTCCATGGAAGTCCTAGGTTTGCAGAAGCATATAAGTTTACAAATACAAGATACTGATGGCATATAGAGAGAAGGTACTATTTGGAGTAACTCAGCCTATTGTCTATTGACAGAACTTCGAGGTTTGCCTTGAAAGCAAAAGCTATGAACTCCTGTCTCTGCTACTACTTTGTGCTATCTCCAGTATCAGTGGCAATATATCAGTTGCTGGGGAACATGGGTGCGGTGAGGGGTACTCTTGCACTGTGTTCTGCTTGTGGGTCCCTGGTTGACAGCTGGTTGGCCACTGTGTGAACAGAGTGCTGGACTAGATGGACCCTTGGTCTGATCCAGCAGGGCTCTTTTTACGTGTTCTTTGGATGTTGTGAGGAGACATATGTTGCTGCATGTAACTATGCTAAAATTCTGGATTTCTCCATTGTTTTCTATGGGCAGCCTTCATTTTCACCCTGGGGTGGGGAAGCATCTAAGGCAGCGGCTGGGAACCAATTTCAATATGGGGGTCAGAAGTAAGTAACACACTTGCAATACCTCCCCCAAGGGAAATCCCCTTGTTATCTCAGATTGGCGATAACAAAGGCCGTTTCTACACTGGCCTTTTGAGCTGGGATGGCCCCTAGGTGGTCCCTGTGAGTCCAAATGATGCACAGGGACTCCCAGGGGCAGGTGGGGAAGCCGGGTCGTCGCACTTTCATTTGCATTACAGCGATGATCCCGGAAGCAGGTACTTCCGGGATCCTCCCACTTCCTCTACACCTGTATGGTGTAGAAAAGCCCAAAGAGATTCCCATTTGTGCTACTTACTCTTGATTGGGAGAGGGAGCAGCATGGAGATGAATTGTCTGGGGGGGGGACATTCCTCTCTCTGCCTCCTTCCCAAATCCCCTGGGAGAGGGAGGGGCCCACAGAGGGCCAGATTGGGAACCTTTGAAGGCCAAGTGAGACCTGTGATCCAGAGGTTCCTCACCCCGATCTATAGGAACAAGACATTGGTCAGACTGTGTGAGCCTATCAATTAAGTCTATGGTTGAGAGCATTGAGACTCAGTGTTAAAATGTCAGTTGAAGGGGGTGAAGGGAAGATGGAGAGAGAAGAAGAGAGGGAATTGACCAAGGGAACCGACCTGCTCAAACCCCTTGGAGGATATTAGGGTTGTGAGATGCATGCTGTGAGGTTTAAATATTGCTCTACTCTCGACATGAGCCACGTGGTGGATTGGAAAGGGCAGCAGATCATGCCCCCATCCTCTACTCATAGGGCTGCCATCACTGATGCTCCCACCACTGTGCCAGCCAGCCTGCCTGCTGTGGAATATCACTGCCACTTTTCTGCCGCAGCAAATAGGCTTAAAACAGTTATCACGCAGGAAGGTGGCTAGCGGAGCTCCTATGGAGTCCTCCAGAGCGCCTTCCCTATGCCTCACTCTGCAGAATGGGTCCTTCCTCAGAACAAGGGTACTGAGGGTGAGGTGGCCCCAGAGAGTGCCCTGCGCTGCCCACCATTTTGCCGCAACTGCTGCAAGTGCTGTTTCAAGTCTAATGGAACTTTAAAGAGTATTTGCCCTCACGTGAACAAAGCGGTGAGAACACCGGCCTCTCCAGGGCCACCTGCCCACAGGGTCTTGTTCTGAGGAAGGGCCCATTCCTCAGAGTGAGGCCTAGGGCAGGTGCTCTAAATGGAGGACTCCATAGGAGCTCCACTCTGAGGGTCCTTCCTCAGAGCATGGCACTGAGGAGAGCTCTAGCCCAAGAAATCATGGCGGTCACCTCCACTGCCAGAGCTAATACGTTACAAAAACAATTTTAAAAGGTGGTGGGGGGGGGAGAAGCCAGTAGCAGGTCCATCTTTGCCAGCCTTGCTCCACTACTTGCTCTACACTTCGGGGATGATATTTCCTATACACACACACAGAGAGAGAGAGAGAGAGAGAGAGAGAGAGAGAGAGAGAATAGCAATAAAATGCTCAGAAGTCAGGGTGGGTGGGTGTTTCCTTTTCTGCCTCCTGGAACTCTATTGCAGGCTGGCTTAAGCCCAACACAGGAGTGCTATTCTTAGGAGAAGGGGATACAATGCAACATTTTGATAACATGGGGACTCTATTGCTAAGCACTTTTAAGCTCCATTGATTTTAATGACTATGTACTTAACTCTAAAATGGATATCAATGGGATCAAATGTGCTTAGCTTTGGCTGGATTGTGTCCATTGCTATCAGCCCCACCAGGCCTAATTAGGAAGGATAAGCTTAACCAAATTCACTGAAATAGCAAATGCTACTTAAAACCATGTGAAAGGAAATGGTCATTTGAAAACATATGGCAGCTAAAGAGATATATCAGTCCATCGGCACTCCATGCCCACCAAGCATATTCAAATCTCATTAGTCTGGTTGGTTTGGCTTGTCCCCCCCCCATCTCTGCTGGGTTTGAGGGGGGGGGTTGGAGGTGGGGATATCCTTGCTCCCACTCCCATCTACAATAAAATCCTTCATTTATCCATTTGTGTCTATGAGCAGAACTCGCTTCTCTTCCTGGAGGTTATTAAAAAGAGCTTCTCAAAATGAACCAGTTATTCTGAACTTTCTCTACTTAGGCATCTCTTCTTCCTTCTACCTTTCCAGCCACCCCATTCCATTCCACTTCCCACCTGGCTGTCAGGTTTATTCCCTCCCTGACTGTCAACATTCTGATTGCTGCAGGTCCTCATTGGCTTGTTTTGGGGGTTCCCCCTTAGGGTTTCCCCTAAAGTTTTGTTCATCCTCTGCAAAACCTCGCAGTTACCCGGAGTCTGTCTTACGTGTGGTGTGAATGTTTTGGCTACATCACCACAAGTTTCTAATCCTTGTGCCAAACAATATATGCTCTAATTCATGGAGCAGAGTATGCCTTTCAACATCACCTAGTCCTGCAATCATAAAATTCCAATAATAACATCTTTTTTCATTCAGCGGGTTTTAATTTATGAATAGAAAGGGCCAAACTCCACATTACTTGTAGCTGTTTGCATCTTTTGTCCAATTCTTTCTTTCCCTTTCCTTTCTTTTCCTTTCCTTTGCCCTTCCCTTCCCTTTCTTAACCTCCAGATACTGCAGATTTCAATGAAGAATGGTGTGGGACCATATGTCTTGCTCAAAATCAGACACACGCCTGGTTGCTTTTCTCCCCACAGAAGGGAGACGCAAGTACCCACAGGGCAAAAAGGGAGATGGTTAAATAGCCTCTGTCCCCATCCACACTCCTTCCAGCCCTTTGCTGAAATGCACAACCTCCAGAGGCTGTTTTCAATTTAGAAAAATAAAGAAATGTCTGTGAAAAAGGTGTACATGGCTGCATAAAAGGTGTCGTGTGTTTCTAATTGTTCACCAAGGAGGCTCTTCAAATGAATGGCTTGTCATGGCTGCAGAATCGAATTGTGCAGGATGGGCAAAAATATTTTCACAAGGTTCAAAAGACCCACTGCCTCCTTTTGCCACCAGCGGCACTTCTTTAACTGCTATGTAGTTTTTTCAGATGATGTCCCGAAATCAGCCCAATATCTTGACACAAAAACATTTACGTCAAAGTAAGTTGCAATCGCCTAGCTGTTGTACAAATGACGCTAGGGTGACCATATGAAAAGGAGGACAGGGCTCCTGTATCTTTCACAGTTGCATAGAAAGGGAATTTCAACAGGTATCATTTGCATGCATGCAGCACCTGGTGAAACTCCCTCTTCAACACAACAGTTAAAGCTGCAAGGGCTATGCCCTCTTGACCCGGACAGGAGCCAAGGTCCTCCTTTTCATACAGTCACCCTAAAACAAACTTAGTTTTACTATTTTGCCTACCTCATTGCTTCCCTTCATCTTTTCTTCATGACTTCTTTTGGGTTATTATCTGGCAAGAGAGAAAACCATATTCTCTGACTGTTTGTGATTTAATTAGTCACACCTGAGCCATTAAAATAATGCACAAATAAATGCACAAATATTCTTTTTCATATGTCATGTTAACTAAGAATGCCTTAGCTTGTGTCTAGTAGTAGACTATGAGCAGGTCATAACAGTACAAAGAGCCAATAACTGGTTTCCACATCCAGGTCAAATGTTGGAAACAAATCTGGGAGGCATTAAATTCCATTAGCGCAAAAGGGTGGGGAGCCTCAGGCCCACAGGCCAAATCTGGCCCTCCTTGGTTACCCAATCGCCACCCCTTTTCCCCCAACCACCTATTCATAGTGTCCCGACTTTTGCATTTCCTCCCATTCTTAAAGGTTGAAATGTTTCTGCTCAGGTGTAGTTTCCAGCAGTAAGAGCTTTAACCTAGGATGTGTTGGCATTTTTGCCCCTCCTTTTGCCTTCCCCCACCTCTTTTGCCTTTGGCCCTGCCCACCACTGGAATGCGGCCCCTGAGAGCTGCTCTGAAATTGAATCCCTCAGGCTGAAAGAGGTTCCCCACCTGTATATTAGCAGATCCTGTGAACTAGTGGGTATCATTGATTGACAATCTCCCACATCAACATATAAACTAGTTATTGTCACCTGACAGGTCCTTTCTTTGTCTTCATTCTATCTTCATCATTGTTATATGACAAGAGCCTGGTTCAGATATTCTAAAACTGCCCTCTCTTATGGGCACAACTCCTTAAAGTAATGTCTAAACAAGCATGAAAAAAAGCTGACAAGGCACCACTTCCTTGGGGGTGATTTGCATAACTTCAACAACCTATTATTGCGCTAGCACAAAGTTGCCACATGGAAGTGTCACGTGTCAACCTGGTTGCACCCAATGAGGCATTTCATCTCTACTTGATTGCATGGAGGGCTTAAGAGTGGGCCATAAACCAGTCCTAGGAGGGCCATGATCAGATCAGCAAAGACTCCAGCTTCCTGGAAATAGATAATTTCATCATTTCAGTTCACCATATTGACCTCTACAAATCTTCTTCTCAACTTTTGGGCAGCCATTGTGAATCTCACAACTCTGTCTGTCAGAAATTTGTCAGCTTAAGAGAGCAAATATATAACTTTAGCTTGATCATCACTGTCAGATATATCCCGTAACAGTTTCAAAAAGATTTTGTCCTGGTTCAGAATACAGAGAACAATATAATAAATAATGGTAGAGGTCCTCTACTACTTGAGCACCACATATACAGAACCTCTGTTCTACAGGTATTTTACAGTAACAGACCTCTAAATATTGTGAAGCCATAGTTTGAAAACGCAATGCCAGAAATGCCTTTCTAAAGGACGGCACTGATAACTCATGCAGATAGCACTCAAATCCATCAGTTAGTTTTAAAAGATGCAGGTATGGAGAAAATGATGATTTTTTAATTACGTCTAGATCATGTTGGGAATAAAACTCACCCACTTTATACTTTATGTGTCTCTGAAACTGATCTCGGGCCATTTCTTGAGAACCTGGGATACTAAATCAAAAGCTAATGTTCACAGTTTGCTACCCAGGTGAAATTTCAACTGTTCTAAAAAACATTTTTAGGTATCCTAAAATCATCCATATTAAGAAGTTGAAAATAAAACATAAACATAGCTACAAAAATATAAAACTGTACTTGCATAGTCCCGGTCTCAGCTCTAATACTGCCTGCTGGAGTAGAAGATGGTAAGCCAAGAAAGGTTTTCAGAAATTTATTTTGGGTGATTTCCAAATAGGTTATTTTTGTCAAACCCCAAATCTCTCCCCCATAGGTCAACTGTGGGAGGACTTTGCCTCTATAAACTCTCAAGGCAGGAGCAATCATGTTACCCCCTTTAGTTCTAGTAAAGCACAAAACTGCTTGCGAGGATCTTGATGCCTTCAAAGCGGAGGATATCATATGATGGGACCAATTACCCCTGTCAGTAAACCAAACCCCAAGTTAATTAAAATGCCTCACTTGCTCTATTGTTTTCAATCAAGGTAGCATTTATGCTTGGGGGGGGGCGCCCCAAACACTACAACTTTTATCTTGTTATAATTTACACTAAGATGCTCATTATGACAAATTGCCCCAAAATCCTTTAGTAAATGCCTCATACCAATCTGAGTATATGGCAGAAAACCATATCATCTGCATATAGCAGGATGGATAATTTATGGGACAGAACTGTAACTGAATAGTAGTCTGTTTGTTTAAGCTCCAGTATTACATCATTCACATAAAAATTAAACAAGAGAGGGGCTAATAAACAGCCCTGGCGCACACCCTTTGAAGTTGAAATTAAGCCTGATAGTTGGCCATTCAATCCTACCCTCACTCTCATATATGTATCAGAGTACAGTATTTTGACGAGTATAAAATAGTTAGTGATCAATATTTGAGTTCCAGAGTTTTATCCACAGCCTGTCATGGTTTATTCTATCAAAAACTGCTGTAAGATCAACAAATGCTGCATATAGATATTTTTTGTGCCCCTTTGCATACTTATTAATAAGATTATCTAAATCATAACATTGATTAATTGTACTCCTTCCCTGCCTAAAGCCTGCCTGCTCCTCTGCAATAATATTATTGGATTCCATCCAGTCCTCCAATTTAAACCGTAATTACCATACATACAATTTAGATGTCACATCCAATTATTGGTCTATAATTACTTGGGTCACTTTATTCCCCTTTCTTATAAGTTGGCACTGTTATACTTGTCTCCCAACCTTTTGGAAGCTTACCATTTAAATTTATATGTGAGAACAGCTTAGCAAGCACAGGGAGCCACCAGTTAATGCTATCAAGAAACAATTCTGGTGGTAACATGTCTTCCCCTGGAGCTTTGTTACACTTCAGTAAATTAATCAATATTTTAACCTCTGAAGGTGTCACCACTGGCCATGGGTCAGTTTCATTCAATTCTGGAAATCTAATATAGGGATAAACTTCAGAGTTACAAAATTTTGAATTGAAGGCCTAGGTAAAAAAAAAAAATGTCTTCCAATTTATCAACTAAGATGTGAGCATCAACCCCAACGTTCAATTGCTTTGATTTTTGTGCTACTAGAGACCAAAATTTAATGGAGTCGTTCCCAATAGCAGCCTGTTCTAACTCATGCCAAAGTTGTTTGATGTGTTGCATTTTCTTCTTCTTTAACAATTGTTTGTATTTTCTTCGTTGTTGCACCATTTACAGTTCTCGCTAAGTTACTCAGTTCTTTCTTTCTTCTCCTACATTCCTCGTCAAACCATTCTACATCAAACTTGTATTTCCCCCCAGCATAGCTAGGTTTACTTAACACAGGTTTTAACTTCTCAATGAGATCATCATAGTTATCCAATACCTCAGTCTTCTCCTTCAAGAACTCCTTTCTCCATACTATCATATCAGGACTCAAGAGTATATTTTCAACCCTGTTTTTAACGTTTGAGCCCCATCTAAGCCTTCGCTGGCCACACTGAAAAAGCGAAGGGGTTTGCCTTACCTCTAAAGCGATAGACGTATTTACATTATCCAGGTCTATCAACAAAGGTTGATGGCCACTTTCTGGTTTTTCTCCCACACAGAAATTCTTAAAGAGGGGGACTGCCCTAGATGTTAACAAGATATAATCAATCACACTTCCCCCTCTGCCGGAGGAGAAAGTAAACTGGCCTGCAGCATCACCCACTCCTGTGCCATTGCAGATGGCTAGCTGATATTTGTAGATAATGGTAAACAACTTAATGCCTGCTTCATTGATGGTCTTATCTTTTGAAATTCTAGGAGAAAAGTTCTCCAGGTCCTCATTCAATTAACCAATTATTCCTGCTATTGGTATGTTATTACCACCTAATCTAGCATTGAAGTCTCCCATCACTATAATTGGTATCAGTGGATGTTCTTCCATTATTTTTTCTAACTGCAAGTCTAGCAAAGGCCATATATTATCCTCAGAGTTCACAGAGCCTTTAGGTGGTATGTAAACATTAACACAGAGAAGTGAACTACCTGAAAATGAGGTGAGACGGATACCATTTCATCTACTCTCAGTTTTAAGCTTGTTGAAACACAAAATGCCAGACCTCCTTTACTCCTTCTTTTGATATTGACTCTTGTAGCTGGTTGGGAGTAAGAAGCAAAACCTTGTATGGAAATTTCTTTTGTCCAAGTTTCTTGAAAGTAAATTATATGGAACTATTTAAGATAATAAAACTACAATCCATTATCTTATTAAACCAACCTGCAATGTTCCAAGAAATAAATTTTATAGGCTTATACCCTAAGTCTGTTGAGCTCGGTACATTTCAGCTACCATTTTGTGACCAAGGTCCATTTTGAAACTCCTGTCTATTTCCCCACATTCTGTCACCTCTCCTATTCCATGATTGCCTCTGACCCCTAATTTGCCATTGTCGTGGGGGAATAGGAATCATATTAGGATTTACATAAATATTCCACCATGGACTATTGTTCCTTCTATATCTCATCTTCATGGTTCTTAATGACGTATCTCTATTCCGAATCAGGACAAGGATGAGATTATTTAGGGAATCACCTAGGTTAGCAGCTATACTCAAGTTTTTTCTTGGCCATTTTATATTGGGCTATATCAGCCTCATAGCATCAGCTGATTGCATCTCCATTTGTGCCATGTACGGTTCACAACCAACACATCGCCTCTCTCTGACACCTTAGTATTATTCAATTGAGGAGGTTCATTCACTACTTCCATACCATCCTCAGGTTTGCTGTCAGATCCATCTTTCACTGCAGCAGATTCCTAACTTATTCCATTCCTCTGTTTACCCTGTTGTTTAACTTTGCCCTGGTTGATCTTACTTACAGCATCTATTTTGTCTATGATCTTAAAAAGTGTGTTAAAATTCATACTTCTAACCTTCTTACCTTGATGCTTGTGGGCTTTACCCTTACATCCATTACTGCCATGCTCAGTTGTACTGACTTTCAATGATGTTTCTTAACAGGTACTACCCCTTCCCCCATGTCATGGGATTGCCTTTTTATCTCTTTCTGATGTACCTTACTCATAGCTATCTGAGGTACAGCAGATCCTTCCTCCTTATCCAAGCTCAAATCTTGGACTGGGACTATCTCAGAGGGGTTCTGACCCTTACTTAGCAGCAATTCCTCAATGGAGACCATCAATTATGTTAACGATATCAGGGGGAAGATTTAATTCCTCCTCTCCATCATCCCAAAACAGGGGGACCTCTTTCTTCCTTTGGGTAATCAGGTCCACTAGAGGAGGCACAGGCTTCTTGCTCAGCGAACCTGCTATTTGGCCAAGTATTTCCTTTATCCCAAACACTAAATCTTTAATTTCCAAAATTATTTCACTTATGTGGCTGTTACACTTATCATGTTTTGGCTTAAATTTATTAGTGTTCTGACGTGGTGAACTCATTCCAACCCTCTCCTTATCTAAGCACCTGAGTAAGGATGGTTCTTCAACGAAGAGGGCCTTCAAAGCCTTCTTTCCCGCTCTATTCTCTATACATTGATCTAATCTCCCCAGGGATTCCTGAGAGGATGATAGAAAATCTCCCATTCTCATTTTACTAAAATCCACACTCACATAATTGTTTGGGCAGCAACTTCCCAGTAGTTACTCGTTAGTTGTAGATGTAATTAACAAAACAATGTGAGATGTGTTCTGTAAGTTTGGGGGCGTTGAGAAACACTGATGTCCATGTGTGAAATCTGTCATCTTAGTCTGCAACATCCCTCGCTCTGCCTTTCCATAACACTTTTTGTCCATTTGACCTCTTCCCTCCATCACAGGCAGAGTAGGCAGAGAAACACTATTTTCTACAGTGGCTATAGGGGAAATAGACTTCCCTATTTGACCTACCTTCTTTTTTAGTTTGGAAACTGGGGTAATATTCATTGGGATGCTCCTCTGTACTCGTTGAATAACTGGTAGGGACAGAGTAAGATCAAATACCATCTCATGGTCATCTAGAGATGAAAGCTCCATTCCTTAAAAGGTGTTTTGATTCACCAGATCTGCTAGAAAGTATTCAGTTCAGTAGCCTAATACAGTCAATAGACTAGTAAGCCTAATGGGTGTTCCTTGTACAATTACAGAACCAGACAAGTAAGAAGCAGAACCATCAATATATAAACAATAGAAAATTCTGGATTAATGCACGAAGCTGTACATTCTGGGCTAGCTTGCCTGTACAGGTAAAGTAGATAGCTCACCTTGCTTCATACAAGGAAGAACAAATAAGTCATTAAAATAATTTTAAAAACAGAGAGGAGAGAAGTTTAAATAAAACACACTTTAAAAGACCAAAATAATGGTGAGACAAAGTCCCATAAAGGAGTCTTCACACGAGTTAGGAAGAGTCTTCATGCCCCAATGAGTTCTGATATGATGCAAGGATCACCTGCCTGGGAAAGACATGAAGATTGTACTACCTCCTGTGCGACTCCAAGTGCATCGCCGAGGCTCTTTGCAGCTGCTTAGGAAGGGAGGGGAACAGCAAAAACACACAGGTCTCCTCCAATTCAAACCCCACCCTCTTTCAGCCCAAATACAGAAATACATGTATAGCGACTAAGAACAGTTTGATAATGGACTTTCATTTCAGTAGTACTAATGAGAGATGAGCATGGGAGGTACATAGACACATCTCCAAGTCATTTCTAAGAATATAAACAACCATGGGAACATATCTCGCAAACAGCACAATACACTTAAATGTCATCCCCATAATTTGAGTAACTCTGACAAAAATCTACAAAGCAATTGCATTTGAGCCTTCCTCGCTAGAGAAATACTCACCAGCAAAGGCTTTCTCCATGACTTTTGCGAATAGTGGGAAGACAGAAAAACACATTCTTAATGCTGGCACACATCCTCTGCCCTAAAAGTGTTTCTGTTTCTCATGACTAACTTTTGGTATATCCCGGCAAGTGGGGACTTTGTAGGAAGTTTAATTCTTGTGAGAAATAGAGAGCTGTGTGCAAATGGCCTTTTCCACCCTATTTGTGGGTAGAGAAATTAGGGGGACAATTTCACTGATTTTCTCCAGGGGAAGGAGAAATTCTCCAACACTTTCTCACAGGTAGGCAAGGGTTGTAGAACAGCGTCGTTCTCCCCCCCCCCCTTAGAGTTTTTCATATTTTTTTCACTGCCACTGCAAATGGCAACAGCATCAACTATGTTGGCAGCCTGGCCCCTATTTTGCATCCTCCACAATGCCTCATATACCTGGAATCCCTCCGGGGCATTGAGGGGAGGAAGTGCAGCCATCACAAAAAAAATAATGGTGAAGAAAATATGGAGAACATTCTGAAAAGTACCCTTTTATTCCTAGGGGGTAAAAAAAGAAACATCTCAGGAATTCCCTGAAAGTTTTATTTTCTAATAAAAGGGCTTTCCATTTTTCTGCCTCATTCTCAGGGCATTTTATAATTTATTTTGAACGTGCATTGGTGGTGTTTTTATACCTTAACTAATCACTGTGGGTACTGTCTATAGTTTTCTTTAAATTACACATCTCACCGTTGCTTTACAGCTTCCCAGGGTACCTGCACTTCCTGATTTGGAAAGGCCCTATGAGAAGCATAAATTTATTATGTCTTCTCCTGAGTGGCCAAAGAGCCTACAGGCTGTCAGAGAGATGGATCTACAATGAAAGACAGGACACTCACACAAACTCCTCAGCCATCTCATGGTAAGCACAAGAACCCTGAACCAAACCCATAAGAATTCTCCCCCCCCCCCCAAAAAAAAAATATTCTCCTTTGGATTTCTTTTCAAAAACAATTTCTTTTCTATCAAATTGAAAGAGAATGGTCAACATTTACATGGGAGAAATTTTCGACACAGCTCTAGATTGAATAACTAACTCACAGAGATAGTATTATTCTAAAACTGAGATTAATGCAGTAATGCCAATTTATAAATCAGAGTACTCTTCTTTCTTCTGTTATCCCCTTGCTAACCTTGATGCCTTCACTATTTATGTATTTATTTTGTCCAGATAGTGGTTGTACCCTTGTGGTTGTACCCTTGGTCTCAGTTCCACACAGTTCATCAACACGTTTGCCCTCCCAGTCCTGCTGTGACAATTACAGGTTCTCAGCCAATGGCAGGGAGTGGGAAGGTAACATGTCTTCCTTTTAGTTTTTTGTCAATTATTTGATGCTGTGCGGAAATAATTTCAGCAAATTGAGAAAAACAACATTTCCCCCCCCCCCAGAATACATACACTTTATTTGCATTTTTACAAGAGAGGTAAAGGTTCTAAAATGTGGTTCACCCATAAATCAGACCTCATTATCAGTATTATAGAGATAATATGTTAATGGAGGGCCAAAATTTTTGCAATTCTTTGTCAATTGATCAATACAATTTTTCTGTTACTATACCTGCCATTATTTTAACTTTAAATAGGACTACAGACTTGAAGTTTATAAAGGT
Source organism: Anniella stebbinsi (assembly GCA_029215795.1). Classification (NCBI taxonomy): domain Eukaryota; kingdom Metazoa; phylum Chordata; class Lepidosauria; order Squamata; family Anniellidae; genus Anniella; species Anniella stebbinsi. The sequence continues at coordinate 113,927,811 of JARDYH010000003.1, read as the reverse complement.
TACAGTGCAATCTTATACATATCTACTCAGAAGTTATCCTTATTGAATAGGAATGTATAGGACTGCAGCCTGAGTGCATATTTATGTTCTTGACAACCAAAGGCATACTTTAGCAGAGCATGCCAAAAGTGCAATATATATTCTCCCATAGTGTTTTCTCATCATACATGACCCACCTGCTGAAATGCTCACAAAGCATTAAAGCTGATATATTTGTCACATGTAATGCCAATAGCAGAACTAACATTTCAACAGGGCTCTGACAAATCCTAATTACTCTTGAATATATATTTAAAGAAACACATAGGCTACTAAAAACATCAAGGAAACAACAGTGCAGCGTTCAACTGCTTCCTTTTTGTTTTTCAGTTCTGTAGAAATTTAGAAGCCACTTCTATGCCTCCAAGGTGTAATTACTGGGAAGTGGCCTAAAAATAATAATATTGTTGAATAGTTTCCTTTATCCCTTTTTTCACTTTTGAAAGACAGAGGAAGGGATAAATTGAAACCTTCACTGTAAAGCATGTAAAAATTCAGTGAAATAAACCCTAGGCAGATGACCAATGTCAGAAAAGCACATACAGGGAGAGCTACAGTCTTTGTATGGGTAGGGTGATACCTGCTGGCTCTGCCCCTTTGGTGCATTTGAAGTTGCTTCTACACACAGTCCTATGTAAATGCATGTGAGCTGCTCCTTCATTTATTCAAGGTAGAAGTTGCATGCATGGAGCCATATGTGTTGGGATGTGTATACGTGGACCTCTATGAAGGTACAACCTCAAATGGATGAATGCATTGAGAGGGCAGGGGCAGCAGTCAGGATCCCAACCTTCTTCCACCATCTTCCACCTGTACCTACATTGGATTTTCGGTACAGGGTTCTTGGGAGTCTCAAACGTGTGTGTCTAAAATGGAACCACATTTGTTTTGCAGGAGGTCGGTATAAAGCTGGGACAGGAAGACTTCAGAATTGTTGGATTTTACTTAGCTTTTTTAAAAAACCCAAATCCATCAACCAGCATCATGCAAAAGGGTGGTTTGGCCAGAGACACCTATGCTAAGGATTAAGAAGCAGGGTGCTTCTAAGCACAAACTCAGCCAGGAATTTGTGATCAGTAGCAGAATCAAGCTGACAGGTCCTTTCACAAAGTGTTATTTTTCATCCACCGAATTGGGGAGCAGGGGGAAAGAGGCTTTTTATTAGTTGCTATTGTTAGACAAATGGCAGGCAAAAACCCTTGCCAATCTATTGCAAATCACCCAGAGATCTACCGATAGCTCCGGATTTACCTCCTACCCAGCCCTGCTATAAAGTTCAAGAGTATAATAGAGATGCAAAAAGTTTGTGAAGGATGTGAACACACACAGTTGCTCTATTCTGGCTTGGAAAAAAACAGTTTAAAAACATCTCCCTTTCTGATTTATCATATTGTATTTAGCATTATTATTATTATTATTATTATTATTACTATTATTATTTCTTCTTCTTCTTCTTCTTCTTCTTCTTCTTCTTCTTCTTCTTCTTCTTCTTCTTCTTCCCCCCAGTGTAGGGTGTCCTGCCTTCCCAAATGAGCACTTTCAGCAGCCAGCCACAGAACTGGATTTAACTCTGCCTTTAAACTGACAATGTTTTGTTTCATTTTTCTGATTGCGAGGTTTCAGATTGCAGCCTAAAGCATCATCAAATGCTAAGTATTATTTCAACCTTGTTGTTACCTTCCGTTCCCATCAGTCTATTAAATAGCATCAATAAATATCTGAAGACATGAACTGCAAACATCTGCTTATACCTTTCTCCAAAGCAATATGAATGGCTTGGAGGTAGGTTTCAAAATGTAAAGATCACCAGAAAGAATACCGCCAGCAAGAGCAAACACTGCCTACATCTCTTGCACACCCTGGGAGTTTTAACCCTGATGGATCGCAGAAAAGGGTCATGTATAACACATGAAGAAAATTATATTTTTATTATGATATAAACAATTTCAGCAGTATTAGAAGCAGTGGGAAAGCATGAAGTTATGCAGGAAAGAAAGGAGCCGTGAAGAGCGCACAGCGCCACAGCTTATACACACATTATCCAGATTAGACGAATATTGTTTGCCAGCCTGCAATATCCCTTTTCACATTGCTCAAGAGCGGAGTGAAAAATGACAATGCCATTTGGAGCAGACTTCATTATCTTCCACTCATGGCGGCCAAAGATTCTCTGACTGAAACAAACAAGGCCCCCTTATTACTTATCAGAGCCCAATTAACTTTATCTTGTTCATCTGAGCTCCAGCTGAGGCTAAGAGTTCAACAGTGCACACTAAGGATGATAAGGAGGCTAGTGGCTCAATGCAGCATTTTAATCACAGTGTTTGCAAAAGAGAAGGGAGCAATAAACCATCCAAAGGGCCCACTCACATTGTTTCCAATTCAATGAGGCAAGTGGGTTGCAATCTGGAGATTCAGATGACGTTTTTTAAAATCAGCCTATCAGGAGACAAAATATTTCCCCATTCCTCCTCCTCCTCCTCCTCCTCCTCCTCCTCCTCCTCCTCCTCTCCTACTGTCTGCCACCTTCCCCTACTTGCTACATGGCACACTTTGAGTCCTGTTCATGGGGGGCGGGGGAATGGAGGGATACAACAGGATCAGGAAAGGAAGAGGGGGGATGAAGACATAGTTGCTTTGTTAGTGTTTTAAAGATACGGTATAAATCGCTGGGCTGAAGACTGGCTTCCTACCTTGCTGACTGTCCTCTTGCTTCCTCAGCAACACTGCTCTCCCTCCCACCAATTTTAGCCATTAGCAAAATGACATTTGTACATGTCGGGATCAGGCTGGACACACACACACACACACTGCCTCTCGGTCTTGTCAAAGGTCCAACACGTTGGTCATGGGCCAACAGGTGTTTGAAATAACTTCCACAAATCAAGCCTGATGAAGTCCAGTTCTTCTGAGAAATAGATCCAGCTGTGATTGTGTGACTCTTAACTGTACTGAGCTCAGGCTTGGGAGCACACTGGCGGCCGTTCGTTTGTTTTTTGGCTTCAGTGCTTTTCTGTTATTGAGAAGTGAAGGCACAATTGGACCTGTTACTTGCATTGGGAAATTTAAGCACATCTTTAAATTTCTCTCATCCAAACAGGGTAATGTACAGGCCCAATCCCAAGCATGTTTGCTTAGAAGTCAGTCTGTCCAATGAGGCTTCCTTCCAGGTAAGTGTGCATAGGATCACTCACTTGGACTGCAGCCTGATTGTTTAATTACATGTTACAGCAGCACAACCCTTCTGTTAGGACAGGGGTGGGCAGCGTGTGGCCCTGCAGTTGCTTTGGCCTACAATTCCCATCTTCTCCCACCATTGGCTGTGCTGGCTAGGCTTCTGGGAGTTGTATGCCAAAGCATCTGGAGGGCCACAAGCTGCCCACCCCTATGTTAGAATGTCATTCCAATCCTTTGAAGCAGGTTGGTGGTAAGAATGGAGCATGTGGAACAATGTAATGTACAGAATGGTGGGAGGGGTTGCAGAAACCTTTTTCTTTCCTGCCCCCCCTTCAACAACTATCTCTCCACTGCAATTTTTCTCCTGGTGAGAGTTATTTCCAGTTTTGGAGAAAAGAAGCTTTGTTGGAGGATGGGGATAGTGTGTGTGTGTGTGTTAGGCTGACCAGATAAAATCCAGGTCAGGGCTCCTGTAACTTTAACAGTTGTAGAGAAAAGGGAATTTCAGCCAGTGTCATTTGTATGCAATTAGTTTCTGGTGAAATTCCCTCTTCATCACAACAGTTAAAGGTGCAGGCACTATACTAGAGTGACCATATACAAAAGAAGGCAGGACCCCTGCAACTTTAACTGTTGTGATGAAGAGGGAATTTCACCAGGAACTAATTGCATACAAATGACACTGGCTGAAATTCCCTTTTCTCTACAGCTGTTAAAGTTACATGAGCCCTGGCCTGGATTTTATCTGGTCACCCTAGTGTGTGTATGTAGGGAAGCATGAGCCAGGAAAAGGGTCAGCAACTCCTTCCCATCCTTTCCATCTAAACTTTAAATCACTCCATCCCCTTTATAAGAATTGGGGGGGGGGGGACCAAATTCTATGAAACGCATCTGCTGCGGCAGCCTGCCTTCATGTTAGTTTGACTCTTAAAAGCTCTTAACTTTACCTGGATTTACCTGGATCGTGTTCTTATACTCCCGAACCTGACTATTTTCACAACATAGAATGAAGGCCACGTTATATAGCACAGGTCATCCTGAGGTGAATGTTGGAAAGTGATCAGTTATAAAATGATGGCGGCTGTCCTAAACACACATAGTAGGACAAGACCTCCCACTGAACTCAGTGGGACTTACTTAATTCGGAATAAACATGCTGGGACTGAGCCATCTATCCGTGTGGTGTGATACTCCAAACCATAGTGCACATAACACCTGATGAAAAATTTATCTTGATGTCAGATGTTATCTTGACTATACATGCATTGAAATGTTTTAAGTTTGGGTCCTATAAAATCTATTTGAAGTTTAGTAGCATCTGATGTTTGGATGAAAACACCTTACATTTATTAATCACACAAACACACATGAAACTTTATGATGAACTGTCTTTGAGCCTATCTACACTACTGCTTTAAAAAGCTTTATAACAGTTTTAAACCGGTCAATAACAGTTATTAACTGGTTTAAAACTGTTATAAACCGTTTTAAAGCAGTAGTGTAGATAGGGTCTGTGACAGATTTTACTTCCATAATACGTAGTAAACATCGCCTTCCTTGCAACTGTTTCTCCACAGCCCTTTTTATGCCCTCCCATGAATTCACTCCTTAATAACTCCATTCGGTGTTGTGCATTTCTTGGGGAGTCAGTATACCTTTTGGTTGCTTATAAAGACCTTTGTCCTTTGGCTGATGCCCTTCGCTGCCACATGAGGTGTGCAATAATTGCTCAGAAATGCACGGCCTGTTGTGTCTTATTACTTAAATGTTTTTAAGAGCTCAGCTAGGAATTTTCAGGCAGGGACTCTAAAGATTCGCTGCTTCATAAAGTATTAACAGTGCTAGGAAATGGGGACAGGAGGGAGAAGAAGTAAGGTAAATGATGACTTCTGTTGAGCTGGAACACCAACCAGAGGAGTCGAGGGCCTACCTCTGGAATGTGACAGGGAGACATTGTGAACACAGAAGTACACAATTCTGTCATTATGTATATGCCATGATGAAAGAAGATGAATAAATTAAAATATAAAAAGAGACCATCCTCGCACTGCAATCCAAAATACACTTACTCCCACTGAGACAAATAGGACTTCCTCCCTTCTTAGTGGGAATTGTACTTAGTGCAGCCTTGTACTGAGTTTTCTTCTCTTTCTGGAAAAACATATTTTTTAACACTGTGTGAGAGGGAGATAAGAGCATGTAATTTCCCCCTCTTTCCTTCCCCCAAAGCTCACTGTATCCCCCTCCCCCCAAAACCTCTCCCGAATGAACCACACATTGTGGGTTGTGTCTTATCGGGCAACAGTGTGTGTGGGGGGGGAGGGGCTGGTATCATTGAGCAGTGCAAGTTTCTTTTGCCCAATTTAATTTAAATAGACATTCAGTACTGTGAAAGACTGTGACCAGGTGACCTGTGTGCCTTGCCCAATTTGCAGTCCATGTGCTGTTCAAGGCCCAGCTCTCCCTTCTGGTGATTCATCTTTACACCAGATTTGGACTGGACACCCCTGCAAATGGAGGGCACCTTCACAATAGAGGGCAGTTCTCTGGCAACCCTTCAAACAGAGGACTGTCTACCCACACACAATGCTTTGCTCATATGTACTTTCAGAAACATAGAGGAGCCGAATGGAGGAAGGGGGTCTCACAAAACAACCCCCCTCCAGCCTCAGTTCTGCATGTACAAGTGGCCACTTCCCTGGTCCTACACATTGCTCAGCAAAGTCTCACACATCGACAGGTTTTTTCTAGGGACCAGTGGCAGGATCCCCAATATCACACCTGCCCCAGCCCCATAAACCTTCTGGGTGGCCTTGCAGATGCATGGACAACCCTGGGAGGCAGTCACCCTTTCCTAGCAAAGCATGAGTTCCAGTAAATTCAGAGGCAAAAATGCACCAAGATGTGTTCCATTTTGTTATGAATATCGTTTTTAATGCCAAGAGTTGCATAGGTTTGTTCGGTCTGTACATCCCAAAGCTGGCAAGAAGAAATGCACCCCAAGTAACCAAAAGTACTAACCACAGTCCCTTAGTACAGGGTTTTGACACAGCAGCAAGAGAGAACAACATTCAGGGAGGAAAGCATAATAATTTATCTCCAGTGGTTCTAGTGTGAGGATGAGGAGTGGGATGGGGTGGGGGAACCCTACACAACATTAGCTCTTGAAGTATTTTGGTCAATATCTAGCCATAGTTCTGGGGACCCACCATCAACACCAGTCCAATACAGTGTTTGAAAAGAATCATAATCATAAATGCAGGAACATGCTTAAGTACCTGGCTAAATTTAAATTCATATGAATAAAACAATAACCTTTCTGGTGTGTTATAACTAGGTCAGAATATCAAGTACCTTCCAAAGTAAACTGTGGTCATGAATTGAGAGTAGGAGATCTAAAAAGAAGTTAGTTCAGTGGCTGGGCACAAGGGAATTCCAAGCTTGAGCCTCTAAACCTGACTTAGTGGCCATGGCACACACTACTGCTTGTTTGGGGGCAAACATCTGCCTTACTTGCCAAGGCAACCCTATAACAGAATGCATGAAAACAGGCAAGGTTTTATGAGCAATGCACGGCACATTGGAACTTCACTATAACAAGACGTAGTGATGGCCACCAACATGGATGGCTTTAAAAGGAAATTAGGCAGATTCGTGAAAGATAAGGCAATCATTAGCTGCTATATATTACCTCCAGCATTGGAGGCAGCATGCCTCTTAATGCCAATTGCTGGGGAAATGACCAGGAGAGTGCTGCGGCCTTCATCTCCTACTTGTGGCCTTCCCACAGGCACCAGGTTGGCCACTGTGTGAACAGAATGTGGGACAAGCCTTTGGTCTGACCCAGCAGGGCACTTCTTATATTTTTATGTGCTCTTCCTGGGCTTATGTTGAGCCAAAACAACACTGAGACCCCCTCTAGATGGATTCCGTTTGACGCCTGGTTAGCCGATTATGAGCATCATCGCTGAAGCGCTTTATCGGAAATGCTTGTATGCAGGAGGTAATTGAGCACTCAACTGGTGACCTTACCGGTTGTTTCAAATGTGCTTTACAAGTAGTTAATGCGGAGAATTGCTTGTTCACATAGTCAAAATGTGCTTTAACAGCCGGAGCAAAATAAAACTCGTTATTTAACGCACATTCAATAATGCGCATAATCGGAGAGAAAACGCACCTCTATGCCCAATTTGCGCTCTATTCTTGTAGAGGTAAAAATTTTAATGCGCCTTGAAAGAGCTTTAAATGCCTCTTGTAGAGGCAGCCAGAATGTGTCTGGGGAGGCCCCCACCCCCCACCCCCAGGACTGAGGCTTTTTGAGACATTTGACTTTCTGAATCAAGGTGCTGCGGCCTTATTCTAATTCAACCTATATATATTTCAAACTGCTTTCCTATGTATTTCATTTCCCCTCTTCCTGTTATCTATCTGCCTGTGAGCCAACATGTGTACCTGTACCAACAGCCAGTATATAGGATGGTGCTAAGTGTTAGAATAAGACCTGGAATTTCTTATTTCAGACCTCTCCAGCCTCAAATCTCTCTCAGCCTCAAATCTCACCCTCATTCAATGTGGGGAAAATAATGCTGCCCTAATCAGAGATAATTATCTTCTTCCCTGTTCTACTAGAGGAAATCCTCCACTGACTTTATGGATGGAAGGAGCCCTTCGGTCTGCAGTAGGCAGATCCTGGATCCAACCCATTGTGTGATCAAATCCAGGATTGTTGTTGTTGTTGTGGACTCAGTTTTAGACCTTGTTGGCTGATTTCTACAAATGGCAATGAGGGAATTTGTGAAATAAATCCCTTTCTTCTTCTATTGGGCTCAGGCCAAAGGGATGAAACTCTCTTCTGCTGGATGCCAATAGAGATGCCAGCAGGGGTGCTTGAGAAAATTCAAACTTTGCTAATTCCGATGTGAATGGACCTGATTTGTACCTCAGAGGTTAACATGTAGACTGGAACATAATTCTCGTTCAGATTTCGTACTTCACCAAATGTTGTGATGTATCCAAATGCATTTTAAATAGCCTAGTTTAGAATAAAGTAAGATTAGATACATACTCAGATACATTTATAATTAGATAGATAGATAGATAGATAGATAGATAGATAACATTCAAACATGTATTTAAATATGATTTTTCATGCAGATATTTTCAAAAGCAAGTGCAGATTAATACATAAATGAGGCAGAACAAACAAACCATGCAAAGTTGGCATGGCCTGGAAATAGACTAATCTGTCTATCTCTAGCTTCTGGTAGCTGGAGATTGCTTCAGAAATTGCCCTGCCTCAGCTTGTTACTGACCATGTACACTGATTCTGTCCCTATTCTTCTTTGCTGGCAGCACCTAATCTGTTTTGAACACAGACGCATTACACCGCGCCTGGCACAGCCTGGGTGCAGGGAGGGTTTTACTGGGGTGGGGGCAGAAGGGAGGGGAATGGGAGGCATTAAAATGAGCTCTCACTCCTCCCCTCCTTCCTCTTTGCAAAGCGGCTGCCATGCATGAAGACCTGCTCTAGCAGCAGGACCACGCAGCAAGGAGGAAGGTGAGGCAAGGCGGCAGCAGCGGGTAGAAGCATTCGGCCGAATGCCAGCCTACCTGCTTGCCTGATGAGGACAACGAAGCAGACCCGGTGGTGACTGGAAGAGGCAGACATCGTCTTCATCAGCCATTGGGTCTAGGTTTGCCAGGAGGACCAGCTGGTTCTCCTCGTCCTCGCAGCTGCAGGTGGCGTTATCCCAGGGGCCTTGAGGCCCACGTTATCTTCTCGCATTTCTAGGTCCAAACAAATTGGGACAACGTGAACGCCCATAGACCCGTGCTGAAGAAATTTCTGCCAGCTCCTTCTGCCCCCCCTTTTCAGCAGGTGTAGGCTGCCTACGTACATGGCCCAGAGCCACACCCAATGTGGTCCAATGGCTCTATTTAAACAGCTAGCCCCTTCTGGCCCTCCTTTACGGCTGGTGTAGGTGGCAACTGAGTGCCTAGTGCAACCTGACAAGGCCCAGCTGTGACTTATTCAAGAGTCCCTCCCCCACACCACTGGGGGGACTTGAGGGCTCATCTCACTCCCAATGTGCAGGGCTCGCCTTGGACCTAAGGCAGCACCAGAGTCGGCCTGTCGCTTGATAATCTATCAGGTGGGGATATCAGTGTCCACCATTTACCAAATGGTGTCCATTTATAGGTAATTCACTCAGTCAGGCCACTCAATCAATTTAGAATACCACCCAAGAAGGTCATTGGAGGGGGGAAAGGCAAGGGGAGAGCTCCTCACCACAGTTAAGCACCCTAGGACCTGGCACAAGTCATCACTGGATGAGGGACAGACCCTGGATATTACTGCCATTTTAGCCAGGCTTTAGGAGAAAGGGTTTGACCACCCACCAAACCCTCCAATTGAGATACTGTGTCTGCAAACCAGAAAGCAGATGCAGGATAAATTGTGGTCATCTGTTGCAGCTCAACTGGATGCCATTGAGGCAGTGGGGCAGTGGCTACATCCATCACTCAGGTTCAGGATACAATGGATACCCAGGAGCATACAGCAGCCATGCTCAGCTCCAGGGCAGCCTCAAGATCAGAGCCAAGGTGAGAGACCAGCTCCCATTCCATCCAGTTCTTTACAGGCATGGAGAGCAATACCACCTAGGAGTTGGGACCCCTGGTTAGCAGGTATAGGATGGCTAGTGGCAGGGGGAGGTACACCCCAGGAAGCATTACCATTTCCCCCACCTGCCACAACACCAGTCATTACCATACCAATGTGACCACCATGCAATAAGGTCATGCCCATCCCTGAACAACCAGTGAGCACCTTCTGTACAGGTAGGGCCCTCTGATTCAAGAGGAAGCTATTGCTAATACAGCTGGCGGGTCTCAGGTAGGGACACCTCAATCGCCACAGGCATCTACCTCACAAAAGACACCTGCCACCAATGTGGCATGTTCAGCAGTGTGGCAGGGCCTAGCATGAGCAGCTACCACTGCAGCAGGCTCAGGTGATTAGGGACTTATATTCTGGGGCTGAACAGGATGTCACACCAACAGGCAGTATGTCTACCCCCTTAGGTTTCCACCTGTTACCCACCACCAGGGGAAAAAATCCATAGGGGGGGATTTGTATATGTTTTCTCCTTGCTCTTCCACAAACCGGAGAGCAAGGAGAGTGACAAGGCAGCAGATAAGGAATTTGAGAGGATCAGAAGGAAGAAAGTTGCCAGGACTTGGGCAAATTGGTTGCCTGGGTTCCTCATGTACATGGGTGTCATACAACAAAGGTTTCCAGACCATGGTTGTATCCTCACCAAGTATCTGGATCTACAGAGCACATACAGAGTACAAGGGCGGGACAGGGCTTGCATATGATGAATCTTTCCGTATGTGGGCCACCTTCAACCACACCCTGCACTGGGATTTAAAAGACCATAACCTCTGGCTTCAGTTTATGATGCCTGCTAGGTCAGGGTTTGGCGAAAGGGAAGATAGCGGCCATATTTTGGACAAACCTCAGTTTACCGCCTCCTCTTGGGAGAGTGCAGGGCAATGGGTTCAACACTGCTTGCTGTGCTGGGAATTTAGTTCCCGTGGTGCCTGCACACACTCCCCATGTCACTTCAGGCATGAATGCCCTATCTGCAGTGGCCTCCACCCAGCTTCAAATTGCCCCAGGGCAAGAAGTGGACAGGGATTCAATCAGGATAATCAAGGAGGTAGGAAACTAGGAGGGCAACAGCTGCCTCCCAAAGGGCCCCAGTCCATTCAAAACTGAGCCCTTATGGCATCCCCTCGCATGGTATCCACTGCGCCAGGAAGCAGAATACCTTGAATTAGGTTTCAAAGAGGGTTTTCACATACCTTTTCAAGGCTCTTGCGAGCCTTCCTTTTCGAGAAATCAGAATTCAATTGCTCTTATGGAACAATTGATCAGGGAGAAGATAGATAAGGAAGTGGCAGCCGGCAGAGTGGTTGGCCCCTTCCCCAACCCTCCTATTCCCAACCTGCGGGTCTCTCCCTTGGACACTGTGCCCAAGAAAACACTGGGAGAATACAGACTGATCCACAACCTGTCATCTCCGAGAGGGAGTTCTCTCAATGATGCAATCCCAAAACACCTCTGTTCTGTGTGTTATGCATCCTTTGACACAGTAGTGGCTATGGCCCATAGAAACGGCCCAGACACATTTATGGGCAAGTGAGACATCAAATCTGAATGCAGATTTTGACCTCTTGGGATTTCATTTTCAGGGGCAGTATTATATAGATCAGGCTTTACCAATGGGGTGTTCTATTCTATGCTCTATGTTTGAGAAGTTCAGCTCCTTTCTGGAATGGGCCCTGCAAGAACTAGGGATGTGCACTGACCCCCCGGATCGGATCGGATAGCGGATCGGAATCGGACCTGGGGGGTCGGATCAGATCGGATCGGATCGGATCGTGTGTCGGATCGGATCGGATCCGATTCCGATCCGCGGATCGGATTTTCAGATCCGGATCGGACGCCATTTTGAATGCTTTTTCCTATAGCAAATTATTGTTTTATAAAAACGCCTATAACTTTTTCATTTTTAAAGACAGAAGGATGAAACTTGGGCACATTGTACACTGGTTAGGGATAGGTATCTGTGAGAAATTTCAGAAAGATTGGTGCATGCAGTTTGTGGCAATTGATTTTTTAATAAATAACATGGAATGCCTATAACTCGGTCATTTTTAAAGTTACACACATGAAACTTTGCCACATTGTAGGTGGAACCTTGGGACCCACGTGTGTGAAATCCCAGAACCGTGGGTGCTTGCCTGGTGTGGCAATGAATTTTTGAAAAATGGGTAGTAGTGGGGTAAATGCAGTTATGCCTCCCATGTTTTTATTTTTAAAGATACAAACAGGACACTTCGGCACATTACAGGGAACACTTCCCTTGATATGTGTGTAAAATTTCAGACAGCTAGCTCCAGGCATGTGTTGGCAATGAATTATTGAAAATTGGGTAGCAGTGGGGTAAAATACAGTTTTGCCTCCCATTTTTTTATTTTCAAAGATACAAACGGGAAACTTTGGCACATTGCAGGGAACACTTCACTTCAAATGTGTGTGAAATTTCCGGAAGCTAGGTGCAACATTTTAGTGGGAAACGAACGTTTATTCATGGCATTTCACATGGGATTTATGGGTTGGTTTGAAGAGCTACAAAGCTCTAACTCGCTCACATGGCACAGGACCTATGCCCGCTCAAACGCTGGAAATTTCACAAACTTTGGTGCAATGCTTTAGTGGGAAAACAAAGGTTTATGCATGGCATTTCACATGGGATTTATGGGTTGGTTTTAAGAGCTACAAAACTCTAACTCGCTCACATGGCACAGGACCTATGCCCGCTCAAACGCTGGAAATTTCACAAACTTTGGTGCAATGCTTTAGTGGGAAAACAAAGGTTTATGCATGGCATTTCACATGGGATTTATGGGTTGGTTTTAAGAGCTACAAAACTCTAACTCGCTCACATGGCACAGGACCTATGCCCGCTCAAACGCTGGAAATTTCACAAACTTTGGTGCAATGCTTTAGTGGGAAAACAAAGGTTAAACTTTATTATTTTAAACCTTCAGGAAGGGGACATTGCCTGCCTGGTGTGGATTGGTAATGAGGGAAGAAAGTTTCACTTATTCATTTGTAAAATGTAAAGTGATTGTAAATTGCTTTAGGGACCCATACATTTACATGACAAGACAGGTGTTGGTTGCAGGAATGCTACCAAATGCACTAGTAGCTAATCCCAGGTAATAGCTATTCAGATCCTAGCTAATAGCTATTATTCAGATCCTAGCCTGGGAAGGGATCTTGCAGGATAAGTGATTGTTCTTTTCTTGTGTAGTATGTAATTCTAAACCAGAAGGCTGCTTTGATGTAGAGCCAATCCACATGGTCTCTTGCAGCACCTAGTATTATTTATTTCTCCTTCCACAGCAGAATCTGGAAGGCGGGCAGGCAGGCTGGCATCCAGGGCAAAGTCCAACAGCGGCATTGGGGACTGGGTGACATTCTCCTTGAGGGCGAATGCCAAGTCCCATGGCTTGTGCGAGGAGGGCGGCTTGCTCTCTTTGCAGGAAGGATCTGGAAGGCGGCAGGCGGCATCAGCAGCGGGCGGGCAGGCTGGCATTTAATGGGCAAAGTCCAACAGCGGCGTTGGGGACTGGGTGACATTCTCCTTGAGGGCGAATGCCAAGTCCCATGGCTTGTGCGAGGAGGGCGGCTTGCTCTCTTTGCAGGAAGGATCTGGAAGGCGGCAGGCGGCATCAGCAGCGGGCGGGCAGGCTGGCATTTAATGGGCAAAGTCTCTCCTTTCCCGGGCACTGTGGCAGTGAGAGTGCCATAGGCTGCAAAAGAAGAAGGGGGGGAAAAAAGAATGAATATTAGTTGACCACTTCAACACAACCAGCTCCCTTCCACCCAGGATTGCCCTTCCTGAGTGCCCACGCCCCAGCAGGCACACGGGGCTGCCTGCTCACTCGGAAGTTAGCAGGCAGACAGCCAACCTTCAGTTAGGTGGAAGGTGCCCCCCCCCATTCACAGAACACTTACCGTAGTCCTCCTGAGGGCGTTGTTGATAAGATGCCACTTCCAGGCGGGCAGTGACGGGCAGGTGGGCAGTCTGCATTACCGTCTCTCCTGGGCACTGTGGCAAAGAGTTCCATAGGCTGCAAAAGAAGAAGGGGGGGGGAAGAATATGAGAAAAATGATACTTTTCCACCACTGGCTCCCTCCCACCCAAGACTGGCATGTGCCCGGTCCTGAGTGCCCACGCCCCAGCAGGCACACGGGGCTGCCTGCTTGCTTACTCGTGGGTAAGCTCTCTGACAGGCTCTTACCAGAGTCGTGCGGGCGACGTGAATCGATGGGCCACCTCCATGCGGCCGTGGCTGGGGCAGATGGGCAGTCTGGATTCACGGGTGCGCTTTGCGCAGTGGCGAAGAGTTCCATAGGCTGCAAAAGAAGGAGGGGGGGGGGGAAAGAATGAATATTAGTTGACCACTTTAACACAACCAGCTCCCTTCCACCCAGGATTGCCCTTCCTGAGTGCCCACGCCAAAGCAGGCACACGGGGCTGCCTGCTTGCTTACTTGTGGGTAAGCTCTCTGACAGGCTCTTACCAGAGTCGTGCGGGCGACGTGAATCGATGGGCCACCTCCATGCGGCCGTGGCTGGGGCAGATGGGCAGTCTGGATTCACGGGTGCGCTTTGCGCAGTGGCGAAGAGTTCCATAGGCTGCAAAAGAAGGAGGGGGGGGGAAAAGAATGAATATTAGTTGACCACTTTAACACAACCAGCTCCCTTCCACCCAGGATTGCCCTTCCTGAGTGCCCACGCCAAAGCAGGCACACGGGGCTGCCTGCTCACTCGGAAGTTAGCAGGCAGACAGCCAACCTTTAGTGAGGTGGAAGGTGCCCCCCCCATTCACAGAACACTTACCGTAGTCCTGAGGGCGTTGAGGACTCGGTGAGATTCTCCTGGAGGACCCCTAGTCCCATGGCTTGTGCAAGGAAGGCGGCTGGCCCGCCTCGCAGGAACGATCTGGAAGGCGGCAGGCGGCATCAGCAGCGGGCGGGCAGGCTGGCATTTAATGGGCAAAGTCTCTCCTTTCCCGGGCACTGTGGCAGTGAGAGTGCCATAGGCTGCAAAAGAAGAGGAGGGGGATAATGAATATTACATAAATACTTTTATACTGCAAAAGAAGAAAGGAAAATAAATAAAGATTTGTATTAATTAATACATGCAAGTCCTAGTAACTAGTCTCCCACCGGCACACTTCTCTTGTTTGTGATGCAATCCTCTTTCTCCTGCTGCACCCCTCCCTTTCTAAATCACTCTTCTGAGCCCATTGTTAGAGGGATTGGCTATCCTTTTGTGTCTGGCAGGACACAGCTTACCGGATCATTAGAGAATCACCATTTCTTTTGTCCTTGGGTTATTCATTCACTCCTAATAGCACCCTACGTTAGGCTGACCAGATCAAATCCAGGTCAGGGTTCCTAACTTCAGCAGTTGTAGAGAAAAGGGAATTTCTGCCAGTGTCATTTGTATGGAATTAGTTCCTGCTGAGATTCCCTCTTCATCACAACAGTTAAAGGTGCAGGGGCCCTGCCTTCTTTTCTATATGGCCACTCTGCCTGCACTCTTACCTGAGTCGTAGGGGTGACGTGAATCGAGGGGCCACCTCCATGTGGCCGTGGCTGGGGCAGATGGGCAGTCTGGAATCACGGGTGCGCTTTGCGCAGTGGCGAAGAGTTCCATAGGCTGCAAAAGAAGGAGGGGGGGGAAAAGAATTAACATGAGATAAATCATACTTTTCCACCATTGGCTCCCTCTCACCCAGGACTGGCATCTGCCCGGTCCTGAGTGCCCACGCCCCAGTAGGCACACGGGGCTGCCTGCTTGCTTATTCGGAAGTAAGATCTCAGACTGCCCCACTTCTGGACACTCTCAGGTGTCCCTGCGTTGACTGCACACACTTACCTTATTCGTGCGGCCGCTGTGGATCGGAGGACTCCAGTGGCACATAGGCTCCTCCAGGCAAAGTCACATTGGCATAGGCTCCTCCAGGCAAAGTCACATTGGCATAGGATCCTCCAGGCAAAGTCACATTGGCATAGGCTCCTCCAGGCAAAGTCACATTGGCATAGGCTCCTCCAGGCAAAGTCCCAGTGGCACATAGGCTCCTCCAGGCAAAGTCACATTGGCATAGGCTCCTCCAGGCAAAGTCACAGTGGCACATAGGCTCCTCCAGGCAAAGTCACAGTGGCATAGGCTCCTCCAGGCAAAGTCACAGTTTGGCACAGCTCCCTCCAGGCAAAGTCACAGTGGCACATAGGCTCCTCCAGGCAAAGTCACATTGGCATAGGCTCCTCCAGGCAAAGTCACAGTGGCACATAGGCTCCTCCAGGCAAAGTCACAGTGGCACATAGGCTCCTCCAGGCAAAGTCACGTTGGCATAGGCTCCTCCAGGCAAAGTCACAGTGGCACATAGGCTCCTCCAGGCAAAGTCACAGTGGCACATAGGCTCCTCCAGGCAAAGTCACAGTTTGGCACAGCTCCCTCCAGGCAAAGTCACAGTTTGGCACAGCTCCCTCCAGGCAAAGTCCCAGTGGCACAGGCTCCTCCAGGCAAAGTCACATTGGCACAGGCTCCTCCAGGCAAAGTCACAGTTTGGCACAGCTCCCTCCAGGCAAAGTCCCAGTGGCAGAGGCAAAGTCCCAGTGGCAGAGGCAAAGTCCCACTGGCAGAGGCAAAGTCACAGCTGCATGGGCCCCTCCAGGCAAAGTCCCAGTGGCAGAGGCAAAGTCCCAGTGGCAGAGGCAAAGTCCCACTGGCAGAGGCAAAGTCACAGCTGCATGGGCACCTCCAGGCAGGCAGGCGGGCAGAGGCACAGGCAGAGGCGGGCATGATGCCAGGCGCTTGCGCATTGCACAAGTAAGCAATAGAACCGTGAGACCAGCCCACGCATTCC
Organism: Anniella stebbinsi; assembly: GCA_029215795.1. NCBI lineage: Eukaryota > Metazoa > Chordata > Lepidosauria > Squamata > Anniellidae > Anniella > Anniella stebbinsi. The sequence continues at coordinate 113,911,078 of JARDYH010000003.1, read as the reverse complement.
GGCTACTTCACAATGGCGGCAACCTAGCAGGTGGGCAGGCGGGCAGGCAGGCAGGCAGGCAGAGGCAGAGGCAGAGGCGGGCATGAAGCCAGGCGCTTGCGCATTGCACAAGTAAGCAATAGAACCGTGAGACCAGCCCACGCATTCCGGCTACTTCACAATGGCGGCAACCTAGCAGGCGGGCAGGCAGGCAGGCAGGCAGAGGCAGAGGCAGAGGCGGGCATGATGCCAGGCGCTTGCGCATTGCACAAGTAAGCAATAGAACCGTGAGACCAGCCCACGCATTCCGGCTACTTCACAATGGCGGCAACCTAGCAGGTGGGCAGGCGGGCAGGCAGGCAGGCAGGCAGAGGCAGAGGCAGAGGCGGGCATGATGCCAGGCGCTTGCGCATTGCACAAGTAAGCAATAGAACCGTGAGACCAGCCCACGCATTCCGGCTACTTCACAATGGCGGCAACCTAGCAGGTGGGCAGGCGGGCAGGCAGTTTTTTAAATCATATAGCCAAAATAAACACAACACACAGTGACAGCCCTGCAAGGCTGCCACATAAGTCCAAAAGACACAGTCAGAAACAGTGTGGGATGCTGCTTGTCATCCACTCAATGTAGGAGCCTGGAAGAGGAATCCTATCGCGTCCTTCGTTCATAGTCAGAGAGGTGCATGCGTTCCTTGGCGATAAAATTAAGCCTTCTTCTTATCCAAAGTTCTGATGAGCCTCTGACGTGGTCTTACAAGAAGAAACGCCCATGGAAGTGTGGGACCTTACAGAAGGCCTGGAGGGAGCCATCGGAGTCCAATTTCAGAGGCACACGTGCAAGCACATTGGTTCAAGTCAAACAACATAGAATGTGTGAGATGCTTGTGCATCCCCTCAATGTAAGAGGCTAGGAGAAGAAACTAGATCCCTTCGGGATCCATCGTTCAGAGTTGAGTTACTGAGCTGTAAACAACACAGCCAGTAAATTAAAGTAAAGAAAATTAATTAACCGAAAATAAGAATTAAAAAATCAAGGGCCTGCCGGTGCCTGCCCAAAGGTGTGGGATGGATGGGGGGTGCCTGCCAATTACTCCCCCGCGGGCATGAGGGTGGGGTATCCCAGCAGGGGCAGATTGACCTTGAGGAAGACCAGCTGCTCCACAATCTCAGCGTCCAAGCGAGAGCGGTGGGGTGTGACCACGTCGCCCGCCATGGAAAACACCCGCTCGCTTGGAACGCTGGACGGTGGGCAGCTGATTCTGTCCATGGCCACCCGCGCCAGATCAGGCCACATCTGGCGCCGAGATGACCAGTAGGCCAGGGGTTCGATGGAGCCGTCCTCCATCTGCTCCGCCAGGTAACGCTGCACTGCTGCTGCAGCGTCATCCTGGCGGCGGCTGGGTTGTGTGCCTCTATGCCCAACCGCAGCCTGCAAAGCCTTGTCCCAAAACCCCTGGCCTGTCCCCCTGCTGGGTGTGGTGGTGCTGGTGCCGCCGCTGCTGGTGGTGCTCAGCGGACTTAGCGCCTGGGCTTCGGTGGGCTCCTCCTCTGCCTGCCCAATCCTGGCATCCCGGGCCGCCCGAACGTCCGTCACCAGCATTTCCACCCAACCTGCCCGGGAAGTCTGCCCACATAACCCATCCTTGATGCGCGGGTCGCACATGGTGGCCAACATGTACTGCCTCTCGTTGTAGAGAGGCTGGACCCGGCGGGATAGGCTTTCCCTCAGCCTCGTCACCACTTCCCGCACCTCTGGCAGGAAGCGCCTGCCGGTGACGGCATCCCCGGCCTCCAGAAACTCGCCCATCTGATTCTGGAGATGCCTGGCCACGGGGAGCACCTGGCTGAGAAGGGCAGTGCTGCTGCTCAGGGTCTCGGTGGCCTCAAGGAACGGCTTGAGGACCACCAGAAGCTGGGACATGGCCTCCCACTGCTGCCTGGACAGTGGGGCCTGGATGCCAATGTCCCCGACCCTGAACATCTCGTGGACAACACGCTGTTGCTCCACCATACGCTCGAGCATGTGGTAGGTGGAGTTCCAACGTGTTGCCACGTCCTGCACTAGCCGGTGCTGCGGAAGTCCCAGCTCCTGCTGCTTCTCCCGCAGCAACCGACTGCCCTTCACGCTGTGGTGGAAATGCCCAGCCACCTTCCTGCAGCTCTCTAGGAGATTACGGATTTGGGGAGGGAGAGGGGCCTTGCTGCCTCCAAGGCCATCCCTGACGACCAGGTTGAAGACGTGCGCGATGCAGCGGATGCCCTCAAATCCGCCATCGCGCACCGCCTTCAGCATATTGGCTCCCCCGTCCGTGACCATGTAACCGCGGGTGTGCTGGTGCCCGCCCAGCCACCCTGCCACCATGCGGTTCATGGCCTCCGTAATCTCCTCCGCCGTGTGGGACTGGTCCATGACTGCGGTATGAAGGAGGGCCCAGCGGCAGCCCTCCTTCCCAGTCCCAGAAGTCCTGGGTGCTTCCTGCCCTGAGGCTCCCCACCAGTGAGCCGTCAGGGACAGGTAAGCGTGCATTCCTCCTTCGCTGGACCAGATGTCCGAAGTGAAGTGCACCTTCTGTGCCTCTGCCTGGCACAGACGACCCAGAACTAACTCCCTGCATGCCTGGTACAGGGAGGGCACCACACGCCTGCTCAGGGTGGTGCGACACGGCGGCTTGTAGTATGGAACCACAAGAGCCATCAGCCTCTTGAAGCCTGCGTTCTCGACGAGGCTGAATGGCTGGTCATCCAACGCCACCATCTCACCGATGCAATTGGTGATCTGGTTGGGCGCTGGAAAACGCCACCTTGTGGCTCCATACTTCCCCCACCCCATCTCTTCCATGGTGGCCTGGCGAAGCCTCTTGGGGATGGGAGGTCGAGAGCTGGCAGAAGTTGCAGGAGCCTTCTGCTTGCCCTTGCCGCTAGCACCAGTCTGCTGCGAGGTGCCCGCCTCGGTCCCAAGCAAAACAGACTGGTGGTGCCTCTGCATGTGGCGGGTGAGGTTCGTGGTGGTGAAGTGGCCTGGCATTTTTCCCCTGCTCACTGACATCTTGCAGTGGCGACAGACAGCAAAGCGGGAATCCACTGCCACCTCAAAGTGGTCCCACACCTTGCTTGCCTGTCGCTTCTGGGGTGACACAGACGGCCTGCCGGCGCCTTCGCTCTGTGGTGTCACCTCAGGAGCAAGGGAATGAGTGGAAGAGAGGACGGATTGTGGAGAGTAAGTCTCTGGTGCTGCCTGCTCTTCCTCTTGCCCCACATCAGAGTCCTCCTCCTCACTCTGAACCTCGCTGACTTCCACAAGATCTGGGAAAAGATCAGTCAGCGGGTTCACAGGCTCACCCACCAAAGAAGGAGCTGGATATAGTGCTCCTTCTTCATGCCCACTGCTGCTCCCAGCACCTGCCTCATGTTGCTGAAAGAGTGCCCTGCAGGCACTACTTTGAGTTGCCTCTGCCTGCTTCTGCTGCCCCAGTGGAGAACGCCTCAGTTTAACTGGGGGTGTGGAAGTAGGCTGCCTGCTGCTGGTCCCAGCAGCAGCAGCAGCAGCGCCATGCCCAGAGCGGCCTCTCCCAAATGCTGCCTTGGGAGCACCCCCCCTTTGAGTGCCACGCTTCATTTTATTTTTATTATTATTTATTTTTGTGTAAGTGTGTGCTTTGCTGACTTTTTTTGTGTTTGTAGCAGCAGGCTACACAGCCCAGCAACACACACTCACTCACAAGCGCGCACACACACACACACACACACAGAGAAAGAGAGAGAGAGAGAGAGAGGATAGAAATATTTTTTTATTATTTTTTTGAGTTTTTTTCAGAAAGCGAAAGTAGAACAAACAAACACACTCACTGCAAAGACAAACTGAACTCACAGACAAACAAACGTGCTATCTAAGAAAGGAAAGGCAAGAGAGAAAGGAAAGCCAAGAGAGAGAACAAGAAAAGCTGAAGTAAAAGATCAGAAACTCCTCAAAACCACCTCCAAATGCAATCAAATCAATACAGTCTCTCCAACACAGCTCCAAAACACTCCCTAATCTCCTCCACGTTCAACCCACAAAGAGCCAGAAGGGCAGGGCTGAGAGAATATATACTGGTGCCCTCCTCCAGCATTGCGATTGGAGGCTGAAGAAAGTCTTCACAGGATTGGGTGATTCAGTCATGTATTCTAAAGCACAATTGGTGGATCAAGCTGTCAAACACAGACACACAAACACAGCCTCCCCCTCCCTTTCCTGAAGGTTTAAAATAATAAAGTTTAACCTTTGTTTTCCCACTAAAGCATTGCACCAAAGTTTGTGAAATTTCCAGCGTTTGAGCGGGCATAGGTCCTGTGCCATGTGAGCGAGTTAGAGTTTTGTAGCTCTTAAAACCAACCCATAAATCCCATGTGAAATGCCATGCATAAACCTTTGTTTTCCCACTAAAGCATTGCACCAAAGTTTGTGAAATTTCCAGCGTTTGAGCGGGCATAGGTCCTGTGCCATGTGAGCGAGTTAGAGTTTTGTAGCTCTTAAAACCAACCCATAAATCCCATGTGAAATGCCATGCATAAACCTTTGTTTTCCCACTAAAGCATTGCACCAAAGTTTGTGAAATTTCCAGCGTTTGAGCGGGCATAGGTCCTGTGCCATGTGAGCGAGTTAGAGCTTTGTAGCTCTTCAAACCAACCCATAAATCCCATGTGAAATGCCATGAATAAACGTTCGTTTCCCACTAAAATGTTGCACCTAGCTTCCGGAAATTTCACACACATTTGAAGTGAAGTGTTCCCTGCAATGTGCCAAAGTTTCCCGTTTGTATCTTTGAAAATAAAAAAATGGGAGGCAAAACTGTATTTTACCCCACTGCTACCCAATTTTCAACAATTCATTGCCAACACATGCCTGGAGCTAGCTGTCTGAAATTTTACACACATATCAAGGGAAGTGTTCCCTGTAATGTGCCGAAGTGTCCTGTTTGTATCTTTAAAAATAAAAACATGGGAGGCATAACTGCATTTACCCCACTACTACCCATTTTTCAAAAATTCATTGCCACACCAGGCAAGCACCCACGGTTCTGGGATTTCACACACGTGGGTCCCAAGGTACCACCTACAATGTGGCAAAGTTTCATGTGTGTAACTTTAAAAATGACCGAGTTATAGGCATTCCATGTTATTTATTAAAAAATTAATTGCCACAAACTGCATGCACCAATCTTTCTGAAATTTCTCACAGATACCTATCCCTAACCAGTGTACAATGTGCCCAAGTTTCATCCTTCTGTCGTTAAAAATGAAAAAGTTATAGGCGTTTTTGTAAAACAACAATACTTTGCTATGGGAAAAACGCATTTAAAATGGCGTCCGATCCGCCGATCCGATCCGATCCGGATCGGACCTCGCCGGATCGGATCGGATCGGATCGGATGGTGTATCGGATCGGATCGGATCGGATTTTCCGATTTTTGGGGCGGATCGGATTCGGATCGTGGATCGGATCCGATCCGATGCACACCCCTAGCAAGAACTAATGGGCCTGCCAGATTCCACCCATTATCTGAACGATTTTCTCTTTTTGGGACCGGCAGATTCTGCCCAGTGCACCTTCTTAATGAAGGAATTCAGGGCCTTAACAGAGGAACTGGGCATCTCTCTAGTGCACAAAAACATTGAGGTCCCCTTACCACTATTATGTATTTGGGTATTGAATTGGACTCCATTCAGCAGTGTTGTAGGCTTCCTGTGGATAAGCTCGCAGCCCTAAAGGCAACATTGCTGTCCCTCTGCGAACACAGAAAGGTTACATTGCTTCAACTACAGGAGCTAGTGGGTCATCTTAATTTTGCCTGCTGGGTGGTGGCTCCTGGCCGTGACTTCTTGCACCAGCTCTACAACACCACAAAGGGCCTCACCTGCCCACATCACCGGTTAAGGGTCACGCATGTGATGCGTGAGGATTTGAGCATTTGTCCCACGCTCCACATTCCTACAATGCCTCTAAGCATTCTAGCAGTGACTGTTATTTTCCAAATGGACAGATTAGCTTCTCCTCAAGTGGAAAAGAGAGACTCCACCTATCTCTCCATTCTGAGGGAAGCACCAGCTAATGCCAAAGTAAGCTGGAAGCCATGATGGTTTGTGTTTGGTGGATATACAGTGGTGTGTATGGTGGCTTTGTGAGGAATATGAAGCATGGTGAGAGAGTAAGTGTGTGTTCTGGAGCAACCACTGCTTCACCTGGACAGTTCCCTTCTTCTGAAAGCCAAAAGAGCCCACGAGGGCTTGATATGCCATGCCCATTCTCTGATGTCTCAAAATAGGCCAGCAGATCATGCAAACAGAAAATAAATGCTTCCACTTATGCTTCATACGTTTTGCAGCTATGACCATCATCATAAAGAGGGAGTATAGGGTCAGTGGTAGAGAGCATGCTTTTCAGGCAAAGGGTCCTATGTTCAGCATCTCCAGTAGAAAAAAAAAGAGTTTAGATTTCCAATGATGGGAAGAAATTCCGCTTGACACTTGAACTGCTGTCAGAAAGAACAGACAATACAAATGGAATAGACAATACACAATAGGGAATACTTTCTTCCTTTCTCCTTCCCCCTAAAATCTGCTCCAATAGGTTTTCCAGCCATCTGGACCAGATTTTGAGGGTGCGCGGGGCCTGCAGCAGGGGAAGAGGAATCACTCCTCTGATGGAACTGATGGAACTGCTTCCATCAGCAATATAACAGCATTGGGTCAAAGCCATTATATTTATTTGTTTAAATGCTGTGTTTGTTTACATGTTACGTTTCTATTTATTTTTTGGCTGTACACCTCCAATGAACACATCGTTAATAAGCAGTACAAAAATGCTGGTAATAAATAACATAATACAATAAATTACCCACTAACCATGAGCTAAGAAACCTTAGAGAAATGGTGTCAGCTGTAGTATTCCAAGTGGTCTCTCAATACTAGTTTCTTTGTCAGAAATGAAAATGAGAAACAAGATATCAGCACTAGGCCGGCCTGCCACCTTGCTTCGATTCTTTTCTCTGACTCCAGTGCTTCACACAATAGCTTGACACACAGAAAAAGAACAATGGAAGATTTCCTCACAACTTTGTCTCTAAGCAAAAAAAAAAATAATAAAAAAAATAAGAGAGAGAGTTTCATCTGCCCACTTGCTGGTGGTCTATTATTAAAAGCACTGCAAAACCAAAACACAATGTGGCAACCATAAACCCTTTGCTAAAAGACACGCACTGAGTCAAGACCAGTTTGCCAGTCAACTAAAACTGGAATGAATATAACAGCTTCCTGGTTTATTTATTTTTTTACTCTCTCAAAATGTGAGAGGACTTTTTGAGCCCCAACAGTTGGGTCCCCCCAGTTAATCTCAGATATGTTTCTAAGATGTTGAACCAAGCTGTTTATTATATTAATGGCAGACTGAAATATCTTACCACAAGGATAACACTAAGACAACAAAGCGAAGTCCTTCCTGCAGCAACATACCTGTGCCTCTTCTCCTATCTTAGAACAAAATCATTACCCTCTCTTTCTTGGTGACATCTCAATAATAAAAGGGGCTAAAACCTCGGTGTTTTTAAGCATCTGACTCATCTTGATTTCTTACATTCCTGCATGAAGGATGGAGATAGGGAAATATCATTCCTTCTGTATTATAAAAACCTGGCAATTAATAATTGAGAATCTTTCTTTCTCTCTCCCCCCCCCTTCTCAGAACGAGAGTGCTCTCTTCTGCTTGTTAAGCTCAGTTCACTCCCACTGATAATTCACTAGAGATCATAATTTATGGACAATTGAAGCTGCAGAAACATCTCTTAGAAGGAATAGAGCAGATCCATAGCAACAATTCTTCAGGGGAATATTAATCCCCAGCTTTATGTAGTGCTAAGTGTACAATAGCAATCAGGACTTGAGTAGAAGCTGCTAATCATTGAGGGAAAAAGGCTGTATAAAGAATTCATAATGGAATTAGCCTGCGGCAAACAAAGAAAGACAAAATTAAATCAGCCATCAAATTGCACCAAGGAATTTTAATTTACAGGTTAATGTAGGATTATGTAACTAATCACAGCTAACATTTTCAATGAACAACCAATAAAATTCTGCCCTCCCCCCCCCCCATGGTATTTCAATAACACATTTTTGATCACCATATATTGTGTAAGGAATGGTTTTTTTAAAAATTCTTTAAAAATCTTCCAAAATGCATTATGGGCCTGAACAATCGATGCAAAATGCCATTTTCCAGGAAATTGGCATAAATATACATCTCGAGGATCTACCATTAGATTCCATCCAATGCAATCTAATTCCTCAGAGTCTGTGTGGGGCAGATTTTACATAACCAAATGTCCATAGCGGTAAGCTTTAAAGCATAACCATGTTCCTCACAGGGGGAATTATATTTATACAAAAGAACCAGGATTAAATAAAGGAAACAACTCTGGAGTACCCAAATAATTCTAAGTAAAACCTGTATTATAGACATTTCTATCACCATCATATCCCTATCCGGTGACTTATGCACAAAGGATTGATCTAATGCGGTTTAGACTGTTTCTAAATGTGAGCATCATAAAAAGCAATAAGGGTTTGGGCATAAAAAGTTGATTAGCTTCCCCTCGGAGAGCGAGCGAGGTCTTTTAGGCAGCCGTCTTGTATTTTGATATCAGGCTAAGCGTGAAAAGGAAAACCCACAACTTAACTTAATCACACACATGTGTGCGCACACGCACACACATGAATATGAAAGGGCTACGCTGACTCTGTACATTTATACATGGGGAAGAGTTCGCAATGATATTGTGTGCTCAAAAAGACAGCGGTTTTGAGATTTTCTTTCTTTCTTTTCTTTTCTTTTTTTGCACCACATATGGCAGCATGAAAATTGTTATAAATGGAGCAAAAAGTATTTTCATAAGCATTACTTCACTTGACAGGAATGCTATAAAGAGAAGCAGCCGCATTCATCTTGCATGTGTTTTCCGTGTTCGCAACAATGAGGGCAAGGTTGGCTTTCTTTCATCTTCACGTTCATTTCAGACAAGCAGCAGCAATGCGCTGCCCGTTTATAAGGAGAAGCAGCTTGCTGGCTGGCTCCCCCCTCCCCCCCCCCCGTTATACAGTCTAATTTTAAAATGCACACTTCCCTCCCTCCCTCCCCCCCGCACACACACACACACACACACACACACAGAGCCCCCCCAAATTACAGTGTGTCAATTGCACTACCCTTCAGCAATCCTGTAATAACTTTATTCAACCATTTCTAATTATAATTATATTTTCAATTCCTTTTAGCTATAGAAACTCTTTATCAATCAGAGCACAAGACAGAAAATTACTTTATTACAGCTACAGCTCGTTAGTCTGAGTGCTCTTAATGAAGCAGCCTCATAATCAGATGAAAATCATGCTGGAAAAAACTTGCATCATTAGTCTGGGCCTTAATTACCAAGAAATATAGTCACTAACAATGATACTCCATTTCACGATACGGTGCATGCGCTTTCCACACTCGTTGCAATTAATAATTCCACAGACTGCTACAGAATCCTTCTATTTATTCATAACAATGGGGGGGGGGGGAGATTTTCTAAATTTAATTGAGCAGCTCAGATTGCACTCCTTTGCTCTCTCTGGCTCAGATTAACATGTCAAAAGGCTAATATTCTATCTTATAATAATTCATCATTTTAATTACAGATTTTATATCTATGAAATATCTTTCTTTTCATTTACAATTGAGGATGGCATGTCTGTGTGGGCATGTGATTGTGTATACGCACACACACACACACACACACACACCCTTCCAGGGGACACAGATGTAGCCTTTGGAGCCCAGGTGAAAGACGTTTCTTTTCTGTCACTGAACTGGGTCTCTGTTATATAAACTTCAACGATGAATGTTGTCCAGTAATTTAAGGCCGGAATCCTAAACACACTTACTAGGGCAGCCTTCCCCAACCTGGTGCTCTCCAGAGGTTTCAGACTATACCTCACATCATCCCCAGCCATTGTACTCAGCGGTCTTGCTGGTATTTGGATGATGGGGGTTGTAGTCCAACATTTCTGGAGGGCACCAGGTTGGGGACATCTGTTAGGCAGTAAGCCCCATTAAAGACAATGGGACTGACTTTCCAGCTGACGCTTATAGGATTGTGATGAACATTATTGATCCTCCTCCATGGATACTGTGATCCTCTGTATGTTTATTCAGAAGAAACCCCACTGTTTTCAATGAGGCGTAAGTGTGCCTAGGATTGCAGCCTGAACTACTTACTAGCAGGATTGCAGAGGCAAACGGGAAGATTCCAGATACAGATTCATGTTCCTTCCTATGGATGAAAACAGAAGACTTTCTAAAGTGTGGTAAATGTGGTTTAAACACACACAGGCTCAATTCGGACGACACGATAGTCAAAACAAATGACGATTGTTTTCCCCACACCAATTGTTTATTGTGTCATCTGAATTGAGCCACACTCTGAACTAGAAAAAAGAAATGCCTCTGAATACAGCAACTATGTGATCAACCAAAGGGCTTCCCTTCTACCATCCAAACATTCTAAAGTGTGATAGGGTCGGTTTAATTTCTTATCTTTTTCCTGGTGCTCCCCAGTTGTTTTGGACTTCAACTCCCATCAGCCTCAACCAGCATGGCCAATGGTCAGGAGTTGAAGTCCAAAACATCAGGGGAGGAGGCACCAAGTCAAGGAAGGCAGCTCTGGAACCATACGTGAAAATGGGAAAGCAGTGTGATCTTCTTCTAGCGTTCTAGAAGGAGCAAGGATCTTCCTGAACTGGAATTAAGATCATTGCAAAAGAACCAGCCACAATTGCAACTTCATTGCAGGCTGCCACCCATGCTATCAGGCTTCGATGTGCCATCCAACCAGGCAGTCATTGCAGGGCCTTATAGGGAGAAGTGCCATAATAATGAAAACCTCTCCCTAGGAAGGGCTGTCCAATTATAGAATTATATAGTTTACTTTAAAAGGTAAAGAATTTGGGCGGAATCCAGTTGTACCCTCTGTTCATGGAAAGGGTTTGATCCAGTGAACACCTCTTAAGGGAAGAGGATGGGAGAGATTTTTGTCCATTATCCCTGCAGCCTCCTGCAGCCCAGAAAAACTGTCGTAGAGGGTTGGGAGACCCCCCAGAATAGTGTAGAAAGTGACGAAAGGGGTTGCAGGAAGAAGGCAGAATTGCCTCCTTTCCTCTTCCGTTAGTTGCGCCATCAGGTGGTTTTAAAGCCCTTTCATGAACAGGATGGCAAAATTGGATCCAGCCTTTTTATTCCCTAAAGGGTATTTGACTCTTTAGTAACCATGGCAATCTGGAGTATGTTTTAGATGCATGGATTTTTTTCCTGAACCTTTTTTTGGGGGGAGGGGGGGACAGACGGACAGTTTTATTGTTTGTAATTATTTTATTTTCATTGGTCCTTGGACACTTTGGTATAAAGGCAATTAAGAAATTAAGTACACAAGAGAATTTACTAGAGATTGGCACCCAACAAGTGGGCAATTAATTAATCATCATCAAGCCAAGAGGGTGTTAGAGGCGCCGTTCCAGAGGAGCCTGTCCTGAGTCCAACATCCAATATTTCTATGCAAGGCTTGGATAAAGGAATTGAGGATGGACTCATTACGTATGCAAGCAACAATTACAGAAGGCAAGATTAAAATTCAAAATGACCTTGATAATCTAGAGCGTGGAGCTGTAAACAATAAAATGAAATACAACAACAACATAAATGAAAAGCCCAAGTTATAAAAAAATAAATAGGGGAGGGAATTAGCTAGGCTGTAGCAGTGCTGAGAATTATAGTAAACCCAGGTAAACAATTCTTAAATAGCAGATAGTCTAGGGTTGCAATAGCAGATGCAAAGGAAAACAATTTAAATTGCAGCAACACAGAATTAGAAACTCACCCAAGCCATAGGAATTTAAGTAAGAGATTGGATGAGTGTTTGCCATTGTTCAGAAGCATTCCAGTTCATCCAACATGTTTTCACACTCAGACCCAATCACAGAACAGGAGCAGGCTCTTTTCACACTAACACCTCACTCAGATGCCAGGACATTAAAACTAGGGATGTGCATCAGATCTGTATGAATCCCAAATCCCAAGCCAAATTGGACAAATTCGGACAGATCCGAGATTGTTCTGAAGTGAAACATAGATCCACTGAATCACTACAGAATGGATTGGGATTATTCTGAAGCTCTGTGAGTGATTTAGAGGATTAGAGGGACACAGACAGCGTGCCTCAAATGATTGATCCCTTTTCCCAAAGCTCTCCATCTAAGGCAAGGATGCAAAAAGTGTGGTACCCCAAGCCCTGTCTGATAGCTCCCAAGCTCCTGCCTCTGTCAGTGCATTAAAATTGCCCACAAGGACACACAGGTGGGAAGCAAATGCCTTTTAAGTTTTCCCCATCCTGGGGGAAAAAAACGTATTTTCTCAGTGAAGTATCATCTATCCATCTACTCTATCACATAAAGTTCCTGTGACTGTGGGACTGAGCAGAAAACAAAAGAAATCCTAGAACTGTTCTCATTCATCATATCTTCCTAGCCGCTGCGCCCAACCTTCTGTCATTTTACAGGTTTCTTACTTAGGGGCACCTCTACGATCTACACATTAAAATTTCCACAAGAATACACAGGAGGGAAGCAAATCCCCACCCTGAAAATCAAATTCAAATAGTGCCTTGCACACACACACACCTTGAGATTCTGCTGGTTTCTTGCCTAGGTTTTCACACAGATCCCCCCCAATACACACACAAATCCCAGGGTGGGTAAGGAAAACAGTTTTTGGAACCCCCCCCAAAAAAGCAGCTCTTGCACAACCCCCCCGTCTTTAGTTTTCTAAAGTTTGCCAAGCTTTAGCCCCTCAGAAGAGACCACAATGGTTGAAAGTTTCATCAAATTACGCCAAGAATGAAAAGGGGGTATTTGGAATTCCCTGTAAAATCTAAAGCTGCCTGCTCAACAAACTCTGTGTCAATTTCTCTGAACTTGACAGACTTCATCACTTTAGAAGGGGCTGCTCTGCCTGCTAAGTTATAGTCATTCGTTAATTTCAATCAGGGGCATGATTCATTGGTAGAGCAGGAGGTGTGTTGTGCCTCTAGCTCTGCATTTAAGCTAGACGGGCATTTTTTTTCACCCATCTAGCAGAGGCTTCGGGGAGGGGGAAGGAAGGAGGCTGGGTGATGTTTTGAAGAAGTTTTTTGTAGTTATTGTTTCTTGTAGTGGTTTGGTGTTATCAGTTGGCTCTGGATGAAAGTCGTTAAAACGGTAACCAGCTCTCTAATTAGACTCTATTCTCTACATCTGGGTGTTAATTTACCTTTAAATTTAATGGGAACTTTAAATAGGATATAAGAAGGGCTGGTAGCTAGAAAGCTAAGTTTTGGGCAACACCCTAAGCCATTATTTGACAACTGGTATGTGAGTATGTGGCTTTATATATGTATGATTGCATTTCACACTATCTTTATGGTTGTTATGGTGTAATGTGTTTATACATATATTTCCTTTTAAACTTCATTTTTAGGGCACTGCAGTCTTTTGCCAAATCCAAAAGAATTATCAGTAGTGGGGCCTCTTGGCTCACCTTACAGACACTTTACACAAAATACAGTTCTGTATAGGGGATTGGCAAGAGTCCTAAATTGGTAAATTTAAATATATTTTTTAAAGAGTATTTGTTACAGATTTCAATTAGTTTTTCAATATGAAATGTTAACAAATAATAAAGAATATTTTATAAATATAATATATTGGTTTTGTATTCACAGGTTTTAATACTGCAGTTGCACTTTTTAACATTATTATTGATTTTTGTGATTTATGGATTATATGTTTGTATATTTTGAACACTTCCTATATTACTGAAGAAGACCATAGGTCGAAACGAGTCTGTGGGATTTGAAAGTTTTAATGTAGTGTTCCTTATGTTAACATATACTGGTAATTGTTCTGATTTTTTTTTTTGCTTTAGGCAGCCTGTAAATATTAAATACTTTGAAAGAATTGTTATTACTATTATTATATATATCCTTGTTGTTTATTGTCACCAGTGAATACAACCTTGTTGTGTTGTTTTTTGTATCTTAAAGGGTTGGGAACATTTTCCTGTTTTGTTGAAGACTATTGAAGAGCCAACACTAAAGTTAATAATGAGAAAGGTCTTAACTTAGTGTCGAAATGCATACAATGAAGATAGAAGGCAGATCTTCCTGGGATAGATAGATAGATTAGATAGATAGATAGATAGATAGATAGAGATGAGAGAGAGAGAGAGAGAGAGAGAGAGAGAGAGGAGAAAAAGAGAGAGATAGAACACTAGGGATGTATGAGAAATTAGTTTAAATTAGTTTTTGATTAGGATTTATCTAGTTCTCATCTTCTGGAACAAGCATGGACTTGGATGCTTGTTTGATCTTACAGTGTGATTCTCAGCCTCCCCCCCCCCAGTATTTGACAGCATGTGTACATTTGAAAAAAATGAGTATGCAAAAATGTGCCATTTGAAAAATATGCACAAATAAGCTTTAACCAATGAGAGCATACATTTCAAGGATGTGCACAGCTGATGAGTACATTTGAACAAATCTGCATAAAATATGCATGGATTTTCATTAGAAAGGAAACAAACAAAGCTCACAATGGGCCTGTTCAGATGACATACTAAGCCATGGTTAGGCCACTAACCCTTTTGTAGCAAATCATTAGTCAGCATGTTTAAACCATGGCTGTGTAGCCACCCTGGTTAGGAATGGTCACCCGACTTTCTAAGCTGTAATGTTTAGCTCAAAATGCTTAACATTCATGGCTTAGACTCTGGACCATGCTTAATTTTGCATGGGTTGTGACCAAAGAAAGCACAAAACATAGCCAACTCGGAAGCACTCATGCCCTATGCATAGGCTGACCATCTGAAAAGGAGGACAGAGCTCCTGTAACTTTAACAGTTGTAGAGAAAGGGGAATTTCAGCCAGTGTCAGAGTGACCAAATACAAAAGAAGGCAGGGCCCCTGCAACTTTAACTGTTGTGATGAAGAGGGAATTTCACCAGGAACTAATTGCAAACAAATGACACTGGCTGAAATTCCCTTTTCTCTACAACTGTTAAAGTTACAGGAGCCCTGTCCTCCTTTTAAGATGGTCAGCCTACCTGTGCAGCCATGGGCCTGACAGTCCAAGAACAAGCCCTGGCTCTGGCACAGTAGTCCTACTCTGTCATTATTCACACCTACAAAGTTCATATGGATAAAGGTGTTGGACTATGCTGTTGGTCCCACTAACCCTCCCCCTGATATCCATGTGTTTAGCACAGACATCTGAAAAGGTGCACCTACACATAATTGGGGGTTCCAATCGTATGGAAAACCTATGCACATCCAGCTTCTCATGAGTAGGGACCCGTTTGCAGAAAATCATTCCTGCAGTTTCGCTCCTGTGGTGTTGTGCCACGTTATCCCCACACCAAGGAGCAAGCATGGATATGGATCAATATGGGGGGAGCCGCCGCCACTGCCGCTGCTGCTGCCTGTCTCTCCCTGGCTTCCCCCCCACACACATCTCACAGGGATTGTAGCCAAAGGAAGGGCGTACTTTCCCCCCAGCAAAAGGGAGACTCTTCTCCCCACCCGAAGGCAGAGCAGGGGCATTTTGCAGCCATTAGGCTTGCTGTCCCTCCCCCTCCCCGGGTTGATGATGACCCATCAGGAGTCACCATCCACTTGGCCACACCTCCGCTGCGACCCCAGAGCACAGTGACAGACAACGATGCGCCATCCTTGCCATGCTCCATACAAAAAAAGTTGGGGAAGTCCCCAACTTTTTTGCTTCAGAGCTTTGGGGGGAAGCCCCCAGGATGCCTGCGTGGTGGCTTCTGTGTCATATAATCCACACTGTGCCACCATACACCCATCCCGGGGCTTTCATCGCATATAGACAGCCCCAGGGATACCAGAGGGAGGAATATGGAGGAGTGTATAATGTTGGGCAATGGGACCAGTAGCATGGCCTTGCTTCCCTTTCTCCCTTAAATGCATGGATAATAAGTGAATAGAGCTCTTTGCTGCCATATTCAGTGTTATTAGGGTTGACACACCACTGGAGTAACTTGCTCTAAGTCTCTTTCACATGAGGATTGCCAGGTTTGACCTTTGTGGACTTTAGACTCTTTCTCAGGATCTACAGAGGAAGGACTAAACACTCAAGGGTGAGAGGACAGAAAGAAGGGGGAGACTATTTTCTCAGTGATTTGATAACTTTCTGATATTCTTCACGTTTATCAAAGTTAGAAAGTATAAGAACAGGATTCAAAGTTGGCCCACAAAGGGCTGTATTTACTTCATTGTTGTGGCCATTGAACAGTTTGCAATGCCTTCTAAATTTATTGCTCAAGGTTTATGTTTTCTTGTGTTTTTCCATGGCCCAGATAAATAGCCTACTTCAGACTAAGAAAGGATCTACATTACTGCTTTAAAGCGGTTTATAACAGTAGTGACAATTGTTGGGGCCCAGGACACACTCCGTATACAGTTTTCAAATCGTTTTCAAAGTGTCATATCCTGCTTGATGTAGATCTGGCCTAACTTGACATAAATAGGAGACAGAAAATGTGGTATGATAGAACCATTGTTTCCTGTAGGGCATGCTCTCATTTCTATTGTCCCATTGCCATCTCTGATCAAAGAGGTTTTGCATTGCTACAAAGGCCTTGAGGGCTTCTGACATAAGTGCTTCAACTAAAAATGAAGACTGGGAATAGTTGGTGGCAAAATAGAACCCACCAAGGTTTTTTAATAGGAGCCTGGGTCACCATTCCAAGCTCATCAAATATAGGCTGACCATATGAAAAGGAGGACAGGGCTTCTGTATCTTTAACAGTTTCATAGAAAAGGGAATTTCAGGAGGTGTCATTTGTATATATGCAGAACCTGGTGAAATTCCCTCTTCATCACAAAGTTAAAGCTGCAGAAGCCCTGCCCTCTTTTGTACATGGTCAAGAGACAGAGCTCCTGCAGCTTTAACTGTTGTGATGAAGAGGGAATTTCACCAGGTTATGTATGCATAAACAACACCTGCTGAAATTCCCTGTCCTTTGCAACCGTTAAAGATACAGGAGCCCTGTCCTCCTTTTCATATGGTCACCCTAATCAAATATTTTCCAAACACCAGTTTCCCCCCATCTATTTTCTTCACCTATTCGAATTTTCCCTATAATCATAGCATCTAGAATTGTTCCTCTGGCAATGGCCAACAAGACAGACTGTTGTAGTGAGTCCTCTGCTGCTGCTGCTACTACTACTACTACCACTACTGCATTCCAGAACTATACTTCTTGGCATTGCATGAGGTGAAAAGGCCTTGAGGAAAAAGTCATCATTCACATGGTGTTTTCTGAAGTTGCAAAAGAATATGAATTTATGGAAAGCCAGCAATGGACCAAACACCAGTAAAGCAAATGGAGCCTACCTATTTTTGAGCTGAGCTGAAACATTTTGGGTCTCTGCCCAACAGATTATACCTATATACACCCTTGGCATAAAGCATTGGCCTCATACTGAGCTGACCTTGCATCATAGGAAATGCATGTTCAGTGACTTAGATGCAAAGCACTCCTACGGAACCACATTAAATAGCATTTGTGGACTATGTCATGAATCAGCATTGGCAGCAGACTCTGAAGAGGTTAGGCATGCCAGCTGGAAGACTGGTGAGGAATGAGAGAGAAAGGGAGAGAGATCAGGGAGGTGGTGATTACCCTTTTCCAAATGGATTTCTCCCCGCATTCACTAAAATGGAAATGCTAAGGAAATAAAAATAAGAACAACGACATTCATTTATATAGCATGAACACATTCAAAAATAAAAAATACACTGATTTGTAGCATGGTTCTATGCATGTCAGGAGTAAGTCTCAGTTTGTAAAACGACATTTCCTCTCAGGTGAGTATGTATAGGTTTGCAACTTTTAAAATTTCCAGAGCTGTGTCAGTCGCAAAAAGCAGAGGCTCAATTCGGACGACACAATAAACAACTGGTGTGGGGGAAACAGTCGTCAGTTGTTTTGACTATTGTGTCATCCGAATGCTGCCATAGTCAACTCAGCGCTGATCCTCATCCACACCACAGTTGATTATTTATTATCATGTTGTGTGGGGAGTGCCCCTTAGGGTTAGGGTTAGGGTTAGTCAACCCACCATTGACTATCGTGTCGTCCGAATTGAGCCAGAGTCTTGTGACACAAGAGGTTTGTCAGTCTATAAGGTATTAATTATTGTTGTTTTTATAATTTTTTTAAAAAACTTATTTCTGTTGAAGTAAATGAATCCATTTATTTTTTCAAATTGGCTTGATAAGGAAGGATTGTGTCTCTTAGGACTGAATTTGGAGCTGACATTTGCATCCAACCATGATTAATATTGAATGTGCTTGGGGGAGGGGGGGAAGTGGTGGTGGTGTTTTTTGTGGCACACATCTTCTGGAAAAATAAAAGACCAGGCACCTGATCCAACGAGAAGGCATATGCAAGTGTACTGGGCCATGCAGAGCTGGTAATAGGCCCAGGCCAAATGGGAAGTGTGTGCCCCCCCCCCCCCATTTCAAACTGCTCATTAAAAAAATTTTAATCAGTGGCACTAGAATGATTTATAAAAAAGGTAACAGGAAGCACTTTTATTCAAGATGTAAGAAATATTATTAATATTATTATTATTATTATTTCTTCACATTCAGAATTTCACGATGGACGGCTTCTGCGCTGTTTTCACAAGGCGGGCTCCTCACTTCTCGATGGGTCGCTTACACTAAGGAAGCAGTAGCGTAAGCTGGGGGGGAACCTCCTTGTTGGAGTGCCCCCTCAAAATCTTGGGCCCTGGGCCAACTGGCCCCACTGGGCCCCCCTCTGCATGGCCCTGCAAGTGTATACTTAGCTGCAGAAGAGCTGTGTACACAAACATATAACTAGTCAACAAGTCAACATTTAGCACCAATCAGGGGACCCTCTTGATGATGTTGGAAGTGCTGCGCCTTGGCGCCACCCGGTGCCTCCGACGTGGCATGGCGAATCAATGCCTCTTGGTGCGACAGGGGCTTTTCCTGGCACTGGCCGCGCCACCGCTCGTGATGCGGTGCGGCGCCAGCTGGAGGGGCAGCTGGAAGTGATTATATATATATATATATATATATATATATATATATCAGAATGGGGGTGGGGAGGACAACGGAGGCGGTGCAGCGAGCTTACGGCCTGCTGCTCCACTCCCTTTCCCTGGGCTGCCTGCTCCGACTTTTAAAAAATCGCACTAAATGGCGACTTTTTAAAAGTCGGAGCAAAGGCATTTGTGTCGATATGCCTTCGCGCTGGCAGCTTCGGCATGTAAATGAAGACGAGGCCAGTGTGAAGTCATACCGACAGCTTGTTCAGGGGCTTCCCTGTCAGCACGAAGCCAATGAGGCGAAAACCTTTCGTTTAGAGGCACCCCTGGATTACTTGTAAGGGGCTGGATTTATTCCCCACTCTACCCCTCGCATCCCGTGCATGCCTTGTCCCACAAAAACGGTTGGTCAGGGCTCTGTGTGCATGTAGCTGGATTTAGCTGCATTTGCGTTGTATTCAAATGTTTGTTCCGAGACAGAGGTCATTCCACATGCAACTTTTTTTCCCCCCAAATGAAGATCCTGCATTTGTAGAAACCATGCCAGTTACATTCTAGCACATGAGGTTCTAGGGCAGGGGTGAGCAACCTCAGACTTGGGGCCCAAATCCAGCCCTCCAGACTTCTTCAGAGGTCAATGCCTCTTCCCCCTTTCCCCAACCGCAGAGCGTTTTGCGGTTTCCCAGCTTTTGTGAGGTTCCCCACCACCACCATTCTAAAAGGTTTAAATGCCTCTCCTTAGGCAATGTTTACTGGCAGGAACACCTTTAGACTAAAAGATGCAGGTTATTTTTTTTTGTTTTGGTATTCTTGGCCTTACCTCTTTTGCATGTAGCCCTGCCTACCACTGGAATGTGACCCCCCCAAGTACTTCTCTGGAATTGAATTCAGTCCACGGGCTGAAAGAAATTCTCCCATCCTGTTCTAGGGGGAAAGTTCAGCATCCAACCAATTCCGATGAAAGCGTGAGATTCAATGGGTCTGGCTCTGTGGAGTAGAAGGGTGTGGCTAGGCCCAGCATACCGAACCTGAGCTATTACACCTCACCACTCCAGAGCCTGGAGAATTCTTTCAGGGAGCCAAGATGGCCAAACAGGAAAGCGCCGTCCAGCCCTTTCCTCAGTGGCCCCATGTTGACACCTCTCTTTCTCACTTGTCCCTGATTAAGGGGCTTGGGATGAAAGAAGTACGACGTCCTTGGGAAATAAGCACTTGCAGAGGTTTATAAGAATAGGTGATGTCCTACTAGCCACTCACCTGAGCAGCAATCTCATGGCTCATATAAGCAGCCGACAGGACTATCATGAAATAGCTCTCATTTCTTGTCTCTTAGGCTGCCTCTACAAGCGGCATTTAAAGCTCTTTCAAGGCGCATTAAAAAATGTACCTCTACAAGAACGGAGCGCAAATCGGGCGTAGAGGCGCGTTTTCTCTCCGATTATGCGCATTATCGAATGTGCGTTAAATAGCGAGTTTTATTTTGCTCCTGCCGTTAAAGCGCATTTTGACTATGTGAACAAGCGATTCTCCGCATTAACTACTTGTAAAGCGCATTTGAAACAACCAGTAAGGTCACCTGTTGAGTGCTCAATTACCTCCTGCATACAAGCATTTACGATAAAGCGCTTCAGCGAATATGCGCATAATCGGCTAACCAGGCGTCAAACAGAATCCATCTAGAGGGGGTGTTAATTGGGCAAGGAGTCAGATCGGCTGCCAATCTCATTTCCCCCATCCCACTCACCGAATCGTGGTCAGGTCTGGGGACGGCATATCCTCCACCTACCCACACAAATACATTCATATTCCTTGTGTTGTTTGTTGGTGCACAACACCGTCATCTTCCCCACCCGCCTGGGCACATTATTTTTTAATAGCTCCTCTTGCTTTCTGGGAAATCCTCATGGATGCTGCAAAACACCAATGATAGGCTCAGAAAGTTTGGGTTAATGCAAGAGTGTGTTCTGACCTCTGGCTTCCTCTTTTGGGTCAGTCTAATTCTGCCCAGGGGACAGTGAGGAGCCATTAAGAGAAAGAGCACTTTCCAGATGTTTCTAGCATTCCTGAGCAAATGTCATCCCAGAAGTTCAGAATGGGTGAATAATACAGGCAGCCAGGTCTCATGGAAATAACTAGTATAGGATAACTAATCATGCGCCATCTTGCTTACCTTCACCAGGGACCTCATTCGCTTGATTAAAAAGCCTCTGTTTGTGATGGCAGAAACCACAATACAAATTACAACTTAGTTTTGGACTTATCCCGTAAGAAACATGTTTGAATCCAGCCTTAATTTACATTAAAGTGGGGGGGGGGGGGGGAGAGAAAGCTCCCGAACTTTTCCTCACAGATTCTGTAATTGCCTGAGCCTCTCTGATGTAAAAACTGAGTCAAACACATGAGAAAATGTGACAAAGGGAAGAGATAAAAACTATACCTTTATTGCTGTTCATTGCAAGGTAAGTTCCTAAGACAAGTATTTTAAAATATCCAGGCTTCATATACATATATAGTAAATGCAAATCTACCTTTTTTTCAGTGCCTTTGGGAAAGAAATCTTTGCTCATTTCTTGCTCATTTGCTGTACTCCAGTGTTTATTTAAATCGTCTCCCTTTTCTTTTCCTCCTTCTCAGCCGTTGTTTCTTCCTTCCACGGCAACCGCTAGAGCCTCATTTCAGGAGGCCCACCTCACTGCTTGGAAGAACCAAGGCATTAAGGCCATGTTCTTCCAGAGTGCTTGAGAACATAATACCCTCTAGTGGTCATTGTCTGAATAAGAACCTACCAGCCGAAACCGCCTCAATACATGGTCCTGTTAAGAGTAAAAGGAGAACACTTGTGTTTAGAGGCTGAAAGATTCAGAGTTCCGTAATGTGCAGAAATGGAACTTCTTCTTGTAGAAACTCTTCAGCTGTGTATCCAAGAACAACTGTGGCTCTGGCCTCAGTATAGAAAGAAAATCCTGAAACAGAAGAAAGGCACTAAAACCATCCTTTCCAAGTCAACGAAATTCCCCCTAACCCATCCTGAGAGACCTCTTATAATTGCAGCTCTCTTGATAACAAGGAACTAAAGAAAGAGCAATTTTCGGCTATTTCTAACCTTACCTCGACTTTCATTCAGATATATTATCCCAATAAAGCCATCACAGTTTTGGCAGATACTTCATCGCTGAGTTCTCTGGCTCTCTGTTAGAAGAAAAGGCAGCTAGATTTAGTGGCTCCATCACACCTTCAGCTGAGGGGCACAATAAACCCAGTGAGCAAAGTTCATCTCTACAAAATTCCGTTGGCATCAGTAACACTGAACAAAAAAAATAGAACTTGTATCTTTGTGTTTTTCAGGAGACTGGCTCTAAAAGGAGATTCTAATCTTGATCCAGCATGGCTCTGTACTCTTGAAGACATGGGCAGGTTCTTGACATGTGGTCCAAACAGAGTCCAAGAGGCAAAGGCAAAACCAACAATCCCACTAACTTGGGCTATTTTCATACATTAGGCTTAAAGCAGTTCTTACTTTAATCAGTATGCAATGGGAATGTAAAACATACATTGACGAAAATGCTCATCAGATTATTTTGCTCTTCCCCTCTTCCCCTGTCCCTTCTACATAAATGTCTTTTGGGGGGGGGGACTAAAGGTCTTTTTTTTTTTTACAATAAAATGAAGACATGCAAAATTTAAAACAACTAAAACAACTATCCACTAAATTGCAGCCATTCTACAAAGCTACTAAAGCATCAGCGACCACCATAAACAATGGACCTGATGCATTAAACCCATCATATGCTATCAAGTGCCTGGGAACAGAACAAAGTCTTAACCTGGTGCTGAAAGGATGACAATGTTGCCACCAGGTGGGCCTCGCTGGAGAGGGCATTCAATAATTGGGGGACCACCACTGAATAGCCCCTCTCCTTTGTCATCACCTTCTTCACCTCCCTCAGAGGAGGGACTCCAAGGATGGCCTCAGACATTGATGACGCTCAGTCAGGTATTGTGGTCCTGAGCCATATAAGTTTTATAGGTTAAAAGCATCACCTTGAATTGGGCTCGAAAAAATATAGGCAGTGAGTGTAAGCCAGAATTGATGTTATATTGACAAGATCGGGGCCACACTAGCTAACTTCCCTTGAGTTGAAGAGACCTTTCAAGTCTTGTGATTACAATGCCATTCTTGGTTCAAATCTCAGTTCAGCTGCAGATATCCCAGATGGCCTTGGGAAAGGTACTATCTCAATCTCAGTACAATGGAAATGACAGTGGCCTGTCTCACTGTCTTCATTCACTGAGTAAATGAAGCACAAAGTCCTTTGCACTTCTGCTGTGCCAGATTTTCATGAGTTTGATGTTTTGCTGCCATTTCAAGTAGTCTTAAAATCAGCCTTCTCCAACCTGGTGCCTTCCAGATGCTTTGGACTTCAATTCCCATCAACCCTAGCTAGCGTGTCCAATGGTAAGGAATGTACTCCAAAACATCTGGAGAGCATCAGGTTGGAGCAGGCATATATATATATATATATATATATATATATATTATCCCCTACCTTTCACTCTTTTGTGCAAGTGTTCATAGACCCTATGCAATCCAAAACTGCTGCTGTTTAGGTAGGATGAGAAAACACCAAAGCAACCAGGTCAACATTGGTTGCGTTCGGACAACACATTAGTCAATGGTGGGTTGAGTAGCCAACTCACAGTTGGTTATTTTGTGGGTACTCCCCACACAACATATTCCTACACAACTTTGGGAGGTTGGGGCGGGCGCTGAGTGGACTAATAGTCAACCCAGCATTTGACTGACACAGCCCCCGCCCCTCTCCCCACCCTCCCTCCTCTCTCGGTCCTCCTAGTTCTATCCCAGCAGCCTCTGCAAGTTGCACCAGTTGTAGCAGAGTGGCAGCCACTGCTTTGGTCGCTCTTGCTGCCTCCCTCTATGGGCTTGTGTTTTAACCCACTCACCACACACCATTAACCCACACACCCCTCCACACAACACTTTAAACAACTGGCTTCGAGCTGAACAACTTGCGAGCCAGTTGTTTCTCTCCATTGCTTATTTGGGCGGAATGGCATACCGTCAGTAGTTTGTGAGCGGCGTGTTACCCTCCACACAACACAATAAGCAACACAACTGACGATTATTTTCCCCCGCCCTCAGTTGCTTAATGTGTTGTCCAAATGCAGCCATTCTCTCACCTCAGGATGTGCATCCAAATTCAATAAGGCCAAGTGCAAAGGAACGGCAGCTACACTCAGATGCACATCTTAATGCAGATGCAATTCTTCTGCACAGCATTATTTGCAATGGGATGCGCTTCTGGGTGCTCCTGAGCTCCTTGTAAAAAAAGGACAGGATATAAATCAAATAAATAAACAATCTCAATAAAAGGGTGGGTCCCAGTTGCCTTGGCAGTGGTGATATGTTCTCTCTTCCCCCTGACACATGCCGCCTTGCAAATAGCTTCATCCCCTTTGCCAAGGGAATACAAAACTAGCTGAAAAGGGACTTCATTTCACCGGGTTCAAAATGTTCACCAAACAAACTCCACTTCTTTGCCCACCAAAGTACAACTGCTACAACTTAGACTAACCTTTCCCCAAGCTAAGCAAATTTGGGAATGTTTACCTATACTAGGGTGGCCAACTGTCAGGATTTCCCCGGATTTGTCCTGGTTTTTGTTCTATTCTGGATGTCAGGGAGGATTTTCTGTGATTTTCTATATTGTCCTGGAAAGACACACTTTCCCCTTTAAGGCTGCCATTGGCATTTTTGGAGGGAATGATGTGCTTTCTGGAGGTGCATAATTTCCCTCCCACTGCTCCAATCAGGACCTTAAATGGGAAAGTGTGTCATTCCCAGAGATTATAGAAAAGGCCCTGATTGGAGTAGTGGGGGGGGGGAGCAGAAATGACACACTTTCCCCTCCTCCACTCCAATTGGTGCCTTTAAGGTGGCGGGAGGGGGGGGATGACACTTTTTCCAGAGGCCCTGAAAAGTCACTTTCCTGCCCTGCCCACAGGTTGTCCTCTTTTTTGGTTTCCCAAATATGGTCACCCTACCTATACACATGCTTTGTAGTTGGCATTTTGGAAACCAAATGGGCCTAAAGTCAATCTGTAGTATTCTGTAGCATCCAACAGAAGACAGCCAGTTCTGTTGTTTTCCACCAACTTTTATGATCAAATCAAAATGGTTTGCATTATTCAGTTGCTTTGTTGCAGTCGGAACTATTAATGGTCACAGAAACACTATAAAACTGTAAAGGAAAAGAGATCCAGGAAACCTACTGGAGATAAAGGCTGACAGCAACTACTTCAGAAATATATGTCAGATCAATTTGCCAAGTAGCAACATGTTAAATCTTCTAATTGCCTGGTGCCTGTGACTGGGTCTGCCTGCTATAAAAAGGCAAGTGGAATGCAGAAAGAAAGGTCAACAAACTGGAATTTCAGACTTTATCAGAAAGCAGGTGGATACTAGTTCAGACTGCAAGGAAAAGAATTATTAAGTTTAGAATGCATATCCTGGGAGGAAGACTACTCTGCTTTTGAAAGCAAACGGGTCCTTACAAAATGGCTGACTCAGGTATAGCGTCTTCTTCACTTGAATTTAAATGTGTCTAATGGCAAAACAATTGAACAGTATATGAAATGTAAAACATAATCCGATAGGGCAGGGATCATCTAAACATTTGTCTCTTTTGTGAAACCATGATTCCAGGCCTGGTTTCAGGTATTGGCATGGGCAGGCAGCTGCCAAGGGCCCAGAAATTAAAAGAGGCCCATCTGTGCCCCTGCCTTGCCTCTGAGCCTGCTGTTATTACCACCACCTTCCTGCCCTTCCTCCTACTTGGGGAAGTGTCATGATCGAGCCTGCAAGTCCTGTGGTGCCCCATTTTAAAATACTGGTTTTTAACTTTTGAGTAATAGTTATCTGAACCAATCAGACACTGCCTTGGGGAGGGGGACACAGACAATTAAGGCACAGGGAGGTGCCTTCACTGGCCAAGTTCCCCAAAAGGCAATCCTGGTTTTGTTTGTTTGTTTGTTTGTTGTAACAAGCTGATTTCATTCACTGCCCTTTCTCTTGATGGGTATTTAACTTGTACTGCCAATCTTAAATAAACTGAGCTGCTAGAGGAATGATCCACCTACTTTGTAAAGGTCTATGTTTTTCTGTATATTTTCAGCTGCTATAATGGCAGCTCCCAATGAGTGGCAAAAGAGGGAGATGGTGTGCAACACAGAATAGGGCTTTCTGGGAAAAACAAAATGGCGGCCACTCTTACATACAAAAGAATTTTGCCTAACCGCTCAAATATAGCAAAGGAAAACTGTCAGCTTCAAGGCTGAGAAATAGTTCTTGTCAATTCTTTATAGCCTGGAAACATAGTTATAGTGCTAACCTGTGTTAATATGGTAAATTGCACTACTTTTAAAAAGGGCAAAGTTCCCTAAGGTGTGTCTGTCTTAACTATCTCATTGACAGAGTTTGTCTGGCCTTGTATTCTTCTTTGCTTTCCCTGTTACTACAACGTAGGTGTAATTTTAAATTTCCTAATGTTTTCTCGTTGTTTTTAAGCCTTTTCTTCCTTTCTTGTTGCACAATTGTACACATTTGCAGGACGTGTCAGAAGCTTGTCTGGGAAACAAACCCTACCCATACAATCCTAGGAATACCCTGGTCTAGCCTTGAAAAAGAAAAAAGGAAAATCTATCAGGTTTGGTAGTAAGCGATATTCTGATGATCATGGTATATGCCATGTAAAAATCTAGAACTGAACAAGTATAAAAGAAGCTACCTCAAATGCAATCCTAACGTACGTCTGTCACCAGCATTCCACTGTTTTATTTGATTTCATTTGTCCCTGTCTTCTATTGGCATCCTACTATGCTTCAGACATTTTTTGTCTATGTGTTAGCTTCTCTTGGGACTGTGGGGGATATTCTTTGGATTAAGTAATTCAAAAAATGCCTTGTGCATCTCTCTGCACACACACACGCCATGCACACTGCCGCTGCCACCAACAACAACTTCCATCTCTGTGGAATTTCCAATCAGCCAGGGCTACAGAAAGATCCATAAACTGAATGTTTGTTTGATTAATTTAGAACCTGCTTTTCCTTGGCAAACCTCAAGCTCAGGTCTGGGCTGTGCCACTTTGGACTGCAGGTAGGGAAATCACATTATTGAATGTTCCTCCATACAAAACAACCCTTCCACATAGAAAATGGGATGTCAAGGAGAGGTTCAAGCCTTATCTTCTCCCTGCCGTACCTGCAGCTCAAAGCAGAACGGCCCAATTCCAGATCGACCACAGCCCAGTCTTCATAGAAATGGAAGGGGAAGCGACTTCCAGATTTGTCCAGGTTTTTATGAAATCGGCTTTGATCCGTCAGTGGCACATGAAGCAAGAAAAGTGGAACATACACTGCCTAAAATCCCACCCTTTAATCTGCTTTAGACTGAGATTGAGTGGGTGGAGCTGAATGAGAGGCTTGTTCCACCACCTCTGCCCCCTGCTTCCCTGCTCAGGAAATTTACCGGAAGAGATTAATTCGATCCCAGTAGTGACAGTCCCAATTCGGTCCCAAGATCGCTCAATCCTCCTGTCATTCAGAGGCTCCCTCATTCATAAGCGGCTCCATCATCCACAAGTCAGCCAAATGTAAAATCGCAATCCCGTGATCCCGCAAAGTGAGGGATATCACTAACTTTGTAGAGAAAAGGGAACTTCAGCCCGCTCTTTGCCTGTAGATCTTGCATGGAAGGAAAAGGGTTGGGGTTACCTCCCTGTGCCAGTACTCTGGTGCCACCGGTGGCTGCCGCCGCCGCTGCCGCCTCCACTTCCCTGCTCGTACTTTGTCGGCAGACATAAAAGCCATTTGGTTTTCTTCTGCTGCTGTTTTGTTTTAATGTTTCATTCAGTACGGGGAGTAGAAATGAGCTGGAGGAGAATAATGGTGGGAAGACAATGTGGTGGGGGGGGAAGGGCTTGCCCCACCCCTTGTAAAGGTCACAGCCGTCACACACACGCACACACACACACACACGAGGCACGCCCAGCATGCTGGATTCAATTTGGAAGAATGGGACACACTGCAGCTGAACCACGTTGGAGTTCCATTTAAGAGGGTGGGGGAAGCCATACTAAAAGGGCTCTGCGAAAATGCGCCTTTCTGAGAGGGAAGCTGCTGCGCGGTTGCTGCAAATTGGTGACAATGTCATGTGTCACAAAGGATCC
Organism: Anniella stebbinsi; assembly: GCA_029215795.1. Taxonomy (NCBI): domain Eukaryota; kingdom Metazoa; phylum Chordata; class Lepidosauria; order Squamata; family Anniellidae; genus Anniella; species Anniella stebbinsi. The sequence goes on along the minus strand of JARDYH010000003.1, from coordinate 113,882,655 downwards.
TGAAGGGCTTTCCTCCCGCATTCAACCACTGGTGTAGATAAGCCCCATATCAGCAAAGATTAGACTTCGACATGAAACACCATGGGTTAAATCCAGTGTCACACTAGCAGATGTCCAGTATGCAGCCCTCCACACTGCCCAAAATGTGCACTGCCCAAAATCTGTTTGTCAGGCCTTCCAGTGCAAATTTTTAGGGTGCACGGGGGCTGTGGGGTGGAGGGGAAATCGATCCCTTTCCAGTCCTGCTGATAGAAGTGATTGCATCAGCAGAATGAGACCATGGGCTACAGCCCCATCACATTAATCTCAAATATATATTAAAATATATATTTTAAGGCAAGCAGTCTTGGCCAGTAAACACACGCTCTAGAAAGTAAACTCCATTGAATATAGTGAGTAGGCTGACTAGATAAAATCCAGGTCAGGGCTTGTGTAACTTTAACAGTTGTAGAGAAAAGGGAATTTCAGCCAGGGTCATTTGTATGCAATTAATTCCTGGTGAAATTCCCTCATCATCACAACAGTTAAAGGTGCAGGCACTATACTAGAGTGACCATATACAAAAGAAGGCAGGGCCCCTGCAACTTTAACAGTTGTGATGAAGAGGGGATTTCACCAGGAATTAATTGAATACAAATGACACTGGCTGAAGTTCCCTTTTCTCTACAAAGTTACATGAGCCCTGACCTGGATTTTATCTGGTCACCCTAATAGTGAGACTTACTACCAAGGAAACATGAATAAGTTTGCAGTAAGAGGAGCAGAGAGGGGCCAGCACTGTCATGCAGCAAGGTGAAATAGTTTGCTTCAGGCGGCATCATTGCAGGGGAGGCAAGATTTAGTGAAAGATGCAACAAGACCTTTTAAGGTGCTGGCCGTAGCAGGGGTGGGGGTTGCCCTATGGGCTCTGCTTCAGGCAGAAAAATGTCTTGGGCTGGCACTGGAGGAGTGGGGGGGAGGCGTAACCCTTGCCTATCTGAAGAGTTTTGAGTTTTTCTTCTCAAAATCCCACCCTCCTCAAGTTGCTTTTCCGTCCACAAAGTAGAAGATGCAGATAGAAATATCTTTCGGAAAGAAAAGAATCTAGGAGGATACAAAAGTCGGGAGGAAAGCAAAAGAGAGAAATAGAAATGTGTGGGAATACTACAACTACTGATCATTTGTAATTCCCAAATTGAGATTCCAGTCTCAACAACACAATGAATGCTCTTGCTAAACTATTAAAAGCAACTAGCTCCCACACATCTCTATTACCCTCCAAGGACCTTTTAGCTAAGCGAGAGCACCTAATAGACAAAAATATTTTAAAGTCAGTACAGTTTACTTTATGTCCTCTGTAGGATCTGTCATAATTTCTACCGTGGAATCAATTTCAAATGTCAATAGCAGTTGGCATGTTAAGAGTTATCTTAAAATGTCACCAGTCACAGAATGTTTAATTATTGCAATCAAATTTCCTTTTTTTTAAAACCAACAACCATATACACACACAGTGAGTTTCTTTCGCCAAGTGATTTATTTCAGCTACAACTTCTGTTTAATTAATAGGGGATTTTGTCCTGACCTGGAGGGTGTGAGAACCTGCAGAGGATCTCCGCAGTTTAGTTCAGTTAATACTTGACTTGCCTCTGCTTGTTTCACAGAAGCCCGCTCACATTCTCTCTGCCTGAGTCTCAGAATAGACCTCAAAAGGAGGAAGATCTGTGAATCTGGAAGGCTCAGCAAATTATCTCTAAAACACACATGCACACACACACACACACCTCTGTGCACTACTGTGTGAAGTAGAAGTACAAAGTATTTGAGAAGTATCATTCGATTGCACATCGTTTGAAATTAGCAGAAAGGATGAAAATTGCATCTGCGTATAAATAACATGTTATACACAGAGTGTAAATAATTACAGCAACATTTGATTTGAAATAATGATCCCCATCTAAATCTGCACATACATAGAGTGAAAACCTCCCTCTGTGTGAATGCCAAACAGATCATCAGTGTGATCGGTTCACTGACAGCGCTGATCACTTGCTGGGAAGCAGAGAGAGAGAGGTCTGGATTCAGGACCGAAAGAGCAGGCTATCAAGCAATAAATGCTTTGACCTGATCCACTGTGGATAACCCCCAGATGCTCAGAGAGTCGCTGTTGTTTATTCTTATTTATTTATTTATTTATTTACAAAATTTGTATACTGCTCCATATCTGAAACAGATTCCAGAGTGGTGAACATAAGAAGTAAAACAGTGAAATATACAAAATTAAAACACCATTATGCTTTAAAAAACAAACAAACTCAACTACAGAGAATGCCAATAAAAACCATGGCTGTCAGTCAAGGAATGCTTCCTGGAATAGAGTTGCTTTCAAGAAACAGCAGAAGCAACACAGTGTTGGAGCCTGCCTGTCCTCCAGGGGGAAGGAGTTCCAAAACAAGGGGGCCACCACACTGAAGGCTCTTCTCCTGGTGGACTCCAGTAGGGCCACAGGTCCATATGTAGGGTGACCAGATTTTGAGGATCCAAAACCCGGACCCCCCCCGCCACCCCACCCACCCACCCAAAACAACCACCCCACCACGCGCCCGCGCTGCCCCGCCCCGTGCCGCCCCCCCACCTGCATGCCTCGCGCGGCCCCCCCGTGCGCCCCCCCACGCCGCCCCCCCGCGCCACGCCGCCCCCTCGCCACCTGCCCCTGCGCTCCTTACCGGCTGGGGCGTCTGCTTCCCTCCGGTGCTCAGAATCTACTGAGAAACAGGCTTCCTGGCCTGTCTCTCAGTAGCGCGCCGGGTGATGACGGCATCACCCGGCGCGCTACTGAGGGACAGGCCGCGAAGCCTGTTTCTCAGTAGATTCCGAGCACCGGAGGGAAGTGGACGGATGCCCCAGTAAGTGCCTCGTGCCGCCAGGCTCCCGCCACCGCCGCGTGACCCCCTGCCGCCCCGGTTTGCCCCCGCTGCCCCCCGGTTGGCCCAGCTCACCCCAGGGCCATCTGGTCACCCTTTTGGGGGGCTAAATTTCTGGATTTGGCCCCCCAAAACGGTTTTTCCGCCCAGATGTGGATTTGCTCCCCATTTCCAGGGCATGTCCGGACAAATCCGGGCGTCTGGTCACCCTAGTCCATATGGAACCATCAGGAGCATGTCCTCTGACGACTTCAGTGAACAAACAGGTTGGTAAGGGAGGAGGCTCTCTCTCAGATATCCTGGTCCCAAATTGTTTAGGGCTTTGTATTCTACTGCCAAAACCTTAAACCTGGCCAGGTAGCAAATAGGCAGCTAGTGCAAAGGAGTTGCATGGTGAAAAGGGGCAGCTCCTGACAACAGCCAAGCTGCTGCATTCTGCTCTAGCTCCAGCTTCTGTAGCAGCCTTAAGGGTAGCCTCACACAGAGAGCACATTGCAGTGATCCAGTCTTGAAGTTACTAATGCCTACACCATTGTGGCCAAGCTATCCCTGTCCAGAAGATGCTGAAGTTGGCAAACCAGGTGAAGCTGGTAAAAGGCACTCCAAGCCACTGCGGCCACTTGGGGCTCCAGCCACAATGGTGGATCTAGGGCCCTTTCCACACCAGGCGTTTCACCTGGGATGGCTCCCGGCTGGTCCCTGTGTGTTGATGGTGTGTATTAGGTACTTCCAGGTTCCCCCTCCCCTCCCTGTGCACTGATGGTGTAGAAAGGGCCTAGGAGTGCCCCCAAACTATAGTCCGGATCTTTCAGAGGGAGTGCAACCCCATCCAGAACTAGCAGTGAACCTATTTCCCAGACTCGGGAACCACTTTTGTGGGCAAAGTTTGCATCCAGCGACATGATCCACACACAAAATCCTATTTATTCCACATCAGCATCCTGAATAAGGATGGGTGAGAATTTTGTTATCCGTTTGGTTTACCAAAATTTGCAACATTCTCCTTATTTGGAACAAAATGTACTTTTAATAGAGAAAGAAAGTGAGTGTCTTCTAGTTGTTGCTTTGGGTGGGCGGGGGGGTCATAATTACTATAAACTTTTCATTGTTTAATATAAAGAATGAACCCCATTCCAGCCAGTGAGATCTATGCAGGGAACCTAGCTTTTGCCTATGGTATACATGAGCATTTGGTTGCATGTGTGCATCTTCATCATTATGCTCATTTGGACCTCATGGATCTACTTCAGCCGGGAGAGCAGCCCCAGCTTGAGGACTCTTCCCACTCCTTCCCTGCCCTGACATGAACAGTTGTGAGTCCTGAGGCTTCCCTTTGACATCATATGTGGGCACCACATATGATAAATGCCAAGTTCTACACCCAGGAAAAAGAAACCAAATCCACAGTTACAAGGTGGGGGATACTGAGCTAATCAATACGACAAGCGAGAAGGATCTTGGAATTGTTGTAGATCACAAGCTGAATATGAGCCAACAGTGTGATGTGGTTGCAAAAAAAGCAAATGCTATTTTGGGCTGCATTAGTAGAAGTATAGCTTCCAAATCACAAGGTACTGGTTAATAATAATAATAATAATAATAATAATAATTTATTTCTTACCCGCCTCTCCGTCTGGATCGAGGCGGGGAACAACAATATAATAAAATACATAAAACTGATTAAAACATGACACATATTATTAAAACTGCATTAAAACATCCTAAAAGATCCTAAAAACATCCTTAAAACATTCTAAAATTCCACTGGATATGCCTGCCGGAATAGAACAGTCTTTATGGCTTTCTTAAATTCTAAAAGACTGTTATGTTGACGAGTCTCCTCCAGCAGGTCATTCCACAGTCTGGGAGCGGCAAAAGAGAAGGTCCTCTGGATAACAGTTGTCAGCCTAGTCTTGGCCGACCGCAGTAAGTTCTTCCCAGAGGACCTGAGCGTGCGAGGCGGATTGTATGGGAGAAGGCGATCCTCTCTATTTGGCACTGGTTAGGCCCCATCTTGAGTATTGCATCCAGTTCAGGTCACCACACTTCAAGAAGGATGCAGACAATCTGGAGTGTGTTCAGAGGAGGGCAACGAGGATGATTAGGGATCCGGAAACAAAGCCCTATGAGGAGAGATTGAAAGAACTAGGCATGTTTAGCCTGAAGAAGAGAAGATTGAGGGGAGATATGATAGCACTCTTCAAATACTTGAAAGGTTGTCACACAGAGGAGGGCCAGAATCTCTTCTTGATCATCCCAGAGTTCAGGACATGGAATAATGGACTCAAGTTACAGGAAGCCAGATTCCGGCTGGACATCAGGAAAAACTTCCTGACTGTTAGAGCAATACAACAATGGAACCAATTACCTAGGGAGATGGTGGGCTCTCCCACTTTAGAGGCCTTCAAGAGGCAGCTGGACAACCATCTGTCAGGGATGCTTTAAGGTAGATTCCTGCATTGAGCAGGGGGTTGGCCTCGATGGCCTTATAGGCCCCTTCCAGCTCTACTATTCTATGATTCTATGATTCACTAGCCCAACCAGCACCTGGTTGGAGCTGAATGGCTGGCAGGAAAAGGCTGTGTGGCCTGATCGTGGACCTGGGCCATTTAAATTACCTGGGAGTGTGCAGGTAGGAAGGGAGACGGCTGAAAGAGCAAGGTAGATGGAACTGGAAAGATGAGCTTTGGAAGTGTGGAGGCCAGGAGGAGGAGTTAGGGGAACAGACACCCAATGTTCAAATGGGACGCTACCATCTTTGAAAAAAAAGCCTAGGTTCCTTCCCTAGGCAAAAAAGTTCAGGTCCCAAAGCCCCACCCCTAGAAACAGGAGAGGAAGGTCGGGCAATTCCAGGAGATCCAGGAGTTGCTCCATCCAGTGCAGAGGGCACAGCATCCAGAGGTCAGGTTCCCAGCTGGCAGGAGCTCAGAGGAGATCTCTTTCGAGGAGAAGAGGAGGAGGATTGGGATTCCACAGCAAATCCCTCTGACAGGTGGCAGCCTGAAGAGTCTCCCCCATCCTCATTGACTTTCCTCCCTCATAAACCTCTTGTTGTTTTTAACAATTCATTAAAACAAGATTTTCCCAGTATTTAGAATGAGATCCTCTCTTACTTTGATAATTCCTATGTATGCAACATTAGGTGTTTTTTTTAGTAGCATGAAACACAAATGAACACATGAGGACCCTTTTCAATCTTAATGTAGCATTTTCTGTGTAGCATTTTTGCATAGCACTTTCAGGAGGCAGAAAGGGCTGCCGTGGGGAGGAAAGGGTGGGGAAGTCTGCTACTGCCAACCCAGCTGAATGCACCTAAATCTAGATCCAATCCATCGAGGTGTGGAAATAAAAAATAAGTGGCTACCCGCAGATGGAAGGGCATGACCGCTTCATCACAAGTTCCTCAGGCGTGGATCAGCTCCAGCCATATTTAGTAATGTGAATTCTAGGTGCAGGCTCTCTGTGTTGACATAGACCCGGTTCATTTGTGCTAAAATCTCCTGCATGCTGCGGTCCTCTAACCCCATCCAGAGGGAGAGCCCTTTGCTCAGTGGTGGAAGTCCCAGGTTCAAGTCCTTATTTCGCCAGTTAAAAGGACCAGATAGCAGGTGCTGGAGGGCTGTTTCCCATCACAGCAGACAATATTGGGCTAGATGGGCAGCCATGTGCAGGACGTAATGCATGAGCTAATACAGTACCATGTGGCTTCCCAATGGTGATTCATGCAAACTCACAAAGTAAAGAAGGGAGCTCCCCTGCTTGTAGAAACCATCATGGCGAAGCTCTGTGATCTCTTCATTTTATACTTCCTCTACATGGATGCTTCCACTGAACTGACTCACAGTGTGTAGCCCCAGGTCTTTGCCTTCCCAAAACCTGCCTTCCCCCTTGCTTCCAAAGAACCACAGCACCCCAGATATAGAAAAGGAGTGAACCTCCCTTCCCTTCCAATCTCTACATGAAATTCAGGTTACAGTGAGGAACAAAATGATGAGCTCCCTCCAGACCCGCTGGGGTTTCAGACGAACTTAAGGCAAAAAGACCCTCTTAGGGTGGCCAGGTGCTGTAGTTTACAGAGGACTGTCCTCTATTTGAAGATCTGGCAGAGGACAGCCCTCTATTTGAAGCATCTTCTATTTGAAGGGCTGTCCAGGTTTAAAGATCAGAACCATCAGAAACCATAAGGAGGAAGAGTAAGAAGAGACTATGAAGTTGCCAGTAAACAGTTAGCATCTGGTCAGCAGTCTGAGCAAGCACGCTGCTCACCTGGTCACAGTCTTTTCCACTACGATGAGAGGTATTGTTGTATTCCTAGTTAAAGTATAGTAATTATTTCTAAATTTGCATCTATAAGTATTGACTAGCACTTGAAATTTGTGTGCAACTGTGTTTGTCCTCTATTTTGTCTCACATCCTCTATTTTGTTTCACATCTTCTCTCTCTCTCCCCCCCCCCCCCAATGTATAACCAGCCAACAGACTTCAGAGCCAGGAAATGAGGCAGGCTGCTGCAGGAGAATGGAAAACTAGAATATTGTGGGCTAGAGTGGTGTGGGAAGTGAAAGGGTGGGGAAGACTAGTTGGGATATTGACTAAACAGGCAAAGAGCAGTTGACTGGGGAGGCCAGGCCAGGCCTATGATTTAGGCTGCCTCTACACGAGAGGTTTAAAGCTCTTTCAAGTCTCATTAAAAAATTTACCTCTACATGAGTGGAGCCCAAATCGGAAGTTGAGTCGCATTATCTATTCGATTATGCGCATTATCGAATGCGCGTTAAATAGCGAGTTTTATTTTCTGCGGCCTGTTAAAGTGCATTTTAACTATGTAAACAAGCGATTCTCCGCATTAACTACTTCTAAAGAGCATTTCAAACAACCAGTAAGGCCACCAGTTGTGCGCTCAATTACCTCCTGCGTACAGTCATTTACCATAAAGCGCTTCTGAGCAGATGTGCATAATCGGAGAACCAGGCGTCAAACCGAATTCTTGTAGAGGCGGTCTTAGATGAAGAACCTGAAAACGTTTTAATTCTTCCCTAATTTCCCCCAGTGCTAACCACACATCCTGAATGTTCCTTGCATTGCCCTTGAGTGGGACATTTGAATGCCACATGGGCTATATTTCTGATACAATGTTCAGGACAATACAGGGCAAGAGATCACTGGTGGAATTATTCTCATAAATAAAGAGCTGCAGGCTATTCCAGCTCCTTCTCCACTTTTACCTCTTCCCCAGGTCAACTCAAACAATGTGTTATTCTCCTCACTACTATTCCCTCCCCTTTTCCTCTTTCTCTTCTATACCTTCTGTTTGTGTGGTGCTTTTCTCCTGCATGCTACGGTAGAGGCAGTGAATGTTGATGAGCTAATACTTGGTTTGAATCTACTGAGATGACATACTAATAATTCTCGCGGGCTGAATGTCTATATTCTCGCGGGTGTAAAGTCTTGTTGTCCAATAGTGACTGTAAAAATTCACAGTGTCTGAAGTCCCTAAAGGGGTGGGGTAATTTTAAAAGTCGCTGAGAAGCCTCTTATTATGATAATTCATAATGCACAGATGCCAGACCTCACAAGCTGCCGTGGCTGCAAACAAAGCCAAAGGTGAATTTGAGCAAAAACGTTATTATAAAATCTAGTCAACCACTATATACAGAAGTATCATATTATTATCAGCACAAAAAGATGTAGTGCCCACACCTGCTACATATTCGATTAAGACCTGAACTCTTAGTGGAACCATGAATCTGAAACAATTTAGGTGATACCTGCGTCTGAGGACTTCCTCATAACTTGTCCATATGGAGGGGAAATAATCTAAAATGTTCTTAAAGGGAAAGGGATAAACCTTTTTTTTAAAAAAAAAAGCCAAGTCATTTAGATTGCATGACTCTAGCCGATTTATCTCTACCTATAAAGCGGAAAGTATGTGTGCGCGATGTATGTCCAGAGATGTTTACCCACTTCCAGATGAGTTAGAAATTTGAAATCTGGCCTGTTGATAGGTCTGGCTGTGCAATGTACCAGAAAAATCTAAAAACACGAATTCTGGGTTTTAAATACTAACCTTGCCCACCATTCCATTCTAGCCTCAGCTTACGCCTACAACTCCCAGCATGCCTTGGGCAATTTAATTTGTTTAAAGGTTAAATCACAGGCATAGCACCGGCCTACTACTTTAAATTGATTACCTTGCAGACATATGTCTTAGGGGGCCCAAGCAATGCCAGGTATATCAGCTAGTAAAGATAAAAGAAATTCAGTATTTTTCTTCTCCCCCCCCCCCTTTGAAATGGTTACATTCACAAATAAAACAGGAGGGTAGACATTAGGGGTGTGCTCTCCACCCTGGAATTATCTGATAACCGTGAACATCCGCAGTGCATTCGGTCTTCCAGAGCAGGGATTGGGCACTTCTAAACCCTTCAAATAATTTCAGAGCAGAGACATGCCCAATCGGAGGTCCTAATGTCTCCGAAATTATCCTACCATTTTGGGTGTGGGGGTGTCCCAATAAGGAACATGACCATTTGATGTGTGTGGTGTGTCTAAATTGAAACCCTTCCAATAAAGAAGATAGGGTGATGGGGTGTGGTAATTTTGATAATTGATATTGACACCTGTGGCTAACCAATTAGGAATTGCCACAGCACTGTCCGTGACCGTGTTCTGTTCTCCCCCAATTGCAGTGTTCGGGGGAGGGAATTTTCTCATGATCCTTGATTCCATGTGCCCATTACTGTTCTCAGACTTGCGGCATTCATTTCGGTCAGAGCAATATCATTGCACACACAATGCAAAGTGAGATTTAGAGAAGGAGAGAGAGAGAGATCTCTACGAGATCTAGAGAAGACTCTGTTTCTTTGCAGAGAGAGAAGGAGAGGGGGGGCTGTTTTCATCTTTTTCCTCCAATGTGCCTTGCAGGGCTGGGTTGCATGATGATGATGATGATGATGATGATGATGATGATGATGATATTTCCCCTTAACGGTTTGATGTGCTGTAGCTCTCCTTCCTCAAAGCTGAGCCTTCCCAGCAGCACTTGGCTTCAAAGTTACAAGCGTCTTCTCCTTGTACTTATATGTTTGTGTGTCTTAGGGCTGTGCAGTGCACACAAGCAGTACACAATTAATAAAGCACACTCTGATAACATTCCATCATGAGGCCGCTGGTGGTGGTTCTGGCCGTGGGGGATGAGGGAGCGCACTGGGCAGGGCTGGTTGGTTGGTTGCACCTTTCTGCTTGGACTTAAAGAAGTCAGCCACAGTGGTGCTGCTGGGCTGGTGTTGTGAGTGAGTAAGCTTCTACTCCTGAGTAAGGCAAGCTGTTTATTTCTCAGTTAAACTAGCTTCCTATGCCTTGACAACTCACTCCAATGCGCCCAACTGATAGTGGGGGAGGGGTGCCTCCTCCTCCATGTCCTGCAAGCCTCCTGTCCTCTCTTGAGGAGGGGCAAGCTGTGTGCTGCTCTTGTGGCATTTATTAATATATATTTACTTCTTTATTATTGCACTAAGCGCTTTTCCCATGACTTCATTTCCCTCTCCCACGCCATACAGATCAAGGCACAAGAGAGGTGCCTGAGAGGACATCTCAGTTAGGACTTTAAAAAAAATCCCTATAAATCATGGCGTGCAGGGATCTGCTCCAAAAGCCCCTTTAAAAGCTGTCACGGTGCCCATTTTGATGCATTTATCTTTAAAACGGAGGGACCTTTGAGCATTTCTGTTAATTCCCATTGATGAGAATGTAGCGGTTTTCTGAAAATTGAGTGGTTTTTCATAAAAATATCTAGCAGAGCAGAGAGAGGTGCAGAGAATCACCTCACTGAAGCGCCGCCTTGAACTTTGGGGCAGAGAATACCAGCTCTGCACACCCCTAGTAGATATATATTCCATACCAGTTTAAGGAAGCTGAGTTCCCCCACCCAGCCACCCACCCTCGCTGTAACTCAGAGCTGGCAAGTTGATTGTGGAAATGACCCATTCAGCCTTTACAGTGGAGTGATACTTGCAACTGGATGGCTTTATTTGTCATTCATTACATGAATCCAATGTCTACTGCTATGATATCCATCAGCAAAGACAGATGGCAAAATAAACATGGGGGAGAGATAATATAAATGAGTATGGACTGACAGTATGGGCCCTATTACCAAAAATGAATACAAAATACCTCTAAAAATACATTAGCCAACTATTGGCTCACAATGAGGTCAATATTGTGATTTATTTAACCCCAGGGGCCATAAATCTTGATGCTGACTGAAACTACAAGTCAATATGTTCACTGCAGTATATATTCTCTTACAAAAAAATGAGGTGTTGTTTTTAGGCTTCATGGAGACTTCTACAAGAAACTAGCTCTTGTTAAAGGAGATTTTGTTTTTAAAAAAATCTATATTCTAAACTATAGTGCTAATAGTATAAATGCGAGGTAGAGGTGTGAAAAAATGTTCTTTCATGTTCATATAAGAAATAGGCTTAGTTGCTTCAAGAAGCTATAGGTAGGCTGACCAGATAAAATCCAGGTCAGGGCCCATGTAACTTTAGCAGTTGTAGAGAAAAGGGAATTTCAGCCAGTGTCATTTGTATGCAATTAGTTCCTGGTGAAATTCCCTCTTCATCACAACAGTTAAAGGTGCAGGCACTATACTAAAGTGACCCTATACAAAAGAAGGCAGGGCCCTTGCAACTTTAACTGTTGTGATGAAGAGGGAATTTCACCAGGAACTAATTGCATACAAATGACCCTGGCTGAAATTCCCTTTTCTCTACAACTGTTAAGGTTACATGAGCCCTTACCTGGATTTAGCTATAGGGTAGGCTGACCTTCTGAAAAGGAGGACAGGGCTCATATAACTTTAACAGTTGTAGAGAAAAGGGAATTTCAGCCGGAGTCATTTGTATGCAATTAGTTCCTGGTGATATTCCTTCTTCATCACAACAGTTAAAGTTGCAGAGCCCTGCCTTCTTTTGTATATGGTCACTCTAGTATAGTGCCTGCACCTTTAACAGTTGTGATGAAGAGGGAATTTCACCAGGAACTAATTGCATACAAATGACACCTGCTGAAATTCCCTTTTCTCTACAACTGTTAAAGTTATATGAGCCCTGTCCTCCTTTTCAGATGGTCAGCCTACTATAGGGCCTGTTCTCGTTACGTTTGTGACACAGTCACTGCTAGGAACCAAAACTAGGTGGGCAGTTCTTCAGACAGCTGTTCAGACTGTTCTCAATTGTTTTAGTAGATATTATTTTCTCTGTTTCATAATTTTTGGATAATACTAGCCAATAAGGGATCACAAAATGGTTGTACATCACAATATAATGTGCTCAATCAAATATAGATACATGCTGGTGTAAAGTAAAGCCTATTAGAGTAATCTTGGTTGTATGGGTGCTGCTGGCCGGCTCACTCTGAGAAATATACAGCTTCTAAGAATCAAACAGTTTGGATCTCTTCAGGTCTATATTACTTTGATCCCATACTGGGAAATGAAAGAGTTATACTTGTATTGTAAGGCATGCACACAGGTAATTGCAACTCTGTTACAGAAAACATATTCTGAGTCAGCTAGGAAAGCTTGTGAAAAGTGATCTTTGTGAATTCCGACACGAGCTTTGCCACACCTCTGGACTAATGTGCCAACTGGAACAGACTTCAGTTTTCACGTTTCTCTGAATTTTGTGATGAAGTTCAAACTCAAAAACTGTATCGCAATATATTTTAAGTCACAAATATTGAGAGAAAATCATTTAGAGGTGTGTATATTGAGATATTATACATTCAAATACAGGGACTGAAATGGAACTTTAAATGTGAACTTTCATAAAGATTTTAATAATAAAATTATGCAAATGACTGCAGAAACAGGACAGAATAAATTTATGAATGAACATACACAAAAGTGGCACTGACTGGGAATAGAATGAATCCCTCATTCGTTCATTCAAGCCAAATATGGCCAATTCTGAGAGGCAGAAATCTCCAGGTTCTCAGGCCAAGAAATTTCCCCCCCTCTACTACCTGATATCCTTTTAACCTGAAAGGCCAAGAATCAAGGAGTTCACCGCCCATCCCATGTTCCACCAGAGCCTCTTTATTATCCAGCACATTGAAGTCCCTTGACAACACTTCCTGTTCTGCAACCAATGGCCAACAGGTCTCCTCCACTGAACATCCCTCTCATGGCCACATTTCCAGTCTGTCAAACACCAAATCCTTCTCCTCCCCTTCACTCAAAGCCAGCTGAGTGGTCAGCCCACAAGAAACGCCATCACAAAGCAAGGTCCCATTTGGAGCTCAAGAAAGCATCGTGCAGCCTGACTGGGTGGTAAGGTTCATTGTCCCTGCTGCTTGAATCACCTAGAATAACTTATTTGTTGATGTTGAGAGAAAGTCAGCTAAGGATGACCGACTCATCACTGCTTTCATCATCAGGAAGAAGCAGAATCACTGTTGCTTTATAAAGCGGGGTACAGAACCTCAGGCCTGCAGGCCAAATCCAGCCTACCTGGAGTTCCTATCTGGGCCTCTGTGATTCCCCCTTCCCTGGTCTCACACCCTTTCCCAGATGACTGATTATTTGGTGGTTCCCTGGCTTGTTGTATGTTTTCCCCCCATTCTAAAAGGTTGAAATGACTTTCCTAAGGTTTGGTTACTGGCAGTAAGGGTTTTAAGCTAAAATATGCCGGTAGTTTTGGGTAGGCTGACCATCTGAAAAGGAGGACAGGGCTCCTGTAACTTTAACAGTTGTAGAGAAAAGGGAATTTCAGCCAGCGTCATTTGTATGCAATCAGTTCCTGATGAAATTCCCTCTTCATCACAACAGTTAAAGTTGCAGGGCCCCTGCCTTCTTTTGTATATGGTCACTCTAGTATAGTGCCTGCAACTTTAACTGTTGTGATGAAGAGGGAATTTCATCAGGAACTAATTGCCTACAAATGACCCTGGCTGAAATTCCCTTTTCTCTACAACTGTGAAAGTGACATGAGCCCTGTCCTCCTTTTCAGATGGTCAGCCTAGTTTTGGGTATGTTGGCCCTACCCCTTTTGACTTTGGACCCATCCCATTTTGCCTTCAGCTCCGCCCACCACTGGAATGCCGCACCCAAGAGGTTCCCCGAAATTGAATTCAGCCCTCAGGCTGGAAGAGGTTCAACACTCCTGCTGGAAAGGGTTGCTTCTGGAGGAGGAAAATGCGTCCCTTCATCTTCTGGGTCTGCCTTGTGCTGGGGTGTGAAGGTGGCAAGGTTTCCAACTGTCCTCTCCTTTCGGACAATCCTGTCAAAATCCTGCCTCCTCAAGTCCAGCAGATCTGACAAGAGCCTATATCCAAAAGAGTGCCCCACTCACCAACTGGGAGAAAGGGTAGGAAATGGCCCAAACTTGTGAGGGGATCCAACTGGGTTGATCAGTTCAATCACCTTGTGAGGGCTTCATCTCAGCCTCTGCTATGGACAGCTAGCATCTGTTGCAGATATGCTGGGTGAAGTTTTCCCATGCCAGGGCTTGTAGAAGAACGCTGGGGGCTTGTAAAAGTCCTTTGCAGCTCAAAGGCAAAGGGAGATATACACGCTCCTAGACTCTTCTCCAGCTCTAACTGCAAATCTGTCTGACTTTCATTTTTGTTCATTCAGTAGCACCATTTTTAAACACTGGTATGCATAAATCTGTATTATTATTATTATTATAAATTATTATTATTATTATTATTATTAATGTTGTAATGTAGCACAGCACTGGACAGTAATACCAATTTTAGAACAAAACTATTTTCTAAACAAACATTTTGATAGAGATGTTCAATATAGCTTTTTGTGAAATCATCCTATTTAATTAACAGATCAAATAAAATCTATTTACATCCCTTCAAAAAAAGAAAAAAAGAAGAAGCAAGTCCCCCACTAACTATCCCTCTCCCACAAACACCGTTCTTCCAGGCTCCCCCTCCTCTGAACGCCATCCTTCTCCTTTTACTCAGTTGTCTCACAAACAGTGACGGAGGGGTTAGAGAGGAAGGAGCTCTGTCCTTTCACACCTTCTATTCGATTGCCCTGGCATCCTGTATATCTTCATGCAAGGAGGAGAGGCGCTGTGGCCTTTGAGTTCTGTAGACTACATATCCCAAGGGCCACTGCACTTTTCTCCTATATAGGAGAAAGAGGAGAAGGGACAGATCTCCCTCCTCTCCAGTATCCACACACTGCACTGTTTGTGGCATCACTTCCTGGCCAGGCAAGCAAAGGTGTGTGTAGGTGGGTGTGGGTGTGTGGGGGGGGGAGTGTTTCAAGTGTGGCCAGGCAGGGATGATGATTTGGGGACAGAGAAGGCTGAGAAGGAGGGAAGCAATTTTCTTCATCCCCCCCATCTCTCTCTCTCTCTCTCTCTCTCTCTCACACACACACACACACACACACTTTTTTTAAAGTACTTGGATATTTTCTGTGTCAATCTGAGGGGACTGTGGAAGGACGGCAGCAACCGCAGAACTTATTTAGGGCTTGCAGAGGATCCAAGAGCCTTCCTCCACTGTGCTATAGAGGGCTCTACCCTTAAAGACAACCGAAAAGCCATTTAAAATGAAATAAATAAAATAATGTTAAAAGGCTCAGGACTAGGTTTGCCAGCCCTGAACCTGAGCATTTTATTATTATATATTGGGGTGGGGGGGGAGTAGAGTGTGAGGAGGAGAATTCTTTAACCTCGTGGTGTGTTTCTCTAATGCTGACATCCAGGACATTGCAAGGTATTAGGAGCCAAGAGGGTAACTCCTCTTTCTCTTTTCCTCCTGTTCTCCTTTCTTTAGCTGACACCTGCAACCTTCCATGGCTCACAGCTACCCCCAGAATGCATATGAAAACCATGGAGAAATCTAAGACTTTCACATAGGTATAACGGGGCATTCACCACCAAAAAATTCTGTACTGTTCAATCTGAGCCTGAAAGTTTCCTCTCCAGACAATGAGGTTAGTTCTTTTAGAATTTCCTTACCTCCACGCCCCCAACCTTCTGAAGGTCTCAGAAGCTCATAGTACCATTTGTTTCGTTTTGATGTTGTTTCTAAACACTGATTTAATTTATACCACTTTAGACATCTGCATACCTAGGAAATCTCCTGAAGATACAGAAAACTCTACCTTATTTTCAGGTGGCCGAGTTTCACTTCCAAACTGATAGGCACCCAAGGACTAGGGGGAACTTCATTCAGTTTGTAGTTCAACATGAAATTCGTACTTCACGAATCAATATGTGGCAGAATGCAATTGTACTTTGGTATCTGCACTTCTTCAGATTTTACAATGAAGTTCTCTGAAGAAAAAAGGCATAGAAAAATGCATATTATGGAAAAAGTTGCACAAAAATTCATATATTCATGAAAGAAACATGCAAAAATATGTATATTAGGCAAAAGTGTACACAAAAATGTGAATATATGGAGAAATGTGTACAAATTTCTGTGCAGACTTAAAAAATAATAATGCTGAAGCAAGACTGAACAAATGGAAAGTTGGAGAAATGAGAAACTGAGAGAAGTCGAAATTGACAGATTCACCCATCCTTAGTTAGGGGAGATTATTTGTGGCAATCCAGCTCTTTTTGAGTTTCAAGCACATTGGCTCCATTTTCACACATATTCCAGAGGGGTGGACTGCGCTGAACTGGTTTGCAGGAAACCTTTTGAAATGGGGCAGTGGGGGAGGAACCTGCTACATTACTTTAAAAAGCTCCTTCCTTGTCAGAGCAGCCTGTTTAACTGGAAAAAAAAAACTTGTTCTATTATCCATGAAATGCTTCAGCTGTCAAATTAAATTTTCTGGGAGCCAAAGGGGAAATGTGTGACATCACAGGTGACTCTAATTTATACAGCTCCAGTTATTGACCCAGGAAGTCAAGCCAGGTGAAAAAGGGAGATGTATCAAATCAGCACATTGACTGACAAGTCTGCAGTCAGAAAAGCGCAACTCCAGTGGCCTCTGCTTTTGAATACTCCAATCGTATGGAGTGAATGGAGTTGGACTTATGAATGCTAACCACGCTATTACACATTCGATTATTCTGAGTTACACTGAGGGGAACCTGCCAAAGTGAGGTGCTTTGGAATGCAACCTTGCCATATTCATGCTGCTGAGCATTATAACAACGTTTGAATGCCGCTTGTTCAAAGCATTTCACGTGCATTTTCTATTATCGGCTTATCATCCCTACAACAACCCTGTAGAGTCAATCAGCCTTTTTATTCTTCATATTAAAATTGGGGAGGCTGAGGCTGAAAGAGTGGCTTGCCTAAGGCCATCTAATGAGTTCATGGAGGAGGTAAGATTCAAACCAGGCACTTCTTGATTCACAGCTCAGTCTTTTGAGCCATTTCCATGGATTCCTCAGAGTCCAAGGTCCAGTTTTCACTGAGGGGGTCAACCTGTGTCTGGACTGTACCATTTCAGGCAGCAGAAGGGGGCTCTGAATGAAAATTTAAAAAATCCTTCACACAGAAACCTAGTTGTCAGGGAGACATCCTTAGCCTTTTCCTGACACCCAATTCTCTCCCTTTATAACAGTTGAGCATTCAGTCATGTGGTGGGGTGATATCCAACTCATGCGATAGGATTTCAACTTCCTCCCCTCCCCCATATCTCTCCACACACACAACAAATCTGCTGGAGAGCGGAAGTGCTGCCGAAGAGAGCAGTGGTGGACAGATACAGCTGGATTCAACCCAATGTTTCCAGAACTGAGAATGGGGCTTTCAGACAGGCAGTATCATATGGCTTCTCCAATCTCTCCCCATCCACCAAAAGGTAAGTCAGGTAGATGGGCTCAGAGGCCCACCTAGCTGCTTTTTGTATTTTAAACAGAGGAATGGATGTGAAATCACCTCTGTCCTCCTCTTGCCCTACCTGGCTTTTGCCAGCAGGGCACAGAATAGGTGAAGGGCTCGGAACTTGGAGCCTGCTGTCTATCAGGAGCACAACCCATAGGATTGCACCCTTAAGCATATAACTAAAAGGCTTGGGGGTTCTTAACATGGCACTGAAAAGGCCACACGATGTAGGTGCCCTCTCTTACAAAGGTGTCACCACTGAAAAGGCCTTCTCCCTGGTGACCAATTGCCTCGCCCCATTAGCCATGGAGAAGGGTTTCTGATTAAGATCTTAAGGTCTGGATGGGGGGGGGGGGCGTTGTTGATGTTTTTAGTTCACGGCCTTTATAGTTGTGTAAAACCCTTGAAACCAGGTAATATGTTTTGGTGCCACATTTTCATTAGGGTAGGGCAGGTCAAGAAACTTCCTCACAGTCCAATGGACTCCTGGTTGGCTTCACATCCGCCTTTTCCAGGCACCGGCTAAGCAACTGCATGGTAGGAGCCAAGAACCCACAACGGCTGATCCACTTTTGGAGTGTCTGGATTCGAAGCATGTTGGCTCGGGCCCAAAGCACCCCAAAGTGGCCAATCCAGAAGTTCTGAATTGGCGTCTGAAATGAATAAGGGGTGGGGGAGGCTGCACACAGCCCTAGTCAATATCCCACCTCTATCTGTGGCAGTCCCTGATCCTCCTAAAAACCTAGGGGAGGGAGAGATTTAGAAACCCAGCACATAATTCCAATGCACCACTAGCCATAGAATGGTGTGTGTGGAGGTGAAATCCAGGGCTCCCACCTTTCTAGTTAAAAAAAAAAAAAAAACTTCCCACACACCAGTGCCACCTACTGTAATATACAAAGTTCTCAGAGAGCTGTATAATTTTGTTTCCTCTATACACTTGGAAATCACACTATGGGGCTTCACAGCACACATGGGTCACAGCCCAGCTTCACAGCACACTCAGAACCTGCCCCACATTCTTCAGAAAGGGTGCCTTGGGGCTTGGAGCAACACCATGAACCGTCTCTCCCGGGGGGTACTTGCAGTGTCATTTTCAAAGCACATGGACAATCTCTCTTTCTTCTTTTTCCCCAGAGTGCATGCAACAACATAAGCTTGTGTTTTCCCACTGTGACATATTCACACAGCTCTCCCTCCCTCCCTCCCTCTCTCTCTCTCTCCATCCATTCAGACATGGGCAGACAAAAATTCCTTAGGAGGAAAGATTATGCAAAGGGGATGGTGGTGGTAACCTACCCACCCAAAACTCATTCAATTTTGTTTCTTCCCCCACCTTCACAGGGGAGGGGGTGATCTGGCTAGGAGGATCTATAGGGAAGGCATAGGGCCACAAAGTCCAGAGTCTAAAGCGATCTAACTGCGCGAGCCGACCAATGTTTAGCGCTCCTAATTCCCATTACTGCCAAGATGCCTAACAGGATTTGGCTCATATCTCTAATACTTTGACCATTTTGGCAGCCACTTTTTAAAAGGCACGGTGCTTCTTCTGGTAAAAAGGACCAGACAGACCCTCACAAGGGATTGAAATAGGGCCTCTTCTCTTGGACCAAACTCAGACTTTATGCTGTAATAGGCTCACATATTATTCTCTTGACAACCAGAAGAGGTGTTATAAGCACACAATGAGCAATGGGTTACAGAGTCACTCTAGAGAGACCCATGGAAAAGGATTAAGTTCTTTAATCTCTGTGATGCTTTCTTTCATTTGAACCAAAACCTGAAACCCAAATCTAATCTGTCCATGAACTTGGGGAACGTCTGTAGCAGAAACTATAATGCAACACAACCTGTTTTTCTTTTCTTTCCCCCCCCCCTTCTTCCTGTTTTGTGAGATTCCTCCAGATATTTTTTTTTTTCAGAGAAGTATCTTGCCTCCAAGAAAGAATGAAAATTACAAACCAATCTACATAGCAAAAGATACTCTCCCTTGGGTGGGAAGAAAAGCAGGGAGGGGGAGGGAAGTAAAGGCACAAATTATTAGTCATTTTTGTCTATGGTCATTATCTCTGGGACCAGACTTTGAAGCATTTGTTAAAATATGCATAAAGTTCATCAGATTGCAAGGTGAGCAGGACTATATCCACATTTCCATGGTCCTGCTTGAATAAGGTAAAGACGCCAAAACTTCAGATTTCATTTGCATTATGGTAGTACTGCCCCTTACAAAATCAAGTCTATATTAATTGTCCAGATCAACGTCAGCATCCACGGCTGCTATATTTGACAAGTGTGGTCACATACACAGATCACACAAATGAAGATGGAGGCCTAAAACATAGTATAGAAGTATAATTACAAAAGAAAAATAAATCTAGCCATATAACACATCAATGCCGTTATGATGGTATTCATACTGATGACGTGTTCTCCCATTGAAAACAAAAACATCACTTGCTGTGTTGCTATCCCCACAACCTCTTTTGAGAGAGATGGTTACTTTAAAAAAGTCAATGTATATTTAAGCAGAGCAACGATATATATATATATATATATATATATATGCTATATTCCAAAATATCGAACAAGACCTCAATCAAAAACATATCTTGACAGCACAATCCTATACATGCCTGGTTGGCGGTAAGTGTCCAATGGGGTCTACTCCCAAGTAAACATATATAGGATTGCAGCCCAAAATATACCCACAAATATATGTAAATTATATATTTTCATACTACATTTATTATGCCTAACTTATTCCCCAAGCACAGGGTAGAGCAAAGCAGGTAAATACACTGCAATCATTATTATAAATAACTGTCATGAATAAATACATATTTGCTTTGCTTTGTTGTAATGCTTTCATGATCATTGGAGGGACCTTTCCATTGTCCTGCTTAAACATCTTAACATCTTCCCCCAAGATGACGATTCTTTGATGCATAATACTTCACAAGTGGCTGCAAAACGGAAATAACAAGTGCAGTACCCTAGTCACATATTTACTCTCTGTTCTCTCACTGTTATAAAACTTCATCATTAAAAAAAAAAAAAAAACCATCATAGCTCCCTTCCCCTTCCCCACCCACCCAGCCCTCTTTTTTGGCTCTGATACCATTGAAGATGGTTACATTGAGCTAATATGGGACAACACTTCATGATTAATTTGCATGTCGGCCGGCAGTCGGTGTAGCGGCTTTCAGATTAGGAACATTTCGCTGCACACTAAAAGGCCCGAAGAACAAAAAGTGAATTTCAGCCTTGCCCTTCTTTTCCAGTCAGTGCATTCCCAGCCCATGTCTATTGACGAGCAGTTGGAACAATACCAAAATGCAGTGTAAGATCAATCTTGCTGTTTACTTCACTGAGTCGAAGGAACAAAGGACAGAATAAAGGGCTTAAACCCAGCTATAGGAAAAAGAGTGCGGATGAAGGATGAAAAATGTGCCTGATGGGCAGTTGCAGAGAGTAAACTCATTTAGAAAATAGGCAGCTCCAGCTGAGCTAAAACCAATGATGATGATTTGTATTTTGTACTGTATCTTCAGGGGATAAAAGCACTTCTATCAGATACCATTGGAGTCCAACATGAAATGCGGCAGCAAAATGCTGTGTTCCCTACCAGGGAGAGAATAAAAATTCCCATAATTGGAAAGGGGTTTCAAACATCTGATACTAACTGCATGCCTTTTCTCTCCCTTATAGTGTGATAACGCAAGCCAGTCCTCTTTTTTCACTTCACACAACAAGCCACCAAATGGAATATTTAGCCGGAGGCTTAAATTCAGCATGACACCATGTTTTACTCAGATAAATATTGCTGATTGTGGTTGTGTGTGTTTTGAAGGGATGTGAGTTTTCAGGGCTTTAAAAAAAACATATTTAAATTTGAAGTTTGTAACCACCACATTATCCAAACAACAAGAAATAAACAGAACCATGCCAGAAATCTCCTGTTTTGCATTTAAACACGGCTTAACAAACTGTATCTAATAGGCAAGGTGAAAATCTAAAAAGTGTTGCCAGCACTAAATAAAATCAACATGACTTAGGGCACAATCCTATGGATGTATAGATGGAAAAGCCAGCAATGCTGGCTGGGGAATGCTGGGAGTTGTAAGACTTTTTTTCCTTTTTTGCTAGGAGTTGTAAGACATTTTTTACCTCTCTCTGGAGAGCTGTCCAGGCCTAAATGCCGCACTTTGAGGGGTCCTACTTTAAAGCAAGACATTCTGGTTGAGGTGGATATGAAGATCAACTGTGCCGCCACAGCACAGGCAATCTCCAAGGCCACCTCACCCAGAATGCTTCACTTTAACAAACAAAGCCTTGACGTTGGCATAGAGGGGGAGGCAGATTTCAGGTAGGGTAAAGAGGAGGAGGTGGGCGAGGAGGAGGGTGGCAGCTGGGGAATTAAAGGAAGTCAGAGCAAGGGTAAGGAAAGTGGCCAGCGGGGGTGGGGGATGAGGAGAGAGGGACATACAATCCTTACAGGTATAGCCATTGCTCGTACTGTCTAAGAACCTTCTGATGTTTGATGAATGTT
Source organism: Anniella stebbinsi (assembly GCA_029215795.1). NCBI lineage: Eukaryota > Metazoa > Chordata > Lepidosauria > Squamata > Anniellidae > Anniella > Anniella stebbinsi. The sequence continues at coordinate 113,860,381 of JARDYH010000003.1, read as the reverse complement.
GCCAATCTTAGGCAAATTTTATTAATATTGCATATACTGATGTATGTCCCTGCTTCTCGAACATAGATTGCAAATTTTATTTAACTGGCTGTCAACCTTTACTGGTGTATATCTGAGTTTCAGTCATTTGCAAAATTTATCAAGGATTTTCAGCATTCACATATGAATGTAAACCACCATCAAATATTAGACATATAGTGTATAGTTAGGCATATAGACATATAGTGTATAATAACACAATACTACATTTCGTTTTACTTTACCTGTACTTTTCATGATATGGGTGCTGTGAGACAGAGCTTTGCCTAACTAAAAAGCTGTACAAAAATCGTTTTCAGTCTAATGCCCTAATGGGGTTGCTTGAGGAATTGGATCTTTGCGAATTCCTCTATGAACTGACATGATCCACTGTGCCAGAATGGAATTATGAGTAAAAACATGTAAAACTGGCATGGACTGGAAATAAACAGTTTTACCTACCCTTGCACCTAAAACCACAAGTATGAAATCTGTGTAAATTGACGTTAATACTTCCCGGTGCCTGGGTCAATACTGAAAATAAATAATATGAATTAAAATCCTTACATCACCATATGTTTACTGGTAAGATTGGGAGAAAAACTCATTTGAACTAAGCTATGGTTGTCAACCTAAGAAGGCAGCTAATAGATGTTAAGGAGTAACTCATCCACCAAAAATCAACATGCAGTGTTCAACCATCTTCTTGGAAAGTCCAGTTTATCTCTTCTGTTTTCAGAGAATTCAAGGGGACCAGCTATATTTTGGTCCGAACTGAGATCCATGTAGAAGAATCTCATAAGGTTCAAAATTTAAAAACACTAAGGCCACAATCCTATATACACTTAACTGGGAATAAACCTCATTGAACACAAAGATACTTATTTCAGAGTAAACATCCATAGGATTGCATTATAATTGAACCTACACATAATGTAACATTTACCTATCATGCATACTGGAGATAAATAATTTTAAAGGGGTTTAAGGTAAAAAAAAATCATGACAAACTGCTAAGAAATTTAGGGCACAATCCCATGCATGTTTAAACATGTCGGCTGGGGCATGCTGGGAACTGTACGACTTTTTTTCTGTCTAAGCAGGCAGGATTGCACCCTTGGATGTGATCATCAAAATTCAAGGGTGCAATGTTTCAGATCAAATATCACAATTCTTCAGCTAAACTTATATTTCGAACCAGCTTCCTGGTTATACATATTGACTGAAGGCAAAAACAACAACAACGTGCAATGGGGACAGACACACTTTTTTATATTCATGTTTTTGCCCCACTCATATAATAATAATAATAATAATAATAATAATAATAATAATTATTTCTTACCCGCCTCTCCGTCTGGATCGAGGCAGGGAACAACAACATGATAAAATACATAAAACTGATTGAAACATGACACATATTATTAAAACTGCATAAAAAATCCTAAAACATCCTAAAAACATCCTAAAAACAGCATACTTTATATACCAAAAGAAGTGCGTGTCGAGGCAATATACACCCTGCAAATATGAAGTACAAGTCTCTTGAAAAGCTAAACCTTAATGAATAAAAATAGCCCCCATTATTGCATATTGATTTGTCTTCCTCCTCCTCCTCCTCTTCCTCCTCCTCCTCCTTCTCAAATGTTAGGGTCAGTTAACTAAAAGAAAAACAAAAGAATTTATTCTCGCTGTTGTTTCCCTCAAACCCTAGCCATGCTCTGTGTCTTGGCCTTCTTGGTTAAAAGAGTTATGGCAACATGACAAAAAAGGCAGCAAAATGGGGAAAGAATGAGAAATTGCCTCTTTTCTTTAGACAGGCAGAAAGAGAGAGGTGTTCAGTTCACCATCGCCTAGTACATTCCTGTGGTACATAAAAAAAAAACCCACTGAAAGCCTTCCAGCAAACTAAAGTCCTAGCAGCTAATAAAGATAATCTCATTTCATTGTATCCCATGAACTCAAAACAAAACTGTCTCACCGAATCAAAATGTCTGGCGAACTTATATGCCGAGAACCGAGAGAGACATTACACTTCTCTGTGCAGAGTTTTATATTCACTGTGTAGTTAAGAAATAGTGTTTTTTCTTCAGCAAATGTCACGCCCGTTTTAAATACGTCTGGCACAACCTAGCAGCTCCAACGTGGACGGAGGGCTCTGGTGTGTCCATTGTACCCCATGCATAAAAAGGCATCACTGTTTTCTCCAATGAATGTGGAGCTGCTCGACATGCATATTGAGGACTTCTCAATGTGCAATGGAGCACTCCCCCATGAGAACGAGGGCGTCCCTGTGCCCCTGGGGCTGCATGGGTACATTAGAGCTACACTGATTTTTCATTTGTACAGAGAAGCAAAGTCTACTCATTTCAATAGAAATCAGGGTTATGATGCTCAGCTAAGGAAATATGGCATCTTTTCCCTGTCTCAATATTAGTGTTACCCCACTGTGGCTAGGCCATTTAGTGATGCCATTGTAAATCCTCTACCAATATAATGCCTTCTTTTGCAACTCCCAGACTCCCAATATATTCAGTTATACCTTATATATGCTAACAATGGCTTGCATAAAGATGTTTCATTGTGAGAGCCAACGATAATTCTCACATTTAATCATGAGTATATGAGCTATCTGAAATCGTTACTTTTTTCATCTTTACTAAACATTTCTTCTTTTCTGCCCCAGATATTTTAACATTTTTAAATTGATCATTTAAGATGAGACAGGAGCTAAAAGAGCATAACCTAGCAGGAAAGGGGGCCTTTTTAGCTTACAGAAAAGATTGAAGGACAAAGATGTTTTCAAATTTCTAAAATTAAAGAAAGAACCATTTCTACCCTATTCATGAAGAGCTGTTGCAGAAATAAGTGCTTATATGAACGGGCTCTGCACATGAGCAGTGAAACACTGGAAGTGTGAATGGAGATACCACACATTGTTAATTTCCTTTTCGTCAGTCTGAGCTTGGTCTTCTGAAGTTGCACTGCTCAAGCAAGTTGTACATCATTCATGTTATTTGTTTGGATTACCTAGCCACAGTAGCATCCACACTTGCCCTAAGGATAGGATGCAAAATGAAAATAGACTTCAACTCTTCCACCTGGAGAAACTTTTCTATCTATAAGAAGAGTGATTCAGCAGCAAAATAAAATGCTTAGAGATGTTCCAGGGCCTCCATCCACAGAGGTTTCCTAAATACAATTAGGGAGGAGATACTTTAGATATGAGTTAACCTGTGTCAGTGCTAAACTGTTATAAAATGGGGTCTTCCCACTCTATATTGTTTCTCACGAACAGCTCAACAAAGCTTTATGCAAACAAACCTTCTAATATTGATTAGTTTAGTGATGTTGCCAGCTGTCTTATGCAACCCTGAGCCTATCTACACACGCAGTATAAAACATTTTGAAAACTGTATATGGAGTGTGTCCTGGCCCCCCAACAGTTCTCAAAACTGTTATAAACCATTTTAAACCGTTTTAAAGCAGTAGTGTAGATAGGCTCGCTGTGTGGCTTCATTTCCTCAGTACCTGAAGCAAGTACTCAACAATATAGCTGTCCGTTCATTGATAAAGCCTGAAGAGGCTGCGCCGAATGTTTCCCAATATTTATGTTCACAGAATTATGTCTGTAGGCTCTATGTCTACCAGTGTGAATCCTCAGCAAGATCAAATCCACATGGAGCCATTGAGATATATAGACAGCAATATGTAGTATTGTCCATGATTTGTGCTGAATATGCAAACATAGGGAGACTAATTCATCAAGATGAGATTAACGCTAATCAAGATGTCCATTCCTATGCATAAATCATCATGTGGGTGAAGGAAAACAAAAAGAAAATTGCATGCATAACATTCCATTAAATCCAACTGACCAATTAGGCTTGTGCCTGTTATCCCATTCACAAAAATCTGCTGTCAGAAACTAACGTCAAAATTTTACTCCAGTGACTCTTGCAAGTCTCCATCCATATGCCAAAGCGCTAGTGAATTTCTCTATAATAGGTACCAATAACACAAATCTGCAAATGCCTTCAACAACGTTAATCCAACAAGTCACAACCTCAGTCACACGTACCAATAAATCCCCAGATTTTCACATGAAAATGAATACCCATTCTACTGATTTATATTTTGCCATTAACTGATTTTATCCTAGACTGAGACTTTACACTATCTAAGAGAGCAGTTTTAAGGGCCAGGTCATAAACACATTAGAAATATATTGTGACAGAAGTTGGCAGCTGAAATAATCCTCACCACAGTGGTAAAAAAAAATGCGAAAACTGCCAGAATAAAATAACGCACCGTATTATTCAAAGTAATTCTACATCCATAACAAATAGGGGCAGTTTAAAGGGCTTATAAATTGCAGACTCTTATTTACTTCTGGATGCAATTACATTTACAATGGATAAAAGTCCCAAAGTGCTGGAACCTTAAATCCCTGTTGCTGCTTTTTGGGGGGAGATGCAAACTATAATACGAGTTTCTCCAATATGCATTCCCCCCTAGACTATATCTTACCAAATTATTGGGGAGAGTGGTACAAAGAAGGCTGGTTGTGTTCTCTGACTTATTTTGTTTTCCTTGGTTTATAACGAAATATTGATATTATCTTAGAATTACACATAATTGCATTTACACAGTCACCTGGCTTCCCCTGTTTTAATCAAAAACAGTGTCAAGCTGCAGTGCTATCCCAGCCTTCAAGAGTAAGCTGAATCCTGCACTTCCGTCTAAACTCAGAAGCTCTTTAGGATCAACTTTCCCCAACCTGGCATCCTCCAAATGATTTGAACATCAACTCCCATCAGCCAGCATGGTCAAGGATGCTGGGAGTTGTAGTCCAAAATGTCTGGAGGGTGCCAGGTTGGAGAAGGCTGTTTTAGAAACTCAGTGGAGGTTCTGACTCTGGTCGCCACTTCTATGCTTTTTAAGTACAGACACCCTTAACGGTTGGCTTGGTACAAGCGTATATTTGTGCTCAAGAGCCTCTGCATATATCCAAATTATTCATGAGACGCTTCCATTAGTTATTGTTGTAGTTGTTCATCACCATCACCATCACCATCCTACAGCGCCATCAAAGCACATGGTACCTATTGTTACTCTGCCCCCAAAACATTACAGTCTAAATCTGGGTTACTAACAAGCCTACCCTATGTTATTCCAAAATAAATTGTATTGCTTGCTCCCGGGGACGTAGGAACTGGATTGCAATCGAAAACATCTCAAAGCAAGCCTCAGAAGCAAACCGACATTATCATCCAAGAGTACACAAAAAAACAAAAAAAAAACAAAAATTGAAAAAGCAGCCTGTGCTGTTTTAAACAAGGAAGCTACCAAAAGATAGCTTAAATCTGAATGTTGGCACTCACTGGCTGAATTTGGACGACACATTAAGCAACTGGGGGAGGGGAAACAATCGTCAGTTGTATTGACTATCGTGTCGTCCAAATGCTGCCATAGTCAACTCAGTGCTGATCCTAATCCACACCACGGTTGATTATTTATTACCATGTTGTGTGGGGAGTACCCCCTAGACAAACAACTGTAAAGTTGATTATTACCCCACCATTGACTATCGTGTTGTCTGAATTCAGCCACTGACTTCTATCAAGAACTAGGGTCAAGGTTGAAAATGACAACCCGCAGGAGGTTGGATATGATCAGGATTTCAGCCCTTCCACAATTGCATTATTCAAAGGCAGACATTGCCTCTGAAGTGTGTTCCCTCTCTCTCTCTCTCTCTCTCTCTCTCTCTCTCTCTGGTCCTTTCTACATCTTCCGGTGTTCCAGGAGGGAGGGGAGAGGCTCTCGCGATATCCTGTTTGCAAGAGCCTCCCCCACCATGCACATGTGGCATGTGGCGTCCAGGGAGGAAGCAGGGGTGTCGCAGACACCGTTTGTTTGGAAGCAGTGGGGCCGGCCACGCAGTGCAGCTCTGTGCCCATTTCTGGTGCCGCACTTACTCCTGAGTAAGCAGGTACCAGGCGGGAGGGGTGCCCACACTTCCCACAGGCTCAGAACGGCCCCAGAAATGCTGAAAGAATCAGGTTTTAGCAGAGTTCCTTCATCGGTCAGAAAACCCCTGCTCCTGGAAGTCCCTGCGCATCATTCGGATGCACAGGGAGCACCCAGGGACAACCCTGGGTCAAAAGGCCAGTGTAGAAATGGCCTCTCTCTCTCTCTCTCTCACACACACACACACACACACACACACACTACAAATATGCACACACAGAGTAAAATATCTCAGTCCTTTATGTTTAGCTATTTATTTCCACAAATTGGTTTGCCAGACACCACAGTCCAACAGAATTGCCGGATGGCAAGTCAAAACTATTTTAGTTAAACTTCTTTCTGAGCAGGTGCTCATGAACCTACCTGTACGCTACGCTCAACATCTAAGGTTCTCCTCCGAATGCCCACTCTGAGGGAAGCTCAGAGGATGGCGACAAGGGAGAGGGCCTTTTGGGTGGTAGCCCCCCAACTGTAGAGCGCTCTCCTGACGACAATTAAAGTTGCAGGCACTATGCTAGAGTGATCAGATACAAAAGAGGGCAGGGCCCCTGCAGCTTTAACTGTTGTAATGAAGAGGGAATTTCACCAGGTACGAATTGCATACAAATGATGCTGGCTGAAATTGCCTTTTCTCTACAACTGTTAAAGTTACATGAGCCCTGTCCTCCTTTTCATATGGTCCGCCTAGCCTACCAAAATACATCCACACCAACATCCAGAAAGCAGTCATACTTAAAACATGCTCAAGTGTCAGGAAATTTGTGAATCTGTAAAAGACAGCATGACTTGGCAAAGCCCATCATGTCCGTCTAGAAAAACCGCCATGAGCGAGAAAGAGATACAATAATAATAATAATTCACAACTTGAAATGACCTGTCTCCCATGCCTGAAAAATGGAAAGTGAACTTCTCCATGGCCCTAAATCATACCACATCAAGATAGATTTGGAAAGTTGCCTGCCCAAATGCTCCCTAAAGAAAAAAAAATAACTTCCTTCATATAGACAATGAGTATGCCAGGGAGAAGGCTAATATGGAAATATGGGAGAGGAAAATGTTTACTGCTTTGATATAAACTGTATAAACTGGCCCTCATATGACTGGAGTTCTTTTTATTCACAGAACTTTTGCTACAACACTTCAAGGAAGAGCAGTATTATCATTTCCAGGTTGCAAGTGGATCCAGATATTGAGAGAGGCATTTCTGAGAGGGGCAATACTGACACAGGGAAGAGTTGCAATATGGTCTCCAACCATGCAGACGTTACCTTCTCAGCCTGTGAAGAAATTGTGCTGGTGTTGGAGCCTATCTACACAGTACCTTGGAACGTTTTAAATAGTATTTTAAAACGTTCCAAATAGGTGCATTCCAAAACGTCTTAGGCCACATTAAGGAGTATTCACGTTACAGGAGAAAAATTCTTCAGTCTTCAAAGCGGTGTGTGCGGTCTCACGCCCTTCTGTCTGTCTCTTTCTGTTTCGTTTTTACAATGAGTTTAGGGCAAGGCATTGTGGGCACTGTAGTTCACTTGCCCATTTCCTCCTTAGTTCCCCTTTCATTCCCTATCTTTCAGTGAGTATAGGGCTAAGCATTGTGGGTGTTGTAGTTCACTCACCCACTTCCTCCTTAGCCCCTCTTTCTTCTCTACCAATCAATGGCTAAGCATTTGGGCGCTGGTAAACAAAGCACTGCCCCCACAAATCACAAACAGTAAGGAAGGACACATTATTTTACTTAAAATGATTAATTAAAAGTAAAAACCGTTGTATATAGCTGAAGTGAGTTTTAAAAAACCACGGGGAAACAACGTTCAAGGGAGTGCGTCATGTGGCCCAAAGTGTTTTCGTAACCCTTATAAAACGTTACAAAGCTAGTGTGTAGATCAGCTCTTGGTCTCATGACAGGCAAGTAACATGAGAAGGGAAAGGGTCTGTGGGTAAAATTTGAAGATTGGACCTCTCATTACATCATGTACAACCTATCCAGGCAGTGTGCAAGAATAAAACTATTATAGCTTTAGCACACAATCAGTAGGCCGTAAAATAAAAATCATAATGACAGGCATCATAAATCGGTAAACACCATGGTGAATAAAAACGTTCTTAACATGCACCTAAACAACAATGAAGTCCGCATGTGCTTTATTTCTGTGGGGAGGGTATTCTAGATAGTCGCTGCCACCTTGAAAAGGACCCTATTCCCAGTTGACAGCTGATGGACATCTGTAAGCTGTGACATGATCAGGAGATTCTCTGATGATGATTGTAATAGCTGGGAAAATCTATATGGGAGAAGTTATTTAGGCCTTACAGGTTCATACCAAAATCTTAAACCTAGCCCATGGGGAAATTGGCAGTTCACAGTCTCTTAGCCACTACACACTGTAAGCAAACACACTGCCCCCCCATCCTCAACCAAATTCCACAATAGGACATTTCCCTGAAAGGTAGAGAAATTTAATAAGAAAAATTCCATACACGCACACACACCTCCATGTTACTACCCAAGTCCCACAATACATGAATAGGAAGCCACTAAAGAGACCCTTTTGATCACAGTGAAGAAACGGGTAAAAAAAACATGTTTTAAAAAAAATCTTTTTAGAATGCACATTTCCCCTAGAAACGAAATCTCCCTGTGATGGATGTTAAAATATCTGTTTCACGCTATCTTCAATCATAGCCAAGAATATCAATAAAAAGAATTGTTTTTAAAGGTGAGGGAATATCTGAGATATTTCCCCTTTTGAACTTAAAGTCACTAGCATAATTTCCTCCTACTTCTAAATTGTTTTTAATTTCCAGAAAGTCTCTCCAGATATCTTGAACTGTTGCCAATTTATTATTAAGCTGACATTTTGCCATCTCCATAAAATGTGAGATGGTCTCTCATCCACGCTACAGAAATAAATGCTTATTCAGGGCTTGCTTAGGAAAATGTTACTTTTTTAACTTTGGGGGATGAGGGAAATGAAGCCTAGATTAATACAAAACTCAATGTAGTTTTGGGCTATGTATACAGATATAATTTAATTTCATCCAGTCCATACCTCTCAAACCACTGTAGTTAATTGGCTGTGATCCAAGGAGATACTTCAGGTCACAGATACAGAATCACTTTCAGCCCAAGGGCCAAATTCCATTTTGGAGAAGTTCTCGGGGGTCTCATTCCAGTGGTGGGTGGGGCTTAAGGCAACTGGGGCAGGGCCAAAAGAACCAAAAATACCAGCATACTTTAGCTTAAAGCTCTTACAGCTAGTAAGTAAGCCTTAGGCAAGGCATTTCAAACTTTTAGAATCTGTAAATATATTCACAAAAGTCAGTATGTCCCATGGTCAGGAATGCTGGGACTTGTCATCTCAAAAATCTAGATATGCAATTTGATCTGCAGAGGTGACTGTGGGGTTGTGGGAAATGATGATGAACAACTTAGGACCTGCTACTTCTCATTTCTTAGAGCATCTCCTTATGTTGAGAGTTGCAACCCAACACATCTGACAGGCACCAGGTTGGGGAATGTTGTTCAAGAACAAGGGAAGGCAGAATGTAGATCTTCAGATGTTTTGGAATTCAACTTGTAAAAGCCCCTATCAGCATGGGCAGTTATCAGGAATGCCGCGAGTTGATGTCCAAATCATCAGGATAGATCTATTTTCTGCCCACATCTGTACTAAAGTATGATGTTTTCCAGCATTAAGATATGTGATCAACCAAGGAACTACAAAAGAGCTGCATCACTTTAAATAAACTGTCAAAACCAAATGAAACAACAATGAATGAATCTTGAACACCTAATCCAGATAGCCCTTCAGACATCAACATTAGTTTTCAACACATGGCATAGGTGTCTGTTTCTTCAATATCAGATAAAGGATTTCTCTTACTTGTTCAGCAGTGTGAGATCAAAGGCAGAGCTACCACCTAATACTTTCATGCGTAAGTATTATTTTAAAATTAAGTATGAATTGATTTTTGTCTTCCCCATAACACATAACATGGGAGTTACAGTGCAACACATCTGGGGAGCACCAGGCTGGAGAAGGTTGACTCCTATACATGTCTTCTCAGAAGCCAGTGCCACTGAATTCACTAGGGATTTCTCCCAAGAGGTATAGGATTGCAAACTAATCTCATCTGAAAGGTGTTCAAGACAGCCAAACTAAACTTCTTCTGCTCCGCTGTTGCTTTGATGAGATGATGTATTGTGCAGGGATTGTGGGGAGTGAACAGTATATTTTTTATAAATACATTTTAAGAAAAAAAAACATTGGTTCTTTGAAAGGCAGGATATTGACCAAAACTTGGAAGTACCTGGCACATGCTCTGGTTCTAGAGCTGTAATGAATAGTGCCCCTTTTGTTATCAAGAGTGCTGCTATATGCGAGATGTGTGTGAGAGAAAAGTATTGGGCAGACCCTGTATTTGGTAAGGGTATGGAACAGCATTCCCCATCCTGCTGCCCTCCAGGTGTTTGAGATGACAAGTCCCAGCATTCCTGACCATAGGACATACTGACTTGCAATGATGGGAGTTGTAGTCCAACACCTTTGGAGGGCACCAGGTTGGGGAAGGGCTGCTCTAAACAAAAAAAGAGAAGTAGGTGGCCCTAAGTTGTTCATGATCAGTTTTCCACAACCCCACAGTCACCTCTGCATATCATGTTCTCCACCCTGTCCTCATGGTTTATCTGCTTTGGGAGAATGAGAATTTCACTTGCACTTTCTGCCTCCTTAGGGAGGATGTGCCGTTAAGGCTTGTGAGCCTTAACTCCCAATTTCCCTGCTTTTTGGTCATTGGTTGGAAACTGTAGAGCCTTAACATTGTTTTTGTAAACCGTAGGTTTTTTGTTTAATGAATTTCATGGCTTTGTGTAACGGATGACTAGATATTATACAGTTGACAACCAAGCCAGCGTCAACCAGGATGTTATACCATCTTGACATCCAATATAAAATCAAAGCTAGTGTTATGTGTTGAACTCACTTTTAACATTAATAAATCAACCAAAATGCTTGCATCTCCCTCATTTTTAAAGATAAAGAGATTAAACCTGGCATCATGGTATTTCTTAAGTAGGGATTTAGCCATGCCAAATTGGAAGCAGATCCGTTCATCCCTTGATTTTTAGGAATGTTTAAAACTTCAATTTAATTTTTTTAATTAACTAAAATGCTTACAATTCCATCATTTTTAAAGATAAATGGATGAAACTTGACAGCATGGTAGCTCTTAAGTAGGGATTGAGCCATGCCAAGTTGGAAGCACATCTGTTTATGCCTTGAGTTTTAGGATTTTTTTTTTAACTTCAAACCCAATACTCCTCTTTGGGGTCTAGGGCCTTGAGCAGTACATTAAAAAAAAAGAAAGTAAAGATGAAGAGATGAAACTTGGCACCATGGTACCTCTTAAGTAAGGCTTTAGCCATGCCAAGTTGAAAGCAGATTGGTTCATGCCTTGAATTTTAGAAAAAAAATTGAAGTCAAACTTTTAAAAAAACTATCCTAAAAATTAAGGCACAAACCGATCTGCTTCCAACATGGCATGGCTCAATTCTAGGGTGACCATTAGGGTGTGGCGTAGTGGCTAAAGTGTTGGACTGGGAGCTGGGAGATCTGGGTTATACTCCCCACTTAGCCATGGAAACCCATTGGGTGACTTTGGGCCAGTTGCAGACTCTCAGCCCAACCCACCTCACAGGGTTGCTGTTGTGAGGATAAAATGGAGAGGAGGAGGATTATGTATGCCACCTTGGGTTTCTTGGCAGAAAAAAAGGTGTGATATAAATGCAATAATAAATTTTTTAAAAAACTGTCATGATTTCCCCAGATTTCTCCTGGTTTTTGTTCTATCCTCGGTGTCAGGGGGGATTTTATGCAATAGTCTATAATGACCTGGAATTACACACTTTCCCTTTTAAGGCCACCACTAGCATGGCAGGGGGGAATGACATGCTTTCTGGAGGTGTGTCATTCTCTCCCACTGCTCCAATCAAGGTCTTAAAAGGGAAAAAGGTGTCATTCCCAGACATTATAGAAAAAGGCCTGATTGGAGCAGTGGGGTGGGGGTGAGAATGACATGCTTTCCCCTCCTCCGCTCCAATTGGGGACTTTAAGGTGGTCCCAGAAAGCCATTTTCCTGCCACCCACTAGGTGTCCTCTTTTTTGGTTTCCCAAATATGGTCACCCTACTCAGTTCTTGCACAGGCTGCATTTCCATCCCTAGATATTTACTCAAAAGTAAGACCCATTGAATTTCCTTGGTTCTTGAAAAGCAACACACTTGCTTTTAGATTTGCCAGTCTTAGAATTCTATGTGTGCTATGAATGCCTGCTCTGTCTGTCCCTATAGTTTCCTGCAAGGTCCAACCAGGGGAAGCCAGTAAATTAAACCCAGGAGTGGAGGGAGGGATTCCCTCAAGTTCATCTGACAGCAGGTGCTATAGAACATGGACCTTCCAGGAGTGTTGAGGCTGGATTTCTGGCAGACCCAGCCAGGCAACTTTATGGCTTGTTAGTCCCTCCATTTGGTAGCCCGCAGAGTACCTGCCTCATAAGGCAAATGGCCACATGAGAACTGTTATTATGGCCTGCTACTTTGTTTGTCTTTAGTAGTCTGTGGTCCAGATCTCTTCAGAAGGGGGAATAGTGTTTTGTGGTTGGGGTCAGTCTAAATTATCTCTAGGGGTCCGTTACTCAGTGCCTCTGATAGCAAAGAGATTGAGGATTTTCCCCAACTCTGTTACTCTTGAAGTTACTAGGCCTGTTGAAAATAGATTTTATAACATAAGCATGAAAACAGTGAATACCCCTTTTAACTTGTTAAACCAATGAAAACATGCCACACAAGAAGTCTTAAGATATGAATGGTTTATAAAGAAAAGTAAATGCAAAAGAACATCAGATGCAGAAGTGAAATCTGAAACATTACTATTACTAGTAGTAGTAGTAGAAGTAGTATCCTGCCTTTTGCCCAATGCTGGGCCTCAGGGCAGCCTTACAAAACTAAAACATATACAGCTAAAACCTATAAATAGGAATATACTAGGCTGACCATATGAAAAGGAGGACAGGGCTCATGTAACTTTAACAGTTGTAGAGAAAAGGGGATTTCAGCCAGTGTTATTTGTATGCAATTAGTTCCTGGTGAAATTTCCTCTTCATCACAACAGTTAAAGTTGCAGGGCCCCTGCTTTCTTTTGTATATGGTCACTCTAGTATAGTGCCCACAACCTTAACTGTTGTGATGAAGAGGGAATTTCACCAGGGACTAATTGCTTACAAATGACACTGGCTGAAATTCCCTTTTCTCTACAACTGTTAAAGTTACATGAGCTCTGTCCTCCTTTTCATATGGTCAGCCTAAATATACAAAAGTTAAAAATGTAATTAAATACTTTTCAATATTAAAGCATTTTAAACATTTTAAATACATAACAATTTAAAAGTCAAAGGTATAGACAGAGGTCCAGATTATTTGCCAAAGGCCTGCTGGAACAAAAAAGGGTTTGTCTGCATCCAAAAACACATCAAGGAGGGAGCCAGTGTAGACTGCAAGGATTAGAAAGAAAATTCATGTGTACACTATGCAAAATAAACGACAGCTCAACTGTTTCTAAACCTTATTAGAAAAACAGGGTGACTAGGCCGAAACCAATGTTGTAGGCCCAGAAGCACTTTGAAAGGTTTCAAAGTTGTACTTAAAACTTAACACCGGCCCAAACTAATTAAATGAAGTGTTTGAAGCTTTCAGCTTATAGCAATATGGACCAAACTCTTAGAAAAGAGGGAAGGAGCACTGTGTGTGTATGGGGTGGGGGGGATAGAAAGAAAGGTATAGCCACCTATTCCCTGGAGAGATCTGAAGATCAAGTTGTCATGGATCCAGAGGAACCACACCCTGCTTCACCTGGGAGCAAAAGAGCAAATTGGCCTTATGAAGATAGCCCAAAATACTCTCAAAGCCAAAGGAATGCATGTTCCAGAAGAGAAAAGAGAAACTCTTCTCCTTCTTCTTCACTCAAAAGGTCTGTGCTAGAGGCAGCGGCCATTTCACTCACCCACCCCACATTCTAAGGCAGGAGGGAGGGGGGAGAGTGTGTCGCGTTATGAAGGAAGATGGCCGCCTCATTGACTTGAATGAGAGGTTAAAATAGTCCTTAAAAGTCAACCGAAGGGAATTTTAAAAAAACGAAAAGCTTTCCATCAACTACAGTCAAGGAGGAAGAAGACCCCACCACTGGATTAGTTAATAAAGCTCTAGAAATTATGCAAATTGAGAGCACAAAAAGTCTCAACCCGGAAGTAAATTTTACAAAAGAAGGGGAGAGGTTTGTATTCCTTTTCTAACTTAAACTGCTCTCCTTCCCTCAATCTTTTACCAATCTTTTTGAAATTTTCAGGTAATGTAAAACAAACATTTCTTTCTGGCACCTGTAAATTTCAGAAAGGTTGATGAAACATTTTCGATTTTATGGCTGTTAGAATGTCCCCCCCCCCAATTATCATTTTAACATGGCGGAATGTGTTTTTTACTGACGGCCCTTAACAATGGAGACATGGCTGTGCCTCCATTAATATGCATATTACCAAATTTAAGCTACACTTTATAGTCCTAGCAACGTAAGAATATATAAAGAGCCATGCTGGATCAGACCAAGGGTCCGTCTAGTCCAACACTCTGTTTGCAAAATGGCCAACCAGCTGTGGACAAGGGACCCACAAGCAGGACATGGTGTAACAGCACCGTCCCACCCATGTTCCCCAGCAACTGGTGTATATAGGCAACAAGAGATCAAAGCCTCTAGGGAATGAGCACAAAGCCTTGCATGAATGTAATTCCCTGTGCTGAGTTACAGTGAATGAATGTACAGTCTAACATAGGGTGACCAGATAAAATCCAGGTCAGGGCTCATGTAACTTTAACAGTTGTAGAGAAAAGGGAATTTCAGCTAGAGTCATTTGTATGCAATTAGTTTCTGGTGAAATCCCCTCTTCATCACAATTGTTAAAGGTGCAGGCACTATACTAGAGTGACCCTATACAAAAGAAGGCAGGGCCCCTGCAACTTTAACTGTTGTGATGAAGAGGGGATTTCACCAGGAACTAATTGCATACAAATTACACTGGCTGAAATTCCCTTTGCTCTACAACTGTTAAAGTTACATGAGCCCTGACCTGGATTTTATCTGGTCACCCTAGTCTAACATTTAATATGCATCAAACCCGCCATTTATGTCTTGCAAAAATTTGGGAATCGGTGTAGACAGAAACGTTAAAGCGGTTCAAATGGTACCATAACTCGCTCAACTTTTCCCTCTCCAAATTACTGCACCACAGAGAATGAATAGAGGAGGTTTCTTAAGCCCAGAAGTCAGCCATCATGGATGCCAAGAGACAAGGGAGCATATCTATTCTTCTATCCTTTTTTTTTTTGCCTGCAGCCTTTCACTTCTTTTATCCATTTCCCCACTAGCACAAAAAGTGATGTAGAAAAGAAACTCAGGTGAGTGTATTTTCCCCCAAATTCATAGGAAATGCGGGATTAATAGCCTGTATCTGTCATAATGACACTAATTCAGTATCAAAGGAATGAGCAACTGCACAATACGTCTGCATGATTGAAAAAAGAAGAAGAAGGATGATCTAGGAGGGTGGCAGACAAGAAAACCATAACCCTTCATGCCCAGGGACAGCCTTGTAATTCCAACATAATATAAAGTGGGCAAATTCTGTTGAAAAAAGAAGACAGCAGCAGATTTGACAGTACGTGACTCAATGGGGCTTACTTCTGAGGAAACATATATAGGATGCACTGTAAAGGATATATTTCCAAGCAACACACAGAATCCAAAACTAAACAAGAATAAGGTAAGATTACAGAAATACCTAAAAACTAATGCCCTATTTTCACTTGATTTTTTTCCTGTGATATAGGCTGACCCTATGAAAAGGAGGACAGGGCTCATGTAACTTTAACAGTTGTAGAGCAAAGGGAATTTCAGCCGGTGTCATTTGTAGGCAATTAGTTCCTGGTGAAATTCCCCCTTCATCACAACAGTTAAAGTTGCAGGGGCCCTGCCTTCTTTTGTACATGGTCACTCTAGTATAGCACCTGCACCTTTTGTTGCTTGATACGTCCTCTTTCTCTCAGGGAGAGGAAAGAGGAAGTAAAAAAGTGCACATTCAGAGGATGACAGCAGGAGATAGCAGCAACCATCTTTAAAAATAATACGGACTTACTGGGAGGGGGGGCTTTTTTTGTTGCGTGAAGAAGGCTAGAAGGGCCAGGAGGCCCGCAGGAGGCAGAGGACATCTTGAGAGGGACCCACGAAAATCCGTGAGTGCCCAGTAACGAGCGTGCAATAAAACGCTCATCCGATGACGCCCTGGAATTCCCTTCCCCCCCTTTTGATTGACTCATTTATCTTTCTATTGCACTTTTGTGAATTTTTGATTGCATTCTGTTTGTTTGCTGTATCCTCAGATGGAAAGAATTACACACACACACACACACACATGACGCCAGAAGATTCCTTATTGATTTCCTGGACTTTCCAGTGGCATTTGGAACCATCAACCATGGTATCTTTCTAGGTCACTTTGCTGCCCTGGGGCTGGGATGCCCCATACTTAATGTGGGTCTGATCTTTCCTAGAGGGTAGGTTTCAGAAGGTGGTCTGGGGATTGCTGCTCCATCTCATGGCGTATGGGGTGCCACAAGGATCCACCTTGCCGTCTACACTTTTTAACACTGTAGCCACTGAGGGAGGTTTTGTCTGAGATGTTATAGTATACTGATGACACCTAGTTTTTTCCTTCAGATCCTAGAGACGCAGTGAAGGCTCTGAATTGGACATGATGGCATTGGTCACATTAGGATAGACACAGGTGAAAAATACACTCACCTGAGTAGCTACATCTCCTCTTGTGCTAGCAGGGAAATGGACAAAAGAAGTGAAGGGATAGTCAGTGATGGACTGGATGAGACCAAACAATGCTAATGTAGTCCTGATAAGATGGAAGTACTGTTGGTCAAGGGACCATCAAAATAGACTACTATGAGGTGCTATGCAAGGAGCCACCTTTGAAAAAATGTTTGGAAAATGCTGTTGGTTCAAAATGCAGCTGCAGAAACCATCTAACTCTGGTATTATTCCATCTGCACTGCTTGCCAGTCTCTTTCTGAGCCCATTGTCAGGATCCTTTATGGTTGTCTCCTTCCATAAGGACCTACCTGGACACTTAGGGCCAGTGGTGCAGGACTTTGGGGCATATGTCCAGGGCCAGATTCAGCAGAATAAGCAGGAGGGGCTGGATTACTACAATTTGAAGTCAATGAAGTAATGCACATTGCCATTTAAAGAGGTACACCTATACATGCCCTGTACAGCCGTTGAACATAACATCTAACTGCACCACTGCTTTGGACATCATCAGAGGCCTTACACTGGGTCCCCCTCATCAGCTGAGCTTTGGCAAGTTGGCACATTAAACTGGCTTGTTCAATTGTTGCATCCCTTTTGCAGGACTGTCTGGAAGCCCAACTGACCCAATCACTATTTTCCTGACAGCAAACATGGTTTTTCCTTTGGAATGATGCCGTCTGACTAGATTATGGCGCTGAAGTGAACTGAGAGGTTGAATTCATTCATGGCTCTGTTGTCTCTTTTCATGGATATTGTATTTTTTATAATCGTTTGAATGAAAATTCTTGTCAGCTTCCTTGAATATTTATTGCGATGGAAAGGTGGGAGATAAATACTCTTCACCAATAAATAACTTACAAAAGGCATATGGCTAGGGTGACCAGATGCCAAGAGGGAGAGGGCTCCTGTACCTTTAAGAATTTAGTAGGAGAGGTATTTTCAGCAGGTGCCCTTTGCTCACCTTTGCACCACTGGCTGCATTTGCCAAAACCTCATCTTCTATCAAGGAGGAACCCCCCCCCCCATTCTCCTTTGCATGGGTCACCTGAGGCTTTGATGAGCTTCTGTGTTACCAGTGTCTTTTGCGTCATTGCGCAGTTCTAGGAAAGTCAGTAAGACTGGAACTATCTTTTTAGCAACCCATTGATCATGATCATGTTTGAGGGGTGTTCACTTGTTGGCCTGACCCATAATTGAGAACATTCTTAGTTTGTGTTATGCAGCATTAACGACTCCCTGTGCTGAGGATTTCCTCAGCAGAGCTCTTTGTTTTTGACTCTGGCTGCAAAACTGCAAATAAGTCCAAATTTGGCCCAGTGGAATTATTGCATCATTTAGTACATCTGGCCATTTGGTAGCATTTCCTGCCATCACAAAGGAGACCTGCACACGCAGAGCAATTCCAGGTAAATGATGTATAGGAAACGGAGGGAGCTCATCTTAGCCCATCATTAACTTCATTTTGAGACAGCCCCAGAGGCAGTTCTTTAGCCACCAGCACAGTCAGCTGTCAATTGTGTCAAGCCAATAACATATTAGTTAGCAGGGGAGCAATGTAGAAACCAGCCATAGATCCAAATGCCTAAAAGATATAGGAGAATGGGGTAATTATGTCCTGCAGCTGCCAGGGTTCTCCTCAGAGAGCTCACAGATATTGGTTGTGCCAGTGAAACAGGACAGATGACACCCCCCTGATGCTGTTACAATGACTAACAACAGACGAGACTCCATTCTAACTTGCACACCGTCTTCAAACTATCCCCAACCATCTCACTCGATATTACCCATACCAGTTTAAAATGTTGCCGTGCTGCATCACCTAACCCAGACCCGCACAACTTGTAAGCCACTGAGATGAATGCAGCTCACTACCAGCCACGAGGGGGCTTAATAAAACTCTGGGGTTTGCTGATTGCCCAGGGCTGCAAAAACAAGGAGGTTGACACGCACAGGGCACATCACAATGTCAATGCTTGGGTTATGGAGAAAAGGTAAAGAACCCTTTATGAAATCAGTAAGCCCCACTCCCAACTCTGCCCCGTTCTAGCTAGAGGGCATCACAAAGGGTAAACGGGCTTGGCTCCCTCTGCCCGACCCCACCTGTAACTCGAACACTGCACAATACATAGTTGTTGGGCTGTATTGGTGGTTCACAAGTTGTGAAGTCCTGCCATAATCTTTTATTGCAAGGAGCTCTTGACGGGGTACAGAAATGGAGCGCCCTTTTCTGTGCTTGTGTGAAAATGTTTGTGTGTTTAAAAATTAAGAATGGTTGGGTTGTCCCCACCTCTTGGGAGGGACAATAATAGGCAACCGTTCCCAAATATGTGTGGGTGCAGTTCGATCCCATTTAAGGCAGTGGTAGTATTGCTATTTATTTTTTGGGGAGCTTCCCGATGTTTGCCTGTGACTCTGAGCCCATCCCGATGGGGATTGGAACACTCTGAGAGTTGGCATGTCTACTTCTCATACCCTTCCTCACTTTGGAGCACTTAACAATCTCACAATGTCTGACTGTCTGGATTATGGTACTTAAAGACTCTATCTGGTCTTTGCCAATAGAGGAACAATGTTTCATGTCATGGCATTGCTGAGCTACCCGGCTTCTCTTAACTGCTTCCTCCCTTCCTCCTCTGCCTGCTTTAGCTGGAATCTTAAGCACACTGACTTGTGAATAAGTCCAATTAAAATCATGTTGGGGATGTGGCTGGAAGGGCTCTCTAGGTGTTGTTTCTTTCTCCAGCAATCATATATGAATATCTGCTGTATCAGGCCAAATTCCCAGCTAGTCCAGTATTCTCCAACCAGATACCTTTTGGAACTTAGAAAGGAAGAGGTGCTTGCTAAAGAGAGACTAACAGCAAGGGGCTGTCACTCAGTGCTGGAAGGGGTGATTGATGGAGAGATGATGAGTAATATCACAACAGTGTGTGTAGGAAGAACCACAGCCAAATGGTAGAACACCTGCTTTGCATGCAGAAGGTCCCAGTTTCAATCCAGGTAGGACTAGGAAAGAATCCTGTTTTGAACCCTGTCTGTTGCCAGTCAGTCTCAACAAGGCAGCTTCCAATGGATACGGAGCTCGAAGGAGAACCGGCGACCTTTACTTCCCCATGTAAAAGATGAGGGGAAGGGACAGAGGGAGAGAAGAGAAAGCTGTAAATCTGCCATGAGTAAGAGGTATGGCTTCCAACTAATGTGTGTAGCTTAATTACAGAGAACTCCATGTTGCCTTTGTGGAATGAAGAACTATTTAGCCATGTAGGTAGCATATTCCCCCACCCTCCCCCTCCTGTTTAGTTCTACACTGTTGGATCAGGTCAGTTTATTTGTTTTGTTCAATGTCATCTAGATGGATGGATTGGTTCTGTTCTTATGCATTTACCTAGTGACACTACGGTTATTATATGCAACTGTTCCTCTTACATTTTTTAATTGTTAATTTATGACTATTCATCTAATGTGAAAGTCGCACACAAATAAACAGATGATGATGGAAGATCATGGTGATATTTCAGTGGGAAGTGGATTGCACTGTATAGGCACAAGCCAAGGGTGTTCTCATGCACAGGCCCCACTTGAAATGAGTGGAAGCCCCACAATGGGTCTGTTCGGGAAAGTTTCCTGGTAGACTGTGCCTGGAGTCCTTCAGTGCATGGTTCCACTGTCAAACCATTTTATAGCCTTTCTTATTTTCAGAAATTGGTGTATTCCCAGACGCTCCGGATTGGGGGCAAATGCCCACAGGCTCCTGAGAATCCATCTGCCTTAACTAAAAGTTAGAACCAAAGGCATTAGAAATGGAAATTTGGCATCTAAAAATGGACTACAGGTAAATGCCATTTTGCTTGATTCCCAGGACACAGCAAATAGCTCCCTAAAAATAACCAAGAAACTAGGAAAGTGGTTGCTCTTGGGCTATATAGCTTTCCATCCAGTCCTGTAGAGCGTTTGAAGTTTATCATGAATAGTCATGCAAGGACTGGGAGCTGTACGTTGAAGCTCAGGCAGAACAAAAAGAAAAGAGAGAGAAGAGAAGACTGGAAAGATCTTCAGCCTGCCTTGAGACTGATCATACGGCAGGGGCCTGCTCCATTAAACCTGATCAACCCTTTTGTAATCAGATCTTCACCAATATTATTGTTATTCTGTGTTTTTAGATTGTGCCTTGTTTTATATATTTTAAAATGATTTCATGGTTTTAATTTTTGTGAACCGCCCAGAGAGCTTCGGCTATGGGGCGGTATAAAAATGCAATAAATAAATAAATAAATAAATAAATAAATAAAATAGGTTAAGAAGCCCTGGTTTCAACATGTGAAACCCTGGCACCAATCCAACTGCAGATAATCATGCTTCTGGTCTCTGTCTTAAGCCTCATTGGTTTCAATAGGGCTTCAGCGTGCTTAAGTTATATATTGGGGATGTGGAACTGTTGGCTTGTGGGCCAGTTCCAGCCCACAAAGCCTCTCCTGCCAGTCTGCTGAGACCCCAGTCAAAGTAGTGGGGCCTTGACCAGTATGTAGGGAGCCTGCTGAGCCCATTCATCAGGCGTTGCCACTTCAGCCTGGAGCACACCTTGAAATGGCATTTCCTGAAGCGTTCCTTGCCCCTCCTGGCCATTCCCACCTGGCATGTTCCTTTCCTTCCTGGATCACTCTGAAGTGGTGGTTCCTGAAGGAGCAGCCTCCTTCCCCCCCCCCCACTGTTCAACTGCTCCCCCACCTTCTGAGCAGAAAAGGAAAACTGGGGAGGAGAGGTATTTCTGTGTGCTTCTATGTGGGGTTGGTACACTCTGTGACCTGTGGTCTATGTGGGGTGTGGGTGTGTGGGTGTCTGTAGTATGTGTGTCTTTGCATTGTATGTGGGGGAGGGCTAGCCCCACCCACTGCAAGCACTTCCCCCACCCACTTTGTTCTGGCCCTGCCTAGCATTTGCATGCACTCCCTGGAAGGTCAGCCATGAGAGAATGTTACCCTCGGACTGAAAGGGTTCCCTCACCCTTATGAGAATGCCTTGTACTGAGTCAGACCATTTGTCAGTCTACCCCAGTATTGTCCCTTCCACATGGTAGTGATTCTCTGTGGTCTCAAGTAGCTATCTTTATAAGCCCTACTACCTAAGATAATTTGTTGGAAGATGGTACTAGCAGGAGGTAGGTAATGTGATGCCTGCGGGCACCAATTATAGGCATGCGCAAGGGGTGTGTCGGGTGTGCCCAGGCACACCCTAATGTCTCAAGCAATAAGCGCTGAATTGACAAGGCCATTGAGTAGGGATCCAAAGAGGGATCCAGACAAAGTGGGAATGGTCCTCTGGCTGCCCTCTGCTCCTCCTCCATCATGCCGAAGAACTGCTGCCTCCAAGGCCTCATCTTCATGATGCCGGGAGCATCCTCACCTGCAACAGCCCTCCTGCGGGCAGGCAAGCCGAATGCAGAGTTGGGCATCAGTGTCTACAGTGTTTAATAAATAAATGAATAAAAATAACGACCTTTATGACTGAGTATTCAAAAAATGTTTGCCTTTAAAAAAAATTTAATATAAAATTCCCTGGGTGCACACCTTAATAAAATGTGCTGCGCACACCTATGACACCAGGGCACCCCTGGACACCTTTCTGGTGCTCTACAACAAACGTGTGACCTCCCCGACTTTGAGAGGTCACACGTTTGTTGAACCAAAGTTTTCTTTGAATTTTAGAACCGTCCTAGAGATGTTATGTTTACTCTCGTGCCAGCATGATACTATTGTAGTTCCATGGGCTAACATCTAAAAGTTGGTTCGGAATGGAAAATATCACAACATAGAATTTTCTGTTCTTTGAAAAGAGAGGAAAACAAATATATCTTCTTCATTTTTTGCTGACCTTACTCCATTGCCTTTAACAGCAGCTTCACAAATAGAAATTAAGCAGGTGCAGCTTTCCTTTGAATGCAGATGAAACTAGTAGCCACAGTTTTATACTTCTTCCCACCATTTTTAAAGAAACAGGAATGCCCCAATTATCCTAAAGGAATTACTTTAAGGCAGAGCAAGTAGTTAGTCAGACATAGCGTCTGTTCAGACAACACGCTACGCTGTGCTTAAGCTGCTAACCCTTTTGCAGGAAATGGTTAGTGAGTGTGTTTAAACTGTGGTTATATAGCCACCATAGTTAGGAATGGTTCACACAACACTCTAATTCATGATTCCAACAACATGCTAAGCTGTAATGTTTAGCTCAAAATGCTTCATTACCGTGGCTTAGCATGTCATCTGAACAGGGTCATACTGAATTAAATTTCCTTGCCAACAGCAGGCACTAGCAGTACAATTTCATGTTTCCAGTATAAAACAGAACTATTAGGCAGCAGAGCTGCTGAGATTTCTTTTAAATAACTCACATCCATTTCTATAGTACACAAAAAGTAAAATACCACGCAATATCAATAAATACCAGATTACCTTGTTTTCTAGAGTGAAATTTAGAAGCTGGCTGATATTTATATATGATCTGAAAAGAGACTATGCAGGCAACCATAATGTTTCTTTGTCTTGACAGTATTTTATCATGATGTTAAAGTACTTCATTCTCTTCTCCCCAATGAAACAAAAATAGCACTGTGAAGAACATAAAAAGAGCCACGCTGGATCAGACCAAAAATCAGTCATCCCAGCTTGGATCCCATCAGCGTATAAGTGAAGTTGGAATTTTTTGCCCTTTACATGCATCACTTTGCACTTGCTTACATTGAACTGCATTTGTTTGGAGAGAGCTCTTTGGAATTCTTCGCAGTCCCTTTGGGACCCACTTTTTACATCCCTCCATTGTGAGAATTGGCCAGATAGATGCGACGGCCAGGAGTGCCTACTATCAGCTTCGGCTGATACGCCAGCTGCGCCCCTTCCTAGAGTTGGAAGACCTAAAGATGGTAGTGCACGCGCTGGTAACTTTGAGGCTCGACTTCTGCAATGCGCTGTACATAGGGCTACCTTTGTGCCTAGTCCGGAAACTTCAACTAGTTCAAAATATGGCAGCCAGGTTGGTCACCGGTACATCTAGGAGTGATCATATTACGCCAGCTTTAAAATCTCTCCACTGGCTGCCAATTAGTTTCCGGGCGAAGTATAAAGTGTTGGTCATTACCTTTAAAGCCCTACATGGTTTGGGTCCAGGTTACCTGCGGGATCGCCTTCTCCCGTACAATCCGCCCCGCACGCTCAGGTCCTCTGGGAAGAACTTACTGCGGTCGGCCAAGACTAGGCTGACAACTGTTACCCAGAGGACCTTCTCTTCTGCCGCTCCCAGACTGTGGAATGGCCTGCCGGAGGAGACTCGTCAACTTAACAGTCTTTTAGAATTTAAGAAAGCTATAAAGACTGTTCTCTTCCGGCAGGCATATCCAGTGTAATTTTTAGAATGTTTTTAGGATGTTTTAGGATGTTTTAATGCAGTTTTAATAATATTTGTCATGTTTTAATTAGTTTTATGTATTTTATCATGTTGTTGTTCCCCGCCTCGATCTAGACGGAGAGGCGGGTAAGAAATAAATCGTTATTATTATTATTATATTATTATTATTATTATTTATTCCTACTCTCTTTCTGTTCTCCTGTTATTCCATGACTGCTAAGTTTGCTCAGGAGTCTTTGGTGAGGGACTTTGCCAAAAGGCTTTTGGAAGACCAAGGCTGTACACCACGGGGTGTAGAGGGAGGGAGGGCAATCCAAGAAGTAGCTGCTTCCGGGATCATCACTCTGAAACCACATCATGGGCGCGACGTCCCAGTTTCCTCCCGGGCCGTCGCGGGCACCATTAAAAAACAAACAAACCGGGAAAAGTGCTCTTGCGCTCCATCACGGAAAGTAAGTTTTTTAAAAATCATGCGCTCCCCCCCTCCGCGATCCTGGGGATGGCGGACTTAGCCCCCCCTCCCCTGATGGGCACGGAACTGCACATGCCCATTTCTGCTGCCATGTTTACTCGCGAGTAAGCACGGCAGCAGCCGGGAGAAGCGGCCACATCTGCCATGGTCCTGGGAAGTTCTCAGGACAGTGGAAAAATCAGGATTTTCCAGGGATCCCTTATCCCTGGCAAATTCTGTGGCCATCCTGTCCCCCTGCCCCCGGGAGTCCCTGTGCATCATTTGGACTAAGAAGGGACCAGTTGGGGCCATTCCAGGCAAACAGCCTGGTGTAGAAATGGCCCACATAAACAATGTCTACTGATTCACCCCTCTCCACACTCTCAAAGGACTCTAAAAAGTTAAGGAGACTGGACATACCTTTGCGGTAGCCATATTGATTCTTTTTCAGCAATGCTTGTCCTTTTATATGTTTGATAATTTTATCTTTAACAATGTTTTCTTTCAATTTCCCTGGAACAGACATTAAGCTAATCAACCTGTAAGTTCCCAGATCCCCTCTAGATTATTTTTTTAAAAACTGCTGTTAAGTTGGCCACTCTCCAGTCCTCTGGTATAGAGATCAAACTTAGAGAAATGCTACATATTCTTTTAGAAGATCAGCAATTTCACATTTGAGTTCTTTAAGAACTCTAGGATGAATACCATCTGGACAAAATGATTTGTTGGGTTCCAATTTGTCAATAAGGTCTAGAACTTCATCTCTCTTCATTACTATTTGCCTCAGTTCCTCAGACTCACTTCCTGAAATTATCAGTTCAGGCATGGGTACCTGCACTACATCTTATGCAGTGAAGATACATGGAAAAAAATATCCAACTTCTCTGCAATAAGTGTTCACTGTTACAATTCTAAGAATCACTACCTCAATATATTTAGCCTAAACACAGACCCACAATAAAACTGCTTCTTTTTCATTACAATATTCTTTATGGTGCAACAAAGGAAGATGCCTTTCTTCCATCTTCTGATTTGATTAACTTTCTTTTCAAAATTAATATGTGTTTTGCACTTTGTAGGAAACACTTTTCAAACATCTCATAACAACTCTGCAAGGCAGGTCATTCCTAGGGCTGATTTACACATTGTAACACATACACACAAATTCATTTGCACAGGCTGAATTCTGAAAAGGCAAAACACTGCCCATGGAGAGTGAAGTACTAGCCAACAGGAAGTGGAAGTAGGCTTCAATCTCTGTTTTGGGAGTGAACTATGGCTTGCACAAACCATCGTTTGCCTGGTTCAAATTCAATGTAAACTTTGATTTTCCCAACAAAAGAAGGGAGAACAGAGGGAGGAAAAGGAAGCTGGTGCTCAAGGGAAGACCACTAGTCATCTCAACAACACCCTAAAAATCATTCCAAGATTTATTTTAAGTCTATGGCTAAACTGGGATTTCAACACCCTGACTTTTCCAGGTGTAAAGCCAACGTTCTCTACACTATCTGGTGGGACAACCATGTCATGTTTTCTTACTGGAAGTGATCTAATAACGAAAATTGACCATTCCTTCTCTACGAATGCCAGATCTAATGCAGGGCCTCCCATTTCTCCTAGCTTTTTCTGAAGCTGAAGTGCTTCAGTTCATCCATTCGACTTCATCAAATCTACCCTTGCTCTGCCACCCCCCCTGCCCCATAACGTCCTGTCTGACAAGACCTGATAATGTCCTTAAAGTCTAATTTGGAAAGCCGCATTCACCTTGAGAGATATAACACAAGACTACATAGGTGAAAGGAAACATGACAGAGGCCGCTGCTCCCCATCATTTCATTGAGAATGGAAAAAGGGTGCTTGGGGTGCTCAGGAGAATGAGAACCTTTTTCTTTCTTCCTTCACCAATGATGTTTATTGATTTGTCTAGTTCACAGGGAGCATCTCTTAATGTTCTGCTTTCATGTTTCTGCTTTGGTGCATGGGTGCAGAAAAGTATATTGCAAATTGATCTGCCTTCTTGGCCTTTGTTGGGAATGAACTCCTATTACGTTAGTTTCTCTGGCTTGTCATCTCACGGTTGCTTTGCCACTATATAATCAGCATGGCTAAACACCAAGAGCTGAACTGATTAATTTCCAGCATTCTCCACTGAACCCATTGATGGGCTTGCTGTTTGATGATCTATGCAATAGACGGCCACTTTTGATTGCTTGACCCCTGCCCTTAAACCTCCAGCTGTCTACTCAAGCACCTGTTTAAGTTAACAGCACACACACTGTGTTTTTCTTAGGGAAACTATCACAATAGATTACCATTCCAGAAGTACAAAAGGTGCCAACTTTCAACAATGCAGAGGGTTTGCAACCCACATAGATTCCAAAGAGGTTTCTAAACTTTCAGCACCTCTGGATGCATGATGTACTTTAATTTACGAAGTCTTATTTTACATACTTATATATGAGCGAACAATTAAAGAGAAACCCAGCTTACTATCCACCTCTGAAGACTTCGTAAAGGTGTCGAGATCGGTTTATCAGAATTGGAGAGACTACATTTCAATTACCTCAATTATTTAAAAGACCAAAGCACTGGTTTGCTCCAGCGTTTCAGACAATTTACCTAAAGGATGATGGCAATGCACATCTGGAAGACAGAGGGCAGCTGTATACATTAGGCAGAGGCAAATGCGGTTTGCCACGGAGAGTATACCTGACAGAGAGCTGCAGGTAGTCATGGCTCCCTGCTGAGTATTCAGTGATTCTGCATTCACACCTTAAATTTGTAGGTGTACACTTTAAAGACGTAATGTGTGAATTGACCCTGAGCTGCATAGTGAATCAAGACTGCAAAACGTATTCTAATATAGATTTAATATAGCGCAATATACATAAAATGTAGCACCACTATATTACAATGGCTTTTTAGCAAATAAGGTGGTATATAAACGTTAAAAATGAATATGTAAATACAATGAAATATTGACCTGAAAGCAACCATTTTGAATGGAAAGAGATTTTGCAAATACTAGGGTACTCTTTTAGCCACAAAACAGATTGAATTGAAACACAGTGAGTCACTCTTGTGAACTTATGAGTATGAACATTCACTGCAACCCCCCCCCCCCATACATTCATTTAAGAAATACGTCCATCAGGGTGGTGTTGATTGCTATTGAATCCCATACTATCACAGTCTGCTGCTCTGGCATTATTACTCCGTTTGGCCAAACATAGGGTGACCAGATAAAATCCAGGTCAGGGCTCATGTAACTTTAACAGTTGTAGAGAAAAGGGAATTTCAGCCAGTGTCATTTGTATGCAATTAGTTCCTGGTGAAATCCCCTCTTCATCACAACAGTTAAAGGTGCAGGCACTATACTACAGCGACCATATACAAAAGAAGGCAGGGCCCCTGCAACTTTAACAGTAGTGATGAAGAGGGAATATCACCAGGAACTAATTGCATACAAATGACACTGGCTGAAATTCCCTTTTCTATGCAACTGTTAAAGTTACATGAGCCCTGACCTGGATTTTATCTGGTCACCCTAGCCAAACATGAGAGAGCTTGTGTGGTGTCAGTAGTACGTCTGGCCTGGAAAGGAGTAGGGCATGTAGGCATCTGCAGACAAGTTGGGGGTGGAGCTTTGTAATAGGCTATATAACCCCAGCATCATTGCCTAACCAATATATTTCAAATTGGTCTCAGCTAGAGATGTGAAGGCCCAGAAAAATACCGGAAAGAAACAGAAAAAAACATTTCCCCCATTCTTTTCAAAGCCTTTTTTTGTCCCGTCCCCCCCAATTGAAAAAAATGGGGGGGGGGGGAATGGATTATGGAATGTTTTATTTTAGCATGATGACTAAAATGTTTAAGGGTTAGGGTTAGGGTTTATATATTTACGTCTCCAAATGATTTCTGAAACTATGTACAGTATCAGATTATTACAATTTCTGTGCACGGTGGACAAGCAAGTCCTAGGTTGCAAACTGAGACTACGGCCATGTCTACACCAGCCGGAAATCTCACGCTGGTCGCATCTGGGACCCTGTGCATCCATATGACACACAGGGAATCCCGGGATCAACCAGGGATGGGCACTTAATTTTTCCGGGATATCTTGGACTGCTGATATCCCGATTTTCCCCGTGGTCTCGGGACAATTCTCAGCATTTTCGGGAAGGTTGGGGGTCACTAGAGGTCACCAATTTTTTTTAAAAAAAAATCCCATACTTCGCTTCATCCTCCATTTTGCGAAAACCCAGCTTTGCCCTGGAAAGACTTCCAGGGAAAAGCTGGGTTGTATGGACATAGAGGAACGATCCCGGGAGGACTACAGTCCTAGATCGTCCCTCTTTCAACCTGGAAGGCCTGCAGGTATAGAAAGGGCCTACAACTCTCAAATACAAGAGCAAGATGCATTTCTGCCTCTAGGGAGCACCACCATTGAAGCAGAAACTGAAACTGATAGCTATAGCTCAGAAAATGAGTCTGCATATTCATTGAACCTTGGTCCCCTCTCCTTTTTTTCCCCTCAGTTCTTTGTATGGGCATGGGGGCTTTATTTCTGCTTGACACTGTGGAGGACTAGCAGAGACATAAATAATTTTCTTTGTTACTAATGTTGATGGTTTCTTCCATTTGTTTTTTTAAAATGTTTTTTGCCTGCTTCTCATAAAACCAACGAGATTTCTTACAGTTCAGGTGTTCATTACAGTTCAGGAGCTTGTAGTTCCATTTTTTACAACAACAAAAAGTAAAAATAAAAAAAATAAACTCAATTTGTAATAATTGCTTGAATACAATGTACTTTTAATATATCAAATGTGATCATTTTATGCCAAACCAACTTGTACATAATTACATTTTATGTTCCTAAAGTAACAAAATGACTTTCAATCTGTAAAAAGTGTTAATATTGCATTTTTTTTCAATTTTTCAAAAAAAAAAAATTCTGGAAAAAAAAGGAAATATCCCTCCCCCCCCCACCCCCCCACGGCTTCAAAATTTCTGGAAATTTTACATTTCTAGTCTCGGCACCCAACCACCTCTTTTGGGTCATAGTGCATCTGGTCACCTAAAGGTCAAGTAGGAATGTTTTGCCCATTAACCACAGGGAGGCCTTGTTTATAGAGGTTTATAGAGGTTTTAGTTCTCTATTCCATGTTTATATTGGACCTTCCGTGGTCATGCATCAGCTTTTGATGTTCTAGTGCAAGGATCAATAGTAGCTATGGCCTTTGAGATACACGTTGGTATTATCCATTCTGGCGTGTTTCAGCAAGTTTGGTCTATGAATTATGATAGACAGATAGACAGATATTGATTATTGGCTTGTGGTTGGTGTGTTTTAAATTGATGTGTTGGAATTGTGTTTTAACTGACATGCTTTTATGTTTTAATAATAATGTTGTATTTTATCTGTTTCCCCCCACCCCAATGGTAGCTGCCTTGTTCACTATCATTAGTCAGAAGGTGGGATATAAATGCAATAGTTATTTCCAAGGCCATTTGGACCTGATATTGAATGGATGTTTTGCTTTCTGGTTGCTTGAACGAATTTTTCCTACATAGACCTTCTCTAGACCACATGTTGTCTATAGCTCACTGTGGTCTGCACTACATAGGTTGATGTACGAGGGAGGCTAATGGGTGGATGATCTTGCCTACTGGCAGGGGTTGATTATACCTAGCTGGCTTTCTTATGCCCTCCCACTTGATGATTCTGTGAATGACATATGGATGGCCTGAATATAACACATACTGTACGTTTCCCTTTCTGTATCATTCTATCAAATCCTACAAACCACATACTAAAACTCAAAAAATTCCTCACAATGAATTAAAAACTTGATGTATCTTTTAATGCAATACTTTTTAGGAGGCTAGTACCACATTTTACCCAGGATCTTAGCATTCACACGCCCTCTTCAGGCGTTCACAAGTCTAATCATGTTGAGTACACAGGGATGTCGTGATTTACCCCACATCCCTCCACACACCCACATTAAACTGAAAGGTCTGAACAGAGGTTATAATTCTATCTGGCTGAATTTAATTGCCGTCCTCTGCATGACTGCAAAGGCCTCTATTGAGGCCCTCCCATCAACACAGAAAAATTGGGAATGGAGGGGCAGGGACTGGCACACTAGTCCAGTACCTGGGGAGGTGGTGGGTCTCCCACATTAGAGGCCTTCAAGAGGCAGCAGGACAACCATCTGTCAGGAATGCTTTCAGGTAGATAATAATAATAATATATTTATTTATTACCCGCCTCTCCCAACGGATTCCTGCATTGAGCAGGGGGTTGGACTCGATGGCCTTATAGGCCCCTTCCAACTCTACTATTCTATGATTCTATGATTAGACTTTTAGACACTCAAAGAGGGCTGCATTTGCCTCTGAGAACATTACAGTAGAATCACATGATGTGACTCGGCAGATAACCCATACTTTGGAGTTTAATACTGCAGTCCTCCACACACTTGCGTGGGAATAAGCCCCACTGAACTCAGTGGGATTTACTTTTGAGGAGACATGCATAGGTTTATACTGTGAATAAAACTGATTTAAAGAAATCTCTCCAGTACTATGGATTTGAAAATCTGGGCAGCAGTTCTCCAGCCAGTGAAGAGTCCCATTTCTACTAGCCAGAGGTTTAATTCAACACTTTGCAAGGGTTACTGCTTGGTAGCAACTGCAGAGCTGATTTAAATTGTATTTTAACATCCTTTTTATTATATATCCAATGTATCTTCTAGCTGTAAGCTTGTGCCATCACATCCTATGGGCTTTTTTTTGAGTCGGTGATTATCTAAAACACAATTAATTCTCTTAATGCATCTCAATTGAATTCATATGAGAGAGACAATCTGAATTGTGACCTAATTTCTTTTGTAGACTTTACATAATGTAGCAGGGAATCAATGGTGTCCCAGATACCTGAAGCAACTATTTTAAAGATTAAAATCACTGATGAAATATGTACTTTTCACAGACTTGTTTTAATACCTTCGTGGTTTTCTTTTTCTTTTTTCTTTTTTTTAAGCTTGTAAACTATTCAGCTAAATGAATTCTCTGCAATGAATAATGTTTTTGAGAAAAGTAAATTCAAAACTACAGAGGGGAAATCAAGAAGGAATAATAACAGGAAAACAGAACTTTACTGACTTGAGCTAATCAGGTGATGCAAACTAATGAATAAAGGTTTCGTACAAACGCACAGAGCACCGGGGCTCCCATTTCAAAGGAAGCACAATCCCCTTTGTTACATTGAATTAATACTTGGATGCAAATGGTGACTAGACAGAAGATAATGAAAAGGCTCTTTATTAAAATTTACAACAATATGCTTTGATGCACCATGCATTCTTAACTTTAATAACAACATACGAGTCACACTGAATTAAATGAGATTATTAAAATATTTAAAACCACAGAAGACACCATTGCTTACTATGGGCCACTGAACAATAATGTTTGCCCTGCATTACTGGTATTATGGTGTAGGATACCGCAGATATATATTCGTGCCTACTGTCATGACTAACAATGGAGTGGATTTCTCTTTTGCTCTTTGTACATGAGTTTGGGTGCTGTGGTGTGCAGTTTTCCAGACACGATGGAAAATGGGCATTCTAATGCATTTTCACATATGATGGTGCAAGGTGGTTGTAGAGTTGCCACCCATTCATAATTTTTATGGACTGCTCATATTTCAGAACCTTTATTCATAATACGTAGAAAATGTATTACAGACATAGCTGGCTCATATTTTCTGGGAAGACAGAATTGTACTTTCAGATTAATTGCAACCCCATTATCAAACATTATTGTTTGTGAAAAACGACTTCAGGAACCATTAGAGAGTAATATTCACTACAGTCACCTTCTCTCTCTCTCTCTCTCTCTCACACACACACACACACACACACAAACTGGCTCAATTCGGACGACACAATAAACAACTGGTGTGTGGGGAAACAATCGTCAGTTATTTTGACTATCGTGTTATCCGAACGCTGCCATAGTCAACTCAGCGCTGATCCTAATCCACACCACAGTTGATTATTTATTACCATGTTGTGGGGGGAGTACCCCCTAGATGAACAACTGTAAAGTTGATTATTACCCCACCATTGACTATCGTGTCGTCCGAATTGAGCCATTGTATATTGTTGTTGTTTTATTTGACATCCCCATTTTGACAACCAACATTGCTTTGCAAGATAATAAAGGATAGGCATTTAGGCATTATTGATCCATTTCCCCATTTTGTAATTGAATAATTAGAGGAAACAATGGTTTAGATCTAGCATCCTTAGAGTAGACTCATTGAAACCAATGAGACTAGTTATTCTTCACTAAACAAAACCTCTGATTTAAATGGCCATGTTTGCACATCACACTAAGCCATCCTGAGATTAAGCCAGAGTGGGTTGCTGGTTTGCTCATTCCTCACGACAGATGGTCAGGCGCTATGCAGTTTGCCATGGCTTGCTTCCCCCTCAGTCCTTCTACCCACTCCTGACACATATCACAGGAGCTTTTACAATAGAAATCCTCTTTTCCTCATTCCCTACCCTTTCAGCAATTAGTCTGCTGCATTGCTGGCTCATGAGGGAAACTCTCCTTGCCCCTGCATCAGATCACCAAATGCATATAATTTTCTGAGCCCTTATGAATGCAGTAACATGTTCATAAACTGTTAAAAAAAATAATTTGGAGTCTTGTGCAAGTGCGCAGGAATGCAAGGCCACCTATCCACCTGACCACCAACATACCAATATTCCACTCTAATCAATCAACCTCCACTTCACCGCTTAACTTGCTAGTGAACACTTTTTTAAAAAGGCTGCTACACATACTACCAAAGTAATTACACCCACCCAAAAAGCTCCTTCTCCTGCAGCTGCCAGCTGCTTTTGCCTCCTGCTCCGCATCCCTCCACTGGTCTCCCTTGTTTGCTGTCGGATATACATACGGGTTACAAAGCAGTGATGGGGATCAGTAAAGATGCACAAATTTCAAGGCAAAGCAGGTAAAAATGTGCAAATTTCAAGGTGGAACAAGGAAGTGAGGGGAATTGGTAAAAAATCACAAATTTCAAGGTGCACAAGTGAAAGAGATCAGTATATGTATGCAAGTTTCATGGCAGGGTAGTAAAGCAGAGGAGAAAATTTAGCAAATTTTATAGCTGCTGACTTTCAAACATGTGCATTTACGTGGGACGGGGGGGATAATTTTCAAAAAGCTAGAGAACTCATTTGGGACACTCTCCAGCGTCCTTCCTTCTCAATTTTTAGGAGCATGGGACAGAGGGCACTGACAAGGCATGAGGGTGATTAGTGGTAACACTGGAAAGATCACAAAGAGTGGTGGAGTTTTTGCCACTCTTGCAAGGTAGCTCTCTAGCCGTGCACGACAACCCACAGTGAAGTCACAATGCTGGGGCTGGACATCACAAGAAGCCACCCTGAGCAACCTAACAGCAAACCACAGGGTCTCAGGGTGGCTTGGGTGTGGAAAACAACTCATGATGAAAATAACATTCCAGGTTCAGATGTCATGACCGGCTACTCGGACACAACCCACCGTGGTTTATCATGTCATGCGAACCGGCTCAGTGGGTCTATTCTAAGCATAACTGCATCTGAATGCAACCAATGTTACTACATATTCACAATTAGAATTAATTATAATCAGCCTCTTAATGGCCAATTGTAATAAGCCTTTCAGTGACCTATTTTGCCCCGTTGATATGGCCCAAGTCAAAGAGTGCCAAACATTGTGCCAATGTTTTGTAGGCGTAATGTCATATGTGAAGAGGCCATGAGCTGAAAATTGGGTCAACAAACACAAGATCTGCTTCTGACATGGCTATTGGTGTTTCCAAAAATTTAAGGACATGACGCAACAGCAGCCTGCCCTCAGTCTATCCAAGTCTATTCTTGCCTCTTCACTCCATAATCTGATAAACATGAAAATGTAGTGTTTATCACTATGGAAATTTCAGTGTCTTTATAAACCCAAAAGCTCATATTGATACTGAAAATGCAATTTCCAAGCTGATGTCTCCTCCTGTACAAACATTAGACCACTGAAAAGGTCAAGGGTGGAAGTGTGGTTCAATATTTAATAACCAAACAGTCAATTTCTACGAATAATCATTCAGTAGATATAGGCTGAATTCGGACAACACGATAGTCAATGGTGGGGTAATAATCAACTTTACAGTTGTTCATCTAGGGGGTACTCCCCACACAACATGGTAATAAATAATTATCTGTGGTGTGGATTAGGATCAGCACTGAGTTGACTATGGCAGCATTCAGACGACACGATAGTCAATACAACTGACGATTGTTTTTTCCCCACCAGTTGTTTAGTGTGTCGTCCGAATTCAGCCACTGTGTAGACCTATAGTAAGCCAAGGGCTGACCTACAGGTTAAGAAAAATCACAGGTAGATAGAAGAATCGCATGCATAAATGATTTCCCATAGCAAAAACTCCCTACACATAGAAAGCAAGTGTGTTGAGAACCCCAGAACTCTTTTCGTGGACACCGTAGCTTTCCAAGGATTTGGGACTTTTTGATGTAAGGGAGTATTTAATCATGCAATTATCCTACATATATCCTGAAGTGTTACTTTCCAAGGAAGATTGTGTCTCATGATTCCATATGACAAGATGAAGAATTCTGTTCTGAAATACGAGTACTTTGAACTTTATTTTCTGCCAAAGATTCTTTCTGCTTTTAAAGCTTTCACCTGCTGCCTACATTCCTTGCATACTTTAGAATGGATAGATCCATCTGAAACAAAATGGCATTCTAGATTGACAACTGATTAGTATACAAGTGTGATTATATGCAAATTGTCAATTTCTATTGACTTAATTGTGATCTGATGTAACATGTATAATTAACACATGCATTTAAACTAAATGTATATTTAATTAACATGCATATTTATAAAATGAATATATTTAGCGTATCATTTTTATTTGATTTGTGGGGGAGGTTACATTTAGGTTGCATAAAAGTGAGAAGGTTTGATATCACTCCTGAGAGCTAACGAAAGTATGAGAAGGGTGCAAGAATAATTTCCCACAGAGACATTGGGTTATATCTTTCATTCCAGCCATGCTGAGCTTTTGATGTTCCAACAGCAGACGTCTCCTAAGTTCACATGTGAATTCTGTAATGGGATGGATACCGGAAATGTATTATATTAAACAATGTTTACTCTTGAATACTGTCTCCTTTTTAGAGAACCCTTCACTCATGAAAGCACTGTAACACATTAAATGTGCAGATTTCAGCTGCGGGAACTTCTTCGGTATCTAAAGCAGAAAAACTTAGACTACAAATCATGGAAATTATGGTTCACATCTCATAGCATGCTGCTGTCATAAGTGGATGTTAATCCCATGAATGAGAAATAGTGGGAAAGATTAACATAAACCACCCAGAGAGCTTTGGCAATTGAGTGGTATAGAAATGTAATAAACAAATAAACCACTTTGAGAGCACCTACTTGTTAACGCTACTGGAACTATTTGATAATGATTATATAATTAAATCTTGGGCCAGTTTATTGCATTTTATTTATTGATTTATTAAATATATCTCTCCCCTTTCCACCAAAAATGGTGCTTAACACAGTTATTGAGATGAAAGGAATGGCGGCTTCCTAACAAGCCCACTTCCAAATGGAAAAGCCTCCATCTGTAATCTCCTGGAAATATGCTGAAGGGCTACCAAAACACCTCAGAAAACATAGCTTGACAATCAAGGCAGAATATTCTACATTTCTGCTCCAAAAGAAAGAACTTTAAAAGCAGAATCCCTTTTCCCTTGTTTGCAACAACAAGAAGTCCTGCAAGAATTCAGTGAGATTACTTTGCTATGCGGTGGTCCCAGTTTAAAACAGAACTGACGTCACTTCTGTTCAGCATTTTGGAATAAATGTGAGCTGAAATGACCACCACTTAATATTCTAGGCAAGGAGTGGTCTAAACAACAATGGGGAAGAGGCAATCTGGTCTACATCCTGCTTTCTCTGTAAGCAACTCCCTCATATACCACCCCATGACCATTTCCATAGTAAAATAAGTCCACAACCACAATGATGTAAATAAACAAGAATTATCTCATATTTTCACTTTTTTTTCCCAAGGAGGAAACTGTCTCTTTGCCAGGCATCCATGTATTCGTTTATATGCATCCCCAAAGAATCCCGAAAGAAAAGCTACAAAGGCTTCAAAGGATCACAGAGAGGCACATCTGGAGGTATGCTGCTCTGCGAAGAAAAAGACACCTTTTTAGATGGCTGGAAATGCTCAGCTTTGCCGTGTGGGCATGACACCACTTCAGGCATCTGTTCATCCCACACTCTTTGCACAGAACGTTCACATGAAAAGCACACACTACAGAAGTGCCGTGCTTCTTTTTAGTGTTAATGAAGTTCTTTTATGTAAAAGAAGGAGGGCAAATGGGAAGATTGGAATACATACAAGAGGATAGATCAACACAGTTCAAACGATCGCCCCAACCCACTGTGGCTTCTTTAAGCCACGATGGGCTATGGCTCACGACAGCAGCCATTCCGAATATTCAAGCCAAAGCAGGTGATTGCTGGGCTTATTGTGATGTCTGAACCCAGTGAGGAGGGGCTGTTGCCACGGTTAACACAGTTGTCCTTAAATTGTCCTGTGTTTTAGGGTTATTCGTATTTTATTTTTTGGTAACCCACTTTAACAACAACTGTTGAAAAGCAGGTTATAATAATCAAAGAAATTGATAATATGTGAGCATTTTACATGGAACCTAAGATATGTCTGCACTGAAGATTACCCCCACTCCCTGTTCTGGACTTCAGAACAAAGAGCGTCATCAGACGGGGGAAATTGCATTTTCTTACCTTCACTTTCCTCCCCATTTCTGTCCCACGCTACTTCCTCTTTCTTCACACAGGGGAAGAAAGAGGAAATAAACAACATGCATGTGGCCCATTTACTTCCTCTTTCTTTACACGGGGAAGAAAGAGGAAGTAAACAACATGCATGTGGCCCATTCAGTGGCGCAGGAAATGGCGGCACATTTCGTTTTGTTTTTTTTAATCAGATTAACCGGGGTCTATTTCGTAATGGAACAAAGGCCAGAAGGAGTAGGAGACGCACATGAGGTGAACGGCGTCATCTAAAGGACATACGAAAAAACATGATTGGGCAGTAACGAGCCTGCGATTCAACGCTCATCTGATGACCGTCAAAATCATAAGTGCAAGAAGTGGTATTGGTGGAAAGAAGTACAATATTGTTCGTTTGTGAACCAACTTTGTTATTTTCCCGTTCCCTCAACCATTGATTGATAATGATACAGGTTTTGGATCCCTTTTGAATATGCCCAAAGGGATCCAAATCCATGCTTTGGGCTAAGAAGTTCCTTGTCTCCTGTCTCCCTTACCCCTTGCCTTATATTCTTGGATTCCACCATATATTCTGGGCATAATCCCATCCAGTAGGTTCCAGTTCCATTCTCTGCTTTGTTCCAAATCAAGGCTTTGGGGTCACATACGTTGCTATGGTACCTGATAGAGCACACTCTGCTGCTGGCAAGGATATATAATTTGGGCATTTTTGAAGTGCAAATGATGTCCAGATCCAAATTACTCCTTCAGACTGCACTGTACCTTTGAATAAAACATCTATTGACAATATAGAACATTGCACTGTCTCCACCTATAATTATAAAAACAAATTTATTTATTTTTAAAAACCTGCTTCCTAAATATACAATAAAATATGCAGATTTATTGTATTTTCTTTAAAAAAAAAAAAAAAAGCCCTCACCAATTCAGGCACAAAGTTATGGATCTTGCCAAACCACAAATAACATATACACATGCCAGAACATATTAGACAGAGTTAAGCAGTTAACATATACACATGCCAGAACATATTAGACAGAGTTAAGCAGTTGCCTCAATCAGTGGATCTGGATGACAAGAAGTGGTTGCAAATTTTCATTTATTTCATTTAGTATTATCTTTTCCCTTTTTGCGGAGAGTACCTTTTAGATCTTCTGTTTCAAGGATCGCAATGTCCTGGTTTGTCTCCTTTTCCCCTCATTTGCTATTGCTTTTACCTCCTTCTGTAAATGTCCATCTTCTCTTTACCCTCAATATATCATTGATGGAGGATCACTACGCTTTGTCCAGTGGCTAGTTAATAATACTGTACACTACCTCTTCTGTTCTGTCTCTTGACCAGAGGAGTTGTGATGGAGTTGCAATGCAGTTAATACAAAAAGACAAGTGCAGGGAAAAATCGGGCCCTCTCTATTTCGAAGACAATTACCTCAGTGAATGGCTATAATTGATTCTATCACTTTCTTTGGCCACCATCCACAACCTGTTTGCTGTGGAACAGTCCCATTAGCTTTTAAGGGACTATCACAAAGAAAATGAGTTGTGCAGTATAGACCTCTCCCTACAGACACACACACACACACACACACACACACATGCATACACATTGGCTCAATTCGGACAACACGATAGTCAATGGTGGGGTAATAATCAACTTTACAGTTGTTCAACTAGGGGGTACTCCCCCCACAACATGGTAATAAATAATCAACGGTGGTGTGGATGAGGATCAGCACTGAGTTGACTATGGCAGCATTCAGATGACACAATAGTCAAAAAAACTGACGATTGTTTCCCCCACACCAGTTGTTTATTGTGTCGTCCAAATTGAGCCACTCCCTTCCCACCAGAAGTTAGTACCACATAGCAGGATATAGCTAAAGGCAAATCGTAGCCAATTTTCTAACCAACACCTCATTAAATTCGCTATACAATTTTCTCTCATCCTCTAGGTTTGCTGCGAGAACCCAGCAAGGTGCAGTAAATATTAGCATTCACGGTATCTGGATACATATTGTAGTAGGGTTCATAATCTGTTTGGTTTGGGTGGAGCTCATAGACGAATGTACAATGTTAAAAGTATGTGTGTATTAGTCCCTTCCAATTCTCATGTCACAGGGCAGACCTCTTTGGAAACTGAGAGGAAATTCTTAAGCAGTGTGAAATATAGCACCCAGAGTCTGCCATTCAACAGAGAAAGTCCAAAATTCCACCGTCCACCCCAGGCCTTGGGCAATCCTGAAGCTAATAATTCTTTGGATCCCAGTTACTGGAAATCCACCACTGAGTAGAAATATGAATGTATGCAAATTTAGTAACAATTGTACGCAGCTACATAACTCTTTATTGCTCTGTGTACATGCGATTTGATATTTGTTCGACAGAGAAAATGTTGCCAGAGCCCAATTCAAGTCAATATATTCAAATTGACATATTATCAGACTCTTGTAGTAAAATGCACCAAGTTATAGTCTCGGGTTTTCTTTTAAGGGGCTATTGGTAGCATGCTTGCCTTAGCAAACCATCAATTTAAATGATTGGGGTGGGGGAGGGGGAGCAAAAACAACACATAATAAGTGACAGATTTTTCAAATCAGATAAAGATGGGAACCAGATTATCTGTCTGTGGGTGATAGATTGCAGCAATAATAAATTCACTTTAAGACACTGGATCAATTTTTAATCAAGCCAAGAATTATTATTGCAGAAAGATAAAATGACCCATGAGAAGATGCCTTAATTTTCCACCAATCAAATTATAGCCTTTCTAAATAAGATGTAATGAGATCCATGGAATATCCAGGTTACACAGCCTACCTAATTACCCATGTACCCTGTCATGTAGTGATATAGTAGTGGTAAGCTGACCTCTGGATTCACCAAGATGAAAAGGTAATTAGTTTTTCCACAGGGCTGTAGTGAAAACAACAGCAATGACACATGTCATCTCCTTCTACCAGCTCATAGCCTCCAAGGTGTTTGTTCCTAATCTATACAGGATATGACCTATTGAGTAATAAACTACAATCATTAAGTAAAGCATATGTCTGACACTATCTCCAAGCGGAGAATATAGGATTTGCAAGGAAAGCAAATTCATCTGGATTCAACATTAAAGTTTATCAGCAGGCCACCACCCATTGTCTCAGGGCCTGGCTCAAATAATTTTGTCATTTAAGGTGTCATCATAATGCCAGATATGCAGCAGCATCACTATTCAAAACATAAGTAGATCCCATTTTCATCCTTATGGTTGTGACAGAGCCATCTTACCCAATTAGGTTGGATCCCCAATGAACCCCCCACAAAAATATATCAGTCCCTGCCCAATTGTCCAATAGGAGAATCATAAAAGGTGATGTCCCTGGCTTCCATTGTTCATGATTGCTAAGGTTTGGACAGATTGACGTTCCTTGCATCCATTTTAAAACAACAATACTCTACTTGAGGAGTTGCAAAGTTAGTCTGTCCTAAGTGAGATGTGTATTGGTTGTCTTACACCTAAAGAACAAAGCCTAGGTGTCCCCAACTTTCCATCGTTTCTAGTTAATGGCTGCCCTAGCATCCATCCATCCATCCATCCATCTATCTATCTATCAATCATCTATCAATCATCTATCTATCTATCATCTATCTATCTATCTATCATCTATCCATCTATCTATCCTATCTATCTATCTATCATCTGTAAATAAATACTCTAGTGGGGCAGACAGCCTTGGCGAAGAGAAAATTAGATATTCTTCCTGGAACCATTAATTTTAATTAACATGGACAATTGGAAAGCTCTCATACACTTGACTTCCCCGACTGGCTTTTCACAAGCACCACCTCTTGCTATCACAAAATATTGATTGGTCCAGATCAAAAGGGATGTCGTTTTACGAACCCTGAAGTTTTTTCCTTATTAAGTGGCAAGACTCCCGTTTATGAGTTCTGCTATGGGACACATTTTTGTTGGCTGCTTCTTTTACTATCTAGCTAGGAAAATGTGCTTGGGGTCAATGAAGGCTGCCCACCTGTCTCATAAGCCCTCGGGTCCAGCTTGGGAAATGGACTTGGACTCTTAGAAACCTGAAGCTACCATAAGCATTGCCACTGCCTCCACAGAGTAGAAAATGTTTTTACATTCACATAGGTGTGTTTTGGATTTCAAATGACCTGATTTCATAAGAATACAATTATTTCTGATTAATTATTCTCTATTTAACATCTTTTGGATCGCTATCTAAGTACTTCAAAGGAAGCAACGGCAAGGCCGCTGTTGAAGAAACCAAATTTAGATCCTATGATTTTGGATAACTACCACCCAACTGTCAAATTTGCCATTCTTGGGCAAGATGCTGGAACCTGTGGTAACTTTGCAAGCCCAAGCAGTGTTGGAAGAATCTGATTATTAAAATTCATTCCTATCAGGTTTCACACCCGGTTAGGGGATGGAAAGCACCTTGGTCACCCTGGTTGATGACTTACATCAAGGAAAGGATGTAGGGAGTGCAACCCTGTTGATTCTTCTGTAGAACCCTCAGTGGCTTTTTGATACCATTGTTCGTGGTATCTTTCTGCATCATTTATCTGGGTTGGGCTTAGAAAGCACAGTCTTAAAGTGGTTCTGACCCTGAAGGAGTGGTCTCAAAAGGTTGTGCTTGGGGACTTCTGTTCCACCCCATGGCCACTAGACTATGGGGTGTCACAAGGTTCCATCTTGTCCTCCCTGTCCACCCTGCTTTTTAACATCTACATTAAACAGTTGCGGGAAGTCATCCAGAGGTTTGGGCTGAAGTGTCATCAGTACGCAGATGACAATTACTCTATTTCTCATTTCCATCTACAAATCTGGGGGATGCTGTGGAACCCTTGAACCAGTGTCTGGAGGCTGTTTTGGGGTAGATGAAGGTGAACAAAAGACTTCATACAGACAAGACAGAAATACTGTGGGTTGGAAAACCAAGTACTCTAGATGGACATTTACAAGTGGTCTTAGATGTTCTTGCACTACCCCTGAAAGGCCAACTCCTAGACTCCATGCTAATTAAGAAGCTCGGTTGGTTGTGGTGTCCAGGAGTGCATTTTACCAGCTGCAGACCTATCTGGAGAGGATAGACCTTCCTTCAGTTATCCATGCACTAGAGATGTCCAGGATAGACAAAAGTAATGTATGGTATGAGGGGCTACAATTGAAGACTCTCCAGAAAATTTAGCTGATGCAGAGGCAGTCAGATAATGAGCCAGCTGCATTGTTACCAGTGCCTTTCCTACCACAATTTTGACCATTAAAGACTTAAATGGTTTGAGACCAAATTCCTTGAAG
Organism: Anniella stebbinsi; assembly: GCA_029215795.1. Classification (NCBI taxonomy): domain Eukaryota; kingdom Metazoa; phylum Chordata; class Lepidosauria; order Squamata; family Anniellidae; genus Anniella; species Anniella stebbinsi. The sequence continues at coordinate 113,817,319 of JARDYH010000003.1, read as the reverse complement.
GACCACCTTCATCTATATCAGCCTGTATGCAATTTGAGATGATTGCAGGCTTTTAGGAAGGTCCTGAAGACCTTCTTTTCTCTGGTCTTCCCCTGATTATGTTTTATTGGACTGTTCTGGGCTATAGCTGCAATTCTGTTGCAGGTTTTGTCTTTTGCATGGTCTTTACGGGACAGAAGTTACTCGTGACTAACTTGTCCCATTGATTCCAATGGGGCTATGGCATGACCAAGTCTGGACCCAACCCAATGTTTAGCCAGTTAGCAAAGCCTCGAGTATATGTACCCCCATTTTTCTACCATTTTATTCTTCTGCACAAAGACAAAAATAATGGTATTCATCTTTTTCATTTCCATATCATTGTGTAAAACTTGTGGTTGTGCAAACTGGGCAGATTTACATGATTTAAATTCTGCTCACCAAGATCATCAGACAGCCTTTGGCAAAATCCTGAAACAGAAAAACTCCAGAGACGATTTGTCCTGCCCGCATGCCCTTTCCTTTGGGCATCGTTGCCACTTAGCAACACAATGACAGACATAATTGGCTCATGCAAAGAAAGTCACCATAAAATTAATGAACTACAACAATTCATCCATCTGCTGCTCATTCCTTGCTGATTTATTAATAACAATTACCCCAAAATGGCATGGATTATAATTCCATTTCTCTTCTTAACCTTAAAAACGGTGTCCATAATAGGCTTCAAAAAGTGATCTCATACTGTTTCAATCAGATTGATGGTTTATTACTTGTAATGTGTCAGTAGCCAAATGACCATAAAAACTAACTATTCCTGATGACTTAAATTAGTTCTCTAGGAGATATAGATGTACACACATATAGTTAAACACCAAGCCTTGCTTTCTAGGACAGCTTCTCTTCTAACTTTTTCACATCACATCAGTTCATCATATAGATTTGCTTTCCAATCTTTTTATGGTGTCCACTGCCAGACCCTCATGTGTCTTCATCTTTTGTCCCCATCAATATTTTGTATTAAAAAAAACATATCTATTTCTGGTGGGATACAAATATATTTACTTCTCCAATAATCAATCCAATGTGAAATTGTTTATTTCAGCTGGCATATTATTGATCCTACTAAAGATGATGCTAGTGAATTAAGAGAGAGAGAGAGAGAGAGAGAGAGAGAATAGAATTGCAATGTAACTCAATGCTTGAAGAACTTCTGATCGTAATTTATTTATTTCTATACCACCCAATAGCTGGAGCTATCTGGGCAGTTCACAAAAATTAAAACCAAAATGCATATGTTTGTGTGGTTACAGAGACTACAGCCAGATCTACACATGAGCTTTGAAACGTTTTAATTAGGTTTTGAGGACAATTGGGGGCACACGACGCATGTAGTAGGTCGTTTTATATAAGTTGTTTCTTGCACATTTTCTTTACTTGTTATAACGTGTGTGTTTTTTAGCAAATATATCATTTAAAAATTGGTAATGTGCTCTTACTTACCGTTTCACTGCATCTCTAATCAAACCTCTGTTATCCAACGGTTGTTGTTGGGGCGTGTCCTTTTGTTCCAGTGCCCAAATGCTGCGTTACTGAGTTTGCTTTCCCTCATGGTGTTAGTTGTTCCCTATATAATGACTCCTCGGTAATTAAGAGGAAGTGAAAGGAAGGAGGCTGTAGGAGGAAGTGGGCGTGTCAAGAACGGGGCGAAGAAGCAACGATGATGAAAGTAACAAAGAAAAAACAGAGTGTGCCCTTCCTAAACGAACTCAAAACGGAAGAAAGAACAGTCTAGAACGGTAGGGACTACTTCATGTGGCTTGTTACATTTTAAAACATAGCAATTAACATCGTTATAACCTAGTTTTCGGAACGTTACAACCGAAGGTGTAGATTGGCTCCAGGTCTACATTAACTATTTGCTATAGAATTGAGTCTTCACACACTCACTTATTCCAAAATATCAAGATGATCATTCACTAACCATTGCAATCCGATGTTTTCATCATTATCCTCCTGGGTTCCCCCGCCTCCATTCTCATTTTTGGCGTGCGTGGGGGGGGCGCACACACACACACACACACACACACACATTTTGGGGCTTCAAATGGGATAAAGCATAATCCTTGCACTCCTTCTGCGGAGGAGTGTTCTGTGTTGCCAACAATTATATTGCTGGTGACAGTGTCTCTTTCCATACCTTTCTACTCCTGGTTTGCATTACTGCTTCCACCTCTACTATTAAGTTACATGCGCCTAGGGAAGGACAAATCTGTTGATTTCAGTTTCTAATTTTTCCTATCTTGAGTTCATTTTCTTCTGTTTCTGCATCACATTACATTTTTTTTAAAAAAAAGTCTGCTTGAAAATCTGTACGCATTTTCACGTGCATTTGTCCTAATCCACACATTTTTGTACTTCCCCTAACATATTTTAATGACATTTCCTCCTAATATATGCATTTTTTTAACAAATTGGAGTATGGCATCACAAAATTTGAAGAAATGCTTGTACAAGTGCATTTCAGTTCACATATTGGCTCAGAAAGTGTGAACTAAAATGGGAACTGAACACATTTCTCTCCCATCCCTACCTAAAACACAATTGTATATCAATGGCAAAGTTTTGCAATGATTGACCAATGCAACGTTTTTTAAGCTTTAGGACAGCATGACAGGAAAACTATGGCCAAAGACATTGTGGGCTTGTGTTGCAGTTGGGAATTGGGATGTGCACGGCCAAAAATATAGTATTTTATAATTATCGGAATTTCGGACCAAAAAAATCATCGTATCCCATAATATCATAGGTTAATCATATTGTCTTCACGATAATTATCAGAAATCCGATATTTAATTTGCAGCCCTATTGTGCCCTATAGAGCTAAATTTTTAAGAAAAAAATGCCTATGCCTATATTTTCAAAGTTACAGGCTTGAAACTTGGTCACAATGCTTACGGGGTATGCCTAAGTATGTGTATGAAATTTGAGATCGATCCCTCCAACCCTCGATTTTATATGAATTTATTAAAGATCTTGCAACTTTTTGACAGGTCTGAATGAACGCACGTGGCGCGCTGTCATTCTGACTTGTCAGAACTTAAACAATCTTTAATAAATTCATATAAAATCGAGGGGTGGAGGGATCAATCTCAAATTTCATGCACATACGTAGGCATACCCCATAAGCACTGTGACCAAGTTTCAAGTCTCTAACTTTTAAAATACAGAAGTTATAGGTATATTTATATGGCAGTCCGATAATCCGATATAATCGGGCTGAAAATTTTCGGATCGGATATTTATCGGAGGTTTTTCTATCGTGTCGTTATCATTAATCAGATGTCCAATAACGACCTTATCGTTATCATTATCGAACAATTTAACGATATTATTTATTTATTTATTTTATTTATTTATTGCATTTTTATACCGCCCCATAGCCGAAGCTCTCTGGGCGGTTCACAAAAATTAAAACCATGAAATCATTTTAAAATATATAAAACAAGGCACAATCTAAAAACACAGAATAACATACAATATAAAAACACAACCAGAATAAAACCAAGCAGCAGGAATTAATACAGATTAAAATACAAATTTAAAACAGCAAGGATTAAAATTGAGTTAATTTAACTGTTAAAATACTGGGAGAATAAAAAGGTATTCACCTGGCGACGAAAAGAGTACAAAGTAGGCGCCAGGCGAACCTCTCTGGGGAGCTCATTCCACAGCCGGGGTGCCACAGCAGAGAAAGCCCTCCTCCTAGTGGCCACCTGCCTCACTTCCTTTGGCAGGGGCTCACGGAGAAGGACCCCTGTAGATTATCTTAGGGTCCGGGCAGGTACATATGGGAGGAGGCGTTCCTTTAGATAACCTGGCCCCAAGCCGTTTAGGGCTTTAAATGTTAGTACCAGCACTTTGAATTGGGCCCGGACCTGGATCGGCAGCCAGTGAAGTTGGAAAAGGACTGGCGTAATATGGTCTCGTTGGCCAGTCCCCGTTAACAATCTGGCTGCCCTGTTTTGTACCAGCTGAAGTTTCCGGACCGTTTTCAAAGGCAGCCCCACGTATAACGCATTGCAGTAATCCAAACGAGAGGTTATGAGAGCATGGATAACTGTAGCTAGGCTATCTCTGTCCAGATAATTGCGCAGTTGGTATATCAGCCTAAGCTGGTAAAAGGTGCTCTTTGCCACCGAGTTCACCTGTGCCTCAAGCGACAGTTCTGGATCCAAGAGAACACATCCCTAGTTGGGAATAGCCAGAACAATCCAACTTCAAATACATTCTTCAGGTTGTGATTCTGTCTTAATGAAGTTTATTCTTTTCAAAAAACTATGCAGAGCTGGGTCATGCAATGGTGTTCTTTCGTATGTCTTTAAGGCAGGGAGGAAGAAACCTGCCTTCCTATATTGCCCAAGTGCTGTACAGTGGTGTAAATTGCATGGTGTTTAGCAGGAAAATATAGCGATGCTTGGAATCACAGTGATAATCCAAATTTCGAACATATTAAGGAAAAGCAATTATTGGATGAAAGCATCCAGAATTAACAGCACACATGTCTATTCAAAAGTAAATCTCACTGAGTTCAATAGAACTTACTCCCAGGAATGTGGGTATAGGAATGCTGCCTAAATCACCGACTACTTCTCTTCTGTCAAATCTAATGAAGAGGTGTTGTTTACCTGCTTAGTATTATGCTGGAATTACAGCTGATTCTATTTTCAATATGATAAGGCTATATCTACTACAGGGATGCAAAAGATGTCTAACACAAAATATTCTTAGCACTCTCACGAAGAGATGGAATTTGAAGACGGATTCATGTGCAAAAACCTATTACCTATTCAAAAATGTAATGCGGTTATTAGGAAACATAACCTCGTTCATGGTTCCAAATGAAGCTAGCCAAGGATCTCGTCATGCTGGGTGAAGATTATGGGGGTTGTAGTCCAACACATCTAGAGGGTGGCAGGTTGATGACCAATAGTTAGGGACAGAGGTATATTTCAGGTTTAATCCTTTTTTAAAGCCACTTAAGCTAGTGGCCACAACACATCTAAGGAGATCAATGCACATTCTTCTTCCATAAAGGATACATCATATTATGTCCGCCTACAAGAATTCCCAGTGCTCTTGGTTTGGCATGGCTATATATTTCTTCACAACAAGATCAAAACAAATGTTTCGATAAGAATTTCTAACCTACAGAAAGAACAAGAACTAACCATCAGTCAGTTTGAATAATGGAGACATTATGCCCAAGACTAATGTCTTTTGCATTAAATATCTTAAGCCTTTATTTCCAGTTGTACAATATTTCCAATAATACTGTATCTCTGTCTAATTAGGATATTCATTAAAAGTAAGTAAAGTTAATTTAAAAAGAAATTTCCAACAGTGTTCCATTAGATTTCCCGGTAAATTAACACTTTAAATCTCTAATGGATGTCTTCAAAAGAAAGTGTTATTAACAAAATATGTGATAATTAACATAATTAAAGCTGTGGAAGGTGCCGGTCTTTTTTTTTCCCCTCTTCTTTTTTTTTATGTGGCACATGTTGTTTTAAGAAGATGCAAAAAGGAGTGAAATAAAAATCCCACCTCTGTTTCTTCACAATGTGGTTATGTGTAAATATTGTACAGAATCCCTTAAAGACCACCATAAAATTAGAAGCAATAATTCCTGTAACAAAATTAGTTCATGAGACTATTGTGTTGACACAATACAAATTTCCACTCCTTTAATTGAAAGGAAGACACTTTTACAACTATTCTAACACTTCACAGGCCACAACGCTGTAAAAAAATTAGACAGTTCAACAACTTCTTTCCTTCACCCTCACTTAGGTATCTGTGATTCCCATTCAGCAAAAGTTCTATTGTTCTATCCATCCCTTCATTATCCAAATGCATATAGTCAGCATGTATCCAGATTGGATTTTCAAGCCTTACTTTATTGCCCTCATCCTCTGGCACTTTTTACATGGTTTCAATATGACATCAGACTTAGCACTGTTTGGATTTCGTTCAAATGCATTTAACTATGTATTTTAATTAGCAGTGATAGCCTATATTTCCGGGAAGTACAGCAAATGAGTTCACCCTCTTAGGTTTTCCACGAATTTATTCTTAAAGAGGTAACACAGAAACGAATTTGAGGTTAGGGCTTAATTTGACCCACAGCTTATTAACCCATATCCCATAATCCTCCAGAACCTACAAGCAATGCTAGTGGACTACCATTTTTGATCATATGCTGTTATACAAAAAAAAAATGCCTCTAAGCAGATACAAAATACTCCTCCTTCACAACTAAGGGACTACTATGAGTCCACACACAACTGCCTGCTTGCTAGGATCAGAAAACAGGGGGAGTGTGAAGGCCTGGTTTGTGAGACACTGCTGTGCCAGTAATGTTTTTCAAACACATCTTAATGAAAACAATGCAGGATCTGCTGTGGTTACCATGTAATCAAGTGACACACAGCACTGCATGGTATTCCAATTGTGGGAAAAGTAGGGGGAGTTTGAAAGGTCATGTGAGCAGAGTTGAATCACTTTGCCGTGTAAATTTCTGCCACATGTCACTTCATGTGGAATGATCTCCCTGACGAGGCCCGCCTGGCGCCAACATTGTTATCTTTTCGGCGCCAGGTCAAGACTTTCCTCTTCTCCCAGGCATTTGGCAATATCTGAGGAGCCTGGGTTTGTTTTTGTTTGTTTTTGTTTTTGTAGCTTTTGGGGGCTGTTGTAGCGGTTTTAAATGTACGTGTGTGTTGTGTGTATGTTGTATGTTTTTTGCTGTTTTAATTTTTGTATATTGTTTTTAATTGTTTTAATCCTATGTAAACCGCCCAGAGAGCTTTGGCTATGGGGCAGTATACACGTGTAATAAAATAAATAAATAAATAAATAAATAAATATTGTGTTAGGAGAGGGGAAAAAGAGAAGCCCAGTTGCCTGAGTTTTTTTTCTTTTCATTTTTACATTGTTTAATGCATGTGCATCAGCATTAGAGTGACCATATGGAAAGGAGGACAGGGCTCCTGCGTCTTTAACAGTTAAATTGAAAAGCGGATTTCAGCAGGTGTCATTTGTATACATGCAGCACCTGATTGAAATTCCCTCTTCATCACAACAGTGAAAGCTGCAGGAGCCCTGCCCTCTTGACCAGAAACAAAAGAGGGCAGGGCACCTGCAGCTTTAACTGTTGTGAGGAAGAGGAAATTTCACCAGCTGCTGCATGCATACAAATGACACCTGCTGAAATTCCCTCTTCATCACAACAGTTAAAGCTGCAGAAGCCCTGTCCTCCTTTCCATATGGTCACCCTAATCAGCATTACTTTAGCCAGAGAGAAATTGTGTGTGTGTGGGGGGGGGTTTACACAGCAACTGCATAAAGTCCACCTTTATGCTCCACCAATCCTCTCTGCAAACAAACAGTGGGCTCTTCTCTGATGCAGCCCTTACTGTTAGTTTCCTACTGCCCAGCTTGAAGGCCTCCTTACCCAGGAGTAAACACTTACCCTGTTCAGACGACATGCTAAGCCACAGTGGTTAAGCATTTTGAGCTAAACATTATGGCTTAAGCATGTCATGTGAACCATTCCTAACCATGGTGGCTACATAACCACAGTTTAAACACACTCACTAATAATTTGCTGCAAAAGGGTTAGTAGCCTAGCCAGGGCTTAGCGTGTTGTCTGAACAAGCCCACTGAAGTCAATGTACCTTACTTTTGAGTAGCCATGTATGTCAGTGTGTTGTCAATTAGTAGTTTTTTGAGGCAAGGAAATTAAAAAGGGGGGATCTAATTGGGAAGGTTGAATATACATTCCAAGTTTTACTATTTTCAAAGAAGGCAAGGGGGGGGGGGGGAAGCAGCATTGATGTCCGTCTCCATGTCACTGGGAAACTCACAGAGAGAGAGAGGGCTTGGGGCCAGGTTATCTGAAGGAACGCCTCCTCCCATATGTACCTGCCCAGACCCTAAGATCATTCTCAGGGGGTCCTTCTCCATGGGCCCCTGCCAAAGGAAGTGAGACAGGTGGCAATCAGGAGGAGGGCCTTCTCTGTTGTAGCACCCCGGCTGTGGAATGAGCTCCCCAGAGAGGTTCGCCTGGCATCTACATTGTACTCCTTTAGACGCCAGGTAAAGAAGACCTTTTTTATTTTCACAGTGTTTTAACAGATCTTTATTTTGATTTTTAACCTGCTGTTTAAATTTGTATTTTAAATCCCTATCAATTTTTGCATGGCTGCTTGGTTTTTATCCTGGTTGTGCTTTTATACGGTATTCTAAATTATGCTTTTATACTGTCGTTGTTTTATATTTTGAATGGTTTTTACGGTTTTAATTTTTGTAAACCACCAGGAGAGCTTCAGCTATTGGGTGGTATAGAAACGCAGTAAATAAATAAATAAAGATCAGGCACTCTGAGGCTCGCCATGGCTTGTTTTCCCCTTATTTCTTGCACCTGTTCTTGGCCCATATCCCAGGGGCCTTTGCAGCACAACCTCAGCAGCTTACTCCACTACTCAGTTAATGAGTGCAAATGCACTCATTGGGGGAATAGAGTTCATTTTGTAGATTCCCCCCCACCTCCGGTAGATGTACACATATTTAACAGTTTTCACCTTCAGGGAACTTTATGCATATTTAACTTTGTTTATTTTATTTTATTAATTTTGGGGAGATTTGTGCAATTTCACATAAACACAGTAGGTACTGCACTTCAGCAAATTTGCCCAAATCTTCCTGAAACGTTTTCTTTGATTAAATTTGCGCAAATCTCTCCAAAGGTGAGAGGGAAATGGTGTACTTTCTAGGGAGGTGATGAAGTGGAGGAGTAAATTGACTAGTGCCATTTCAGCTTAGAGATATTTTTAAATAAATCTATTACATACATGCATGCATACATACATACATTTCAAGAGGGAATATCGTTAGTGAAGGAGTAACCGTGTTTTTCACCACTCTTTCCAGGAGGTTCTGTAGCTCTTTCTGACCACCCATGAACAACTCAGAGCCTATCTACACTACTGCTTTAAAACGGTTTATAACAGTTTTAACCCGGTCAATAATGGTTATTAACTGGTTTAAAACTGTTATAAACCGTTTTTAAGCAGTAGAGTAGATAGGCTCTCACTGTGCCAGGTTTGCATGTCACAAGAAGCCACTCTGAAAACAAGGTGCCCTGAACAACCCAACAACAAGCCATGGGTTCTCAGGGTGGCTTGTGTGTGGTTGCAAACCAGACTGAAGAAACTGCGCTGGGTTCAGATGTCACCGCAGGCCACTCTGAAACAAATAATGCTGACAACGCACCATGGGTTGTCATGTCATGTGAACCAGGTCACAGAATTGTTGAGAGGATAAAATGGAGACGAGGAGGAGGATCGTGTATACTACCTTCGGCTCCTTGGTGGTTAAAAAAGGGGGCAGGATAGAAATGTAACTCAGGAAAATGAATAAATTCAGCTTCGGTAACAAGTAAGCACTGCAATGTCAGTTGAGGGTTCCTGTGATCTGGCCTGTCTAGGCCCCATAAATAGGCTGACCCTATGAAAAGGAGGACAGGGCTCATGTAACTTTAACAGTTGTAGAGAAAAGCGAATTTCAGCAAGTGCCATTTGTATGCCATTAGTTCCTGGTGAAATTCCCTCTTCATCACAACAGTTAAAGGTGCAGGCACTATACTAGAGTGACCATATACAAAAGAAGGCAGGGCCCCTGCAACTTTAACTGTTGTGATGAAGAGGGAATTTCACCAGGAACTAATTGCATACAAATGACACTGGCTGAAATTCCCTTTTCTCTACAACAGTTAAAGTTACATGAGCCCTGTCCTCCTTTTCATATGGTCAGCCTACCCATAAACTTAGAAGAAAGCACTGAAAAACATTTTGTGTAGCATTTCTTCTGCAACTCCACTATTTTCACTCCCCAAATCCATCTGTCTCTAAAGCCCAACAGTTCGAGACTATTTTCATTTTTTGCTGTCCTCTTTAGATATTTAATTAATTTGCACCAGAGTTCCCAGTACTCTCAGTCCATAGAATCATCCTACATTTGGCCCAAGAGTACAGAATATATTTTCACACTCTTAGAAGCTGGAGAGCTTACCATATTTAACAAGTACCATCTCTGACAGTAATTGGAGATTCATATCAAGGTACATAAATGAGAACGTACTCCAGTGACCACGTGCATCCTGCAAACACTAACATCAGAGAGCAAATTTTAACATAATGCCTCTGCGGAGATGAATTTTCAATAAACAAACAAGCTGAAGAAAGCCTCACTTTTGTCATGCACTATTCCCATTGAAGAAAAATGAATATTCTGTTTCATATCCTCCTTACAGCCTCATTATTTGCCAGAATCCCTTTCTCTTTCTTGTCACATGTGCAGAAACAATCATACCCTTGCTGATAGTGGGATAAACTCTCTCTTCCTTGGTGCCAGCACCTAATGCAAATTACGACTATCATTAAATGTGCAAGGCTGCTACATATGAACTAACTAAAATAACCCCTTCCAACTCTTTTTGTTAAGCTGTTCAAATGAGAGGTCCAAATCATTCATTCCTTTTCAATCAAGGCACTAAGAGGATGCATCAACATTTAACAAAGTCAAGGATCCTAGATTCCCCGTGGTTAATTTGAAGATTTGCCTCTTTCTAAATACCTTAAGAAGGAGTGAGATCAAAAGGAATAATCTAAATAATTTTTCTTCATGTATTAATTATTTCTGAAGTGTGTTGGAAATTATGAACAAGCCCCAGAGACCAGTAGCCATTTAGGTACACTTTTGATTTCAGTAACAGACATTAAGCAACAGTGCAAAGTCTATGCATGTTTACTCAGAAATAAGTTCCACTGGGTTCATTGGGGCTTACTCCCAGGTAAGTGTGTATAGGAATGCTCCTATAATCACTTATAAACAATTCCTGACAAGTTCTGACAAGTTTCCTGGCATAAGAAAATGAATGAAAGCATTGATGGCCACTCTTCTGGATGCTACATTTTCAAAATGGAGGTCCTTATAAACGAGCCAATTAGAAACAAAATACTATGAAATGGGGAGCATCATGTGATGTGAAATGAAGCAATACTTTATGGGAAGGCCAGGCCTGATGCAATCCATTCAAGCCAACAGCAAGACTCCCGTCACAGCACACAACCCCAATTTAGGGTGACCAGATAACATCCAGGTCAGGGCTCATGTAACTTTAACAGTTGTAGAGAAAAGGGAATTTCAGCCAGAGTCATTTGTATGCAATTAGTTCCAGGTGAAATTCCCTCTTCATCACAACAGTTAAAGGTGCAAGCACTATACTAGAGTGACCATATACAAAAGAAGGCAGGGCCCCTGCAGCTTTGACTGTTGTGATGAAGAGGGAATTTCACCAGGAATTAATTGCATACAAATGACACTGGCGGAAATTCCCTTTTCTCTAAACTGTTAAAGTTACATGAGCCCTGACCTGGATTTTATCTGGTCACCCTACCCCAATTCCTTTAAAACTACATGGAGGCTTAGGGTGCATTAAACACGCTTAGGGGAAATAATCCAGACTTTAGAAGTTCTAGGAAAAAACAGAAAAGGCTGGGGAAGAGGAGGGGTGTCAGCAGGACAGGCACCCCGTCATGTGAGTACCGTGCTGCAAATCTGCACACCAGGCATGGCGAGAGTGCACTAAATCGCTGGTGTGATGGAGCTCATATAGAGGACACCTTCAAATGGAGGGCTGTCCTCTGTAAAGTAGGACACTGGCCACCCCATATTACTTCCTTTAATTTGGGGAGCCACTTGAGTGGCTCCCTTCCCAGCGCTAAACTTCAGTTCCCAACCCACAGTCTCGCATTTACTCCTAAAGTTATGTCTTATCACAATTTCAGAATGGAAGAAGTGCCAGTACCATTTCACTTCGTTTAGCACATTTTCCCTCTGTACAATCAAGCTAGTTCTGGATGCTCGTTCTCTCCTCCGTTTGCCAGGATCGCCACAGGATAATGGAATCTCTAGGAAAGTGCCTTCAATGTTGCAGGGAGAGATATGATGATGATGATGATGATGATGATGATGATGTTGTACAATATTTATATATAGGCTGACCATATGAAAAGGAGGACAGGGCTCATGTCACTTTAACAGTTGTAGAGAAGAGGGAATTTCAGCTGGCATCATTTGTATGCAATTCGTACCTGGTGAAATTCCCACTTCATTACAACAGTTAAAGCTGCAGGGGCCCTGCCTTCTTTTGTATATGGTCACTCTAGTATAGTGCCTGCCACCTTTAACTATTGTGATGAAGAGGGAATTTCACCAGGAACTAATTGCATACAAATGACACTGGCTGAAATTCCCTTTTCTCTGCAACTGTTAAAGTGACATGAGTCCCGTCCTCCTTTTCATATGGTCAGCCTATTTATATACTGCTTCATATCTAAAATAGATTCCAGAGCGGTGCACATAGGAATGAAACTGGGGGGGGGGGGGGGGGAGAAAGAAGATTAAAAACAGCAAATGAAAATTGTTCAATTTAAAACAAAGGCCCAATAAAAACAGTGGCTGGTAAGTTGAGGAATGCTTCCTGGAAAAGAATTGTTTTCAGGAGGCACCAGAAGCAGCCTAGTGTTGGCGCCTGTCTGACCTCCATGGGCAGGGAGTTCCAAAGAGAAAGGGCCACCACACTAAAGACTAGGGTGACCAGATAAAATCCATGTCAGGGCTCATGTAACCTTAACAGCTGTAGAGAAAAGGGAATTTCAGCCAGTGTCATTTGTATGCAATTAGTTCCTGGTGAAATTCCCTCTTCATCACAACAGTTAAAGTTGCAGGGGCCCTGCCTTCTTTTGTATATGGTCACTCTAGTATAGTGCCTGCACCTTTAACTGTTGTGATGAAGAGGGAATTTCACCAGGAACTAGTTGCATACAAATGACACTGGCTGAAATTCCCTTTTCTCTACTACTGCTAAAGTTACATGAGCCCTGACCTGGATTTTATCTGGCCAGCCTACTAAAGGCTCTTCTCCTGGTGGACTCCAATTGGGCCAGGGATCCATATGGAACCACCAGGAGCATGTCCTCCGATGACCTCAATGACCGGGCAGGTTAGTAAGGGAGGAGGCACTCTCTCAGGTATCCTGGTCCCAAGTTGTTTAGGGCTTTGTACACTAGTACCAAAACCTTAAACCTGGCCGAATAGCCAACAGGCAGCTAGTGCAATTTCCTCAGCAAAGGAGTTCTATGCTGAAAAGGGGCAGCTCCCAACAACAGCCGAGCTGCTGCGTTCTGCACGAGCTCCAGCTTCTGGAGCAGCCATACGGGCAGCTCCACACAGAGCACATTGCAGTAATCCAGTCTTGAGGTTACTAATGCCTGTATCACCGTGGCTAAGATATCCCTGTCCACAATGAAGGCAGCAGTCCAGTTTGGGAGTTTTTTGACAGCCAAACTTGAGGGAGATCAGGTGGAAAGATCCCTCCCTTCTTGTCCAATTAAATTTTAAAATATATATATGAATCTATGAAATGTTCACAAGAATGAATATTTCCATGGCAATGAATAATTTCTATATTAGCTGTTTAAGCCTGTAGTCAGCAAGAGATTAATGGATGCGTCAATGGCAAAACAAACAGCGTTCAGATGGAGGGTCTTCAACCTGTTCTGGATGGGGTTGCACTCCCCCTGAAGGAGCAGGTTCGTAGCTTGGGGGTTCTCCTAGAACCATCTCTGTCACTTGAGGCTCAGGTGGCCTCAGTGGCACGGAGTGCCTTCTACCAACTTCGGCTGGTGGCCCAGCTACGCTCCTATCTAGACAGGGATAACCTGGCTTCAGTTGTCTATGCTCTGGTAACCTTCAAGTTAGATTACTGCAATGTACTCTACGTGGGACTGCCTTTTAAGACGGTTTGGAAGCTGCAGCTTGTGCAAAATGCAGCAGCCAGATTGGTAACAGGGACCAGAGGGTTCGAGCATATAAGACCGATTCTGGCCTGCTTGCATTGGCTGCCTGTATGTTTCCGATCCCGATTCATGGTGCTGGTATTAACCTATAAAGCCTTACACGGTTTGGGACCACAATACCTGATGGAACGCCTTTCCCGACATGAACCTACCTGTACACTACGCTCAACATCAAAGGTCCTCCTCCGGGTGCCTACTCCGAGGGAAGCTCAGAGGACAGCAACAAGGGAGAGGGCCTTCTCTGTGGTGGCCCCCCAATTATGGAATGATCTCCCCGATTAGGTCCGCCTAGCGCCAACACTGTTATCTTTTCGACGTCAGGTCAAAACATTTCTTTTCTCCCAGGCATTTTAACAGCTTAAGTTGAGGTTTTAACAGACTTTGTGGCCAGGCTTAAAAGTTTAAAATGTTTTAAATGTCAGCTGTTTTATGTTTATGGTTTTAAATTTTGTATATTGACTTTTAACGTTCAGTCTTTTAATTTTTGTAAACCACCCAGAGAGCTTTGGCTATGGGGTGGTATATAAATGTAATAATAATAAATAATAATAATTTACTTGTATCAAAGAGAAAAGGAGGGACTGAGATCCCAAACAGACCAGGCTTAAAGCTTTTCCCAAGTGAGCCACCACCAATATGGCTTTCTAACTCTTTGGAGATGATACTCTCCCCACCCCCTCCCAATAGCTGAAAAAATATTGCTTGTCTACTCTAAATCCTGCTTCTGAACCGAGGGCATCATCCGACAAGCGTTTTATTGCACGCTTGCTGCTGGGCTCTCACGGATTTTTGCGGGTCCCTCTCACATCGTCATCTGCATCTTGCGTGCCTCCCAGCCCTTCTAGCCTTCTTTGGCGACAAGAAAACACCCCAGTAAGTCCGACTGGTTTTTTGAGATGGAAGCGGTATTTTTTTTTTTCAGGAACTGCTGGCCCGAATAATAAACTCCAACTTCTTGGTGTGGTGGCAGAAAAACAACTGTAACATGGTGTGGAGTATGCACATTACATGCTGCTCTTTGCATAAGCTCTGGGTGGCGTATGCACAAGCCTGGAGCCTTCTGGAAGGTTGACATGGAGGTGGATCACCATGGGAGAAGTATAAGGAGAGAAGAGAAGTAATTGGGGCAGAAATGGTGGCGGAAACAGTAGAAGACAAAAGGCTAAGTCCAGCCTAGGTAATGGTTTTGTTGTGGTGTTATTACCTGGCTTTCACCTGAAAAGGCAATCTCCTTCTGATAGTTTGAAGTGAAAGTTACTACTGTGATGGCTGTTTTAAACAACTAAGATTTCACCTGAAACTTGTAATTTCCCAATGAGATGCATGGTTTTGTCAAAGAGCTTAAGTATTTGACACAATAGAATGGGAAGTCCCAAGACTATAATTCAGGCACAATTCTCTCTGATTATACTTATGTGGGACAAAAAGCCCCCCCCCCAAAAAAACCCAATCTGGTGATTTGAAGTCTAAAGCTCACTCAAGCCAGCAGAGGAACTGCTCCCTAAGCCCACCAAAAATATGTATGTCTTTAGGCAGATAGACAAGGTGAACTATTAATCCTCGTCAGTAGAGGCACCACAATTATTGAATTCTTTCCCCAAGAAAGTCTGACAAGCAACCTCACCTTCTGCTTTCAGCTGGTGTTTGAAAATATTTTTTATTCCCGGGATCATTTGATGATCAATTCTGCTGTTTTACTGTGTTCTGCTGGTTTTCTTTATTGTTTTTTTGTTTTCAATATTAAGAACATAAGAACATAATAGGAGCCATGCTCAGACCAAGGGCCCATCTAGTCCAGCATTCTGTTCACACAACTGCTGACCAGGAACCCACAAGGAACCCACAATTGCAATAGCACCCTCCCACCCATGTTCCCCAGCAAGTGGTGCACACAGGCTTACTGCTTCGGATACTGGAGGTGGCACATGACCATCAGGGCTAGTAGCCATTGATAGCTTTGTCCTCCAG
This sequence comes from Anniella stebbinsi, assembly GCA_029215795.1. Taxonomy (NCBI): domain Eukaryota; kingdom Metazoa; phylum Chordata; class Lepidosauria; order Squamata; family Anniellidae; genus Anniella; species Anniella stebbinsi. The sequence goes on along the minus strand of JARDYH010000003.1, from coordinate 113,801,387 downwards.
GAATTTATCCAACCCCAAAAGCCATACAAATTGGTGACCATCACTACATCTTGTGGTAGCAAATTTCCATAGTTTAACCATGCGCTGTTGTCCTGAATATTGTATTTTATTGTTCTTAAGAGCAAGTTTCTTTTAATAAATAGAACAAAGTTATTAATAAATCAGCTTCAGGGGAGCCAGAGAGCTCAATGTCCCCTACCATACCTGCATGGTAGCACTTATTTTGTGTTCTTCAAATTCCGCTTCAGAACTCACATTTTCCATAAGCCCTTGGCATAACCCCTAGTCTCCATGCCTGTCACAGCCTTCCCCAACCTGGTGCCTTCCAGATGTGTTGGAGTACATGTCCCATAATTACCCAGCCAGCATAGCCAAACTTCAAAGTACTGGCATTTATTCACACAAACACACACAGATTGCCCCTTCCCTCACCTGGGGAGCTGACACTTTCCTCAAGTTCTGATGGATATCTCATTTAGAGATAATTCTTATTGTCCCATAACCATTAGCTATCAATAACCAGTCTGGAATGTTCACCAGCCATCTGCCTAACAAAAGGAATGCTAGACCAGCAGACATAGCAATATTATAGCTCTTCTAGCCATTAGTAGTTACTGGCCCCATTCAGAAGACACCTTAAACCATGGCTTGGGCCGTGTTCAGAAAACACCTTACACCACAGCTTTAACCATGGTGACTAAGGCAAAAAGCCCTATTCACCGTGGTTAAAGCCATGGTTTAAGGTGTCTTCTGAACATGGCCCGGCTTTCTGGCTTAACCACCGTGGTTAAAGCTGCGGTTTAAGGTATCTTCTGAACAAGGCCAATGAGTGTGAATAGCTGTTCATGCTGGTTAGGAAGTGATAACCCTCAACCATCCATCCTCAAGTGCTATCTCACCACATAGCACAGATTGATCCTGAGGCAGACCTTACATTAGGACAGATTGGGGTTAATTTTGGATATGGAAATGCTGCCATTCATCCCCAGACTGTTAGATCAAAACATCAAGAAGTCATAATATGGACAGTAGATTATGCTACCCATCTATGAAACTAACCTTCCTGCTAACATGTTGATGTACTTGGTCTAATTCTAGTACAAAAATAACACACCATTCTGTAAAATATTAACTGCAGGTGAATTAAAATTCCTGTTATTTTTAGAATCATACAAAAAGCAAGAAGAAAAAGCCAAGATAAGAGGACAACTACACATATTTGCATCCCAATTCTATGTACGTTACCCAGAAGGAAGTCCCATTCAAAGGGACACACACCAGAGTAAGTGTGTATAAGACAGCAGGCTTCATTTGCAAGCCTCTCTTACTGGAGAGCAAAAGCTATGAAAACACTAGTAGGCTGACCATATGAAAAGGAGGACAGGGCTCATGTAACTTTAACAGTTGTAGAGAAAAAGGAATTTCAGCCAATGTCATTTGTATGCAATTAGTTCCTGGTGAAATTCCCTCTTCATCACAACAGTTAAAGTTGCAGGGGCCCTGCCTTCTTTTGTATATGGTCACTCTAGTATAGTGCCTGCAACTTTAACTGTTGTGGTGAAGAGGGAATTTCACCAGGAACTAATTGCATACAAATGACACTGGCTGAAATTCCCTTTTCTCTGCAACTGTTAAAGTTACATGAGCCCTGTCCTCCTTTTCATATGGTCAGCCTAAACACTAGGGCATTATGGGCTCCATCAAACCTACTTTTTTCTTGGTTTGTGTCTGCAGTTTCCCCTCCATTTCCTTAGCGAATCAAGCACTGGGTGCTTTCACATCTGTGCGTTATTGGGCTTTTTCAGCACATGCATATTTTCACCTGTATCGCTATTATGCCGGTGAAATCTCCTGTCCTGCCCCCTACGTTCTCTTTCCCCCTGCAGTTAATTATATATATATATATATATATATATATAAATATAGATATAAAAATATATATATTTCTGTGCAAATACAATAGTACGGCAGCCTGAAACTGCACAATTACGGTAAAACAACACACTATGCTTTTCCCTAAGATCATATTAAACAAGGTAAGTGAAGAGAAAGTATAACAATTAGGTTTTGGAGAAGTTTGTGGTCAATGTTGGCATGGCAAGGGGAAGCCGACATTGTTCTGGTCAGGAAACCTAGACATGCCTACTCAGGAGTAAGAACCATAGAGTTCAACGGGATCGAGTCTCTATGGGGTGTTCAGGTGTCCTCTCTCCCTCCCCCTTCTTGGTTGAGCCGTTGAGCAGAGAACTGCCTGCCCTCCTTTGTCAATGAGACCACCCTTTGACACACACACACACCAACAAAAAATGGGAAGGTCTGATATAGCACAAGCACAGCAATACACAGGAGGAAGGAGCAGCGTTATTGCGCACAGAAGGGAAAAAAACTGGACTTTCCCCAATCCATAATAAGACAGAAAAGGGAGGGAAAGAGGCGATATGAGCGCAGGGCAAGGACAACATCATGTGAGTACCACACTGCAAACACACACACACACACACACACACACACACACACACATACACACCAGGCATGGTAAGAGTGCAATAAATCACTGGTGCGATGGAGCTCTTACTTCTAAACAAACATGATTAGGATTACAGTGCGTATAGATGACAGCACAATATTTCCTGCTCAGCAGTCTTCTCAGTTCAAAGTCTAAAAGGGCTGACAAAATAAAATGTTTTAAACTAGGCTGACCAGATAAAATCCAGGTCAGGGCTCCTGTAACTTTAACAGTTGTAGAGAAAAGCGAATTTCAGCCAGTGTCATTTGTATGCAATTAGTTCCTGGTGAAATTCCCTCTTCATCACAACAGTTAAAGGTGCAGGCACTATACTAGAGTGACCATATACAAAAGAAGGCAGGGCCCCTGCAACTTTAACAGTTGTGATGAAGAGGAAATTTCACCAGGAACTAATTGTATACAAATGACACTAGCTGAAATTCCCTTTTCTCTACAACTGTTAAAGTTACAGGAGCCCTGACCTGGATTTTATCTGGTCACCCTATTTTAAACAAGCCTCATACTCTGGAAGGGAAGAAGTAGTGGATTTGGACTGGGTGGGTTGTGTTTCCTGGGAGGAACCAGGAAGTGTTTGAGGGCAACACCCACTGCTTCTGGCCTGAGGAGAGAGAGGTACTGCCTGAGAGAGTTGAGTGGAAAGGCTTTGTTTTTTTAAAAAAACTAGGTTTATTTGGAAGACAGAGTCTGAGGGGGTGCAGTACACTAAATTTGAAACAAATCTCAGAGCTATGGCACCACAAGCAAAGAGGCCCTTTTCCAAGCACTCACTGATCTAGCCTTTCTTGGAAGCAAAAGCAGGAGCACAGAATTCAAGACACGAGATTGGGATGAGGGAATAAAAGGTCTTTCCAAAATCACTTTGAGTCATAGGCCCTTTCTACACCATAGGGGTGTAGAGGGAGGGAGGGCGATCCTGGAAGTACCTAATACACACCATCTGCACCCAGGGGCCGGCCAGGGGCCATCCTGGGCAAACCGCCTGGTGTAGAAATGGCCATAGTTATAAATCATGCTCCAGAACCAGCTCTTCCTACCATTAACTCTATATGGTCCGACATTGGCGCGGGGGGGGGGGGGGGGGGGACGGACGGACTTCTATTTTACACTCTTATGTGTAGTAGCACAGCAAAAGCATGGATATTTTATTTTGGCTATAAAAGATGGGAGATATGTGAAACACACCTCCCTTGCAGATTTAAAATTACAAGTTTTAAAGGTTGTTGGTTTTTTTTACTTATATAGCAGGGCAGTGAAAGATTGCAGCAGGACCTGGATGCTTACGCACACACACACACACAAACACACCACCGCTGCCAATTTCATATCTTGTGCCTAGATTCTTCACAATGGCAGTTTCTTCAGCTCCCTTGCATATGGAGGAAATTATGAAAGCAATTATTAGTATGAATACTGGGAAATCCCCTGGCCTGAATGGGTTTACGAGTGCATAGTATAAAACTTGTTCCAACCTGTTAGTTTCAAAACTACATTGTCTTTATAACCATCTTTTAAAATCTCTCTCTCTCTCTCCTTTCTTCATTAAATGATACTTATATCACAGTGATCCCTAGACCCAGCAAGGAACGTACCCATTGGGCTAATTTTCAGCCTATTTTTGTTAATTAATTGGATATTAAAACATTAACTGCTGTTTTGGCTGATAGATCTCAAGAAGTTATTATGACATTGGTTCAAGCAGATCGGGTAGGATTTCTCAAACACAGGCAGAGGCTGATAATCGTTGATTTGGTAACTTTAAACAGTGACAGAATGAATCAGGCTGCCATCGGGTTCCTTGGACACTGAAATCACCTTTGAAATCACCCTTATTTTCACTACTCTGACTAAATTTGGCTTTCTTTTAGAATTTTTGAAGTGGATAAGAACTTTATATTTATTTTCAAGAGCTAGAGTTATGAGTAATGGACTTTTTGGGGGGGGGGGGGTATTTCCACTTAAGAGAGGAACCAGACAGGGATGTCCACTTTCTCCTTTGACATTTGAGTTATGTTTGGAACCTCTGGCTTGTGCCATTGGACAGAATAGTAGTATTCATGAATTTGTGCATGATTGTTTAGAATTTAAAATCATTCTTTATGTTGATGATCTTTTCTTGTTTATTTCTGAGATCCAGTCATCTCTGCCAGCTTTAATGCAGATGATTAATACATTTTGTAATTTGTCCAGTTATTGTGGGGTAAGGTAAATACATTCAAGATGAATACTATACAACAGATTATTTATATTATATCTGGGATCCCTTTATTTATACCTGGCAAAACTATAAAATCAATGCTTTGCTTCATAAATTTCAGGGTGTAGGGAGGTTCTTCTGCGTCACAATTATGCAACATCCAATTAAAGGATGTGGATTTGGTTTTAAGGATCTTGCTCTATATTATCAGTCTTATCTGTCGATTTGTACTAAATGTTTGTCTTTTCCATTTACATTGGATCTTCGACTTAGTCAGTTTTGGAATCTTCTTGTCTGGTCCCTCTCTCTAAATGGATGGTATACAAGAATGCATTGAGTTTGTCCCAGTCTCTACTATTAGATATGTGTTAGGACCAGAAAAGGGCCAGATTAAGCCCCAAGGCCTGCGATTCAGGACCCCTGCTGTATAGCATTTAATGGAAAGCTTGGAGGGGAAGTATGGAGCTGTACATTCCCTAGGACTCCTGGCTAGACTAATAGTAAAGTAACATGGCTGTGAGGGGGTGGAAACTGAGAGAATACAAAGGAGCAGAAAAAGTTTGGCTAGAAAGCTGAGTACAGACTGACCAACTCATTCTTTACCCTTAAGGAAATCTGTTTTAAGATCTTTGTTAAGAAGTAGAGGCTTCTATCAAAAGAATGGGGAGAGGGTGATAAGAAATTAAGAATAGAAGAAGAGCCCTGAGGCTGGATCAGACCCAGGCTCCATCTAGTTCAGCATTCTGTTCACACAGTGTCCAGCCAGCTGCTCATGGGAAATGCACAAGCAGGACATGAGTGTAACAGCACCCTCCAGCCCATGTTCCCCAGCAGCTGATGTGCATAGGCATATTGCCTCTGATACTGGAGGTAACATATCAGGACTAATAGCTTTGGTAGGCTTGGTGGGCATCACTACATCCTGCATGAGAGGGAGGCCTACTGCCAGGGGAGGAGAGGAGTGTGCCTGCTGCTCATGTCGAAACCCTGGTTGATCTGTGGAATGCAGAAATGACCGGAGTGGTTGACACGATTGCTCCTGAGCGCCCTCTCCTGTGTAGAGCTCGAACGGCTCCATGGTATACCCCAGAGCTGAGAGTGATGAAACAAAACAGGAGACAGCTTGAGGGCAGATGGAGACAAACTCCTGATGGATGCAATGAAACACTGGTAAGTGCCTATGGTAAGCTGTATTCAGGGGCAGTGAGGGCAGCAAAAAAACAATACTTTGCTGCCACTATTAAATCATCAATCTGCCACCCAGCGGAGCTTTTCAGAGTTGTCCGGGGGCTTCTACATGCTGGCCCCATGGACATGATAGAACCATCTGAGGCCCACTGTAATATATTCGCTAGGCACTTCCAGGATAAAATCTTTGGCATCCGCCAGGACTTAGACTCCAGTGTTATAGCAGGTGAATCTAGTGAGGTATCCAGAGCACAGGTTTGTCCTGTTTTCTTGGATGAGTTTCAGTTGGTACAGCTCAATGACATGGACAAGGTGCTTGGACAAGTTCGTGCAGCCACCTCGGTATTGGATCCTTGCCCCTCTTGGCTTATAAAAGCTAGCAGGGATGGAACAGCCGGCTGGGCCAGGGAAGTGATTAATGCCTCTCTACGAGGGAGTGGTCCCAGACCGTCCGAAAGAGGCAGTAGTGAGACCACTCCTGAAGAAAGCTTCCCTGGACCCAGAAAATCTTAATAACTTTAGGCCGGTGGCAAACGTTCCATTCCTGGGCAAGGTCCTTGAGCGGGTGGTTGCTGGCCAGCTCCAGACAGTCTTGGATGAGACTGATTATCTGGATCCATTTCAGTTGGGTTTCAGGCCTGGTTTTGGCACGGAAACAGCCTTGATCGCCCTGTATGATGACCTATGTCGGGAGAGGGACAGGGGGAGTTTGCCTCTGTTGATTCTCCTTGATCTCTCAGCGGCTTTCGATACCATCGACCATAGTATCCTTCTGGCAGACTGGCTGAGTTGGGAGTGGGAGGCACTGCATTACAGTCTTTCCGCTCCTACTTGACAGGTCGGCTCCAGAAGGTGGTGCTTGGGGGACATTGCTGAGCCCCGTGGATTCTCCAGTATGGGGTTCCGCAGGGGTCAGTTTTGTCCCCCATGCTGTTTAACATCTACATGAAACCGTTGGGTGCAGTCATCCGGAGTTTTGGAGTGCATTTTCATCAGTACATTGATGACACACAACTCTTCTTCTCCTTTTCATCTTCATCAGGTGAGGCTGTGGATGTGTTGAACCGGTGCTTGGCTGCGACAATGGACTGGATGAGAGCTAATAAACTGAAACTTAATCCAGACAAGACTGAGATGCTGTTAGTGGGGGGTTCCTCTGACCGGATGGAGGGTGTTCAATCTGTTCTGGATGGGGTTGCACTCCCCCTGAAGGAGCAGGTTCGTAGTTTGGGGGTTCTCCTAGAACCTTCTCTGTCACTTGAGGCTCAGGTGGCCTCGGTGGCACGGAGTGCCTTCTACCAACTTCGGCTGGTGGCCCAGCTATGCCCCTATCTGGACAGGTATACCTGGCTTCAGTTGTCTATGCTCTGGTAACCTCCAAGTTTAGATTACTGCAATGCGCTCTACGTGGGGCTGCCTTTGAAGACAGTTCGGAAGCTGCAGCTTGTGCAAAATTCAGCGGCCAGATTGGTAACAGGGACCAGAAGGTTCGAACATATAAGACCGATTCTTGCCCGCTTGCAGTGGCTGCCTATATTTTTCCGAGCGCGATTCAAGGTGCTGGTCTTAACCTATAAAGCCTTACCCGGTTTGGGACCACAATACCTGATGGAACGCCTTTCCCGACATGAACCTACCCGTACACTATGCTCAACATCAAAGGTCCTCCTCCGGGTGCCTACTCCGAGGGAAGCTCGGAGGATGGCAACAAGGGAGAGGGCCTTCTCTGTGGTGGCCTCTCTATTATGGAATGATCTCCTCGATGAGGCCCGCCTGGCACCAACACTGTTATCTTTTCGGCGCCAGGTCAAAACTTTTCTTTTCTCCCAGGCATTTTAATAGCTCAAGTTGAGGTTTTGATTGACATTGTGGCCAGGCTTAATAGTTAAAATGTTTTAAAGTGTTTTAATGACAGCTGTTTTATGGTTTTAAATTTTGTATATTGTCTTTTTAAAGTTCGAGCTTTTTAATTTTTGTAAACCGCCCAGAGAGCTTCGGCTATGGGGCGGTATATAAGTGTAAATTATAATAATAATAATAATAATAATAATAATAACAACAACAATAATAATATTCTTTAAAAAATCATAATCCAAAGCTGTTTAATTTTTCGGAAAAAAGCAAAAATAGTTCTTGGGGGTGGTATGGGGGGAAACATGTTTTTTTCTTATTTTTTTCCAGCATTTACATCTGTAGTGCTAGTTAGGACAGTTGATAGAATCTGCAGAATAAAAAGGTAACTCTTTTCCTGGACTATACCAGTTCAAATTTCTGATGATTGTTATGTTTCAAGGCAGCCTAGATTTCTTTATGACTTGCTAGCTTGCTATATGTAGGGTGACCAGATTATGACAATCAAAATCCCGGACCCCCCCCCGCCACCCCCCCAAAACAACCCCCCCCCCCCGCGCGCCCGCGCCGCCCCCCCGCGCCGCGCTGCGTCGCGCCGCCTCACGCTCCTTACCTGGGCGTCCGCTTCCCTCCGGTGCTCAGAATCTACTGAGAAACAGGCTTCCTGGCCTGTCTCTCAGTATGCACCGGGTGATGACATCATCACCCAGCGCGCTACTGAGGGACAGGCCGTGAAGCCTGTTTCTCAGTAGATTCCGAGCACCGAGGGAAGCAGACGCCCCAGCAGGTAAGTGCCTCGCGCTGCCCGCCTCCCGCCAGTGCTGCGTGACCCCCCACCCCCCCGGTTTCCCCCCACTGCCCCCCGGTTGCCCCGGATCGGCCTAGGTTTCCAGGTTAGGACCGGGAAACCCCAGGCCATCTGGACAGCCTAGCTATATGCAGGGAGGAGTCATTCAACATGCAAACACGCCATAAGAACAAAAACATGTAAGTTGGCCCTGCTGATTCTGCTATCCTTTAATAAATTGCACCCCATATCACTCATGTTTTTGGCCTGGAATATTTACAATTGTAAGCTTTCTCACCACGCCTTGAAAAGGTAAACATATGTTTTAAAAAGAAAACGGAAGCAACCGCTTCCATTTTCGAGCTGATTATGGCGGACAGACACATCAAAGTCATAAAACCTTATCTTCTCCCCTGCCCCCATTTTTTTTTAAAAAAAAGTCTGTAATATCCCATCACGGAATACCGCAACAGAAAATGCCAGCTTTATTCATTATTTTGTTCAATATAAGTGGATATTCTGACTAGCCCTTTACCAACTATCCGATTTCTCACAAAAGGGCATTTGCCAGGTGAAAGATGGATATTCCACGCAATATTCTACTTGTCATCACTTTTGTGTCCTTTTATCTCAGGCCGAGACACCCTTTGACAGATAAGTTCAGTCATCGTGGGGGGCTGGGGTGGGGAGAGAGAGAGAGAGAGAGAGAGAACAGAGATGCCTTTCTCAAAGGCAAACCCACACTGCTCCCGTGTGGCTTCTATGGAGAAGCAACAGAGACACGGAGCAGTGAGGAGAAAGAAAAAGATAAGAGGACTGAAAACCATGATTTGGGCGGCGGTGGGTGGGTGGGTGGATATGGACCATCTGTTCTATAGCAAGGACAATCTAAGACTGTGGTTTGAGTCTCATACTTCATGTAGCATCCTTTTAATAGAAAAATACAGTACAGGCACAGATCTTATTTGACATCATGTATGTGTCACAACAGAACTTCTCAATTAGCAATCAGCAAACACCTGGCAATTAATAAATGCAAAACTGCTATTACACCGATATAAGCATTTTTTTAAAAAAAGAAAAAGAAACAAACTAGCGCCACAGATTTTAAATTTAAATAGCTGTCAGCTTGCAAGGTATGCGAAGGAGATTAAAATGGTCGGCAGCAGAGACCTGGGGGAGGTGGTTCCATTCTTAGCACAAAAGAAGGAACAAGAATTGAGAATGATACTTTTGACATCACAATACTAGGAACATCCATGAAGTTTGAATAAATGAAGTTGCCTCATACTAAATTAGTTGACTGGTCCATTTAGCTGGGTCTCAGGGAGACGTCATTTTCAGAACTGGAAATATTTTTTAGTTGGAGGAGACCATGATTGATACTTGGGCCTTTGGCATACAATGCCTATGTCTTACCATGGAGCTTCTGCCCTTCCTGTAAGTATGGAATCAAGGGAGTTGGATAACAAAGTTGTGACAAAGGACAGATTTCATACTGGTTCAAATGGGCCAAAGTGTGACCAAGAGAGAGAGAGCAATTTGAAAGGCCTTTAAAAGGTGTGACATGTTGAAAACAGGGGTGAGAAACTTGGGGCCCTCCAGATATTTTGGCTTACAAGTCCCATCAGCCTTAGCTCGCATAGTCAATGGCGAGGAATGATGGGAATTGTAGGCCAAAACATCTGGAGGGCCACAAATTGTCCACCCTGCTTTAAAAGGGAGAGAGAAAGAGAGAGAGAGAGAGGCCAGCTCTGACCTGCTGCCAGCTCTGATCCCACCCACTTTGGTTTTGGCCCCGCCCAGTGCTGGTATGAGGCCCCCTCCAGGTTTCCACTGGGGCGGAGTAAGGACTTTGCCTAGAAAACATGATGAGGTAGCAGCTGATTCACGGACCTCTTTGAAAAAAGCTGAAGATTTGGTAAAAACTGCTTTTGGCTTCACAGACATCCCTTAATACGGTCTCCAGATGTTTTGGACCACAATTCCCATCCTGACCATTTGTCATGTTTGCTTCAGCTGATATTGAGTTGAAGCTTGAAACTTCTGGGGGACACCGGGTTGGGGAAGGCTGCCTTGATACAACTGTTAGGGTGACCAGATAAAATCCAGGTCAAGGCTCATGTAACTTTAACAGTTGTAGAGAAAAGGGAATTTCAGCCAGTGTCATTTGTACGCAATTAGTTCCTGGTGAAATTCCCTCTTCCTCACAACAGTTAAAGTTGCAGGGGGCCTGCCTTCTTTTGTATATGGTCACTCTAGTATAGTGCCTGCAACTGTTGTGATGAAGAGGGAATTTCACCAGGAACTAAATGCATACAAATAGCACTGGCTGAAATTCCCTTTTCTCTACAACTGTTAAAGTTACAGGAGCCCTGTCCTCCTTTTCATATGGTCAGCCTAGTGTTATGGGCCCCGACAGCTGTCAATATGGTTCTAAAGCATTATAAAGCAGTAGCGTAGATCCTGCCCTGGCTACATTGAGAGAAAAGAGGATAGTGGTATAGCCAGATCTGAAACAAAGATAAGTTCATCAGCATCATGAAGGTTCTAAAAGGCCAAGGTTTGATCTGTTTGAAAGAGAGATCCTAACAGGAAACCCGCCATGCATGCTTAGGCTGGTTTCGCCCACCATACCCTCCACTTAGGTAAATATGAAACGTTAATATTGACTGCTAGACTGAAAAGAACCTAGGTTTTACTATGTGAACAATATTCTTGCTACTATCTTCGCTGTACTTTTAGTGATTATAACTTGTTTGTACGTATTTGAGAATGTTTGCTAAAGCTTGTTATTCTCTTCCACTGTTTGAGCAATAAAAATGTATTCTTTAATACCATGTTTGTGTTGTCTAACCTGAGAGAAGTTTCAAAGACATTAATTCTTGAAGCCCAAAACACAATGCAAATCTATCCCTCAGTGAAGGCTGTTTTAAAGCCATTGCATTCTCTATTGATCTTGTGAATCACAGCTACACTCGTTCACTTTTGAGGGGCGAACTAGTCAGAGCAAAAAGCAGTTGCTCATCTCTTTACTCAGAAGTTAAATACCCTATGTTCAACTGGGGTTACTCTTGGTATGAAGGATTGCAGCTTTAATATCATCGCTCTGTCCCTCTTTTTTTTAAAAAACAAAACAAAAAAAACCTACAACAAAACCCTAAATGTCCAACATATTTCCTACATTCAGATTCTCACAAAACCAACAATATTTCATTCTATAAATTTAAACCTCTTTTTACAGGTTTAAAACAAGAAGCCTTTTGAACCAAACTTCAAATGAAGCTTGTATATCAGCTAAGGCTATTTAGGCTGCAATACCTTGGAGTAAGTCCTCTTGAACTCCATGGGACTTACTTTTGTTGTATAGGATTCCACTATCATTTTTTAAAAGTATATATCACTACTCTGTTATAATTCGTTTGTATTTTGTATGTTATTGTTTTATTTTGTATTTCATTTTTGTCTGGGCGTGTGCTGCTTTGGGGGCATATTGTCCCAAACATGGTATTAAAAAAGGTTAACTTAAAGTGACTGAAAATATGTGAGAAGTGCAAAAAAAACAGAACCTGTTTTGCAATTCAAATGTTCTTCCTCTGTGTTTTGAAAGGAGAATGTGACACAGGGTGCCTCTACAAGAGCGATTTAAAGCTCTTTCAAGGCGATTACAAATTTTACCTCTCCAAGAGCGGAGCGCAAATTGGGGGTTGAGGTGTTTTTTATCTCCGATTATTTGCATTTTCGAACATGCGTTAAATAGCGAGTTTTCATTTGCCGTGGGACTTAAAGCGCCTTATGGCCATGTAAACATGCGATTCTCCGCATGTAAACAACTTTAAAGCATGTTTCATATAGCCCGTAATGCACTTCACTGCCTCTCATGAATAGGTATTAGGAATAAATGCACTTCTCCGTATATGTGCATAATTGGGCAACCGGGCGTCAAACCGAAATCTTGTAGAGGGGACCACAGAGTGCTTCCAGACTACAGCTACCCATTCACCTAGTTTGATACTACGGCATAGCCTTCCCAAGCTGGGGCCCTCCCCATGCTTCAGACTGCAATTTCCAGCATTCCTGACCATTCGTCATGCTGGCTGGGGCTGATGGGAGTTGAAGTCCAAAACATCTGGAGGGCACTTGGTTGGGAAAGGCTGCTATAGTGTCTCGGGGAAACACAAACACACACACACACACTGAACCTCCAATGCTCAAACCTGGGTAGCCCGCAATTGTCCCTGTGGTGACCAGCAGGGAATACTGTGTTGAAGGCAGAAGAATAGAGACAGTTCCAACTGTAACATCGCCTTTCAAAAATGGAGGGTGAATCCATCATGGTTCTGTTTCAGTGCTTGGTAGCAAGACAAGTCTCACTCCATATGTGCATAAATACTCCTGAATTGATGTAGCTTGACTGCATTGTGTCATGCATAGTAAGGCCTACTATTATATAAATTGGAACTAGAAAGACCTTCCCCAAAACCACCATAATTTCTTTTTAAGAAGAACCAAAAAAGTCTTCCCTCCCTTGATGAAGTTTACACACACACACACAAAATGCACACTGGCTCAGTTCGGACGACATATTAAGCAACGGAGGGGTAAATAACAAACTGACTGTGCGTTAGGCAGGAGGAGCTCCACAGACGACATGCTGCAGCAGGCACTGCTCGGAACCGGCAAACGCCCCGGCTGCAAGGAACTTGCGGTAGCCATTTTGGTTGCAGCCTCTCCTCCATGTGTCCCCCAGCCGAAAATCAAACTGTGGATACAAGGACAAAAATGGGTAGGGTGGAGGTCTGGATTATTTTCCCCAAACGACTTTAATGCGCCCTTAAGCCTCCGTGTATTGCTGTCCCCTCACTTTTTCCTTTGTTGGGGGCAAGTGGGCTTTGAATGGAGCCTTGCTGGCAAAAGGGGAGGGTGAGGGGAGGGCAGTGTGGTTCTCCTCCTCCAGCACTCTGTGTGGAACATTGGAATGAATGGACTTTTTTTACTGCTCCAACCCTACCCTCCTTGCCCGCAGTTCTATTGAGTAAATCTCCAGAGAAATCAGTCTGGCTGCCAACGATGCCTGTCCCTCACTGCCTGAGTTCGGACGACACTTTCGGCAATGGAGGGGGAAATAGTGTACTGACCATGCATTATTTTGGCAGCGGCGCGGCAACACCCGCCACACAACATGTTGTCCCTCCCCCTGTCACGCAGCTAAAAGTCCTGGAGTCCTTCTGGGCTGCTGTGTCTCCTCCCTCCCACCTCCCTTAGTCCTCCGGCCATATCCCAGCATGCACCGCAAGTTCTGCCAGCTGTATAGGAGCAGCTGGGTTTTTTCCGGCTGCTGTGGCTGGCGAACTCTATGACCAAACGGAATAGTACACAGAGAGAGGGGGGTTCCCTCCACACGACACTTTAAACAACGGAATTCGGGATAAACAACGTGCAAGCCCATTGTTTTTCTCTGTTGTTTACGTGCCCAAAATAGCATACTGTCAGTTGTGTGTGCATTGTGTGTTGTGTGTTGCCCTCCACACGACACAATAAGCAACACAACTGACGATTGTTTCCCCCCCCCCCCCCCGGTTGATTATCGTGTCATCCGAACCAGGCCGTTGTCTCCTGAGCCAGCTCAGAAGACAGTCTGGGACACAGCATCGAAAACTCAGAAGTGAAGTGACTCAACTCTTGCAAGACTTCCGTCGACACCCAACTTCCCAGATGTCACGCGAGACAAACAGAACTCCAGCTATGGGTGGCAGCAACAGCAGCAGCAGCACGGAGGAGAAGACAGAGAGGAGAAGGAGATGGAGCAGAAAAGGAGAGAATGGGCAACAAGGCGATGAGGGAAGAGAAAACGAGGCAACAACGACAGAGGAGGAGAGAAGAAAGCAGCATCCACCTCCGGCGGCAGCAGCAGAAGAGGAGACAGCAGAGGAAGCGTGTCAGCACCGGCATTGGAGCACGCCAGTGGAGAAGCAGCATTGGCAGAGGAGACCTGGAGGAGGAGGAGAACGACCGATGGCGGCAGCGGACCAGCAGCAGGGTGAAGAAGGTATGTGGAGAAGGAGGAGGCACAGGTAGACACTCCTTGTTGAGCAATGGCAGGCATGTGACTGCCCAGACCTGCTCCCGCCCAAGCTTACAGCTGTGGCACACACGCAAGGCTTGATGCGTGTAGCTTTATTTGGCCCTTCCCGGGCTTGCTCAAAAATACTCTGGCCTTAGATCCATTTTTACAAATAAAAGTTGATTAATGATCTTAATCCCACTTGAAAAAACAACAACCCCAAAAACAGGTTCTCTCTGTTCAATGGGGTTTACTCAAAGGTCAGCCTGCATCGGATTTTAGTATGTCTTGGATGTAAATGCAATTAAATCAATGGGATTTACTCTTGAGTAAGGGAACCAGCAGATCTCTTTTTTATGAACTGGAGATGCATAGCTTCGCATGATCAAAGTAAAGGAAAATAGATCCTTCACAAATGCAAACCGGTGGACTTTCACATTGGTGGAGTATCAGGGAAATGGTTTAAGGGGGCAAAATTTAAAAATTCCTTAAAAATCAAGGGATGAACCGATCTGCTTCAAACTTGGCATGCTGAAAATGAGGGAGCTGCGGGCAAGGAGGGTGGGGGTTGGAGCAGTAAAAAGTCCATTCATTGCAATGTTCCACATGTAGTGCTGGAGGAGGAGAACCACACTGCCCTTCCCTCGCCCTCCCGTTTTGCCAGCAAGACTCCATTCAAAGCCCACACCCCCAACAAGGGAAAAAGTGAGGGAACAGCAATACACGGAGGCTTAAGGGCGCATTAAAGTCGCTTGGGGAAAATAATCCAGACTTTCCCCGCACCAAAATAATATGCAAAACAGAGGAAAAGAGGTGAAATGGGTGCATGAGAGAGCTGACGTCATGTGAGTCCCACGCTGCAAATCCAGATACCAGGCATGGCAAGAGTGAGTTAAACCGCTGGTGTGATGGAGCTCAATATCCTATCTAAAAGGTGTAAATCACAGCAGTGACATAAATGTGGGGCTATAGAGACATGTGGCTGTTGCATTCTTTAGTAAACATGGGAGCTCTCTTCAGAAGCATGTCTACTATTTTCACTTATCTGCAACCCTATGGGCACTGACTGGAAAATAAGTTCTATAGAACTGAGACTTTCTAAGTAAACTTGCATAAGCTTGGACTGAGACATGAATATTGGCCAAGACAGGATTTCTGTTATATTAGACTGACCAAATGAAAAGGAGGACAAGGATCCTGTATCTTCAACCGTAGTAGTGAAAAGGGCGTTTCAGCAGGTGTCAGATAAAGCTGCAGGAGTCAAGTTGTATAATATATCAAAACGTGTAACATCTTGATGTCTAACATCTGCCCCTGCATCTTTACAGCTACTCACTGTTCCTACAAAGCTTTTCAGACAAGGGAATAACTTTGGGTCATTTCACTTGCATGTGATACAGTTGCCCTATAAAATTTCCTTGGCATGTGAAAGGTACTCGAGTCTTGAAACTTATCTGCTTCTGAAAAAAAATCGTGCTTAAATTCCCTATACTTAGACTATACTGTGTAGTGGCAGTCTTGTTGTTAGAGTGAGCTGGTATGCCAGCTGAGCAAGAAGCCTCAATATAATTGTCCTAATGTTAGATTAATGGGAGAGAACTAGGAGATAAAAATCTCAATAAATCTGAAATAAGCGAAGTATTTGAGATTGCACTTAAAAGGAACTTGCTTGCCTGTGAATTTTGAGATAGGTTTAGCTAATTGCTTTGGAAGTGGTTTTATTTTAGTGTGTTGAACATAGGAGTACACTTGATGGGGATACTTTTGTGTTCGTTAGGGTCTGTCCAGATCATCTTTGCCTTCGACCAGTAGTTACATGGTTTTTCATACTTGAAATCTGTGCAAAGGGAAGAGGTGGTGGTGTAGTCCTGCCCCTTCGCTTTCCCTTTTTCCAAACTCTGACTGCATTTCACAACAGTAATGGCTTATTTGTAGACTTTAGAGATGCTCAGTGATATCCTACAATGATACCCTGTCTTTTAGATTCTGGTTTACAAGTCAATAAACACTTGCATAAATACATTCAGAATGCCAAAAACAAAGTGTAAGTTCACACCTCAGGTAAAGGTCAAATTTCCCTACTTCAAGAAGGGTCGAGATGAGAGCAAGGCTGAATGAACCATATGCAGGCTGTTGCATGTAAAGGTGCTTTGGAATTGCAGAACCATGTTGAGTCAGCGAAGCAAAGGAAGGCTTGTTCGAGGAGAGAACTCTTCCACCAAAGTGACTGATTTCTATGTGAAACCAAGAAACAAATCTGAGAATGCCATCTCTGCAGCGGAGGGTATGCTGGACTTCCACACTGTGATGCATCAGAGCTAGGCTGACCATATGAAAAGGAGGACAGGGCTCATGTAACTTTAACAGTTGTAGAGAAAAGGGAATTTCAGCCAGTGTCATTTGTATGCAATTAGTTCCTGGTGAAATTCCCTCTTCATCACCACAGTTAAAGTTGCAGGGGCCCTGCCTTCTTTTGTATATGGTCACTCTAGTATAGTGCCTGCACCTTTAACTGTTGTGATGAAGAGGGAATTTCACCAGGAACTAATTGCATACAAATGACACTGGCTGAAATTCCCTTTTCTCTACAACTGTTAAAGTTACATGAGCCCTGTCCTCCTTTTCACATGGTCAGCCTAATCAGAGTGCCTTTAGAACAAAGGATTGCACCTCTGGCTTGTTGAAGACAATATTCCCTGAGCCAGAAGTAGCCCAGAAGTTCTCAAGTGCTCGCACCAAGACAGAGAGCCAATCTACACACACAGGATAAAACACTTTGAAAACGCCTTGAAAACTGCATATGGAGTGTGTCCTGGGCCCCAACAGTTCTCAAAACTGTTATAAACCATTTTAAACCATTTTAAAGCAGCAGTGTAGATAGGCTGAGAAGCAATTGTGAACTCTGTGCTTGCACTGCAGTTTGTGGAAAGTGCCCTACAATCAATGGAAGACAACAACATACCATTCTGTGAACTGTCAACTGATGGACGCAACCGTTGTGCAGTGAAAATATTTTCTTTTTTAAAAAAAAAAATTATTTCCAAATTAAAACAACATAATACAACATTATACAACACACAATACATTACATAACCTACAAACCCCCCGTGCTCCCCACCCCCCAGGAGACCAACATTTTCCCATTTATACATCCTTCCAAAATTGTAATGATTCTTTTGAAGGTATTTGCCCCTTCCCCGTTCTTAACACATATTCCAAAAATGGACTCCATATATTTCCAAAATCATTCTTCCTGGACATTCCCCTCATTATTTTCATTTAGTGAAAATATTTTCAGTTATAGTCCAATACTTTGACTGGAAGAATGGTGGCTTGCAGTCCAAGCTCACTGAAGTGAGGAACACACCTATTGAGACAGCGGATACAATTGCCCAATAAGTGAAGGACACTCTGGAACAGAATGGCTAGTTGAAGAAGTGCATTGCCTTCACAGGTGACAACTGCAATACCACGTTTGGTGGACTATGGCGAGATGAGGAAGGGAGTCATGTCTTTGCAAACTTGAAAAAGCTGTTGAAGAAGACTACTCTAATTTGGGTGGGATGCCCAACACACACTTTTAAACAATTGTGTACATCGTGGGGCAGACACACTTGATGTGGATGTGGGGCATATTATTTATAAAATATACCAGTACTCCAGCTTGTACACTGTGAGAACTAAGAGCCTGAAGGAGTATTGTGACTTTGTGGGCATTGAATTCAGAAAGCTGCTTTCCCACAGCAAGACACTGCGGCTGTCCTTATTCCCTGGAATAACAAAGCTACTGCAGATGTTTCCAGCCTTAATATTAACATGTTATGTAGAACAGGTTTGTCTTAATTGTGAGGTGTAGAATTAGACATGTGACCAAGGCCACGCTCCCTTGGGGGCCGGTCATGTCAAGATGGACCTGCCTTGGGGCTGGGCATATTGTCCTCCTGGAGGGTGGCCATATTGTCCTCCTTTTTGGTTTCTAAAATATGGTCAGCCTAGCTCTTCCCAGAAAAGCAAAACTCCTCCACTTCCAGAGTGTGTTTTGAATTAGCAATGAAGCACAGTTTTATACCAATTCTTCTAGCCAACTCAAGCTGCCTTCATTACCCTCTGTGTTAATTTTCATTGCCATAGGTCAACAGAGCAACCTTCTTACGAGAAAGACAGTAAAACATTGTTTGGGTGCACAGTCAGCCTTACTATTACACAGGGTGAGGGAATCTGCCTTAGGTAGCAAATTTGGGGTTCTGTTGCAAAGCAGAAAATTATCAATTATTCTATTTATTAGCGTGGAAGCTTCATTTGGATTTTATGCCTTAAGTACTAAAATGTGTTGGGTCACTTCTATGTAATTCTATGTGGGCTTCCACGTGCTTCTGCATTTTCTTTCTTTTTGGGGGAAGAAGGAAGAGGGATGAACACAAGACTAACCCTTACTGGACAACCTGTCTGTCCTTTTGTCTTAGTTACACTTGGGGAGGCTCAAACAATTGCTTCCTCAACCCAGGGAGGCTAACTAATTGTGACAAAGTTTGGGAATCTCTGGACTAGAGCATAATAGGTACAGACTTCATAGGTTCAAATAGTGAGCAAGCAGAACGATAAAGCCACTGAATAGCCTGGAAAGAGGCATTATGGTGCATCAGGCAAATCCTCCCAAGTTCACATAATTATTGACCCGAGACATCACAGTGATTCCTCCAGAGCCATGAAGGTCAAACTGTGTTAATCTCATTGCCACCGCAGATGATCTGGTATCAAGCAAAATAAGTCGCATATTATACGAGGCAGGTGAAGCATAACCATTGCTCGGGGCCATGAAGTGAATTTTAGTTTCAGATTTTTTCTAAAACAAAAAATCTTTAAAAGGAATTCCTTTCTTTAAAAAGAGACAATGCCTTCACACACACACACACACACACACACACACACACACAAATCAACTTCTAGTTGCAACTCAAAGAGTGCAGTTGCTTGCAGAACTGTTCCCACAGAAGCACCATGGACATGAATAGAGGCGGAGAAGGAGCTGTTTATTGCACCCCAGATCAGAAGTTTTCTCCAATTGTCTTCAACACACAAGATTCCATTCCTCCTATCAGGGACCAGTCTCTAAACTATACCTGTAGCTATGCTTTCATTTAACCCAAATTAGTCATTTCAGACGGTGGAGCTGTCCATGAATGAACTCAATCGTGCTAAAAGCATTAACTGACCAATTGCTGCAATTCCGGCAGGCCTATCCAGTGGAATTTTAGAATGTTTTAAGGATGTTTTTAGGATGTTTTAGGATGTTTTAATGCAGTTTTAATAATATGTGTCATGTTTTAATCAGTTTTATGTATTTTATCATATTGTTGTTCCCCGCCTTGATCCAGACGGAGAGGCGGGTAAGAAATAAATTATTATTATTATTATTATTATTATTATTATTATTATTATTCAAACACACAAGTGAATGTGAATTCTCAACTGTAATGGTTTATTCATGTTGATGGCATTATTTTATTTTTCTTTTGTTGCTCTGTATCAACTTGATATTTCCAGTTGATTCAGATGAAACATTATTTAGGATATTTTGCCTACCTCCCCCCCTCCCCAAAAAAGTTCCTGCTATTACTTGTGTTGTCATTTAAATTTGATTAAGTAACCTTATTTATTACATTTGTATACCGCCCCATAGCCGAAGCTCTCTGGGCGGTTTACATAGGATTAAAAACAATTAAAAACAATATACAAAAATTAAAACAGCAAAAACATACAACATACACACAATCTATACATTTAAAAACCACATCAACACTTCAAAAACCACATCAACACTACAAAACTACAAAAACAAAGCAAAACAAATATCATTTATAGTAGTGTGATGTTCCAAAGGCCACAACCCAACACAGATCTAAGCCTGTTGAAATCCCTGCAGCTTATTCCCTGCAGCTTGTATCCAGATAAGTAATCATATCTTGAAATCAATGGGCGTAAGTGTGCTTAACGTATGTGCTGGATTGCAGGTGAAATATGGGTTGCCACACATGGTTGCAATAAATCATATTCAATTCTTTCTGTAGGGCAACACCCACTTGTTTAGAAAGATAAAAAGTAAATTATGAAATAAAATGCAGACCCTTCAGCTGTGCCTTTGATTTATTTCGGTAAGTTGGTATTACTTGATTAAGCTGGAAATCACGGGGACTTAAAGTGTTTAATTTTGGCTGGATTGTGCTCTGCCTTTTAAATCTAGACTGGTGGTGCTTTTGAAAGGCAAAACAGCCAAAGTCTCTTTCTTCCTCTCTGAACTTACATCAAGTAACCTGTATCAGCACGACAGGTCAACAGTTTGGTTTAGGGACATCTTGTATGCTCAAAAGGAAGATATGATAATTATGGCAACTATTATCAAGTTAAGGATTGTGCAAAAGTATTCCAAATGTTGTGATCCCATAGAATTACAAATTTTAGCATAGCACTAAACTTCCTGTTAGTGTACGAGTACATACTTGAATGTTTTCTTATTAACAGCATAATCCTACTTGGGGCAAACTGGCTGAATAAGGACAGGATATCATCTAAGGCCATTATGCCCATGGAACCCAAAGACAGGCTGGGATCCGGGATCTACACTGATGTAGTGCCACAGATCTGCCAGAACCTTCTGCAAACATAACTTGTGCTCTACCACTTAGTCCCAAAGCCAGACCAGGATTTATTTACCCGAAGAGTGCAAAAGCTTTGTGAATATGTTTTGTTTATATATGACATATGTGTCTCAGAAAAGTGAATCTTACAAAATTCCAGTGGTGGGGGCTGCGTGATGACATCATCAATATGGCTGCCACGCTATTATGTAGTTGCCCCATTTAAATATGCATAACTTCTCACCCGTTTATGCTACAGAGATGAGTTTTTTCTGAAATGTTTCAAATTTAATGACACATACTTTTTGTAATTACACATTTTTTGTTAACTCCATTAGTTTTTGAGATAATTTCGTTTGAACGTATAAAATCAGTGTTCACATTGGTTATGTGTGACGTTTAACCATGATTTACTCAAAAACTATATGACTTTCGAAAGAATACTCAAGAACAAAAAAGTTGCATTTTTAATGAGGATTAAGAAAATGTATAATAACATGGGGTTTACCCCAACGCTTGGAGAATTATGAGTGGTATCTCGTTATACGTCCACTTTCTCAGGACTGTATGATTTTACGGTTTATCATACAGGGCTTTCATTTCAAAAATATCCACCCTAAATATCTCTCGATCTGATGCACAGATTGGCTGAATTCGGACAACACATTAGTCAATGGTGGGTTGAGTAGCCAACTCACAGTTGGTTATTTTGTGGGTACTCCCCACAGAACATATTCCTACACAACTGTGGATGGTTGGGGCTGGCGTTGAGTGGACTAATAGTCAACCCAGCATTTGACTAACACAGCCCCCGCCCCTCTCCCCACCCTCCCTCCTCCTTCAGTCCTCCCAGTACTATCCCAGCAGCCTCTGCAAGTTGCACCAGTTGTAGCAGAGTGGCAGCCGCTGCTTTGGTCGCTCTTGCCGCCTGCCTCTATGGGCTTGTGTTTTAACCCACTCACCACACGCCATTAACCCACTCACCCCTCCACACAACACTTTAAACAACTGGCTTTGAGCTAAACAACTTGCAAGCCAGTTGTTTCTCTCAGTTGCTTATTTGGGCGGAATAGCATACCGTCAGTAGTTTGTGAGTGGTGTGTTACCCTCCACACAACACAATAAGCAACACAACTGATGATTGTTCCCCCCCCCCCAGTTGCTTAATGTGTTGTCCGAATTCAGCCATTGTCTTCTAACAACAGCAGAAGGACGATCAATGTAACTTGTATCACAGAGGAGCTCGGACATGATCTGGTAGAGGCCTTATCTGGATACCACGCTTTTACAGGGTCTGATTTCACAGCTGCATTTGCAAGACAGGGAAAAGTTAAAACATTTGAAATCATGAAAAAGAATCATGAATTCCAAGAAATTCTCAGCCAGCTAGGTGAGTCATTAACTCTAACCGAAGAAAAGATAGCGGGTTGGAGAAATTTGTCTGTGCCATGTACGGCCACCCTAGATACTCCTCTGTGAGTGAAGTAAGATATAGAGCCTATCTACACAAGCAGGATAAAACATTTTGAAAACATTTTGAAAACTGTATATGGAGTGTATCCTGGGCCCCAACAGTTGTCACTACTGTTATAAACCATTTTAAACCGTTTTAGACTGTTTTAAATCGTTTTAAAGCAGTAGTGTAGATAGGCTCGCAGTCTATTTATGAAGAAAACAACACCTAAGTTCCAGTCTAAGGCATTCTCCAAAGTTAAAGGGATTGACCCAACAATGCTGCCTCTATCCAAAAGATTAAAAGAAGCTATTCAGTATCATGGCTGTGGAAATGAGCAGATTGTAGAAAACCTGACGATGGGCTTGATCCTAGTGAACACAGCTGGTACTTGGAAAATGGCAGGTACCACATAAAATGGTACTATGGTCCAACACTTCCAATCAATCAAATTTATTAGGCAACCAAAAATAGGTTTTAGCCAAAATCATAAAAAATATACAATACAATACATAGCAGAAAAGTATAAGAATTCAATCAGAGTAAAATATATTAAATACAGTATAGGTAGTATATCAGAACGGCACATATCCTAAACATGACCATTGTCCTCTAAAGCAGTTCTGAGCTGAGCTGCTTTCACTGCAAACCTAGCGATATTTAACATAATGGACTTAAATGTGTCTGTCAGAAGATATATAATTTTATCCATATCTTTAAGATTAGCTACCAGTGCTAGGTATCTCTTTAGGTATTTGTCTCTAGGGATTTTATACAGTTTACAATATAATACATAATGTATCGTGTCCTCTACCTCGTGACTGCCACAAATGCATAAGCGTTGTTCTCGGGGGATGTTCTTGTATCTCCCTTCTCTAAAGTTTGTTTTCATTGTCTGGAAACGCAAATCAATAACAGCTTTGCAAAGAGGGGGGGACGTGATCTCAGAGAGATATTTCTCTTCCCCATGAGAGATTTTTAGGAAAGGGAAGCTAGAGGAGAATCTCGATATTTTAATTGCTTCCATATCCAGCTTAGCATAATGTTCCTGCAACCTATCTTTAATAAATTTATGGCTGTGTTGTATATCAGTTGCCTCTACAGCTTTAGGGTCAAACCCAAGGTTCTTTAAACTTGTTTCGCAATGACTCAGCCAGTGGTTTTTAAAGTAGGGGTTTCTCTGCTCCATTACGCAAAGGGTTATCAGTCTGTTGGATGTATGGTTTGTTTTCACATAAGAAAAGAACATCGTTCGCCAGATAGAATATATTATTGGCATTACCCCAAGTTCTGCCCTTCTATAACTAGTGGGCGTACCTGGAGGAAGGGCCAGCAATATCCTTAGAAACTTGTTTTGTATGATCTCAAGTGACCATGGTGCTGAGCAACCCCATATCTCAGCACCATATGTAATCTGTGGGATAACCATTGCTACAAAAACTCTAATGGCTGGGATAATTAACTGGCCTCCCTTAACTTTAGCAAATTTTAGTACTGTTTGCATAGATTTTTGGGCTTTCGATAGCTGATAGGTCACCAGACCATGCTCCGTTCTGCCTAAAACAAATACCCAAATAAGTGAATTGATTTGTTTGCTCCAGATGATGCTCATTTAGCATCCATTTATGTTTAGAGGGGTGAGCACCGAAAATCATAACTTTAATTTTGGAGTAGTTTACATGTAATTGTTCTCTTTTGCAAACTTCCCCAAAGGCTCTTAACAATCTCCTCATACCTATAAGGTTCTGGGATAACAAGACCATATCCTCGGCATATAGCAATATGTTCAATTTCCTAGGGCCCACAGACACAGGGAAGTTAGAATCGCTTGATAGCTGTTCAATTATATCATTTACATATATGTTGAACAAGACTGGAGCTAGCAAGCATCCCTGTCTAACACCCATAGATGTTTTAACCTTCTTTGAGAGTTGTTCCCCTTTTCCAACTCTGACTTGAATTGACGTGTCGGAATATAGTTTCTTAATCAGAATGAGGAGACGTCTGTTCATCCCAAGGTGCCATAGTTTGTGCCACAGCCTCTCCCTGTTTATTCTGTCGAAAGCTGAAGTTAAGTCCACAAAAGTTGCGTATAAATACTTCTTCGAAGAGCAGACGTATTTCTCTCTCAGGTGGTTTAATACAAAGCCCTGGTCTATGGTTGATTTACCCCGGCAGAAGCCTGCTTGTTCTTCTCCAATGATGTTATGTTGATCTACCCAATCCTCGACTTTGGTTAACAAGAATCTTGTATACAGTTTTGAGGATCTGTCCAACAAACTAATGGGTCGATAGTTGCTGGTATGGATTTGTCCCCTTGCTTAAAAATAGGGACCACAATGCTTTGCTCCCATCCACTAGGAAGTTTGCCGTTTGTGTTGATATAGGTAAATAACTTAGCCAATATGGGGGCCCACCAATGTATGTTATCCATAAAGATCTCTAGTGGGAGCATATCTTCCCCAGGAGCTTTCTGTCTTCTTAGACTTAGAATTAGGTACTTTACTTCACTGACTGTAACGTCCGGCCACTTCTCAGTTTCAGTGATACTAGAAAGTTGAAGTTGCAATCGATAGTTCATATCCAGGCCTGTGCTAACCACAGGGTTGAGAGCTTGCTGAAAGTGTGTTTCCCACATTTTAGCCATAATGGGAGAAGCCAAACCATAGGTAGTATCTTTTAGTTTGCAGTTTACCAGCTGCCAAAATTTGGTGGAGTCTCGAGCCGTGGCAGCCAGCTTGATATCTGCCCACAATTGGGTATAATAGGCATTTTGCTTTTGTTTTAGCAATTTCCTATATAGTGGACGTTTTGTCGTTAACTCATACAGCAGAGAGTTATGGGCTCCTGCCTGGGCCTGTCTGCTCAGGGTGCAGAGGTCACGTCTTACTTGTCTGCATTCCCGGTCAAACCAGCCCTCCACGTGGTGTCTTTGCTTAGGAGGTAGCATAGTTGTACAAATGGTGCCCAGTTGGTTTATCATACTATGGAACAGTGGTAGAAGATCGTATGGGTCTGCTCCAAGGAATCTTTTTCTAAGTATCAACATATTCTCACTGAATAGGGCATCCGACGTCTTCATCTGCAAATTTGTATCCCATCTCAGTCTGCGCTTCCCATACTGAACATATGGGGGATCTAGTATCGGGCCTTTCTTAATCTCTTGGAACCCTACTAGTTCCAGAACCAAAGGTTGATGGTCGCTCGTTGGTTGGGCACCAACCGAGAACTTCTTTATGTATGGAGCAGATAGCAAATTTAACATAAAGTAGTCGATGACGCTCCCCCCTTTTAAAGAGGCGTAAGTGAAGTTTCCAGATGATTCATCTAAACCAGTGCCATTAGTTATAAACATGGTAAACTTATACATTAATCTAAATAAACAAATACCCGCCTTATTTATTGTCTTATCCCTGGATTTCCTAATTGGTAAATATGCTATATCTTCCATGTTTAGAGATAGCTTTTTTAGTGCAATTGTATATTCGTCTCCTATTCTTGCATTAAAATCTCCCATCACAATGATTGGGCATAAGAGATACTGCTGGTTAACAACTTCCAAAAGGGCCTCTAAGGTCTCCCAGATGTTAGAAACATAATAATTGGATCCTCTAGGGGGGATGTATACATTTATACACATTAAACTAACCCCCTTCTGATTAGTCAGCCGAATGGCCTGCAGGAATGGTGAGTTGGTAGCTATTTCCTGGGCCTCAACATTTAGGCTGGCAGATATCCCCATGGCAAGGCCACCACAGCTCCTCCCCTTCTTATAGATCTTTTTAGCTGGTGCTGAATATACTTGATAACCTTGTAGTTCTATTTTTTGTGTCCAAGTTTCCTGTAGACTAAATATATGATAGTTGGACAAATACTGTAAAAATTCCAGGTCCTTTAACTTATTCTCCCACCCCGCAATATTCCAAGACAGTAGTTTAAGCGACTCTGTTTGTACTTCCAGATGTAGCCTTTGAGTTAAATCAGGCGTTAAAGTTTCATCATTACATCTACTTCTATCTAGGCATTGTCAGGCTTCACCAGACCTCAATTTCGGTATGTTACCTTGCTTTGGTTTGGTGGCTTCTAAAGAGATATCTTCTCCAACTGGGCTCAGTGACAGCTTTCCTTCAGATACCGCAGGGTTCATACACAGTTTGCGGTCCTTCTTTGTTTGAGCCCCACTATCTATGGATACCTGCATGTCCTGCTTTTTCTCTGGGCATTCTCCCTTGTGTATCAAGGGATGTCCATGTAGGGATCTCTTAATTATGCTGATACTGGGGTATAGTGTTTCTGGCTTATGGTTTATGTTCTTAGTCGTATATTGATCTAAGATAGGACTAATTTAATCTGAATTATCTCCCTGGGCACTATGGTTCATGGAGACATCATTTTGACATCGTATAGAGTCTCTGCAAAGTCTCTGCACCTAGAGCCACCTCTCCCATACTATTAGGGGGTTGAAGCTTATCCTGGGCTCTATAGGTGACACACTCTTCCTTAGCTTTCCTAATTGACCCTCTTTTATTGGGGTTCCCAACTACAGCAGAATCTTGGAGTGGAGATTGCACAGTGTTCTGCTTCTTCTTCTTCTTCAATAGCTCTAGCAGAGTTGATAGTCTTGATAAGGTCTCCTGTTGGTCTTGCCATGGTAGGGCATCAAAGCTATCTATTAACTTTAGTTCTTCTGGGCAAAAATATCCAGAGGGGGCATTTGAGGTCTCCACCTTTATTTGTCCCATATCTCTATGGACAGTAGGGTTTCCCAAAGATAAAAAACCTTGGGATGTGTGGGGCAAAATGCTACCCGAAGAATCATTTATGGCATTTAAATCTATCAGATTTCTGATCGGTGGCTCTGTACAGGGAGGACTACAAAAGTGCCTGTTCCCTCTTCTAAGGTTTCCCAGAGAAAAAATTGGAGAAACATCTTTAAAATGTCTATTCACTTTCATACCAAACCAGAGGTATTCCTCTTTAGTTTCGTATATTCTAGCTGCAATGGTAGATGAGGTGAAGGTGATTATAGCTCTTGCCGATTTATAGTTATTGAAGAGATATTCAATTTTTTGTACTGAGTCCAAATCTAAGTCTACTGTCTTTTCAGGGAGAGCTGATGTGAGTTGCAAAAAAATGCACTATACGCTCCTGCTGAGTTAGATTGCCCGCTGGCTTTGGGTAATTAATAAAAACCAAATTATGTTTCACTAGCTGTAAATGCCATACTTTCTTTGTCCAGTTAAGATATGTGGGGGTTCCTACCCTTCTCACTAGTGGGGATGATATTTTTTTTACTTTCAAGGCCAGTAATTGACCAAGGGTCCTGTAATGCACTTGAGTTTTGTAGTTCAACCTGTTTACACGGAGAAGTTAACTTTGGTGTCATCACAGCACTGGCATCTGTCTCCTTTACCGTGTTATTACCAGGTGTCACCACCCGTGTTACTTGTTTCTTATCTTTATCCTCCAGGATCTTAAATAGTTTGTCAAATCTCATTTTAGCCGAAATTGTATCCTTGGATGAACTTCTAATGTTTTTTTATTTCTTCCTCGCACGGCTAAGAGCTGTGATCTTTTTGTGCTTAAAGTTCTTAGTGCCTGGGCTTATGTTTTTATCTTTCTTTCTTTTGACAAATGTTTTCCCCTCTTTCCCAGTAGGGTATACTTGCTCTGTCAGATTAATAACTGCTGGGCCATGAGCTTTTGGCTTAGAACCGTACATATCTTCCTTTATTTCAAAGCCTCTAACATTAACTTCATCCACCCCATTATATTTAGATAATACAAAATCAGTAAGTATGGTCAGAAGGTCCTTACACTCGGACAAGAATTTCTTTATCCGAGTTATGTCCTCTGACCAACTAATAAAGAGTGATTTGATCAACTCATGTTGATTACCAAACAAACTAGTAATCACTTGGGAGTCCATCTTCCTGTCCTCAAATGAGCTTCGGCACTGGTTTGGTTCAGGAGGGGATAGGTCACCGTTACTAGCCCTCCCACTGTTTGAGGGAGACAGAATTGTAGACCCTTTTAAATTTCCTTGCGGTGATCGGACGTGTTGAATAAACATTGAATGGCCATCTCCACTCAAAGCCAATTCATTCGCCAGGCTGCATCTACCTTCCTCCCGCAATTCTGAGTCCAGGGATTTCATTATACAGGAAGGGCCCAATGACCAGTCCAGGATTTCATCGACTGGCCTTGAATTGATGTCAGAATCATCTTTGGGTGATAGTTTATTCCCCTCTGGGTTGGGTTGGAAGAAGTTTATTATTTTAGGTTGTTTGTAACCCTTATGGCCCTTTGCCAGAGGCACTTTCCTATCTACCACTGGAACCAGACCCAATTGTTTGTATCCTTCTCTGGTTAGAACCATTATTACACATAAGTAGGCAAATAACTACATGGAAGTTCTTATGGTGGGGGTATACATTAACTGATTGGCTCAATCTACTAACAATCTACTAACCGTATACTAAATAATAATAATACTAGCAATAACAAATAGCAAGTATCAAATCCAAATCCCAAGATCTTGCTTACTTAAAACCTTTCAGCATTGGATTACCCCCCTACTACAGACATTAATAATATCAAATTCTACCACATCCCAAGATGATTTTTGGAATAATACAACTGAAACTCTTGGAGTAATTTCTTCAGAGGTTTCTAATTT
This sequence comes from Anniella stebbinsi, assembly GCA_029215795.1. Taxonomy (NCBI): domain Eukaryota; kingdom Metazoa; phylum Chordata; class Lepidosauria; order Squamata; family Anniellidae; genus Anniella; species Anniella stebbinsi. Next base: position 113,772,009 of record JARDYH010000003.1, on the reverse strand, counting down.
GCTATTAACATGCTGCTCCGTCACTGATGTGCCTTCCCTGGACACTGAAGCAGCCTCCGCCTTGATTCTCACAGGCGTCTCACAGGCCTTTCCAATTAGTTTCCAATTAGTTTCAATCAGTTTTTCCTGGGACGTTGTATAAGTTGAAATGTTGTATTTCTTGGAAGTCGTTTCTTTATGTTATCTATGTTTCTTTATATTATCTATCTTGGAGAGTTGTTTCTTGTTTCTTTATCTGGGCGTCCTGCCAGAATGCACTTCTTTGAGCTAATAAGCACCTCAGGAACTTAGCCGCTCACAGCAAAACTTATACAAATCACAGCACCTAACACCTAACTCTCTTGTAAGTTAAAATAGACTTCTGTTCTTTTGTTTTGTTTCCTCTTCTTTCCTTTCTTTCTTTCCTTTCTTTCTCCTCAATGCACTCCTTAGGATGATTTAGTAGGCAATGTAACTCCAGTAAACACCATTCACTCCGACTGAAAGGTTCTCTTCACTAGCTTTATCAAAACAACCCGATATCAAAAGTTCAGAATTAACTAATTAGACAGTCTAAAAATAAGAGGTTAAAAACCACAACTTTAAAAAATGTTAAAGTTTTAAAAAGTTTAAAAGTAATTTACAAAAAGTAGTTTAAAATAGTTAAAAATAAAGCCACTGTTAGAGCTCTGCTGTGCTCTGCTCTGCTCTGCGAGTATCCTCCTAAAAGAACCCTTTCTCTCAACAAAAGAAGAAGAAGACACTGAGGTTAGACATCTGGTCCCAACACTTCCAGAAAATCTTGGAACGGCCACAGAAGAGGACAGTGAAAAAGAAGACGAGGAAAGTGATTTTGAAAGTGATGATAGCAGTTCCAATGAAAGTGAAGAGGACATCCAATGAAATTTATTTGTTAACTCTTCTCACAGAACATAGTTTTTATTTTGTAAATTGTAAAGTTTTGCTGAAGATTTTAAAAACATTTGTTAAAAACAATTCAACCTAATAAATAATAAATTCTAATAAACCTAATAAATAATAAATTCTATATAGATATAGATAGATATAGATATAATCATACTCGTCCTGTTTGAAATTTTGTAAAGAACATTTAAACATGTTAAACTGTAAAAATCACAGTTGAACGTGTTCAAAATGATCTGTGCATCAGATCGAGAGATATTTAGGGTGGATACTTTTGAAATGAAAGCCCTGTATGATAAATTGTAAAATCATACAGTCCTGAGAAAGTGGACGTATAACGAGATATCACTCATAATTCCCTAAGCGTTGGGGTAAACCCCATGTTATTATACATTTTCTTAATCCTCATTAAAAATGCAACTTTTTTGTTCTTGAGTATTCTTTCGAAAGTCATATAGTTTTTGAGTAAATCATGGTTAAACATGGTTAACCAATGTGAACACTGATTTTATACGTTAAACGAAATTATCTCAAAAACTAATGGAGTTAACAAAAAAAATGTGTAATTACAAAAAGTATGTGTCATTAAATTTGAAACATTTCAGAAAAAACTTTCATCTCTGTAGCATAAACGGGTGAGAAGTTAGCATATTTAAATGGGGCAACTACATAATAGCGTGGCAGCCATATTGATGATGTCATCACACAGCCCCCACCAATGGAATTTTGTAAGATTCACTTTTCTGAGACACATCTGTCATATAGAAACAAAACATATTCACAAAGCTTTTGCACTCTTTGGGTAAATAAATCCTGGTCTGGCTCTGGGACTAACTGGCCCATAGCTACTGCCCCTACAGTATATTGAAAACCCAGCTCAAAGCCACACTTACGCCTCCAACTCACTTTCTGGGGGAATGAATTTATACATACTATTTTTTCAATCTAAACTAGAAGAGGAGTAAAATTATTTCCAAAAATTTGGCAAGTCAGAAAATTGGGCAGTAAGCATTAGCCAAGGATGTAGAGTGGGGGCAGGGCAACACAACGGAATGCATCGTTGCCTTTTAATGCAATCTGTGGTTCAGGGCCTCCGTTCACAGTTGAGCTGGTCTGCAGAATTTCAACATCTGACAAATGACGGGCAGCAGTAGCTGGCACAGGCAATCAGAGGGTGTGCAGGCAGCCATGGGCTACCCGCCCACTTCTTTCTCTCACTGTACACCCTGAGCAGTGCATTGGTGCCCTGGTCAGCTTCTCTGGGGGGCCCTGCATGCAATTGCTCCATTCCTATGCAAAATCAAATGGCAATGGTCAGACCGCCACTCTCCCTCCCTGTCCACATCGTATGTGCTTGGCTAACTGGCAAAGGATGCCCAGTCCATGTGCTTTCCCCCCTTGCCCCCCTCCTATCCTTGGCTTGCAACATTCCCCCTTCTATGGAGAAGGACCATGGGCCCCCATCTGTCCCCTCCCCTCAGAACAGAACTCCCTTCTGTGCCCCTGCTTTTGTACCTCAATATGCAGCCCATTCCCTACCGAAAGGGGGTTTTTTTTTTGGCTTATGGGTCCATAGCGCAGTCCATAAAGCTTGTTTTCAACGTCCCATATTGTTTTAGGAATAGGGAACAGCCCTGCTCCCAGCAACACATCTAATTTGACACTCAGAAAGTCCGGATGGTCTACTACAGAGCTACAGAATCTCAGGCATGCAGCGAAACATTATCCGCTATTAATTGCTGCAAACCAAATTGTTACTGAAGGGACAGCTACAAAGGATGATTCAAATGTAAGCCACCCTAGCAGGAGAAGATAAGAGCTTTGCACAATTTTGCAGCCATGTCAGGTCTTGTCCAGGTCTTGTCTTCCTTTTCTTTTGCTAGTAATTTTGGTAGAAGAAATAGAGGGCAGATGAAGCAGACTGGAAAATGAACCGTCACAGAATGTGACTGAATAAATTGTAAGGTGAGCCAGCCAAGGTGTGCTCAAAGCTGCACTGGCGGGTATTTTGAGCCGCTGATGCAGAGATACCTTGAAAAGGCAGTGTGTCCTCACAGGAGGATGTTTCCTGATTAAAATTGAAGGGGATTGTGCCATCTTAAAAAAAAAACCCTCTAGGGAATTTCAAACACAGTTTAGGAGTTCGTGTTTCAGCAGAGAGAAGAGCTCTTCGGAAAATGCTGAAACTTAGAGCTCTTCAGAAAATGCTGAAACTATATGGGCTAGTTATGCCTCAGGATTGCACCCCTGAAATAACAAGGGCCAAAGTTTAGAAATTGACATCTTTCCAATTTTAAAGGGGGGGGGGGTATTAAGTCTGTGCTCAGTTCTCTCCCAATGAAAGATAAGGCTCTGAAATTAAACACTGCATTATTCCATGTTCATCCTTATTCCTGGAGTTTACTCATATGTAATCTCTTGGGGGTTTCAGAATTGCTTAAATAGTTTCCTGGCGATTTTATATCAGGATGTTCCTAACCTCCTTCTCCGATGAGTTCAGTGGTGAACTCATAACAGTTTGTTTGGCTTTAGGAACACATTAATTTATCTGGTCTGTAGAATTTAAACATCTGACGAATGACAGTGCGGTTGATTTATTCATCAGCTAATTGCTTTGCCACCTGGAGCTGACGCTTTACATATTCAGCTTCTAAAAGATCTGAAAAGGATCTCAATTATTCTTTAATTTGTTCCTTGAATGTAAAGTAGGAAAATCTGGCTTAATCAAACATTGTCTCAATTCTGTTGGGATATGTCTAGTTACCTTATAACAAGGTAAGCTTTCATTTAATCATATGATATGATAATTCCCCACTTTCAAGCCAAGTGTCCTCTTAGTTGCAATCAATTTTCCACTGGAAAAAAAAATAAACATTGTCTCTTTACTGAAATCCCAGCAGAGAAAAAGGAATGTGTTTAATCCAACTTGCTGTTAGTTCAACCGTACTAGTAATGTCTATGCTGGAAACCATGAACACAGAGAGAGAGATGCATAAACCAATCTGTAGATTTACAGTGCAGGCCTTATTGGCACACACTGATAACAAGACTTCCAGTACCATATTGGGAATTGGTTAAGTGACCATGTGGCAGCCCACTTATTCGGTGCAGCCACTTTTCAACCCATTGTTTCTGCTAGCATACTAATCACAGATTGAACCCAAGCTTGGTTCACATACAGCCTGGGCACATGAATTATTGGTGGGTATAAGCTTTAATTATAAATGCAGCCTACATGTCACAGTGTCCAGCTAGACCTTGCTTACTATTCATTAGGCTGACCATCTGAAAAGGAGGACAGGGCTCGTGTAACTTTAACAGTTGTAGAGAAAAGGGAATTTCAGCCAGTGTAATTTGTATGCAGTTAGTTCCTGGTGAAACTCCCTCTTCATCACAACAGTTAAAGGTGCAGGCACTATACTAGCGTGACCATATACAAAAGAAGGCAGGGCCCCTGCAACTTTAACTGCTGTGATGGAGAGAATTTCACCAGGAACTACTTGCATACAAATGACACTGGCTGAAATTCCCTTTTCTCTACAACTGTTAAAGTTACATGAGCCCTGTCCTCCTTTTCATATGGTCAGCCTATATTCATGCCTTTTTCATGGTGGACAGACATTGGCCTAATGCGCATGTTTTTTTTAAAAAAACTGGGTTCTTGTGAACAAGCGAGCATGCTGGTACATGATGCCTGATCACTCCCACTGAAAGCAGGAGCAGCTAAACAACCCATGATTTGTTGATTATGACATGCAAACCAAGGCAGGATCTACACTACTGCTTTAAAACAGTTTAAAACGGTTTATAACAGTAGTGACAACTGTTGGGGCCCAGGACACACTCCATATACAGTTTTCAAAATGTTTTCAAAGTGTGGTTTCCTGCTTGGTGTAGATCGGTCCCAAAACTCTGGCTCTTCTCTCCCCCAACTAACCAAAGCAATAACCAACGGTTTGTTGGAGTGTCCCTGGGTTGTTTAGCAGCTCTCACTCACAGAGGAAGTGATGAGACAGTGTTCACTAGCACACTCACTCATTCACAACAACCCAGTTTAAAAGTGTCTTGGGTTGTTGTGATGTACAAACCGAGCCAATTCAGGTTCTACCCAATTTCTTTTTGAAGGATAGATGTGTGATAGCTCAGAAGTCCAAGACTCACTTCTGTATGACACTACATAGATAATGTTTGCACCTAGGCCATATTTGATCATGATGCCACAGGAACCCAGAATGAATTGAAGGAAAATGTCAGCCTAGATAGAAAAACAGAAAGAATTCTTTCAAATGACCATTTATGTCATTATCAGCTGCCCTTCTACCCAGCACCATATTTATATCTCCAGATTTGTATATTTTTCTCCCTTTCTCTACTTTTTTATTTCTATTTTGCTTTTATTGATGATGATGATGATGATGATGATGATGATGATGATATTAATTATTAATATTAGAATTCTTTTTCCGGCCTTCCTGACTCCTTCTGCTTATGCCTTTCCTATGAATTGTACATAGTTCTCAGGGAGAATCATGCTTTGAAGATAGGAGAATTATGTTAAATGGGTACCATTTTTCAGATGTTGGCCACAAATCATTCAGTTTGGAGGTAGGACATGAGAGATCACACCTGTAATGAATTTGCTCCCAAAAGTATCCCATCTAAATTTTCCATTGTGTGTTATTCAATTTTTTGAGTATTCACTGTGTATTTTTGTTGATACGCAAATATTTGTTGATGGTTGATAGCACATGAGATTTCATAGCTGATGCCAGCCAAAATTGGAACACTGAAGTGATTCCATCACATCTGAAGTCCCCAAATTTCAATTTTTCAGGCATTTTTAAACATACGAATTTCAAATCGAAAATCTGCATTCCACATGTGTGTAGCAACACTGGAAATTCTACTGAACTTCAAATATTTAGAAATATTTGAGATACTCTGAATGATGATATGGTACTTGGTTTAAAGAAGAATTACATTACTAGAATAAGAACTGCTTCATGTTATACTTCAAGTATAATCCGGTGAGCTGCATCAGGTAGAGTTAGGAGATATAGGGTCATACCCAATGTGGTGTACCACTAGCACTGATGATGATATTGCACTAGGAAAAAATGGTGATTGGCTGTCAAAATGTTACAGTGGCAGCACCAAATTACCACATTTCCCCTTTGCACTAGCAAGCCCTAATGGTGTTACACTAGCTTTGGTTTACTTTAACACAACTTCATCATGGGTTGTATCCAATAGTGTTACAACTCTATTGGATACAACCCATGGGTTTGAATTCCCCACTTCAAAGGTCAATGGCTGGTCCTGGACCAGTCAGCCTAACCTATCTCACAGGATTATCCAGTAAATGATTTTTTAAAAAGGAATAGTCTTCATGTATGCCTCTCTAAGCAACTTGGAGGAAGAGTGGGATACAACCTGATAAATAAATAAATAGTCAAAGTTTGTCAAAGATGTAAAAGCCAAAGTCTCTTCATAAAACCAGAAACACCGATGTCAAGCTGTTTGTATAAATAGACTCATCCACATAGTTTTAGCAATCTCAAATCTAAATGAAGGGCTTGTGATGGCATAGTAAGAATCATAGAAACAACAAGGTATTAACATAAATGATTAGCCATGTGGATTAGCCTCCACAAAGTTTTATTTCTAGCGTACATATATGTGGCTTCTTCCATGTATGGGTGGGGCCTCATTGTTTAGTACAACACAATGCATATGTACCACATTAAATGCACTTTCAAGAGCAGATATACCTCACATTTGCTTGCATACATTCACACAGAATAATACAACAATGTATGGTTGGCTCAAAGTGAGATGAGGAGCCAAAGTTTTTATCCTTATTGATCTGTTTTCTGACTTTCATTGATTTCAAAATATAAACGAACAAGTGATATTTCCTGAGCTCATTGTGGGCTAAAACGGGAATAATGCTGCCTCTGCAAATCAGTTTATTCTAGTGTAAACCCAATAAACACTTGTGACAAATTATACCACCATAACCCTATATACCACAAAAAGTATTAGTGAAGAAAGTACGTATTAACAAAGTAGGTAAATGGAAAGATATGTATAAACTGTGATGAGCTGCCTCATCAAATGCAGACACAACGTAGAGATAATCTGATGCTACAACCAAGTACTTGGCTACAACAATATAGCCAGTGATGTAATTACAATAATGACCTCCTAGAGCTATTGTGTCTTTAATTAAGTCTTTATCAGTAGACGTTTGCCACTTAATCCTAACTCTAACTACTGCAGCATATCTTCTACATTTTTGCAAAGAACTGCTGTATCACATTCCTGTCAAAAAGAAGAAAGGTAATATTTTAGTTCAAGCGCCATGCACAGAGTGGAACTGTTAAGATGCATTAAGGGTACAATTCTATAGTGTTGGTATGCCAGCTGAGGGGCCTTAGGCTTTGATGGAAGCCCCGCTATAACAGTGCAATTCCAGACACACCATCCTCTATGACAGATGTGCTGGTGGAAATTCCCCTTGGAATGCTGAAACAAGGCAATGTAAAATTTATTATTATTATTATTATTCCACACCAAAAACACCCCATTCATAAAGCCATAATAAAAGCAGATAAGAACTACACCGCACTCAACCAAGCACTACAAAACGAAGATCAAAAATAACCACCCACACTCGCAGAAAATAATAAAAGAAAAATGGGCACAAAAAGCACTCCATGGGAAGTACTACAACATAATACAGAACCCACAAATAAACAAAGAACAATTGTACGAATGGCTCAGGAAGGGTGAGCTCTTTCCAGAAACAGAAGGATTCCTAATAGTTATACAGGATCAAGTTATGGCAAACAAGAACTTCCAAAAATACATCATAAAAGATAACAGTGAAACAACAAACCTATGCAGGAAATGCCATCAATTCCAAGAAACAATAGACATATAACAGGAGGATGTAAAATTCTGGCAGGAATGGACTATACAGACAGAAACAATACAGCTGCAAAAATAATTCACCAACAACTGGCCATCAAATTCAACCTTATCAAATAACCTACACCATACTATACATACTCACCCGAAACAATCTTGGAAAATGCAGATCATAAAATATACTGGGCCAGAACAATTCATACAGACAATACCTTGCAACCAACCAGACATAATGTTCATAGACAAAAAAGAAAAAACACACATACCTCATCGACATAGCAATACCGAATGACAAAAATGTTGTTGAAAAGGAAGAAGAAAAGAGAGACCAATATACACCACTGGCCATGGAAGTCAAAGAACTATGGCAACAGGAAAAGGTCACAATTATTCCATTAGTCACATCAGTCACTGACATCACATCAAAAAAAATACAGAAAACCTTCAGAAACTGGACCTACCAGAATACATCCACATCAACATCCAGAAAGCAATCATAATTAAAACATGCTCAATAGTCAGGAAATTCCTGACTAATCAGTAAATGACAGCATGACTTGGCAAAGCCCATCACGTCCATCAATAAAAATGGTCACAAGCGAGAAAAGAGAGATAAGATAAGATAATAATAAATCATTTTTTAAAAATCAAAACTAAAAAGCATTCAAACTTCAATTTAAAAACAAACAAAACACTACCTCTTGTAATTTCTTAGTGGCTATGAACCCCTGATAATATAATTAGCATTGTTCATTGTTCACAAACAAACACTTAGACATAACAGTCGGACCCCATGACTGTTCAGAGGTCCAGACAGGCATTCAGGCAAAGTGTATCTTACAAGCAGGGAGTGGTAAGAAATGGGTATTTTCTGTTGTTGCGATGACACTATTGTTAACACAAACACGGAATCTTTGAGTCGGTCTGTCAGTTCTACTTGACTTTGACAGACTCACAGGCACCGGAGAAAAGAGCAATTTTCTACTTGTTTGCTTAAGCAATTCTTATACTGACTATGGAAACGTCACTCTTTGCCCTATTCCTGCTGTACTCAGTTTCAAATATGAATATTTCCATTCTCCCCCAACCCCTTTCTACACAGGTGAATATAGATGGTAAAGTGATGCTGTAGTAAGAGGGGGGAATGGAAGAAGAGGTGAAAAAGCACATGAGGCTTACAAATGGAAGAGGATGACGTCTCTGGAACCCCCATAAAATCCCATGAATGAGGCAGACAAACTGCAAACATAAAGCCACTCACTTTGCAATTTTTGCATTGCCTACATTTAAGTAAATGAAAGCTTGAAAATGAGGAGGTATCACTTTTTCTCTCTCTAGAGACATGTTCGCAGGGAAGCGGCCTGTGCTCCTGGTGTGCTGTCTTAGCACATAGCTGGGAACGGTAGAGGAAGTCACACCAGAACCAAAGAGATATGCTTTGCTATGTTGCTCCTGAATTTTATAAATCTTTCTGGTATGTGGATGCCATCAGCTACACTGATCCTACAATCTTATCAGTATGTAATGCAGAGTATTTGGTCAGAGGCTGTGTCATCTAGACTGTCATATATGTTACATGGATAACAGGGCCAACTTCAGTGGCTCCATTACTCCTTTCCACCACGCCTAATCCTCTTGTATTGATATACTTGATTCAATTTTTTTCATTGGGTAACACAGTTTTGTGTCTTTCTCTGAAGCTTGGAAATGATCTATATGTAACTCTTGTAGTGCTGTGGAGTGGTTTGCCACAGTATTTCAGTGGCAAACCGCCATTTTATCCTCTTGCTTTTTTGAAATACTTTTGGGGAGCTGTCCTGGAGACTGTGTGACACCCTGCAGGGTGCAGCTTGCGGAATGGGGCAGGAGGAGGGAGGAGGGATTCCAGGCTGCGGAAATGGTCCCTGGACTTCCCACAGTTCCCACCCTTGGTCTAAAGAGGTGGGCACTGTTGTTGTAAGTAATAAACACCACTTTCAGCCCAATTTTTCTAAAACACTCTTCTATTAGCTATCAAGATGTGAGGGTTGCCACAAACAGGGACCTGACTACGTACCAATGGATAAAATTGTAGCTCGCCCACTGCTGCTGTTCAGGCTTATCTGACTGCTCATACTGTGCGATTATAGCAGGAGATTTAAAGTAGTCCAATCCCAATGCAACTCAACGTTGTAACTGGGCTACACTGGGTCCTTCTATTAAGGCCCAAGACATGACCTGAGTCCATTCGCTAAAATTTTGCCTGAGCGATCAGCCTGGGAAGGTTAAAGCCACTTTGAGCGACTGGGGGATGCTGTTTTAAGTGTGGGCAATGTGACATCTACCACCTGAATCTGCACTCTTAAATAGCTGGTCTGGTTTTTTCGAGATATATTTTTGAAGAATTGTAGGAGGGAGTCCCCTCAGCTCCTTAGCTATTTTGGAGTACACTTCCTAACCAGCTTTTGAGGAAGATGCTGCTCTGTTGCTGCTACAAATTGTTCTCCTCTTCTGCACCACTTTCTCTAAAGCTAAATTATCTATAGTTATAGGAACATAATGAGACAGTTACTATTAGTTTCTCTAGCATATAAAGAAGATCGGAAAGTGTGGGGGTGGGAAGAGCCACAAGCACATAATAATGTACATTGTTTTGTACAAACCCACACACACTTGTCAGGTCTGAAATGTGCCAAGTAGAAAAGAGAAATAAACAGTATTTGGTATTGAACTAACACATCTTGTCATGGCTACGACCACTGTATGTTCACCAGAGATGTCAATTCTTTCCAAATTGCCCCTTTTATCCCCTTGTGATTTGTCCCTTTTCTCAAGGTCCTTTCACATCCAGAATTCCCCAGAGGTTTATCAACTAATTAGGATCAAAATCTCTCTCTTGAAGAAATAATGTTACCAATGAAACATACTCCTGAAGTTTGAAATGGCGGGGAAAGAGTATACAACAGCCTCCTCACATTTAGATTAAGTACAGAAAAGGTCTGTTGCTCACAGTTAGTGACGATAAAGAGAACAGCCATCGCAAAAGCACATTGCCATGGCATTAAAAAACAACCAAATTTAACAAATGTTAAATGCATTTGCTGGGCTTGGTAGCTACATAATATCCTGAACAGCATCACTACAACAAGCATAGGAGTGTCTGAAAGTGTTTGATTTAATAAGCCATGCTAAAGAATTCTGGCTTATTGTTAAGACTCAGCTGTCCCACTAAATTAAATTGAACTCTTTACAACTATCCCAGAGTTCATTTCTGCAATTGACAATGGAGTTATTTTTTAAAAAGGAAGTTATCACCTGTTCAGTAACACCCTACGAAGAAAGCACCATTGCAAACATTCAATGATAAGTGAAGAGACAGGCGAGAAAATTGCATTTTAATGCCTAATTTCACACCTTCGAACCAATATGCGAATTGAAACTTTGTTTTCCTTCAAAATCCACAATTCTCCACATTTTACAATGGAGTTCTCCAATCAACAAATGCATCATTATGTGCAAACAAAAGTGTGTATATTAGTGAAGATAATAACATTAAAATGCATTATATTAGGAACATTGCTTGCAAACAATGTGTACATTTGGCAAATTGTATACAAAAATGCATGCATTAGGAGAAATGCACACAAAAATGAATACAAAGCAAACTTAAGATATGGAAAATTCTCAAAATTTGGGACAAATTTAATTTAATAGTGGAAAAATGAGAAAGTGAGAGAAACCGACATTGACAGATTCCTCCATCTCTTAAGGCTATCTGTTTCTCTTGGAGGGAGGGGATTCTGTGAACCTACTTTCCTAAATTTAAATGTGGATTTGTCTCTGGGAAACCTGCAACTACATATTGTGTGAACTTTTCTGTGCCCTGCCTTTACTGTATGGTAGACTGACCAGATAAAATCCAGGTCAGGGCTCATGTAACTTTAACAGTTGTTGAGAAAAGGGAATTTCAGCCAGTGTCATTTGTATGCAATTAGTTCATGGTGAAATTCCCTCTTCATCACAACAGTTAAAGTTGCAGGCACTATACTAGAGTGACCATATACAAAAGAAGGCAGGGCCCCTGCAACTTGAACTGTTGTGATGAAGAGGGAATTTCACCAGGAACTAATTGCATACAAATGACTCTGGTTGAAATTCCCTTTTCTCTACAACTGTTAAAGTTACATGAGCCCTGACCTGGATTTTATCTGGTCAGCCTACTGTATGGTACTAGATGGCGGCTTGTGCTTCACTCATATATCTGTTAACCCTGTTCTTTGCATCCAAGCAATATAAATGCAAAACCTTATCCTCCTCATTACAGGAACTGTGACCCAACTAAACAATATCATGCCTCCTGAAATATCTAATGGCCAAATAAAAATGTTGCCGGGGCTGACAGAGGCTATTCTCTCTTTAGTTCCAAGTCTTCACTTTCTTTCCTTGCAGATCACCACAGAAGGGCAGAGCCTTTCCATGTTATATTGTACTTTCTAACACGAATAAAAAGCTACCAAAAAAAAAAGCAAGAGGGCCTTTCCAGGCCTTCACTCTGAGCTAATATATTTCCCTTGCATGTACTTGCCGTGGCACTAACTCAATGCCCAAGGGAACAGCCCAGTTCTGGCAGGCTGGCAAGACACTGCTCCCAATGCAACGCCTGGGATGACTGCCAGGCAGTGCAGTAGCAATAATGAACATGGCATCCACATCTCCCAGATGAAGAATGGGGGCTTTTCTACCCCGGTGCCAGTCCTGCCAGTTGTCACAATGCTGTTGCCGACAATGAGCTCTAACACTGTCTCTCCAGCCAAAGCTACTGATGGATCCATTTAGGTAATGTTGCAAGTAACCTTTCTCAAAAAAAAGGGGGGGCATCAGACAGCTTCATTGAAGGCTGTGCGTTGGGGAAGGGCTGCTTGCAGAGCGGGGCTGGGGGAATCACTCTCTGCTTTTCTTTTAATGAAAAGACAGCTAAGTTGAAAGGGGTTTCTGCTTTATACCACATTTTGCTGTTTGGTGATCATATGTTTGCCCCATGTCCCACAATGAAGACATGAGACAGGATTTGATGTCATAAAGGGCCTCAACTTTTATTTCATTTATAAATAAGTATTAAAGCTTCAACCTCCTTAACTAGCTGCAGATATGTGAATGTAAGGAGAGAGTTGAGGAAACTTCTCACTCACTCCATATTTGGGCAACACCATGCCACCTGAGCTCAGTGCACTTAACTGATCCATGCCTTTCACCACTGGCTCACCTAACACCTGACTACTTGAAGGTTGAAGCCTCCAGGGCAGGGCCCAAGGACAGCCCCTCTCCTGCAGCCCTGTTAACTGGCATGTTGGATAAGTGTTGCTTCACCATAAAGATACCTCAGAATAGTCATCAGGACAGTACCCACATTACCTGCCAGTTGTGACTCCCAATCATCACAATATCCGATTTTATTACTTATCTGGGAATACTCATTCCCAGAGATATATCTCAATCAATTAAAACGAATTTGAATGAGCTGGTTAGTGAGATCGCATGAGATATAGATAGTTGGGCACCGTTAAAGTTGAGTTTGTGGGGTAATGTCAACACACTTAAGATGAACATTATACCTCAAATTCTCTATGTTATGTGTGGGATTCCTTTACTTATAACTGGCAAATGCTTTCAACAACTTAATGCTTTGTTTCGTAAATTCTTCTGGGGTTCTTCCTCACCTCGAATATCTTTGAAACGGATGCAGCTTCCATTTAAAGAAGATGGGTTTGGTTTTCCAGACCTTGCTTTGTACCATTGGGCCTATCTTTTGGCTCGTACTAAGTTTTGGTCTTTTCCAGTTCACTTAGATTTGCCACCCTGGTCAGTTCTGGAATCCTTATGGTTAGACCCTCTTCCCAAATAGATGGCACTCGGTTCTCAACATATTAGAATAAAAATAATCCCCTCTTACAATCTTGGCTGCTAGAGAGGTGTGGCGTATAATGTCACGTCAATTGCAGTTTGATCCATTCTCTCACACAAAATTGACCTTATGGGGAAATCCAGACTTCAGAATTGAAAAGAAAGTGTTCTTGTGGAGGACATGGACGGATAAGATGATTTTTACTTTGGATCAATTAATAGGCCCAGACAAGTTTTTGACATTTTCTGATTCACGTGCTAAATATAATTTACCTATTATGGCTGAATGGCAATACTTGCAATTGCAGCACTCACTGGAATCTAGGTTTGGTCTGACCACTTTCACAGCTTCAGAGCCTCCATTATTGTTAGAAACACTTATAGCAGCTGAACAGACATGTTGACCCATGGCCCATATATACAACTGTTTAGTAGTAGTAAATAAATAGGATACCCATGGTTTAAGACAGAATTGGAATAGATAATTGGAGTGTCCTATTTTGCCTAATCAATGGATTGTTGCGTTAGAGTTTGTATCTGAAGCTTCTATGGATCTTAGGCTATGTCTTATTCAACAACAACAAAATGTTTTGTAGATTTTATTGGATTCCACAATGCCTTTTCAATAAGGGTCTCTCTAACTAACATAACTGTTGGAGATGTAATGCATTTAATGCTTCTTTAACTCATATGTTTTGACAATACCCAGTAGTTGCCCACTTTTAGGAGGAGGTTATAATAAGGATAAACTTTGTACTGAAACAATCTATAATATGGAACAACGTGCATGTCCTCCTAAACTACCAACCGGCTTCTTGGAAGTTAACACATGGTCAGCGCAAATGGATTTTCAGAGCCCTTATGACAGATAAAAGACTTATAGTATCACGTTGGAAGGACAAATGCTCACCTTGCACAAGTATAGATACAGTTCTTAGTGCTAATCTTCTGTCTTTCCCTAGAAGTATGATTCCGACATGTTCACTGACACTGAGCAGGAAAACCTATTACCACTATTCAAACCACCATTGCTACCTTTCCAGTCGGTGCCATGTTATCATGCCATTTATTTTTAACTTTTTTAAAATTAATAGCACTTAAAGGAAAGATTGTTATAGAACTAAAGAAATTGGGTTTTTTTTAAAAAAAAACTGCTGACATTCTAGTCACCACTATTTTAGCATCTCTCCCCCTCCCCTGACACACACACAACTCACACAACGCGCTCACACACGGCGCACATCCTCATGCTGTAAAATTACACATAGATCACTTTATTTTTCTATTGTTTTCCATTGTTAAAATCGGGTTCGTATAAATGCGCTATAGCACAAATAGAACAATGAACAAAAAGATTGACATGGGGGGAAAGCCTTTTAAAAGCAGCTGTGAATTGTACTTTCCCTGTCCTTACTTGTGCAGCTGACACGGCCATTAGCATGGATGGAATACAGTGGAATCTACGCATGGAAGAAGTAGAATACCCCTGATAGCGTGGAAAGTCATATTGCAATTACACTGATTACTTATAACAAAAGAGCAATGATGGATGGCATTAAGAGCTGCCTGTTTAGAAACACCCTAGGTCAGAACAGTAGGGCTGGCTGCTCCTTCTGCAATGATGATGGATCTATTTTGTAGCCACATTTTGATGTTACATGAAAAGTAAAGATTTCATCGGAAAGTTGATTGCAAAACAAAGTGTGGGGAGGGGGGGATGGAATGGGAATCAAATGGTTCTGCAATACAGAAGTCCGATGGAGATGTGAAATAAAATAGAAACACAACCTTCTTTACTTATTAGGCATTTTGAAGACAAGATGTGAACATCTTTGCCCTATACCATAGCCGACCCAGTATAACAAAGCATAGCCTTGTTATTAGAATAATGAGCCACTAGAAAACTCACAATTGCTGATTATTTCTGTGTATTATCTCCTCTCAAAATGTGTTAATATCAATTAACAGGCTGTCCACCAGAAAGGGTAAGAAAATAACAATTTCTAGCAATCATTAACCTTCAGAGAAGAGCCTTGTCAAAAGCTGCGGAGACCATAAATAATAATGTTGCTCCAACCTGCACAGTTTTTTGATGCTCAATACAGATAGAAGATACATTACCAAAGATTAATTCAGTCAGCAATCATGCCTGGGATCAAACAATAATGCAAAGTATTGGCTTATGTTATTGCTAATATAAGGATTGTAGCACAAATAAAGAAGCAAAGAGAAGTGATACTGCAAACAATGTGGTATTATGTCCCCAACTATTTGTTTCTAAATTAAGAGACACCAAGATTCAAGGTCTTTTAAAGTTAACAGAAAGTAGATTGCTGAAAGAAAGGAAAAAATAATTTACAAACAAATGTCAGCAGCCCAGGGCATTCAACAATATATGTATATATACTATGTGTATTACATAAATAAGTAGATCAACACAAAATATGTAATGTCTCAGGCAATTAATTTCCAAAATAAAAAGTGCCAATTTTCAAGTCAACATATTCTGTCACTGTGTTGCCCACACGCCCCATAGCTAGGAATGTGAAATAAACGGAAACATGTACAAATTAGTACTGTGCAGTACAATCCTGTACATGTCTATGTAATAGTAAACTGTGCCGAGTTCAACAGGAGTTATTCCCAGGGAAGTGTATTAAAAAAAGATCATAGCCTTAATGATTCCCCTAAGGCATAATGAACATTTCACTTACTATAAAATGATTTCCTAGGCAGCCAAACACCACGACTGCCACCTTTTTTGTAAACCTGTGACTTGCCTAAAATTGCCCCCACCATCATCAGTGCCGACATGGCCAAGACACACAGACCTGTGATCAGTTCCCTCAACATTAACATTTTAGCTTTAAAATGTGGAGCTAACACCAGCCACGGAGGGGCAATTCAGGTCAAGAAAACATTGTAGGGGGAAAGATTAAACACCCTTCTCCAGTTAAACACCTCCTCCCTCACTTGCATTGGCCAACTAACATTTGCGTGATAACTGACTTAACTTGCAGATCTTGTACTCCGCTCTCAGTTTTACATTCCACTGCCGCATGATGAGAAAATGGTAACGACGTTTTCATTCCGAGGGCAGTGAGATGCAGAGGGGAAAATGTGCAAAGAGGATCAAATTGAATGGCTTGCCAATAATAATAATAATAATAATAATAATAATACAACCTCAGCCTGCCCACATAGTATCGTGGAATAAAGGATGGCAAGGGCTTTGTTCTTGTTTAATCATTTCTAGATCGATGTGATGCTATATTTTCAGCTGTAGCAAGATTCTTTTCTTGAGCTTTGTATACATGATTCTCCGCAACTACAGAATGATAGATAGCAGCACTGGATGCAGAATTCAATTCTTGGAGCACCATCACACCAGCAATTTTCTGCACCCTCGCCCTGCCTTGTATGTGTTTTTGCCGCGAGGTACTCGCATGGCGTCGTCCCTGTCCTGTTCTCATCGTGCCCCTTCCGCCCCTTGTTGCAAAGTATTTTGGCACCGAGGAAGTCAGGAATATCCCCCCCCTTGCTTTTTCTGTTGTTGGGGGCGTGTCTATTGATGAGGAAAGGGGAGGGCAGGGTGGTTCTCCTCCTTCAGCACACGGGATCCCCCGCCCCTTCATCTTTCCCTGCCTGTCCCTTCCCTTCCTACCCTCAGGAACAAGTCCCCACCCATTAGAGCCCATAAGTGAAAAGAGAGGCCCCGGTATGGCTATGATCGTGGAAGGGAAACGGATATCAAAACTGCAGGTACATGCCAATAAAAAAAAAAAAGTAGGTGTGATGAAGTTCCTGGAGAAATCTCAGTTGCACTTTTTCAATTAAGCAAAGGCATCCAAAGCGAAGCACTTCTATCTTGGGTTGATTTCAACGGACAGTTCAAGTAATCCCCACCCCCTGAAATAAATGGCACCTAAAAATGCATAATTCAGGGTGCCTTGGGTTCCTCCTAGCCCTTCACGTTGTTGAAGATATTCTTGAAAGTGTGCAGTGATCTGGTGTGAAACATTGGAAGCCAGAAAGGCTGCTCAACAGTCTCAGTGATCAAGGGCAGGACATCAGCATTCTGCAGGGATCCTAGTGACTCCTGCAGGTAGTAGAAGTCAAATAATTCTGCAGAATAAAATATATTAGGTGGACTTGCTTTATTGTCCATAATTTATACACAGTGCATAGTATATAAATTATATATTAAGTGCACATTAAGTGTATTAAGTGTATTAAATTAGCATAGCCTGTGCCTTCCAAAGCCCACCCCATTCCTGTACGCGCTCTCTTTTACCAGTACAATGTCGTATTTAAAAGGCTAGGTCCTTATAAGGGAGAAGGACTTAAAAGAAAAACATGGGGGGGGGGGCTTGGCATGTTTGCTGGCAACAGATTTGTGGGCTGGATTAGACCCATGGGCCGGAGGTTCCCTGCTCCTGCTATAAGGAAATAAAAGGAACCACTAGTGGCCGGCAACATAAATGTGGCATGCAGAGAGGACCGTCTTCGACACAGAGGGGGATGGAGCCTCAACAGCTTGTACAGAACTTTTTATGTAAGTCATACCCACAGTGCTTTGGACTAGGCTCACTCGATATAGGCTACCAAGGATGGGGCGGGTTTCCTATTACCTTTAATAGGAGGTGGATTGCAACTCTTTTTAACACAGCTGAAGGAAAATAACCACACTTAAAACCAATTTAAAACAAAGTTTTAATAAAATGTAATTGTAGATTGGAATTTATGTTACTGGCAGACTAAGGCCTTTATCACACAGGCGGTTTGATCCACACCCGCCACTACTTTAATCCAATTCTTACACATGATGTCATTCCCCCCTCGCGCTGCTCTTGCACCCCGGGTGCTCTGTTTCCCGTTTCGCTTTCAAAGTATCCCTGAACGGGGATTGTCCGTTTTCTCCCCTCCTCCGCAGGCTTAGCTGAGGAATTGGAGCAAAACTGACCACGTGTGATCAAAAGGCTACACTCGCATAGGAAACGGAGGGGGGAGCCTGCAGAAGCAGACTGGGTAGGTGTGTGATAAAGGCTTAATAATCATTCTTGAAGCCCTTTCCTACTGTTGTGAGGGCTTGAATCCTTTCTTGCTTAAATCATGCAATTACACTCAAGACCCTCCATTTTGGGTTTAAAAATGTGAAACTAATAATAAAAGACAGGAATTAGCATATCCCACAATGTACATAAATGAATGGGTGTTCCAATTATAGTTCCTAACAGATGATATTCCCTATTATCTAACATCTTGTGTGACATTTTGGCCTTTCAGATAACAGCTGTTGAAGATCATATGATGATAAACCATAGTGACATAACTGAAGGTTTATTGTGAATCTGTGATGATCTGAGACACAAGGGTGCCATTTGGTTTCACAGGGAAAACTCCCATCGCTACTTTTTCTTCATTCACCCTGATGTAGTAGAAACGCACAATATTGTGGAGCAGATTTGCAGAAGCTGAATGCCCCGGCTATACAAGCAGACTCAACTCTCCGATAAACAACCCTGAGCAGTAATTTGCATGCCAAGCTTGCAGACAGCCTGTCTGAGCATGGGAGGAATGCCTTTAGGCAAGAGATGGCACAGAAGACCAAAGAGGGATGTGCTTGTGGTTAATAAGCAGAGGGGAGTCTAATCCATGGGCAGGTTCATTGCAGGTTATAGCACACGCCATGTGGAAACTGACATGAAACGCTGAGGAGCACGTCGTTTAATCACACTGCTCCCACAACCTCTGCTCCCACAAATTTTAACACCTCGGCTTCTCAACCTGATGCATCGATTCAGTTAATTGTAGTGTGATCTCCGGCTTACGCTGTTCCATCTTAATACCTGGGCATGCAAGCTATGCAGCAGGAAGGGCTGCCAGTGCTGCTCCATCTGTTTGAAATACGTTGATTTGAACTACGCCAATAAATATGTACTAGGCAGAATACTACTTTAATTCATAAGGTTGCAGGGAGCATGCAGCAGGGCCAATCTCTTAACTCCGTTTAAGAGTTCAGAAGCAAGCTATAGGAGCACATTAACATCCCCCCTCCCTTAACCACAGTAAAGGGATACATTGGTACCAACATTAACCATGGAGAAGACTAAACATGGTTCCCATTGAACCCGGAACTGAAGCCAGGGTTTGACGCTAGTTCACAAAAATCCTGGTTAAAAGGGGGCCTTGCCGGCCTTTATCATAGAGAATGATGTATCCTTCAATGATGTAGTTCAGTTGGGGAGGGTTTGCTCTGTGGACAGGAGGAGCCATGGAGAGGGGGATGTACCCCTGCCAGCAAAGGGAAAAGAGGGATGTCCTGCCCATAGTCTCCTTTGACCAACCAGCATATATATTATTTCTTCCTTCTGAAGGCTGAGCTCTTGCCTCCTCTATCAACTGCTCAAGCCTCCATAAAGAGGTCGACCTCGCACTATGATTGCTCTGCAGGAAAGTAAAAATCAGCTACGGTACAAAAAGACTGTCCACGTCCTATAGGGTTAAACACAGTAGTCAATTTCCAGGTGTTTTAGCTGTTTGACAAGACATTCAGGGCCAAAGATTCAGTACAAATTGCCTTTCCATTTTCGCACTACAAAACCATCTTGACTGGGCTTTACACGGACATAAAAGGGATTAGGTGCTATCTAGCCCATACCTGTTACATCATGTGATGGCCCCAGCTCATCACCTTGCAGAGCTACATGAAGAATGTGCAGGGTTAGTCAGGTGTGTGGTAATAAGATCTCTTCTTCTTCTTCCTTTTAAATGGTGTGGCTTCATTCTGGTCTGGCAGCAATAGTCTAGGGGACTGAAATTCACCATTCAAAACATTACATTCCTTGCAACTGTTTAAGACGCAGCAGGAATGCCACTGCTAATCCCATTGATTAGCTGCTATAATGACTCAAGGGGTGTGAGCCATAATAACAAGACTTTGCATGCCAAATCCCACAGGAGAATACCTGATCACGGGGCGGGGGGGGGAATAGATGTGCACCTGGCAGAAGAGCCCATTTGATAATAGATATTCTATTGACATGTCAGACACATAGATGAGAATCTGATCCCTTTTTTTACTTTTTTTTTTTTTTACAAGCAGGATGACTGACATAAACGGCATACACGTAGCACTATAAGTTTGAATTCCTATTAAAATAGCATGGAAAACTGATTATAATCTTGCTTCTTTCACAATTAAAATTTAGGTTCAACTAGACATTATGGTTGATTGGGATATAACTCTTCCCCACCCCCAATCATTGAATTTGAGCATTAATTTCCATTAATAAACCTCCAAATTAGTTTTTACAGTTGGGAAATGAAAGTATTAGCCAGATGCACACTGCCCTATCATGTTTGATGTGCTTCCCTTTTAACAAAGGAAACATGTAAGTTAGCACACTTTGCCATTCAGTGTTCATTAGTTCAATTAGTTATGTTGAACAGTTTGAGAAGTGAACTAATTGAACTTCAATACTGACACTATTGAAATCCAACCACTATTGAAAATACAATGACCTGATTCGCTGGGTGCTATTGTACATATTCAAGTCACGGCGGGTGGATAGTCACCACAGCTTATTGTGATGTGTAAACCCAGCTTGTTGCCGTACATAAGAAGACACCCAGAACCCAAGGGCTGTAGAAGGGATTCGAGGTGGCTTGTTAATGATGGCAACAAACCACCCTGCCCAAGTTCGCACATCACAATAAGCTGTGGCTATTGTCCACTGTAACTTGAATATTCCCAATGGTGGCTAGCACACACCATGACTATTTTAAGCCACAGTGGGCACCAGCAATCATGCAAACCGGCTCACTATCTTCCCCAAGTTACAGAAATACGTAATCATTTTCGTGTTATCAAATATTTAATTAATACATCAAGTTAAAAAAAATCATACATTAACTTAGTTGGGGGGAAATGGTAAAGAGAGGCACATGGAACAATTTCAACTTTGAATTTAGCACTAGACAGGCCACTGATGATACATGAGTGTTAACCAGTAGAAATAAAATTTGTGCTACTATTTTTATTTCTACTGAAGACTCTTAAATGAATTTTAAAAAAATAAGTTGAATAATCTTGGGCTTTTTGATAATTAGCATGTTAAATTTAAATTCATGGAGGGTAAAGCTATCAATGGCTACTGGGGGATTCCTCATGAGAGAACTTGAATCTTCAGGACTAGATGTCCCAAGGAAACAGTTTGCCTCAGAGAATCATGGCCCTACCCAAGACAGCCCTGGACCCTAAGGGGTGATGGCTTCAGATTTGCCTCCTTGAGAGGAAGAGAGCTCAGCTTCTGAGAGGGAGAGGCCAAGGCACCACTAGCTCCTGAAAAAGCTAGTGCCTTAAGATTCAGGCTAGAACTGTTGCCAGGCAAAGGAGTGCCCACTTGCTGAAAAGGGCTCTTCATTATTAGGACTCTCACTGTGAGGAGGAGTTCTTCTACAATCATACAGCCGGGTCCTGGGTGTGGCTCTAGAAGCTCCAGCATATACGGTCTCATAGCAGGGCATAGCAATCTGTCTCTGTGTACCAGCTGCTGGGGAACAGAAGCAGGAGGACGCTGTTGTAGTTGCGTCCTCCTTGTGGTCTTCCCACAAGCATCTTGTTGGCCACTGTGTGAACAGAACTGTGAACTAGATAAGCCTTTGCTCTGATCCAGCAGAGCTGCTCTTATGTTTTAAATTAAATTTGTATAGTACCACAATCTCTATCGGTAAGTTTTTTGCAATATTGAAGAATGGGAAGTTACAGTTTAGTGAACAGTAGTTACTGTTCCTTATTAAAACAAAAGGATGTCTTTAATATTTCCTTTTCCATTCCCTATTGCAGTACTACACTGGAACCAAAATACCCTCAAACGAATAAATGTGTCTTTAATGTTCCATCCCACTGGTTAACATTTGCCCTTCTTGACTAAAATCCCCCCCCCCCCAAATAAACAGTGCACATATTATGGCTTGCGGCATGGAGGCCTCTTTAAATAACTTCTTGTTCTGGCTGCCACAGTAGTTCACCATGCAGATGGTGCAGTTTTATCCCGTGACATGAAGAAAACTGTGTGATTCACAGGGTAAGCCACTGCACAGAAATGCCTTGTCATGTAACAGTGACCCCCCACACACACACACACAACAACAGCACAGCAGCCATAATGTGGAGCGGGCTGTGGGCTTTAACCCCCTCTACTGTCTGAACAAACCTTCACCCTCACACTGGGCTTTACCAGGCCTTGACCAGATGTTAAAATCTCCATCACTATTAGATCCTGAATTCCTTTTTGCTGCTTTCCGCCATCCTCCTCCCATGGCAAGCAAAAAGCAAATTAGAGAACTACATTTCCTGCTTGGAACCAGATTTTTCTGCAAACTCTGACATTAATGTTGGATTGGACCTGTTCTCACTCTACTTTATACCACATTTTATATAAGAGCATCCAGCAAGGATTCCTACTGTGTCCTCTGACCAAGCATTCCTCAGTCGATGCTAGCAGCTAGCACCATTTCAACTTAGTTAGCCACAAGCTATGTCCTAGAGCTGACCTTACCACTCTTCAAACCCAAGTGGCCCAGGGTAGTTCTTCTTAGATATTAAATCTTTTGCCGAGACAACCAATGGAGAGAACTTTCCTTTCCTTGAATTGCCTTCATGCACATATTTCTGCAAAGGAAGGAGTTCTGATATCATCTGGTAGGCTCCATCATCCTATAAGTGATCACCAAAGCAGCAGAAGCAGTCAGACAAGCAAGCAAGTGGGCCATGGTTTCTGTAGAAGGGGAAGCAGCCATAGTAGCCCTGAAGCACTTAGACCAGGGGTGTTGAACCTCTGGCCCATGGGCCAAATAAGGCCCACTTGCTGAATTCCCCAGATGGCCATACCCCATCCCCTGACCCCACACCCTTTTCCCGATCACCAATTGTTTGGTAGTTTCCTGTGTTTTGTGAGTTTTTTCCCTGTTTTAAAAGACAGAAATACCTCCCCTAAGGCTTACTTATTGGCAGTAAAAAGCTTTAAGCTGGTTTGGGGGATATTTGGGACCCAGCTCTTTTGACTTTGCCCTTTTGCCTTCGGCCCTGCTCACCATGGGAATGTTGCCCCTGAACGCTTCTCCAAAATTGAATTTTGCCCTCAGGCTGAAAAAGAGGCGACACCCCTGGCCTAGGCCCTAGTTTCAACAAGGAACAGAGTAGACAAGGACTGTCACTAAGGGACAGCTGTTTTTTTGCAGCTGTTAACTGCAGGGAATAGAGTAGAATCTATGAGGGTGCAACAAGCCACAAAGCCAGGGATGGGTGAAAAGAAATGCCAGAATCCCAGAGTTGCCGGATCCAGTGTTAGATGGAGGGCAAGTGAGGATGCATCCTTCCAAACCTCATGACAATGCAAGGGTTGCTTCTTCCTACCCATGCAGTATTGAACACCGTGTGTGTGTGTGAGTGTGTGTGTGTGTGTGTGTTTAAATACTCTACCACTGTTTTGCTATGGAAAAGTCATACAACGCCTGTTGGCGCTCAAGTAAGTCCTGCTATGTTCAATGGGACTTAGTCCCAGATCCCAATAAGTATACAGAGGATTGTAGCCATAGAGCATCATCAGACAGGGGAAAATCGCGTTTCCTTACCATCGCTTCTCCACCCCCGCTTTTGTCCCTCATTACTTCCTCTTTCTGTCCAGAGGGGAAAGAAGAAGTAAACAAAGACCATGTGGCCCATTCAGGGGCCATTTCTGTCACGTCAACTTTCCCTGCACACAGCAGGAGATCTTGGCACAGTCCATTTTTTAAAAAAAAAAGTCGGATTAAAAGGGCTCTAATTTGCCAAAAACAAGCGTAAGGGCCAGAGGCGCACGGGAGGTGGACAACATCTAAAGGACGTGCACACATCCGTAATTAGGCAGTAGTGAGTGTGCAATAAAATGCTTGTCTGATTAACCCCAGTCACCCAAGCACTATTTCCTTTGACTTACCAAAGTTAGTTGATTATAAGCAATATCTTTACCCTTTTCTATCTCCTTGGAGCTTAATATCTACCATGTCATCTGTGATAAACATTGGACAAGCAAGGGGTTCGTTAAAAGGGATGACTACAACATTATAGGTAGCTTTAAAAAATTACTGTGCCATCCACTAAAAGGTAGACACCAGGGGTTTGCAGAAAGAATATCACTATCAGGCTATTTTACTATAACACTATTAGTAGGGTTTTTTTTAATGTGCTCTCAATTAATTCAAGACAAGAATCAAATTTTATTTTTTGTCCCAGCTTTGCTAGTGCAAGAAATGTTAAGTCTGGTTTCGTAACGTAGGGTGACCATATGTCAGGAAAAGCCAGGGCATGTCAAGATTTTTGGTAACAAATCTGGGAAGGGGAGGAAATTATGAAATTTGAAGAAAAATCCAGTTTTTCCCCATCCTCCCCACCCACCCAAAGGGCAGCTCTACTTTATAGTCAATGGGAATTAACAAAAATGCTTACAGCTCTGTCATTTTTAAAGATAAAGAGATGAAACTTGGCAACATGATAGCCCTTAGGTAGGGCTTTAGCCATGCCAAGTTTGAAGCAGATCCATTCATCCATTGATTCTTAGGATTTTTTAAAAGAAATTGAGGTTTTAAAATTATTATTTTTTAAAAAAAACATAGTTTTTAAAGATAAAGGGACAACACTTGGCATCATGATAGATCTTAAGTAGGGCTTTAACCATGCCAAGTTTCAAGCAGATCTGTTCATCTGTTGATTTTTAGCAAGTTTCAAAACAAAATTGAACTTTAAAAATAAAATAAATAAAAAAGGCGGCCGGCCAGCCAGCCAACACCAAGTCCTGTTAAGCAGCAGCTTGCAGTGGAGTGAGGATAAAATCAGAAAAGACATTTGAGGGGAGGGGAGAATGTAACACACAGAGTATAGCAACAAAGTACAGCAAACACTACAAAAGTAGGAGTGAAGTTAATTTCAGATACGTTGGATGTCTCATTTGTTATTTCAGTGATTTTAACATTAAGATGTTATGTAGAACAGATTTGTCTTAAATGTGTGTTGTAAAATCAGACATGTGACCAAGGCTATGTTCAGGTGGGCACCCCCTTTGGTGCTGGACATGCCCCCTGAGGGCAGACATGTTGGTGGGGATGCCCCCTTGGGGGCCGAACATGTTGTCCTCCTTTTTGGTTTCCAAAATATGGTCACGCTAGACTTAAACCTTTATCACACGTACCATTTTTTCCCTGGATTGCTTCTGTGGGTTCCCCCTCCGTTTCCTATGCGAATCTAGCGTTTTGAATCACACGTGGTCGGTTTTGCTCCGATACCTCAGCTCAGCCTGTTGAACTTGCCTGAACTTGCCTGAACCGCCCGTGTGATAACGACCTTAATCAGTTGCCTTTTCTACCCTGTCTTCTACCAAATGTTCAGGGATGTGTTTTCTGGGTGTCCACCCACCCCTGCACCTTAATTAAAGGGACTTGGCAGCCAAGTGATTTATTGGTAATGAATCATGCTGTTTCTTTAATTGCATGGTCACTTTTGGCCACTGTTTGAGCTTACCAACATAAATTAGGCCTTTTGGTGGCTAAACAAAGTGAAAGCAGTAATAAATCAGACCCACCATGTACACTTGGTTAAACCTTTAGCCAACATAAATACAAAAAATGCCTGTTGTTTGACATGCTTGGTATAATGACATCATACTTTTCCAAACATCACAAACCATAACACGCCCCCCCCCACCCGATGAATCAAATTGCAGCAGTCTAGACTTCGTTGCAATAGTTGTTAAACTCTCCGGCTTTCCTTCCCCTCTACTCTCAAGTGACCACGTTATAAAATCATCTACATGTTGAACTACATTTTGCATTTTCTGCACGATTACATTTTGGCAGGGAAAACATCCCTCTTCTCTTCACCCGGCTGGAATGTTTTGAAAGTTTACTGAAAACTCGCCACTTGCCAGCGTAGGGCCAACCTTATCCCCTTTCCCCCTCTCTGTTATGTCTGGAAGAAGCAAAGAGGAGGAGGGAGTAAGTGGAGGAGGACAAGCTCTACCGACATCCCTGATTGCTCAGAACAGCACAGTTCAGAGGCCTAAAGAGGGGGACGCTTCGGCTCTTTTGCGGCTTGTCTGCAGCAGGCACATTTCACAGCTGGTTTTAAAAACAGACATTTAAAGAAGCCAGTTGGATCTCAAACCAGGCCCACTGTGCCAGGTTGACAGTTCTACAAATGCCAAGGAGGATGGAGAGACGGCTGCTACGTAAGTGCAAGAGAGGCTTAAAAAAAGAGGGAGAGAGAGGAAAAATTAAAACCGCAGGCAATCTTGTAAACATTATCCTGTAAATTAAGCCCATTGGATGTTAGGGTGTTAAGTCTGCAAATCCGGACGTTCTCTCTTGCATCTCACGTCACAGGAATTGATTTTCTTTGGGAAATATTTCCAAATCCAAAAGGTTTTGCTTGAGGATGGGTGAGTAGCATTGTGCTAGACCTGACAAAGCATTGAAATCTAATGCTCAGAAACCTTCAAGGAGATTCCGCGGAGCGTTCAGCCTCACTCTTCAAGGATGTAATGCCAGTCCTCCTCTGTGTGCTATCCCTCCAAAAGGATTCACCTTGGCAAAGTGGGTGGTGCTCCAGAGATGACCAGAAAGGCTTGTCTGTCCTACCCACTGGATGGAAATTATGCTTTCCAGTCTACAAGCCCCCTCAACCCCTATCGGAAATGTAATGCGCCAGGGGAATCAAATGAGACAATTTACAGGGCCTCCCCTCACCCCTCCAATTTCCATCCCTGGCTATAGGCAAATATGTTTTTTTTAAAAAAAAATCCCAGGCTTTTAAAAGTATCTCAATCTATTCATGATTTTAAATATTTTGTTTATGTTTTATTTGTATTTTTTTCTTGTTTTTTGTACACTACTCTGGAAGCTCAGCTGAAGGATGGTACAAAAATATTTTAAATAAATAAATATTCCTAAACCAAGCTAGGAATATTGTTACATTAATTGGGTCTAGAATACTGACTTTTTACATCAGGCTATTTTTCAGCTAGAAAGCCCTTGGAGAGAACTTGGCACTGGCATACAGATTACAGCAAAAGCTGCTAAAATATCTGTAAAACCTCCTGAATAGCAGGACCTACGATTCTTGAGAGAGAGAAAGTGAGGGACCCAACTTCACAGCATCCATATTTGTTTGTTTATATGTTTTATCTGTACTCCACAAAAATGACATTCAAGGCAGCTAACAATAATTGGAACTAAAATAATAATTTAAAAACTTGGTTAAACAAATGATAAAACAAATATATTAAAAACATAGTTAAAACAGTTTTAAAAATCCCTACATAACAGAGCCCCCATGTGCAGGTATCAGGAAAGTATGCCCAGTTTGCTTTGAGCTAGACCATGGTTATTCTATGAGGTGCTGGGATCGGTTGTGTTATTATATACAGTATCACCAAAGCATATCATGTTTTACCACACGCTTGTTGCTATGTAGGAGATGGGGTGACGATCTTTACCCATCTCTTTAAAAGGTTTATTGCTTCTGTACTTACATAGGGTTGAATGGAAGATAGACCTGATGTGCTGAATCAGTCCCAAATCCTTCCTAGTCCAGTATTTTGTGTCCATAGTGTCTAACCACGTGCCCACAAGTAGGTCGCAACCACAAAAGTACTCTCCCTCTTGCTCCCCTTACGTATGCCCACAGAAGTTCCTGCTGTCCTGCATTTGTAACTCTTTAAGAAATATGTTTTGGCCTACATCTTCCATCAGGCCTAGCCAGCATGGCCAATGATGAAAGATCATGAGAGTTTTAGATCAAACTATCTGGACAGCCGCAAGTTGCCCATACCAGCTTTAAGATGCCGAAAGACTTTTTATTCTTTTAATATAAACAGAGATTGATGCCTGTTGAAGCCTAGTTCTTTTTTACCTCCATCACACCTAATTCCACCCCCACCCCCCGGGTTGCCTCTGCATTTTTTTTACCTCTGAGGCAAAAGCGCATCAAGCTTATGATCCCTTTCACCTGAATAGCTGCTCCTTTGCTCCTTCGCATGTTAGCTCTTTGGCTCCAATCCACCCCTCTCCTTCTCTTTCTCCCTCCAGTCAGGGCCTGACAGATGAGCGCTTCAACCAGACCGCCTTTCTCCGGGGCAAAAATGGAATGACCCTTTAGTCTGGCTCTTTGGGGGCATCGAGGGAGTACAATCCTGTCTCTGCAGAGATTCAGGCGTTGTATGATTTTAAAAAACGCTTTCAAGCCTGGGATGCAAGGTTTGGGTTTTGTATGGAGGCTTGGAACCAGCTGCTGGGAGAGATCACTTTTCCCTGCCAGGACCTGATGCAATCCATTCAAACCCCAAGTTCCTTTAAAAATACATGGAAACTTAGGGTGCATTGAATGCTCTTAGGGAAAATAATCCAGAGTTTTAGTGCTCTAGGAAAGGCTGGGGAAGAGGCGGGGTGTCAGCAGGACAGGCACAGCGTCATGTGAGTACCGTGCTGCAAATCTGCACAGCAGGCATGGCGAGAGAGCACTAAATCGCTGGTGTGATGGAGCTCATTGAAGTAATAAATTTGTGACTGGGCTGTACCACTTCAGACTGTAGGTGGGGAGTCACAAGACTGATGCTCCTCCATACAAATATCCCCCCAAACCTCCCAGGCATATTGGGAAGAAGACTGGGCCAGAACCTTCTCCAGCACATCTAGTGAGCTATGTAGGAGGTATATTGTTTTATGTTGTATTATATGCAAGAGTATTCAGACTTGGGAACTAGTATTCCCAGAGTGGCCAACCGGATGCCCATGGGAAGCTTACAAACTTGACACCAGGGCATAGCCATCATGACTAGAGGCCGTTGATAGCCTTATGCTCCATGATTTTTTAAAATCTCCTTTTAAAGCCATCAAAGTTGAATATCCTTCTATTACGCTGGAGTAAAGGTGGGTGAGCAGGGACTCAACCTCTGCTAAGGTAAGGGAATAGAAAAAATGAGCTACTATCCCACCTTACAGCAAATAACTTGGCCTACAATATGTCTACACAACATTTTGCCACTTCAGCATCACTGGAGGAGCATATGAAACATGTTGTGTCCAAATGCAAAATCCGTGTGGGTTTTCCAGGAGAGAAAAATATATATGTACAAAATATACATATTGTATATGGTCACTCTAGTATAGTGCCTGCACCTTTAACTGTTGTGATGAAGAGGGAATTTCACCAGGAACTAATTGCATACAAATGACACTGGCTGAAATTCCCTTTTCTCTACAACTGTTAAAGTTACATGAGCTCTGACCTGGATTTTATCTGGTCACCCAACTGTGGGAGGAAAATCAAAGGTTGTATCAGAAAATCAAATGCTGAATGCATTTAAATGTGCTTTGAGCCACACTACTGAGGAATGGAAACATCCAAGGCCCCGACTTCACACCGCCAGGAGAGCTGCGCCCTGATGCCTCCCCGGAGGTGCGTGGCGCATTTATGCCCCTTAAGCTAGTCCTGACGTAAAGGGCATGACGGCACGTTTTCTTTTGTTGCCTCCCACGCCGCTGAGCATTTCGGTGGTGTGGCGGCTACTGGAGGGGGGACTGGAAGCCTCGGCTCCCCTACTCCCAGGTAAGTGGTTTTTTAAAAAAAAAAATTACAAAAAGGGAGGGGGAGGGGAGCGGAGGCAGGTCGGGGGTTTTTTGGGGGGGTTACAACTTTAAATGGTAGGGGAGGATTGCCGCTAACTAAAAAAAGTCGTGTTTAATAGGCGACTTTTTTAGTTCGTGGCAAAGGGCCGTTGCCCCTAGATGTCTTCACATTGGGAGCTGCATCATGTAACGCTACTGCCACCAGTGCGAAGACATGTCGACGGAAACTGTCCGTCAAGAGGTACCCCAAGTTGGTTCTTTGGGAGTACAATCCTATGCATGTTTGGAACAGAAAAAAAGTCCTACATCTCCTAGCATACCCCAGCCAGCCAGCCTGACTTCTTCCAAAAACACAAGTATTTTTTTTTTATTATAACTCATTTAAAATTCCCCATGCAGAAAACTTGCAATTTAACTGAGAATTGCCCCTGGTTACTGGACCATCTAAGCCCATAAGTGTTCTGACCTCTGAGGAGATCCTGAAGACCCAACCGTTCATTCTGACGCCTGCTGCCAAAGTGAAGCGGCTTTTTCCAGTTCACTCACATGACCTGCTTGTGCGGGACCTTCTGGAGTTCCTCCTAAAAAGACTGAACACAACAGTGGCTATAATATTATTATAATAATATTAATATTATAATTATTATATATTATATATATAATATTAGATTAGATTAGATTAGATTAGATTAGATAGATAGATAGATAGATAGATAGATATAGAGATAATATTAGATATATTATATTAATTATATTATATTATATATATAATATTATTATTCTACAATGATTAGAATAGAACTGTAGGAATAGGAATAGGAGCACTTCCATAAATCAGCAGAACATTGCGCAGCCCGATCCTGTGCGTGTTTATTTGGAAGAAAGTCTCCTTAAGTGTGCGTAGGATAGCCACCACAATATTCATTAAGGATAGTTGAGTTGCAAGTTCTGAATTAGAGTGAATTATTTTCAAACCGCAAAATGGAAATAGCGTGAGTTCAGGAAAATTAGCAAGCAGAGGATTGGAGACTCAGAAGAAGGGGACGGCAAAGAAAAACAAGAGCTAGGAAGAGAATATATAAATAAGGGTTTAAATTTAATTATGTCCAACTGCATTTAATTCTTTGTTTTGACTAGCATTTTGGATGGTTTGTAGAAACAATTTGTTAACAAATATGCAGCTCTATCAACCCTGTTGAGATTGCTAGAAAGCTTGAGAGAGAGAGAGAGAGAGAGAGACATAAACACAAAGAGAGTGAGAGATTCAGAGAACGTTTTAGCATCAATCAAAATGTGTATTAGTAGAAAAGGCAAAAGGCTGGAGGTCCACTTTGGAACAGACTAAACAAACCTGACCAGAGCGGTAACCCTCAGAAGGATCACACAAAACACTGGAAACCATTTTGGGGTAAGCAGCCACCACTAGAATGTTATGGCCTGGTAACGGCATGCCAGTGACATGGTCTCTCTGTGAAGCAGCCAAGGGCTGGTGTTGTATATGAGAGTAATTTCCTCAAGAGTCCAGGGGGAAATGCAATACGTCTCCTTTTATATGTGAAATCGCTGATATCTTGGATACCTACTGGCTGACTCCTATGTAAAACATTGGCAAATGCATCACTGAAGAATATTGTCACATTTAGTAGTACCCCCCCCAAGCTCCAATTAATTGGAATACCTTAGCAGCATGCAGGGAGAGAGTTATTCACCTGGCACAAATCTTTGCCCAGAAAGCATCACAGTCACAAATCATTTTATGAGCTCAACTAGTTCTAGAGGAAAATGTGGTTTCTAAGAAGGGGGGAAACAGAGGAGTTAGGATTCCCTTGAAGTTGTGACCACAACAAAGGCATCCCTGATTTGTTTGTTTGTTTCGTAAGGAGAATATGGGAGAATAAAACCACAAAGTTGAACATTCAAGTGGGGATATTTATTTGCTTATTTCTCTGCGTAGCTCTATTTCTAAGGCTAAGAACTGTAAGCAATTTCCCCCCTGGTATTTACAGGGAATGGCCATAGTTTAGTGTAACTGACAGGCTTTGTATGGAAAGACCCTCAGTGAAGTCTGGTTCGCTTCACACATACATCTCAAGCAATTTTAATAGGGAAAATCAAAATTATAGTTGGCGCATGAATGGAACATCGGAGGAAGTGGGTAGTTTAGGGTTTGTGCAAAAAAATAAACCCTCATCCCTATTTATTGGTTTGGTTTTTATCCTGTCTTTCTACCAAGAAAAATGGCATTCAAGGCAGCTTACGATCACAAATAAAACTTGATTAAAGCAATAATAAAACAAATGCATTAAAACTCAATTAAAAATATAACAATAACAGAATAAAAACAGCATCCAACCCAACAGACTCACTTACATGCCAAAGGCCTGCTTCAATAAAAAGGTCTAAAATGAATTTTTAAAAAATCATTTCATGTTACACTTGTAAGCTACCATGGATCCTATTCAGACCTTCAACAGTACCAGCAATTAGGGTGGCCAGTTAGACGTTGCCCCAAAAAAGTGGACACAGGGGCTCAATTCGGACGACACGATAGACAATGGTGGGTTGACTAACCCTAACCCTCGTGCTAACCCTAGGGGGCACTCCCCACACAACATGGTAATAAATAATCAACTGTGGTGTGGATGAGGATCAACGCTGAGTTAACTATGGCAGCATTCGGATGACACAATAGTCAAAACAACTGACGATTGTTTCCCCCACACCAGTTGTTTATTGTGTCGTCCAAATTGAGCCAGAGTCATGATCAGCCAGCCTGAGAACAAGCCACCATGGGTTGGTTATTCAGTCGCTAACCCACGATGATGCCAACAGACGATCAGTCTCTCCAAGGTTCATCACGGCTTGTTTCCAACTTATTCCTCCCACCTGCCCCCTGCTTGTACCCTGGGGGCCTTTATGGCACAGCTCCTCCATCCTCCTGCTGTGATGAGATTCTCTCCCTCACTCTCAACAACTTTCTTGCCTTGCAAAGCACCTGCATTGAGGTATACATTTACCATATCTTCAGAGTGGGGGGGGGGGGGGGCTCACCTTACTTTTGAGAAAGAGGTGGCTGAGGGTTTTATTTATTTATTTATTTACACTTTTTTAAAAAACCCTCCTTGGCTGCTCTTCACAGCTTGTTTATCTTTGTAATGCAGCTGTGTATGTAGGTATGATTGACTTCCCTTTTAGTAAGCACCCCCCCCCCCCCGCAATTTGCTTTCCCCAATTTGCTCATGGAAGATTCCCTCCCCACACCACAGCTCATCCAATTCAGCAAGGTTTCCTGACTCTGTGTAGCATTTTCAGGGGGGGGGCTCAACAGGCTGTCGTGAGAAGGAGTGGCGAAGTCCACATCCGTCAGCACAGTGGATCCAGCATAAATCTGGATCCTACCCACTTACTATAATTTTGATTTTAAAAAAATATGCTATATCTTACCAGAGTAGGGAAGACTGTAACCAATTGTCCTGAGTGCCTGCCCAGTCTTCTGACCACGTGTGAACTGTGGATAGGCTACTTCAAGACCCCTGCTCTCCTTTCTTATGGTTTCTGATGGTTCTTTCTCTTTAAACCTGACATGGACTGGACTGCTCTTCAAAGAGATGATGCTGTCATGTTTTAAAGACTGCTCTCTTTAAAACATGGCACCCACCCACCCTCCCAGCAATCCACCTATAGGACCAGTGTATTCTGGCCACCTTCTGTACTCTTCCTCGCGTATCTGCTTCACAAGCTCTCATTTCTTTCCACACTTTTCCAAACAGGACTTCGGTTGGTTTCTCCCATGCCTTTACATAATCAAAATACACAGGCAAGCAGGGAGTTTGCATATGCTGCAGTGTACAGCCAGACAGAATGCTCCTATATCATTTGGCAGCGCATGCCAAATTTCAGGGTTTTTTCTCTCTTTCTCTCTCCTGTAGAAGCATCCTTAATTACTTTGATCCCCTTCTAAGTAAGTCAGCGAGGCCCCAACACCATTTATACACTATATAGAGAGAGCCATTATACATAAAATGTAGCACAGGAGTCCCTGTAAACCGCATCTCCTATATAAATTTACTTCCATTATACATAATTCCTAGCCTAAATGCCTTTTTTAGTCCTTTCCTTCACAGTTCTGTCCCATTGGGAGAATTAAGTTGTGCATATTGCCTGGAAAGAGGACCACAGCCTGGGCCACTACAAGCTGCTAATTGAAAACCTTGTCAGAAGGAGAAAGAAGTGGCAAAAAAGGGGGGGGGGAATTGGCAGGCCCACACTCTTTTCATGCCGTCCTTGCCCCCCTATGAATGGCAGCTTTACGGACTTTCCAGAGGTTCACTAATCAAGCCGTCACTGTGTTGGCAATTATGGCCCATCATGCTCTTCCTTGCATAACGACAAAAGGAACAGAATGCCAATGTTCCCAGCCCTGACCAGTATTACCCTCTCAGGTAGCAGAACACAAAGTAGTCATGGACTTGCCGCTGTTTTAGATCATTTAACCCAAGTGCTCAAAGGGCTTTACATGTGCCATGCTGGCAAGCCCTATCACATCACTGTAAAGTAAGCCAAGGTCATTTTATCCCCATATTATACACGGAACATTGAAGGTAAGAAGAAACACTCGTCATCTGCCCAAGGCCAATCAGAAACGACATTGGCTAAGCTCAGATTTTAACTAGATTTTCTAGCATGAAGCCCATTATCTTAACTACTATGGTAAACTAATTCTCATTTCTATTTTAGGGGAACCTCTTTTACCCTGAGGCCAAATGCAGTTTTGGAAAAGCTCTTGGGGGTGACGTTCCAGTGGTGGGGGCAGGGCCTGAAGGCAAAAGGGATCAGGCCAAAAATATAAAAATTGCCAGAATCTTTTTGCTTAAAGCTCTAACTGCCCAGTCACTAAGCCTTAGGAGAGGCATTTCAAGAAAGGCGCTGGGAAAATACAAAATGAGCAGTGGTTCGAGGAAAGGGGTTGGGGTCCGGGGAGGGCCAGATTTGGCCCCAGGGCCTGAGGCTCCCACATCAGATTGGAGAAACAAATCCTAAATCCATCAGCTACAAAGTGACTTATGACGGGGAGCTCAGTCACTTGACGCTCAAATCACATGTCCCTTTCCCCTTGTTTTGTTGTTGCATGCCACCATTTAAAACATGACCCCCTTTATGGGCACTGATTTATCACAGCTATTAATTGCTGTAAACTGTTTGGAATATAATCTGGAGTAAGAACTAACGTGTGAAGGAGTGAAAGAACGAAAGAGCAGCTATTCAGGTGAAAGGGATTATAAGATTGACACACTTTTGCATCAGAGGTAAAAAAAACACACGGAGGCAAACCAGGGGGGGAAATTAGGTGTGATGGAGCTGTTAAGAATGACAGCTGAATAGCATTCTTTAAACATTACCACCACTTGTTTTCTAACCGCAGGTTACAAAGTCCCATCCTCCACCTGCCCTTCCTTCCCTCTCATCAATCCATTGCCCCTGCTATCATTTCATTTCATAATGTTTTGCTTAAACAGTTTAACCTTGCCATATATTCAAATGACTTCTTTCTGTTTCCTGTGCCACCATATAAGCTTACTTTGCATTTTGAGGATGAAAATGAGTTGGGTTTCAGCAGGATTAATGGAGGCACAGCCGTCAGTAAAAAACACATTCCACCATGTTAAAGTGATAATTGGGGGGGGGGGGTCATTCTAACAAGCATAAAATTGAAAATGTTTCATCAACCTTTCTGAAATTTACAGGTGCCAGAAAGAAATGTTTGTTTTACATTACCTGAAAATTTCAAGACGATTGGTGAAAGATTGAGGGAAGGAGAGCACTTTAAGTTAGAAAAGGAATACAAACCTGTCTCCCTGCTTTTGTAAAATTTACTTCCGGGTTGCTACTTTTTGTGCTCACAATTTGCATAATTTCTAGAGCCTTATTAAGTAATCCAGTGGTGGCGTCTTCTTCCTCCTTGACTGTAGTTGACGGAAAGCTTTTCGTTTTTTTTAAATTCCCTTCGGTTGACTTTTAAGGACTATTTTAACCTCTCATTCAGGTCAATGAGGCAGCCATCTTCCCTCATAACGCGACACACTCTCCCCCCTCCCTCCTGCCTTAGAATGTGGGGTGGGTGAGTGAAATGGCCGCTGCCTCTAGCACAGACCTTTTGAGAGAAGAAGAAGAAGAAGAAGAAGAAGAAGAAGAAGAAGAAGAAGAAGAAGAAGAGTTTCTCTTTTCTCTTCTGGAACATGCATTCCTTTGGCTCTGTGAGTAATTTGGGCTATCTTCATAAGGCCAGTTTGCTCTTTTGCTCCCTGGTGAAGCAGGATGTGGTTCCTCTGGATCCATGGTAACTTGATCTTCAGATCTCTCCTGGGAATAGGTAGCTATACCTTTCTTTTAATTTCCCCCACCCCACTCACACACAGTGCTCCTTCCCTCTTTTCTAAGAGTTTGGTCCATACTGCTATAAGTTGAAAGCTTCAAACACTTCATTTAATTAGTTTGGGCCGGTGTTAAGTTTTAAGTACAATGTTGAAACCTTTCAAAGTGCTTCTGGGCCTACAACACTGGTTTCGGCCTAGTCACCCTGTTTTTCTAATAAGGTTTAGAAACAGTTGAGCTGTCGTTTATTTTGCATAGTGTACACACATGGATTTTCTTTCTAATCCTTGCAGTCTACACTGGCTCCCTCCTTGATGTGTTTTTGGATGCAGACAAACCCCTTTTTGTTCCAGCAGGCCTTTGGCAAATAATCTGGACCTCTGTCTATACCTTTGACTTTTAAATTGTTATGTATTTAAAATGTTTAAAATGCTTTAATATTGAAAAGTATTTAATTATATTTTAACTTTTGTATATTTAGGCTGACCACATGAAAAAGAGGACAGAGCTCATGTAACTTTAACAGTTGTAGAGAAAAGGGAATTTCAGCCAGTGTCATTTGTATGCAATTAGTCCCTGGTGAAATTCCCTCTTCATCACAACAGTTACAGTTGCAGGCACTATACTAGAGTAACCATATACAAAAGAAGGCAGGGCCCCTGCAACTTTAACTATTGTGATGAAGAGGGAATTTCACCAGGAACTAATTGCATACAAATGACACTGGCTGAAATCTCCTTTTCACTACAACTGTTAAAGTTACATGAGCCCTGTCCTCCTTTTCATATGGTCAGCCTAGTATATTCCTATTTATAGGTTTTAGCTGTATATGTTTTAGTTTTGTAAGGCTGCCCTGAGGCCCAGCATTGGGCAAAAGGCAGGATACTACTTCTACTACTATTACTACTAGTAGTAATGTTTCAGATTTCACTTCTGCATCTGATGTTCTTTTGCATTTACTTTTCTTTATAAACCATTCATATCTTAAGACTTCTTGTGTGGCATGTTTTCATTGGTTTAACAAGTTAAAAGGGGTATTCACTGTTTTCATGCTTATGTTATAAAATCTATTTTCAACAGGCCTAGTAACTTCAAGAGTAACAGAGTTGGGGAAAATCCTCAATCTCTTTGCTATCAGAGGCACTGAGTAAGGGACCCCTGGAGATAATTTAGACTGACCCCAACCACAAAACACTATTCCCCCTTCTGAAGAGATCTGGACCACAACTCCACAATCTGCTTTCAACTTGGCATGGCTAAAGCCTTACTTAAGAG
The DNA here is from genome assembly GCA_029215795.1 of Anniella stebbinsi. NCBI lineage: Eukaryota > Metazoa > Chordata > Lepidosauria > Squamata > Anniellidae > Anniella > Anniella stebbinsi. The sequence continues at coordinate 113,733,984 of JARDYH010000003.1, read as the reverse complement.
GTACCATGGTGCCAAGTATCATCTCTTCATCTTTACTTTCTCTCTTTTTTTTAATGTACTGCTCAAGGCCCTAGACCCCAAAGAGGAGTATTGGGTTTGAAATTTAAAAATTCCTAAAACTCAAGGCATAAACAGATCTGCTTCCAACTTGGCATGGCTCAATCCCTACTTAAGAGCTACCGTGCTGTCAAGTTTCATCCCTTTATCTTTAAAAATGATGGAATTGTAAGCATTTTAGTTAATTTAAAAAATCAAATTGAAGTTTTAAACATTTCTAAAAATCAAGGGATGAACGGATTTGCTTCCAACTTGGCATGGCTAAATCCCTACTTCAGAGCTACCATGATGCCAAGTTTCATCTCTTTATCTTTAATTTCATTTTTTAAACTTGTACTGCTCAAGGTCCTGGACCCCAAAGAGATTTCTGTTTGAACTTTAAAACATTCCTAAAAATCAAGGCATGAACGGATCTGCTTCATACTTGGCATAGCTATATCCCTACTTAAGAGCTACCATGATGCCAGGTTTCATCTCTTTATCTTTAAAAATGAGGGAGATGCAAGCATTTTGGTTGATTTATTAATGTTAAAAGTGAGTTCAACACATAACACTAGCTTTGATTTTATATTGGATGTCAAGATGGTATAACATTCTGGCTGATGCCGGCTTGGTTGTCAACTGTATAATACCCAGTCATCCATTACACGAAGCCATGAAATTCATTACACAAATAACCTACGGTTTACAAAAACAATGTTAAGGCTCTACAAATTCCAACCAAGCACCAAAAAGCAGGGAAATTGGGAGTTCACAAGCCTTAACGGCACATCCTCCCTAAGGAGGCAGAAAGTGCAAGTGAAATTCTCATTCTCCCAAAGCAGATAAACCATGAGGACAGGGTGGAGAATATGATATGCAGAGGTGACTGTGGAGTTGTGGAAAACTGATCACGAACAACTTAGGGCCCCCTAATTCTCTTTTTTTGTTTAGAGCAGCCCTTCCCCAACCTGGTGCCCTCCAAAGGTGTTGGACTACAACTCCCTTCATTGCAAGTCAGTATGTCCCATGGTCAGGAATGCTGGGACTTATCATCTCAAACACCTGGAGGGCAGCAGGATGGGGAATGCTGTTCCATACCCTTACCAAATACAGGGTCTGCCCAATACTTTTCTCTCACACACATCTCGCATATAGCAGCACTCTTGATAACAAAAGGGGCACTATTCATTACAGATCTAGAACCAGAGCATGTACCAGGCACTTCCAACTTTTGGTCAATATCCTGCCTTTTTTTTCTTTAAATGTATTTATAAATACATGTGTTTTTTTCTTTAAATGTATTTATAAAAAATATACTGTTCACTCCCCACAATCCCTGCACAATACATCATCTCATCAAAGCAACAGTGGAGCAGAAGAGGTTTAGTTTGGCTGTCTTGAACACCTTTCAGATGAGATTAGTTTGCAATCCTATGCCTCTTGGGAGAAAGCTCTAGTGAATTCAGTGGCACTGGCTTCTGAGAAGACATGTATAGGAGTCAACCTTCTCCAGCCTGGTGGTCTCCAGATGCGTTGCACTGTAACTCCCATGTTATGTGTTATGGGGAAGACAAAAATCAATTCATACTTAATTTTAAAATAATACGCATGAAAGTATTAGGTGGTAGCTCTGTCTTTGATCTCACACTGCTGAACAAGTAAGAGAAATCCTTTATCTGATATTCAAGAAACAGACATCCTATGCCATGTGTTGAAAACTAATGTTGATGTCTGAAGGGCTATCTGGATTAGGTATTCAAGATTCATTCATTGTTGTTTCATTTGGTTTTGACAGATTATTTAAAGTGATGCAGCTCTTTTGTAGTTCCTTGATTGATCACATATCTTAATGCTGGAAAACATCATACTTTAGTACAGATGTGGGCAGAAAATAGATCTATCCTGATGATTTGGACATCAACTCGCGGCATTCCTGATTACTGCCCATGCTGATAGGGGCTTTTACAAGTTGAATTCCAAAACATCTGGAGATCTACTTTCTGCCTTCCCTTGTTCTTGAACAACATTCCCCAACCTGGTGCCTGTCAGATGTGTTGGGTTGCAACTCTCAACATAAGGAGATGGTCTAAGAAATGAGAAGTAGCTGGTCCTAAGTTGTTCATCATCATTTCCCACAACCCCACAGTCACCTCTGCAGATCAAATTGCATATCTAGATTTTTGAGATGACAAGTCCCAGCATTCCTGACCATGGGACATACTGACTTGCAATGATGGGAGTTGTAGTCCAACACCTTTGGAGGGCACCAGGTTGGGGAAGGGCTGCTCTAAACAAAAAAAGAGAATTAGGGGGCCCTAAGTTGTTCATGATCAGTTTTCCACAACTCCACAGTCACCTCTGCATATCATATTCTCCACCCTGTCCTCATGGTTTATCTGCTTTGGGAGAATGAGAATTTCACTTGCACTTTCTGCCTCCTTAGGGAGGATGTGGCGTTAAGGCTTGTGAGTCTTAACTCCCAATTTCCCTGCTTTTTGGTGCTTGGTTGGAATCTGTAGAGCCTTAACATTGTTTTTTTAAACCGTAGGTTTTTTGTTTAATGAATAGAAATATGCTCGGTGACATTGTTAAAGTGATGGGCACTCTGGAAAGCTCTTCAAGGTGCAAGCCTGGTCTTGTTCTGTAGAAATAAATGTGTTCGGAGCAAATCAGTCTCCTCTTTAATCCTACCTCTACACTGTCTTTAATGCTAAATCTGCTTTTACAAAATGCTAACCTATCAGTGAAATATCAGTGAAACTCAAAAGGAAATTGGCAGACGTTGTTGGACAAGCTTTTCATCGTTTAAATTAAGAGTGCATCAATAATCAGCTTGCACAATATTGTTTTAAATTGACATGCAACAGAGTCTTGCAGGCCTTTTCTAGCTGAGGAATTCCTTTACTTTAATAAATTATCCCAAACAGGAGTGGCAGGATGAAGCCCTGCGGTTAGAACAGGGCCTATAAAAATGATGAACAAATTGCCTGATATAAAATGCCTACATTATGAAAACTGCTGTTATTTTGCAACGGTTAATGAGGATAATGACTAATATATTCAGAGGAGACGTGACAGCTGTCTGTATATTTTTAGGAGTATATATTTTTAGCTGCCAGTTACTCTTCATCCAAATGCATTAGCTATGAAATTCAACAGAAGCAGTACAAAGAAGTGGAAAGAGGCAGGTTAAAGTCAGTCACAATCTGTAGAGTTTTTCTTCTGGTTATGCCATTTTTAACTTAATAGTCAAAAGCACCCCTACACCTCACCTAAAGAGACAGCGTGAAGACAAATTGCTATTGTATGGTTGAATTGGAACACAATCTTAACTCACATCCTGTAGTGTAAGTGCTAAGATGCAGGAAGCCTGGCCCAAGTCAACATTTTAAGTAGTTTAATCACTTACTGACCAAGAAGGACTTATAACAAACTCCAAAGATATGCAAGATAAACTTCCATTTAAAAAAAAAAAAGATAGAAATCAACCCATTAAATCTTAACAGATGTTTCTCAAGTTTAGAAGATTAAGAGAGATTTCAGCATCAGAAATCAAAGAAAATATTCTATGACCTTTAAAAAAAAAAAGGATAAAACACAAAGCTCTAAACAAACCAAAAGTCCACTTTGACAGCTGCATCTGACTGAATTGATGAAGCGCTATTGATGTTCGGATTAAACTATGGCTCTGTGATCAAGTACTCAAACACAGGATAAAAGAGGAATATATTCTTTAATCCTACCAACTAATTTTGCAGTGGCAACAGTTACGGAAAGCCACTGTTAAGGAACAAATGTTGAAAGCGGTTCACTTTTTGCTTATTGACAAAACTATTTTTATTTCATTAATTCACCAAGTATTCTATCACCACTTAAACACTAACCTGAGAAAATCTATACAGAGTACAGAGTTCCATATATATAAATCACTGGAAAATTTGAACGTTATTAGAGGCAAGATCAATAGAGTTTCATTTGAAAAAAAGACAGGAAGGGGCTATACCAGAATATAACAACAGAGACAGGGAGCTCCATCACACCAGCAGTTTAACTCACTCTTGCCATGCCTGGTATCTGGTTTTGCAGCGTGGGACTCACATGACGTCGTCCCTGTCCTGGACCCATTTCACCTCTTTTCTCGTGTTTTACAAATTATTTTGGTGCGGGGAAAGTCTGGATTATTTTCCCCAAGCAACTTCCAAGCAACTTTTAATGCGTCCCTAAGTCTCCGTTTAGTGCTGCCCCCTCGCTTTTTCCTTTGTTGCGGCATGTGCTTTGAATAAATCCCATTCTGAGTAAACACAAGTAAGGCCTCAGAAGTAAGCATAGGGTTCCAGTTTACTGTTTTAAACTTAAAAAAAAAAAAAGCTTCTGAGTGACCACACTATTACAATCAGTCCTATATGTGTTTACTCAGAAGTACATCTCTCTCTGTTCAATGGGGTTTACATGCATCAGATTTTAGTGTAACTTGAATGTAAATGCAGTTGAAATCAATGGGATTTACTCCTGAGTAAGGGAACCAGCAGATCTCTATTTGATGAACTGGAGATGCACAGCTTTGCATGATCAAAGTAAAGGAAAATTGATCCTTCACAAATGCAAACAGGTGGAAGATCGCGCTGGTGGACAATCAGGAAAAGGATTTAAAGGGGGGGATTCAAAAAATCCTAAACAATCAAGGGATGAACCGATCTGTTCAAACTTGGCATGCCGAAAGCTCTACTTAAGAGCTCTCAAGGTCCAAAGTTTCATTTCTTTATCTTTAAAAATTACACAGATGTAAGGATTTTGGTTAATTTCCATTATAAAAAATCCTAAAAATCAAGGCATGAACTGATCTGATTCAAAGTTGGCATGGCTAAAGCTCTTCTTAAGACCTATCACTGTGCCATGTTTCATCTCTTTTATCTTTAAAAATTACGCAGAAGTAAGCATTTTGGTTAATTCACATAGGAGCTCCAATGAGCGAGGGGGGAAGGCTGCCACGTCAATCACAATGTCCATCAACGACAAAACCCAATGAACTGGAAGGGGAAGAAGAAGGGTGGGGTGCAGTTGGGCAGGTGCAATAGCAGCAGGAGAGCAAACAAGTGAAATGAGAGTTCACCGGTATAGCTACAATCGTGAAAGGGAGGAGGGCTTGCAGTGCTCATGAAACAGAGGTAAAAAATGTGGCAGGAAACCAGGGGAAAAATAGGTGTGATGGAGCCCAGGGAGAGAAAGAGAGAGAGCTAGCTTTTGAGTAGAAACACCAAAAGCAACCATTTAGGGCTCCATGCATGAATAAAGCTATGCCCTCACAGTGGATGCCCTCACCTCTCCTCAAGACTGAACAGGAAGTATTGTTCAGTACAACTGCCACTTTGAAGTAGCAATTTTCTCACATGACCGAGGTGGGAAAGGATCACTTTCCAATCTCTGTGGGTTCTTTTTTAGCTAAATTTAGCAAAAACTTTCGGTGTGCCTATTACGCGGCATTGAGGGTGGCAAAAAAAGTCCTACTTTGCATCTGTTCTCTCATCCTCAAAATGTCGCCCAGCAGAATTATTCCAAGTGGTTAAGAGCCTCCTGGGACCAGGCTCGGGTTTAGAGAAACCAGGATTGGAACCCTTGATCATCTGCTGTAATAAATTCGCTAGCCACTTCAAGGAGAAAGTTGCTCAGATTTGCTCAGAACTTGATGCCACAGTTATCGCGGAGCCTCGGGAGGGGTCCAGTGCCCTGTCTGGTCATGTTTCCTGGGATCTGTTTCAGTGGTTGCAGCCTGATGCTATGGACAAGACCCTTGAATCAGTTGGTCACACCACATGTAATCTTAGCCCTTGCCCATGCAGAGGTGGGTTGATTGGGTGGTTCCAGGGTGTGGTAAATGCCTCACTCTGCCTTGAAAGAGGCTGTAGTGCACCCTCTCCTGAAGCGGACCTCCCTGGACCCAGAGGTACGTGAGAACTACTGCCCCATTGCTAATATCCCCTTTTTGGGTAAGGTGCTTGAGCGTGTGGTGGCTGGGCAGCTTCAGACATTCTTGGAAGAAACGGATTATCTGGATCCTTTTCAGTCTGTTTTCAGGCCAGGGCAGGGCACTGAAACAGCCTCGGTTGCTTTGACTGATGACCTGCTCCAGGTGAAAGACAAGGGGAGTGCTACCCTGTTGATTTTTCTGGATCTCTCAGAGGCTTTTGATACCATTGATCATGGTATCATACTGGAACGGCTCTGAGAGATGGGAGCAGCAGGCACTGTGTTACACTGGTTCCGCTCCTACTTGCAGGGCCGATTCCAGAGAGTGAGCTGTGGGGTGCCACAGGGCTCTATTCTATCCCCCATGCTATTCAACATCTGTATAAAGCCGCTGGGAGAGGTCATTAGGGGTTTGGGCGTTGGGTGTCATCAGTATGCTGATGATACTCAGCTCTATTTCTCCTTGTTGTCGGAGTCAGCTGGGGTGGTGAAAGTGCTGGACCAGTGCCTGGAGACTGTAATGGGCTGGATGAGGGTTAATAAACTGAAGCTGAATCCTGAAAAGATGGAAGCTCAGTTGGTTGGTGGTTCCTGAGTCAGGAATTAGGTAAGCGACCTATTCTGGAAGGGATTGGACTCCCTCTGAAGGAGCAAGTGTGTAGCTTGTGAGTACTCCTAGATCCATCCTTGTCACTGGAGGCCCAGGTGGACTCCATGGCCTGGAGTACTTGGGGTCAGCTTCTGCTGATCTGCCAGCTACGGCCTTTCCTGAGCAGGGATAACCTAGCCACAGTAAGACACGCACTGGTAACTTCCTGATTAGACTACTGCAATGCACTCTACGTGGGGCTGCCCTTGAAGACGACTCGGAAAGTGCAGCTAGTGCAAAATGCAGCAGCTAGACTGCTGACAGGAACATAGAGACCATATAACACCGGTCGTAATGAGTATTGGTAATGACGTTTAAAGTCCTAAATGGTTGGGGACCTCGATACTTGAGGGAGCGCCTCTCCCTTTATCTGCCTGCCTGGGACCTGAGATCTGTCAGAAAAGCCCTTCTCCATGCCCCACCAACGTGAGATATACACCATGGTGGGTCATGGGAGAGGGCTTTCTCTGTTGTGGCACCCCGGCTGTGGAATGCCCTCTACCCGGAGGCCCGACTGGCACCGGCACTGGCTTCATTTCGGCACCAGGTTAAGACATGGCTTTTTTTTAACAAAGCCTTTGATGGCTAAATCCACCAGCCTGCACACTGTCTTGTTTTAATTTGATTTTACTGTTTTAAAATTTCATATTGTTTTTAACATATTAATGGTTTAATTTGTTTTAGAGTTGTATATTTATTGTTCTATTTTATATGTATGATTTTATCTGTATGCTACCCTGAGATCCTTGTGATATAGGGCGGGATATAAATGTTTTAATAAATATATCTATTTTATTTTTTTTAAGATGTAAACAGGGAAGATGGAGTGTCTTATTTGGCCTGATGCCTGTCCAGTGCGCACTCTCCGCACAAAGAAGGAACACTGTTAATTGACGCAGGGTGGTTGAAGCCTGGTTTGAAGTCAGATTCCAGAGGAGCAGCCACATCTGTCTCTTCCATCAACAAAGAAGACAAAGTCTCCGCCAGCATCTTAAACAACTGAGGGGTAATCCACTGCCTATAATAGTGTGGGCAAACCATTGTGTGCACACACAACTGATGGGGAGGGGTATCCCTACAGCATCTTTGAACATGAACCAGAGGAATGACGCAGAGAACTGATTCGCATGTTCACCCCAGCCCACTGGGGTTTATTTAAGCCATGATAAGCTGCAGGTGCCAGCAGACACCAGGTTGCATATTCAGGCCTCGGCTGCAGCTTGCCAGAGTCATCCGAACCCATGTCATCCAAACAAACCTCAAATAACCTGTGGGCTGTTGTAGGGTTAACCTTCAAACAACCCCTGCCACCCGGGTTCAAATGACATGACAAATCATGGCAAACCCCTACTGGGGGTAGAATATTCAAAAAGGCCATCCACATACGTCATAACCCACCGTGACTTAAATAACCCATGGTGGGCTATGGTGATTGTGTGAACCAGCCCAGATTGGATTGTCTCTTCAAATCTTTGGCAACATGATGCTCCATAACATGGTAGGTCTTTCCTCAGTACATGTTTGGTTTGACAGTATATAGCTTGCTTGGGGAGGCATTGGCAGTCCCCAAAATAAAACCCTGCTGTATGTTTTTCAGATGTCTATCCCTGGGAAAAGGGACTGGAACAAATGAGATTGCACAGTAAGCCACAGATCACCCAAAGACAACAAACCAATACAACAATCATAGGCTTCAGAGAGATCATGACGGTCATCTAGTGTCACTGCTTATTCAGTGCAAGAACTGAAATGCAGGATGCAACTACAGCATCCCTGACAGATGGCTGCCCATAGACCTCACGCAAAAGAGAGCCCACTGCTTCCCTAGTGTAGCTTTAGGAAGTTTCTCTAAATGCATCATCAGAATGCACACAGAGGAGAGCCAGGATCTCTTCTCGATCATCCCAGAGTGCAGGATGCAGAATAATGGGCTCAAGTTACAGGAAGCCAGGTTCTGGCTGGACATCAGGAAAAACTTCCTGACTGTTAGAGCAATACGACATTGGAACCCACAATAGAGGCATTCAAGATGCAGCTGGACAGCTACCTGTCAGGTATGCTTTAATGTGGATTCCTTCATTGAGCAGGGCGTTGGATTCGGTGACTAACCTAAGTGGCATTCATTTCAGCTGCTCTGTTAATATGGCGAAATCTGGATCCAACCCTCTGTTTGGTTGCTGATCTAATACTGGCAATGAGCATTGCCCAAGTTTTTCATCGTAAATGGATTATCCCTTCAAGCACACACTCCTTTATTTGGCTTTAATGTCTCCACATAGTTCATTGAGTTTGATAAAATTCTGTAGGGGAGCAAAAAATCAAACAGCATCTAAGTAAATACTTGCAGGAAAAGGGCTAGAAAGTGCTCTGTATTGTCCTCCTCATGGAAATGATACACAGAATATTTGAAACGGAAGAAGTGGTTTGGCTTTAGTGTGGAGTTTTGAATTTTAGGACTTACAAACAGCAGTCCTGTAACAAAAATACAACTGCTAAGATAGTAAAAACAGAAAAGAAAAGAATTGCGTGACTAGGCAGCGCAGCTATGAGCAATTTCTGCAACTCTACTTTGGACAGGGAACAATCAGAACACTTTGCCATTTGCGCTTTTACTTAGGCAGTTCCGATGGTTTTAATTTGTGTGTTGCTCTGGAGGAGATTTTGGAAACAAACTGAAAGGAACCATGGATCGGTACTTTAGGAACTGTGACAAAACTTTCCTCACCACAATACTGGGAATAGGGTCTAATTATTCTGTAAACACACTTTGATTTGTTTACCTCAGTGTCAAATTAACTTCAAATATGTAACAACAGTTACTGATTTGGTACAGTTTACAATACCTCCAGTGACTGCTTGCCTTGTTGTGTGTGTATATGTGTGTGTGTGTGTATGTGTGTGTGTGTGTAAGCTAACCTATGTGGCTTTCAAATTTTAGAAAGTGTTTCCTCAGCACACAGTGAATACTAAACAGAGAAACACATATACATCTCATTTAAAAGCACATTGTTTTCAAGGAATTGTGCTGTAATCCAACATATTTTCAGCTCTCTCTGTTTTTGCCTTTTACATAGGAGAAGATGGAACAACTTTTAAGAGGGATTAATAACTCATAACCTCTAGAAATAAATTATTGCATGGATGCAGAACTTAAAATCTGGTCGTTCGTCTGGCTTTTTATCAGCATCACTTGGAACGCAAAAGTGTTGGCGGGGGGGGGGGGGGGAGAGAGACCTCAGTTGATTAATGGGAGTATCAAGCAACTGGGAAATCATCATGTTTCCACAGCCTCAAGCATTACCATTTCCCAGTGTTCTTGGGTTGTACTACATCATACTGCTTATTTAATTGAATTATAGAGTTGATTCATATGACCAGGAGCTATGCAGTAGCTGCCTGAAAGCTTCCAAACCCTTCTGCAGCCGTTCAGAAATCCAGAGAAGGGGAGAGATGATAAGTAACATTGAACATACAAAGCTGCCTTATAAAAATCCATGGATAATGAATACAAGGCAGTGGAGGGGGAGGCTGGTTCCATTCCGACCTATGCACATCCATTGGAACGTCTGTAGAGTGCCCCTTTGCATATAGCTGTACAGCTGTACATCACAATCAGGAACCCTGCACAGATGTACAGCTACGTCCACAGGAACCTGAATCAGAATCCTGAATCCTCATCCTCAGCATATCCCCCACCCTCTGTTCTCAGAGAAGGCTACATCATTAGCAGTTTAAGAAGAGGATTTGGACATGGAAAGGCACCATGGGGCTTCCACCTCCACAAAATCCAGTTCCCCAGAAAGATCCCAGGGGTCAGCTCCCCTGCGTCGAGTGGAGGTTGCATTGCCATTTTTGAACTTTGAGGAAACTGTGACGCTACAACAGCCACTCCTGCATTGTTAGAGCTTGAGGCTGCTCAAACAAATGAGGCCTGTTTAAGAGTCAGAGCCAACCAGCCTAAATTCAGCCAAACTCCTATTTAAGGCTCAGTCTCAGTCTGCTCCATATTGGAACAACTTACAGACAACTGTGAGCCTATCTACACTACTGCTTTAAAACAGTTTATAACAGTTTTAAAACAGTTAATAACCGTTATTGACCGGTTTAAAACTGTTATAAACCGTTTTAAAGCAGTAGTGTAGATAGGCTCCCTGTCTAATCTCCAGCCCTTCTTGGAGGTTTCCATGGTACTGATATCTTCCCACCTTGCTTCCCCGAGAAGCCTGACCCCTGCTAAATCTCTGATCCGTACCAGAATCCTGCAACCGAAGCTACAGCACAGAGCATCAACAGTAGGCTGACCATATGAGAAGGAGGACAGGGCTCATGTAACTTTAACAGTTGCAGAAAAAGGGGAATTTCAGTTGGCGTTATTTGTATGTAATTCATACCTGGTGAAATTCCCTCTTCATTACAACAATGAAAGCTGCAGGGGCCCTGCCCTCTTTTGTATCTGGTCACTCTAGTAGAGTGCCTGCAACTTTAATTGTTGTGATGAAGAGGGAATTTCACCAGGAACTAATTGCATACAAATGACACTGGCTGAAATTCCCTTTTCTCTGCAATTGTTAAAGTTACATGAGCCGTGTCCTCCTTTTCATATGGTCAGCCTAATCAACAGAACCCATGGTTTGAAATGGTACACACCTAGGGAGCTCCCCTCCCCCATTTGTAGAGCTGTATCTGAGGGAGACCTCCACAGTTGTTCTAATGGACACATCATTCAGCCTCTCCTCAACCCAGAGAAAAATGGCTGAAAAGAGTTACACAGTCAGGCCATGGTTCTAGCTTCAGGGTGGGAAATCACAGGCCTGGAGGCTAAATCCAGCCATCCTGGGATTCCAATCTGGCCCTCAAAGGTTTCCTTTCCTCTGGCCCCACCCCCTTTCCCCCAACCACCAATTATTTGATGGTTCCCCAGCTTTTGAAGATTTTTTTCTCCGTTCAAAAAGGTTGAAATGTCTCTCCTAAGTAGGGTGTCCAGATGGCCCGGGGTTTCCTGGTCCTAACCTGGAAACCTAGGCCGAACCGGGGCAACTGGGGGGCAGTGGGGGAAAACCGGGGTAGCGGGGGGTCACGCGGTGGTGGCGGGAGGCGGGCAGCGCCAGGCACTTACCTGCTGAGGCGTCCACTTCCCTCCGGTGCTCGGAATCTACTGAGAAACAGGCTTCGCGGCCTGTCCCTCAGTAGCACGCCGGGTGATGACGTCATCACCCGGCGCGTACTGAGAGACAGGCCAGGAAGCCTGTTTCTCAGTAGATTCTGAGCACCGGAGGGAAGCAGACGCCCAGGTAAGGAGCGCAGGGCGGCGTGGGGGGGGGGGCGGCGCGGGCACGCGGTGGGGGGTTGTTTTGGGTGGGGGGGGGTCCGGGATTTTGATTGTGTTTTGGTGAGTCCAAAATGCGACTTCAGCCCCTCCCCTGGCCGATCCGATTGCAGGCACCAGGAGCAGCAGCATTAGACAAGGCAAGGCATGGGGTTACCGGTGGCGTCTGCCTAATGGGTCCTGTGATGCAGGGGTGGGGTTTAACAGAGGCCTTCCCTCATGCCCGCCACGCTCCCCCATGACCCCTCCCTCGCACACCCCCAGTGGAAGAGAAAATGGCTTCCCTCACATCCGCCCAAACAGACCCTTTCTGAGGCCTTTGCAAAGCCCTGCTTTTCTGGAGGCCTGGAGAAGCCCTCTCCCTCTCTCACATGGTCCCACCACCCTCCCTGGCACACCCCCAACATGGGGCCTCAGAAGGCCTGTTTTGGTCAGATGCCATAGGGAAGAATTTTTTCCTTCCACTCAAATGGCGGCTGCCATTTCAGTGGAAGAAAGAAAACCCTTCCCTATGGCATCTGACCAAACAAGCACTTTGTGGGGCCCTTTCTAAAGCTCAGCGATGCTGGGGCAGGAGGAGAGGTTTTTCCAGAGGCCCAGAGAAGCCCCCCACCCACCTTCTCTCACCTGCTTCTAATGTGCAGCATTCAGGAGTTGGAGGCTGTTCATCATACAGAGCTTTCTGGGGAAGCAGGCAGTGAACAGCCTACAACTCCCAGCATGCACTGCCTGGGAGGGCTGCATTTACGGAAAACTAGGACTAGGAGAGCTCTCTGGGGAAGTAGGCAGCTGCTGGGCTCTTGGGAAATGTGTGGTGCCAGCGACCCCTCCATGGACTGCCTCTCCTGCATCATGCCAGCAGGCATTCATGCTGGTGACTGTGCTGCCTGCAGTGGCAATGCCACAAGTGCTCACTGTTCCATGGCTCCGGTAAGTGCAGCCTTCCAGGCAGTGCGTGCTGGGAATTGTGGGCTGTTTTTACTGCACAACATCCCCCCCATTTCTCACTTATATATAGTCTGAAATATAGAGTTTGAAATGAATAATTTGAATTAAATGTAGGTGTTATTTCCAATTTAAGCTCTTTTTGTACAGGTTTATAGTAACAGAGGATGTAAGAATCTGATGATTGTTATGTATAAGCATTACCAGTATATTACTGCAAGAGCCCTGCCCTCTTTAGCTAGTGTGACCAGATACAAAAGAGAGCAGGACTCCTGCAGCTTTTAAGTGTTGTGATGAAGAGGGTATTTCTCCAGGTGCTGCATGCATGCAAATGACACCTGCTGAAATTCCCTTTTCTACACCACTGTTAAAGATACAGGAGCCCTGTCCTCCCTATGGTGCAACTTACTTCTGAATAAATATTCATAGGCTTGTGCTGCTTGTATCAAATCTTCTTCCCTTTGTATTCAAAGTAGAGGCAACAAGAAAAAAATGCTCAGTTTTTATTATGAAAGGTAAATTAATTTCATGAGAAGGAATAGAGGAGGCCTGAGTCTCAAGCTTGCTTATGGATCCAAGTGCTCCAGTATAGGCATATTCTTACCTACAAGGACATACTTAATTCATTTCAAAGGAGAGGCTAGATCCACATACACCTTCCTTTGAACACCCCAGTTGGAACCCTTCATTGAAATGAAAAATGAACCCATGTGCATAGTTGCTTCATGTAAGCCCCTGGACATACATGAAGTTCAGCAGCACATACATACACAGACAAAAAGTGCTGAAGTGCTGTGTCATCTGAGGGACTAAGTGCCAATCTTCATGTTCAAAAGAAGCATGGTATATACTCCTTCCTGGACTGGACTTCAGACAGCAGTCAGGAGGTCATAGGTTTGAATACTCCCCAGCATGAAAACACCCTGCATATAGAAAACTAGAATGCTAGACTAGAACCTGTTCACTCTATGTGTGTGGATGATGATGATGATGATTTTACCTTGGGTGAGTGTGTGTGTGTGTGTGAATGAATTTTTAATTTTGCCTTAGGTAAGTGGATTCCCCACCATCAACACAACCATTGCTTTGTTGCTGTGTAATAAAAAATGTGGCTCCAAAACTGATTTGGTGTTGTTGCTTATACTACATGCAAAGGGGTACACGCTGTCACAACTTTCAGCTCAGTTCCAAACATTACTTTTCTGTATGGCTTTGAGATTATGATTATTGTACAGTGTGGCTTTGTGGATTCCCCCCTCCACCCAACCTGGTGAAATTCCCTATTCATTACAACAGTTAAAGCTGCAGGAGCCCTGCCCTCTTTTATATCTGTACACACCAGGCATGGCTCGTGCAGCTTTAACTGTTGTGATGAAGAAGGAATTTCACCAGGTGCTGCATGCATACAAGTGACACCTGATAAAATTCTAGTCATGTTGCCTGAAAGCAATTTCACGTATATATCACAATGTATATAATGTTGATGTGTAACATCTGCCCCGTGTCTTTATAGCTACTCACTATTTCTACACAGCTTTTCAGACAAGGAAATATATGTATGTCTTAATTGTGTGCTGTGAAATCAGACATGTGACCAAGGCTATGTTCGGGTGGGCATGCCCCTTGGGGCTGGACCCACCCCTGGGAGCCGGACATGTTGGTGGGCATGCCCCCTTTTGGCGGCCATTTTGGACCTGGATTTTGGTTTCCAAAATCTGGTCACCCTACTCCTAAGGTTTAGCTACTGGCAGTAAGAGCTTTAAGCTACAATGTGCTGGGGTTTGGGGTGGTTGTATTTTGGCCCTGCCCACCACAGGAATGCACTCTCCGAAAGTTTGTCCAAGTTGATTTTCCCCCTCGGGCTGAAAGAGGTTTCCCACTCCTGGCCTTTCTAGTCTGGCATTGTCTACCCTGAACAGCTTTCCCCAATATGTCAAGAAGAGGCCCATTTTTTAACTGGGGACTGAACGTGGTACCTCACATATGCTATGGGGCCCTAGACCTGTAACCCCATCGTTTATTATTTATTGAAAATAGTTCTAGGCCATCTTTCAGGGCAAGAGCGCACCCAAAGTATGCTGTAAAAATCCATACAAAATAAAGTTGCATGCAGTAAAAATCCATACAACAGCACAAGTTTATAACAATCAACACCAATACTAAAACATCTAGTGTAGACAATACTAAAATCTAAAATACAATTGCAGCTAAAAACCCAGTACGGTCCAATAAAACATAGCCAGAGAAAATAAGTAAGAACTCCCTCCACACCCCAGTGCAGTCTTCATAGGGTTTTGAGTGGTTAAAGCATCAGATCAAGTTATCTAGAATCTATCCATAAACCATCCATAATGAATTATGTTTTTTGTCTATCTGTTTCATGTGGAGGGGACCTCACCCCTATGAATTTCCAGCACGGTTGCTATGTTATTCTGTTGCAGCAAAAACAAAAGAGTCCTGTGGCACCTTAAAGACTAACAAGCATATTATATGGCATAAGCTTTATGGATTACAGCCCATTTCATCAGGTGCACAAAGTATCAAGCCGAGTTACGGTACACAGGCATCCTTGCATCGGAGAGCTGATTAACACATGCAATGGGCTAAAAGCCAGATGGCTTTGTCTCTATTCAAGCCACAGACAATAACGCACATTTCAGAGGAGTTAAGCACGCTCTCTCCCCATCCCACCCCGCAAAACCATGGTTGGAATCCAGGGAAAGAGGAGATGGGATCAATGTATGTGAGGAGAGCGGGTGAAGAAGGCATCTCATGAGCCCAAAGCATCTGTAATGTCAAGCCCCAATTTCAGAGGGGCAGTGCAAACCATAGATTGTCATTTTGGAAGAAAGAGCAATCTAATTTGCCATGAACCAGGAAAGGAGGGATGGAAGTGCTGCATTTGAGACTACACCTGCTTTGGTGATATATGTGAACCAAACCTCTTCAGTGTTCATGGATTAATATATCCCAAAACTATGCAGGACAATGTGTTGTACAACCCAATCCTATGCATGTTTACTCAAAAAAGGCGTGTTAAATGGGGCTCCCGTGCCACCCCCAAATAAGCATACATAAGATGGCAACACAGTGAACTTCATTTCTTTCTGAATAACAGGACAAGGAGGAATATGTAATAATGTGTTGCTTGTATGAAAGGTGTCTTCTCTCTTTCTTTCTCCCTGCCTACAATCTGCTGTGATCCATGGGCTCCAAATGATATATTGATTGCGAAACTGGAATGGTGAGCGCTAAAGTACCAAGTTGCTTTTTTGACACCTTTTGAATAGCCACTGAGTGGATCAGCCACGTACACTATTATTGGAAAAGAAAGACAGATCCCTAGGAAGAAATGGCATCAGATTGCCCACAGCCTTGCTGGCAGGGTCAGTACAAATTACTGTACTGAGATTCAAAAACCCAACATAACAGGTAAGGATTTCTATTTCTGCACCTTCAGTACAGTTAATTTGTAACTGACAGGATCTGACAAGCATCCCACTGGAAAAAATTACCTCCACTCATGTGCCTCAAAGCCCCTGAGAGTATCAAGGCTACCAGCAGGTAAAATGGTGCTAAGATCTTTATGCCTGAAGGTGCAATCAGATTAAGTAGATGCATTCAGGAAATAACATGTGGAAAGAGTGAGCAGTATCCACATCTGGCCTGTGCAGTGCTGTGGCATAGAAGCTCCCCTCAGATTACTAATAATAGTCTTGATGCTGAGAAATCCTGCAATTGAACAAGCTCATCCTGTGAAATTCCTTTTGGTTGATATTGTTTCTTACACTAACTGGAGTCGATAAGATTGTTGCTAGTGAGTAAAAGGGAATGCTTCTTTTTCTTTCTTTCTTTTTGAAGGACAACAAAGAACTTCCATGGTTTTGAGCATGGGTGAAGCACTAAAGATGGGGGGGGGGGGGGTTATACCTCATAGACATGAGGAATGGATGAATACTTGAGCAGTGGACATCTCACCTTGTTATTTAGGGAAACTTGAAAAAATTACTCAGAGAAGAGTAATCTGCTCAACAACTTTTATTCTAAAGAGACCCTAAGGAACATTCCAGGCTACATGAAGCAGAAGAGACAATGTCCTGGCACTCTTTCAGGCTTGGCTCACATGTTATTGGAGCAGCTGAATTGTGGCTGGATCCCATTGGCAATATCTGAAGACTGGAACCAGAGGAAGGGGCTAATCATGTGGACTTTATACGTGCCAGCCTTCGTGGTGTGGATGAAGGCAGTGAAGGCTGGTGGTTCTGATGTCAGTGGGGCAGTGAATTCACTCCGAGGGCTCATCTACACCTAAGGGTGTAGTGGGAGGAAGGGGGGAGGATCACGGACTTACTTGCTTCCTAACTTCTGTACAGCTACATGTTGTCCCGGAAGGGAAGAGGGATGTTGCAGTTACCTTTTTTTAAAGTAGAGGAGCCCACTCATGTGCCCCCCCCCGCCATACCAGGGATGGCAAAATTGCTGAACCCCAACACCCCGAAGGACATGGAGACCCCCAAACTTCTCCGTGCCCGTTTTGAAAGCTGGAGGAGGCGGGAAGAGCCCAGGATGGGTGCCCACACCCCTGTGGAGCTCAGGATCATCCCGAGACCACGGGAAGAATCAGGATAACGAGGTGTCAGTTATCCCAGAGAAAGTCTCTGCCTGTCCCTGGTTGCCCCCAGGATCCCCTGTGCATCATATGGACGCACAGGGATGCTCCTGAGCTGATCCCGGGATAACTGCATGGTGTAGACACGGCCCAGGTTTCAGTCAGAACTATAAAAGAGCTATTCAAGGTGCAGACTGGTTCTGATTGAAAGCCGGAGCAGATTCACTGACCACTGACATCAAAGCCACTGGCCTCCACTGGGTGGGAGGATTCTGGTGTGATCTGATCGCTGACTTGCCTGTGATTCTAACCATGGCTCATGGCCTTAAAGCCCATATTTTTTTCCTTGAAAGAGCCTCCAAGTAGCAAAGCAGCAGCTCCGCTTTGCCATCCAAAGCATTATTGATATAAATCACATCCTTATACCATCCTTCCTTCAAGGAGCCAAAGATGCTGACATTTATGGGCCACTTTCCCCCTTTTAGCCTCACAGCAACACAGTGAGGTAGGTTTGGCCGAGTAACAGCCACTGGCCCCTCTTATCACTCCTAGGATGTAATTGAGATGCTGCAAAGTTTGTTTTAATTTATTGACCGGTTGATTCATTTGCTAAAACAAGAAGCAACATTGACTCAAACCTTGTAACTAGGTGGCAAGATGTGCAATATCACAATAATTTCTGCCTTCCAGTGTTTCATTGTGCGAAAATAGAATTTCCTATGTTTATCAATGGAAAGGGGTATGGGGCTTATGGCTCCATGCATGATATTTAGAAAAATAATGTTTGTACCTTTAGCCCAAGAAGGAGTTGTGGAGCTGTGCTAGAGCAAGGGCTCATAGAACTAGATCATAAATCAGCTCAAAATGCAGCTCCCAGCTTACCTGGAGAGCAAGGTGGTGGGGATGTGCGGTCCCAAGGGGGAGGTGGGAATAGAGTAGCTGAGCTGCAGCTGCAGCGGCAGCGCCAAGTGTGTGCACTCAGGTGGGAGGGAGGGAGCCAATCAGGGGCTAGATTGGCTCAGCGGGAACAAGGGCATTGTTGGCGGACGGGATGGAAAATGTGGCTTTGGCATTGCCGTCGCTGACTTCCCCACCCACCCTCTCCAGGGTAGCTCATTTCTTGCCATGGACTATGGTTAGTCGCCTGTGAATGGGGATGGGAAGGAATTTTGCCTGCACACAGATTGGCAATACGGTGCAGGGTTTTTGCCTTCCCCATAGCAAGAATTAATTCAGTGATAGTCGGCTTTATTTGACTTGACAAATATAGCTGCAAGGTTGGTTAAAAAAACTTCAATTCTATGTCACAACTTTGTAGGTGTGGAAGGCACTGGGCTGGATCCATTGGTAAGGGGAATGGGATTGGGGAGGGGTCCACTTAATGGACCAGTGGGTTGTGTGGCATTAAGGCCCAGCTGCAACCCAGGTCGCACCCCATGGAGGCAGAAAGGGGCCCACTTCAATGGTCTGCGCCATGGATGTGCCTCTGACTCCTGCCTCAATGAGGCCCCTAGCAGGCAGGGCAGGTAGATGAAATCGGACTGCAGGTGAGTAGCCCGATTAACGGATCCATGCCCTTTCCCCCCACCAATTCTATTCCAAGCTGAACCAATAAAGTTGTGGCCAATTATTTAATCCATCCAAGTCTATATAGGAATTGGTTTCCCCACCTCCCTGTCCTGCTCCCGAGGGACCAGCTAGGCGCTGCCACACACAATCTAAATATCTAACCTGTTGATGTAATCACATTTTCGTGGCGTCTTTTTGCATCTGCATCATCATCATCATCATCATCATCATCGCGACTGTATGATTAATTGTTAACATGGAACCACTGGGGAACATCATTTGGAAGTCTGGGTTGCGGTGTCACCAATACACGAATGACATGCAGCGCGATCTTTTGTTTCCGCCTACAAATCCTATTGCCTGGAGGCGGTTTGGAGATGGATGTAGGCAAACAAGCTGAAGCACAATGCAGACAAAATAGAGGAGCTGTGGATAGGGAAACCAGCTGATTTTAGCATAAGGTTGCAACTGGTTCTGAATTGGACAGCCCTCCCTCTGAAGCCTAGGGAGTCTTGTGGACACTGTCCTTTCTATAGAAGCACAAGGGGCAGAGATGGCTAGAAGTACTAGCTTAGGCTGGGATGCCAAATACAACCCTGTCTAGAGAAGATACAAGGTTGGTGGGCACTAGGGACGGTGCATTCCCAGTGGTGGCTCCTAATCTGTAGAACTCCCTCCCAAGAAATATACAATTGGGCCCATCAGTTTTAGCCTTCAAGGCTTTGAAGACGTATTTGTTTCTTGCTAACTATGATATTGCCATATCGGTTTTTAGACTGTGGTTGTGTTGGCTTGAACGGTGTTTTAAATAGTTTATTAACTGTAGGTTAATCTTGGAAATTTTGATTATTTGTAAATTGTGATTTTAAATTGTGCTAATATTACTGAAATGGTGATGTTTTGATTCACATATGATGCAAGCCATCTTGAGAGAAGTCTGTCCTGAAAGACGGCCTGAAATATTTTAAATGAAATAAAGTAAAACACATTACTTGAAATGCCATTCCATCCTATGCCTCTCTACTCAGAAACAAGTACCACTGAGCCAAAAGGATGCACAAGATTGCAGCCTTAATTCGATTTTATTATAACAAGGTAAATATGGTTTTGTGATGCTTAAACTGCTAAAAGACTGAAAAAGCAAGGAAAAATCGCAGAGTGGTATAAAGATGTTTCCCATGTAATTTTTCTCTGCAGGAGTTAGAAAATGCAAGAGAACAACTAAGAAATGTTTCCCATGTATGTTCATCACTTGCTGACTTGAGCAACAATTGATGACTTGCATAGATGAACAAACCATCACAGATGAATTACTGTAGACAGTACTTTCATGTCACCTAATGTAAATTCACACAAAGTGGTCTTCCATGACCAAGTTGATTGATTGATTGATTGATTGATTGATTGATTACATTTCTATACCGCCCAATAGCCAAAGCTCTCTGGGCGGTTCACAAAAATTAAAAACATGAAGACAATTCAAAGTATAAAACAAACAACAGTATAAAAACACAGTATAAAAGTACAATATAAAAGCGCAACCAGAATAAAACCAAGCATAATATTCTTATAATATTCTCTTATAAGCAGCCTCAGAACTTATAACTAAGAACTGGGGTAAATATATCTAACGAATAATGCATTATTTTCTCAATTAACATCAGTTAGCCTTTTTTCATACAGGCCAAGAACAACATCTTTATCCAAATACTTTCCAGTGCCACAGAATAGACCTGGCTATCGTGCTAAGTTATAAAGGGTCTAGAATGATTTATTTCTAGTCATCCTTCACTTGAAGTGTTTCCTTGAGGGAGCTCTCTGTTCTCACGTTCAGCTGATGTATCGAAGTCCATGCATGTGTGTAGACCAGCCCTGTGGAGAAAGAATTTATTTATCAGGAGATAGATGCTCCAATTTAGCTAGGGGACTTCCATGAACACTTCTTTTTTTCTGTCTGTGTGTCATGATGGGCAGATTGGTGTCATTTATGAGTCCAGCTGAATGAAAAATCAGAAAGAAAATACTTCTCTATTCCAAGCTTCCGAGAATCATGCTCAGATTTTAGCACATGGGCATTACCAAGTACATCTTGAGAATACTGTGTGTTTTAATGCAATATTCGTTCTCTGACTGGCTAATCTCCCATGTGTGTTCCTTACAATTTGACAAGCTACATATGAAGGGTTAAAGAAAGCAACTTCGGAGCGTATGTAAAGAATGGTGGATACTGCCTGGCGTTGGCTGCTTAATTGTGCCTACCAGGTGAGATTCGCAGCACTAGGCTGACCATATGAAAAGGAGGACAGGGCTCATGTAACTTTAACAGTTGTAGAGAAAAGGGAATTTCAGCCAGTGTCATTTGTATGCAATTAGTTCCTGGTGAAATTCCCTCTTCATCACAACAGTTAAAGTTGCAGGGGCCCTGCCTTCTTTTGTATATGGTCACTCTAGTATAGTGCATGCACCTTTAACTGTTGTGATGAAGAGTTCACCAGTAACTACCTGCATACAAATGACTGGCTGAAATTCCCTTTTCTCTACAACTGTTAAAGTTATATGAGCCCTGTCCTCCTTTTCATATGGTCAGCCTAACCAGAAATTGGCCAATGGTCCCAAACCCATGTTTTTTACTTCCTGCCCGCCGTTGGGTAAAAAAAAAGGCACTTTTCCTCTTATTGCAGGGGTAGGCAATTTGGTGGCCCTCCAGATGTTTTGGTTTACAATTCTCATCATACCTTACCGTTGGATATGCTTGCTAGAGCTGATGGGATTTGTAGGCCAAAACATCTGGAGAGCTAACAGTTGCCCGGCCTTGCTTTATCGGCTGTAGAAAAGGCATCTGGAAGCATACCCAGGTAAATAAAATGGTGGTGGAAGGAACTCTAAAGAAGTTAAATGTTTTGTCTTGAGCTGTTTGACTTATTTAGTTCTCAAGTTTAAATTATTTCTAAATAGTTTAGTAGTGAGCAGCTGCCCAGAGCTGTAGCTGTGCTTGGCTGTTGCGGGCGACAAAATGCCAAAGCCTTCCAGTGCCTGAGAAGCTCTCGGAATTGAAATTGCTTAGGGAAAGTGATTCTCTGTTTCATAAAATGTTATGTACTGCCACAATGAGTGAGTCATCATGATAGGAATATTACCTCTTGCTGCTCAGGCAGCAGCTTTCCCTTCAAGGGCCAGTAATGCTGGGGTCTCATTCTGCTCCCATTAAATTTATGGGAGTTTTTGTCATTGCCTTCCAGGGAAAGATGATCAGATTCTTTATATTTTTATAGGTTTAAAATGGCCTGTGTGTTCTATGGGTTATACTGTTACTAAGACTTATGTTTGTAATAAGAGAAATATTGCTTTGGATATAAAGGCTGCCATGAGTATCAAATGCAGAAATAAACTCAAGCGAACTACTTACAGTCCTGATGCAACAGCATTGACTTAATGGGACTACACAAGGGACAAATCTGGCCCACTATGCATGATGTAACTGTGCTCAGATAATGATTCCCAACCTTGAGTTATATTCCAAATTCACTCACAGAAAACATCACCATTCTATATGTACATAATGAGAAGCAAATTTGAGTGGATTTGTGCTAGAATAGGAATGGGGAAGACAGCAGCCCTTGGCCCAAACTCAGCAATCACTCCTCCCACAAGAATGTATGTAGAGGCCCTCAGTAAGAGCAGAAGCTGTGGGAAGGGTCAGGGATGAATAGCTTGTGGCCTTCCAGATGTTTGGATGACAATTCCCATCATCCCTCACCATTGGCTATACTGGCTAGGGTCGATGGGAATTGTAGGTCAGAACATCTGGATGGCCACCAATTGCCTAGTCCTCCTTGAGAATCTAGCAACAGAAGTGTTTTATAACAATGATGTTTTCAGTCATTTTGGTTAATTGCTTTTAATTGACTGTTTTTATTTTATTTCTTATTGTTTATATCTAATTTTTAAAAACTGCTTTCATTCCTTTCTCAGGCTAAAAACCAAAGTAAAAATATTGATGCTGCTGAAAGGTGTAGTTAGCTGGTCTGTGCTGCAGATAGGCTGACCATATGAAAAGGAGGACAGGGCTCATATAACTTTAACAGTTGTAGAGAAAAGGGAATTTCAGCCAGAGTCATTTGTATGCAATTAGTTACTGGTGAAATCCCCTCTTCATCACAACAGTTAAAGTTGCATGCACTATACTAGAGTGACCCTATACAAAAGAAGGCAGGGCCCCTGCAACTTTAACTGTTGTGATGAAGAGGGAATTTCACCAGGAACTAATTGCATACAAATGACACTGGCTGAAATTCCCTTTTCTCTACAACTGTTAAAATTACATGAGCCCTGTCCTCCTTTTCATATGGTCAGCCTATTTCTGGTGGACCGCCTGGGATTCTTGCAAAGCATAGTGAACTCGGTGATCCCGCATGATACTTTGTATGTTCTTACTCTGGACCATAGAATATGGATTAGTTAAGTCTTAGTTGTTAAGGGATCTCTTGAATTTGTCAACTTAAACAAACTGACGAACTGCAGTTTTACTGCAAAACCTGTAGTAAAGAGAAGAGGAAGAGGAAGAAAACTAGGCAAGAGACTAACCAATCACGCACTCTTGCACACACATTTCTAAGCATAAGGGTTTGGCCCGCTGGTGGCGGCTTCCACTTCAGTGCTTACCTAGCCCTGATTCTGCTCTTCTGTCTGGATTACAAGCAATGGACCTAGGGTACATCCTGATGAGGGGCTTGCCCCACGGTGGATCCGCAGTGGCAGCAGGTCATCTATATGATGCAGCCGCCATTGGAAAGCCATCCAGGGGCAAACCCCCAAAGCTCCAGGTTGAAAAAAAGTCATGCCCTTACCGCAACTTTTTTCTCTTTGTGCGAGGCAACGATGGCATCTGCCGTCTGTTGCCTTACTTCAGAGCTGCAGTGGAGGTGTGCCCCAGCCGATGGCGAACCCTGATTGGTCACCTGGCTGGGACAGGGGGAGGTGGCGGTTCAGCGAGCCGAATGTCTGCTGGACCGCCTCCACACCTCTCAAGGCCAGTGGAATTAAACAAGTTTTTTTTTAAAAAAAAAATGGAGCCAAGCTCGACATGGGGGCCACCAAGCAAGCCGCCCGGCTGCTGCACCACCTACGTGCCTCCCCGGGCCAGCGGAGAAGCGTAGTTCAAGAAAGCACAACACTAAACCACCCGAGCGAGCCTCCCAGTGGCTGCGCCGCCAACTCACCTCTGTGCACTACCACAAAATCCACAAAAAAAATAAAACAACAACACGAGGCTTTCCTCCTTTGTTTTTGGGTTCGGAGGGAGGTGGAGGAGGAGGAAACCAACCAGGGGAGCAGCCCGGTGCCTGTGCAATGGTGCACTGCGGTGCGTGGGCATGGGCTCCTTTTTTAAAAAACAACAATAACCGGACTTGCACTCCTTGCCGTGCAGATAACAGGGAGGAGCACACATGCGGGGCATGTAGGGCTCGCAGCGCCAAAGCGCCATCGTCAACATGAGCCCAAGGTCCCTGTGTAGACAGCAGAGAGTGACTGACTGCTGTTCTGATTTAAATTGGGTTGAATCCAGATTTAATCGTAGTTAAAATAGACCCATTGAAATCAATGGAATTTTGTCAATCACATCTCATAGACTGAAGTATGACTAAGTGTGGATCTAACCCATTGTACACAGATTATCATTTTTGTGGAAGCTGCTGCCCGTCTTACTGCCCACAGTGGCTTTGCTTTTGCCAGTGGCTGGATGTACAGACATCAGTAGGTCTTTTATCTTCGGGCTATGAAGAGCATCATTGGCTGGTTTCATGAGAGCCAGTATGGTGTAGTGGTCAGAGAGTTGGACTGGGAATCGGGAGATCAGAGTTCTGGTCCCCATTTGGCAATGGAAGTTCACTAGGTGATGTTGGGCAGCCATTTGCTCTCAACCTTACTGACCACACAGGGTTGTTGTTCAGAGGATAACATCAAGAGGAGGAGGTTTATGTATGTTGCTTTGAGTTCCTAGGAGGTAAAAAGGCAGGATATAAAAACAATAACTGACATAACAATATCCTATCATTTCAAAAAGGCTTTTTTAAAAATGTCAGGTTACTCTGAATGCTCCCATTCCTCTTGTTTACCATATTTGAGAACAATTTCTCTTTTCTCCTCAAGAGTGGACTTCACCATAAACTGCTTGCAAACTCCTCTAGTCAATTTTACCATTCCATTGACTTGTATGGGTAGGCTGACCAGATAAAATCCAGGTCAGGGCTCATGTAACTTTAACAGTTGTAGAGAAAAGGGAATTTCAGCCAGTGTCATTTGTATGCAATTAGTTCCTGGTGAAATCCCCTCTTCATCACAACAGTTAAAGGTGCAGGCACTATACTAGAGTGACCATATACAAAAGAAGGCAGGGCCCCTGCAACTTTAACTGTTGTGATGAAGAGGGAATTTCACCAGGAACTGATTGCATACAAATGACACTGGCTGAAATTCCCTTTTCTCTACAACTGTTAAAGTTACAGGAGCCCTGACATGGATTTTATCTGGTCACCCTATGTATGGGTCACAGGGCAGCAGACATAATGAGGGAAAGTGGGTTTCAGCCCTCCTCATGAAGGCTTCTTCCCCCTTCCCCCTTTATGTTTATACTTTTTATCAAGCAGCCAGGGCTGGCATCAGGCATAGGGCCACAAGAGCAGCAAGTGGGAAGCCGTTCCTACGGCTCTCTGTAGAAATAATAATCTGTATCCAGTGCTTCACAGCAACAGGAAAAATAAATAAATTTAGTGGCAGCGTTTCCAGAAAGCTAGCAAAGCTAGCAAAGTTGCAGCACTTTAGAGCAGAGAACGAATGAGGTTTTTAGCATCGCTGCACAAAGAAAATATTGGCAATAGAAGAGCCACCCCAAAATCTTTGGACGGGGAACGGCATATAAATATTGCAATAAATGAATCAATAAATAACATTGTAAAGGTGTAGATGTGGAAGAAGGAACGTTAGGAGCTGAGGATGTGCCTAAAGTGGATAAGCTACAGTTGTGGCTCATTGAGCAGGGGGTTGGATTTGATAGTGTTATAGGCCCATTTAAACTCTATGATTCTATGATGTGTTGTTTGTAGGGCTGTGAACAGATCCATAGCCTGAATCCAGAGCAGATTGGGCCGATCTGGACCTCCCGGATCCAGTTCCAAACTGGGTCGGGGGAGGTCCAGATCGTTCCAGAGCGGATCGGGCCCATTCCGGATCGATTCAGATTGATCTGGAGATCCGGGCTCATTGGCCTTCCAGGTCCCTGGGTGCTGGCTGCGTAGCTGGTACCCAGGGACCTGCAAGGCCGGCAGTGAGTTCATTGGACTCACCACCCTCCCCCCACTCTCCCTCCTCTCCCCACTCACCCACCGCTGTCCGCTGCTGTCTGCTGCTGTCCACTGTACTGAGAACCAGGACTCATGGCATGGTTTCTCAGCAGAGCGACGTCGCGCCGGGTGAGCGGGGAGAGGAGGGAGAGTGGGGGAGGGCGGATGGCAGCACGGACAGCGGCGGGTGAGTGTGGAGAGCAGGGAGAGTGGGGGAGGGTGGTGAGTCCTTTTCCCCATAGACTTGCAAGTCTATGGGGAAAAGGAGGGTCTCCGGATCTCGATCCGGAGACCCGGATCCAGTTCCAGATCCAGTTCCAAAGCGGATCAGGGAGGTCCAATCAGGTTCGGATCGGCCCAATCTGGATCGCCAGGATCCAGATCCGGATCGGTGGCTGCACATCCCTAGTTGTTTGTGCTGCTCAAGGTTACCCAGTATACTCAGGAGGGAATGTTAGCAACTCCGTTACAAATCCTGGGCTACTATGCAGTTGCCTTCAATTCTTAATTTTACCAAAGACCACTTTACATCAGAGCACTGCTACTGCACACCAGCTTTGTTTCACGGAGAAAGACTTTTGCAAGTCACATGCAGCAACATCCCCAGCTGAACCCTCATGCTGGCCATGAGCTCACTAGCTACTTTAGGCCTGTCCCTGCTCTCTCAGTGTGAGTCCTTCATCTGCAAGAGTAATTTTGTCCCACTTTGCAGGGTCTTTGTAGAGACTCATGTGTGAAATTCTTTGAGCATAGGATGTACGCCACATTAGCCTCCCCTTGCCTGGCGCCCTCCAGAAGTGTTGGACTGCAACTCCCATCAGTCCCAGCATGGCTGGGGATGATGGGAGTTGCAGTCCAACACATCTGGAGGGCATCATGCTGGGGAATGCTGCACTACAAAAATGTCAAGTCTTCTTAAGGACTAAATATTATATGGCTTATTTTTTAAGGGCCTGGTAGAACGTGAGTTAACTGCAATGGGATATGCCTCACAACAACTTCACCTATTTCTCTGAGAGGAAGACTAAAGGAGGCTCAGGGATACAGACAAGCCCTCGACAGCTGTGACATTTCCTGAAATAAGGCAGTTTTTGCCTTGACTGCTTCCTCCCTCTAATGGTCAACATGGAGAAGAACCTAGAACTAGACAAACAGTCAGGCCAATTTGGGGGCATTTCTCCCCTTAGAAGTGCAAGCCCAAAAAGAGATAAACAGGAAATGTGAATCAGCCAAGAATTCACCTCCATCAATACTGATATGCTACAGTTTTGGCTCTTGATCTAGGAATCCTGCTCTATTTTATTTGTACAGAAAAAAGAGCTAAAAATAACTATGCTGGAATATTTGACTCTGCTCCAAAGAACATTGTTAATTAGGCTCTCTGTTGCTGTTCTTGACCAGGTCAAACACAGCTTTTGGCATCCATCCAAGGGAACAAAATTATTTTATAAAAGTATTACTAAACCGTCAGGGAATTCAAGGATACTTTTTTTTTTTTACAAACTTAGTTAACCCCCTTACATTTAGTTCTTTATGTCTGTATGACCATTTTGAAGGGGGCTGTTACAAAACTCGCCTTTTTCTTGCCTTTAATACTATTAAAGTGCTTGTTCCCCCTCCCTTGCACAGACTTCCTGCATTTTTGTACATTACTGAATACATTTTTGTACATCATCTTCACTAATTTATGTATCTTTCTGCACACTTTGATTTAACATATGCATTTTTGTGCACATTTTTAGAGCGCAGAGCCACATCACGAATTCGGGAGCATGTGAATATTAAAGTATAACTGCATTTCACTTTGCTTATTGGTTTGGGAGGTGCGAATTAAGTTTCCACTAAAATGAGAATTGAACGAATAATATCTCTCCCATCCACCCCTACACAGGTGTGTCTACTGAGATCTCCAGGTGCCCTCTGCTTCTCTTCTGTCTCCTTGGTGCATTTGCTGGGTGACATTCCACCTGAATGTTTGAACTCCCAGCTGGGTTGCCAGTTCTGTGCTTGTGAACCTTGGGGCTTTCCAGCTCTGAGTGCCATTTCTCCCACATTCAATTGACTCCTCCTGGTTAAGCCTCGCCACAGCCTAGGAAAGCATCTTTCTTTTTACCGCTATGATGAGCCCAAGAGACAAAGAGATGCATTTTGGCTCCTTGCCAAATTTAGCAGGGCTGGACTCAATCAGGACCTGGGGGGGGGGGGGGGGGGTAAGAAAGCAGAAGTGTGTGATGAGCAAGAGGTGCATCTTTGCCATTATAAACAGCAGAGAACGCAGGGGGGGGGGGAGTGGGGGAGAAAGCAGAGACCTGACACAACAGAGAAAGAGCTCCATCAGACAAGCGTTTTATTGCATGCTCGTTACTGGGCACTCACGGATTTTCACAGGACCCTCTCACGACATCGCCTGCCTCCTGTGCACCTCCCGCCCCTTCTAGCCTTCTTCGCACAACAAAGAAACAGCCCAGTAAGTCCAACTTATTTTTAGAGATGGAAGTTGCCACTATCTCCTGCTGTGTACAGGAGAAGCAGTGGGATCAAAACGGCCCCCCGAATGGGCCACGAGCAAGTTGTTTACTTCCTCTTTCAAAAGAGGAAGTAATGAGGGACAAACGCGATTCTCCCCTGTGTGATGACACTTAAAGACTGCAAAGAGAAGCACTGAAAGCCCCAGAGAAGAAGATGAAGGACTTTGGAAAGATGTGGGAGGAATAAACAGTCCTCCATCTTCCCCTATGAAGAGCTGGGTCTCCTAGGCCTGAGGGCACAAAATTCCACAGCCTTTCTGCCACAAAGCCTTCTAGAGTTTTCATGGGTTTAACAATCAGCAAAATGCACATGTTTCTCTCCCCCACCCCTTGTTTTTGACAGTTCCTTCCCATAGGTTTCAATTCTACTACCAGCAGAAGGGACTGTTTTATAGCGTGTTCTCCATTTCTTACAGCATTTTCAGGATTTTGTAAAATGACTGATTCCCAGTTGGAAACAGCAAGAGACATCGGAGGTTGATGTCGTCATGAAAAAGACCCGCAAAGACTCCCTGGCTGGCAGACATTTCACTTCTCACCCACCCACCCACCGCCACCCTCCTCTAGGATGGCCTTCACAGTTAACTCTTAACTTGCCTTTTGTTATATTTTTTGCAATACAATCTCAATTTCTGGAAAAGCTCTGTTTTTATTGCTCCGCTGAGTACCTTATGAAGACACTCTGCTATCTAAACTTCAACCCAAAATTATGCATGCTGTACTCCTGTGGCTTTCAGTGATGAACTAATTTCCAGGCCTGCTGTACAGCACAGACATTAGTCCAGTTGAATAGAGTCACAAAAAGGACGAGATATCAGGTGATGGGAAGGCCTCCGCCTGAGATCCAGAAGAGCTTTTGCCAATCAGAGGAGTCACTCATACACTGGATGGAGAAATAGTCTGACCTGGCATAAGTTAGCTTCCTATGACCTGCCTGCAGGCCCATAATAAGACCCGCAAACATAGTGGGGAAAAGGCATGAGAGGGATGGGCTGAAGGAGAAACCAGATAGGCTGAGGAAGGCTGGGGGTGGAGGAAAGAAGATATTTCAAAGCACTTTTAAAATATAGGATACAACAGGACAGTCCAAATGTCAGAAGGGAGAGAATTCCAAAGAAAAGGCCCTGAAAGAGATACAGGACAAGTATGGGAAATAGAGAAAGAAACATTGTGTGTGATGTGTGAACAAAAGGAAGAGATGAAAGATAAACAGGGTCCACAGAAAGTAAATACTAGATGTAGACTAAAATAAGGAGCTGAGAACAAACAAGCTTAGAAATGAGGAGCCAGTGGAGAGAAAAGATAGAGACGTCATGAGACTGAAGCAAGAAGCAGAACAAACAAGCTAAGCTTCAGAGCAAAGGACAGGAGATGCTGAAGAAGGGAAAAGAAGACTGGAAATAAGGGTGTTATAACCATTTCTCTGTTTGTTTATTCATTTTCTTTTTAAAAAAATCTAGACTGCCCTTCACACACCAAATTGGGGTCCAGGAGTGTATACAAACATAAAATTACACACAAAATATAATTTAAAAAACACAATAAAGCATCAATCCACAAAACTGAGAGGAATTAAAAGCCACCCCCATTGAAAAACCACAATCAGAATAAACTATAATCAACTTTAAAATGGCTGGGCAAATAAAAATGTTTTACCCTGGTGCCCGAAAGAATACAATGTTGGCATCTGGTGAATCTCCCTCAGGAGGGCATTCCAGAGTTGGGAAGCTTCCACAGAAAAGGCCCTCTCCTCCATGCCTTCATAAGGCATTTCCCTTTCCAAAGGTACCCACAGCAGAGTGTCGCCCAATGATCTTAATGCGCTGGAAGATTGATATGGGAGGAGACAAAGTATTTGAGTCCCAAGTCATTTAGGGCTTTAAAGGTAAGCGCCAACACGTTGTATTGGGTTCCGAAGCAAATAGGCAGCCAATGTAATCTTTTCAGAAATGATGCGATATGGCTTCATCTAAATAAGTCAGCCATAATAATTTTAGCTGTAATTTCTGCACTAATTGAAGCTTTCGAACAGCCTTCATGGAAAAGCCCACATATAATACAAACTGGAAGTTAACAGAGCATGGGTCACCATAGCCAGGCTATCCTTTACAAAGTTGCAAATGAATTAAAGCATTAACTAGAGCTTTTGCAGCAGAACATGGAAGAAAAGATTGCAGGTTAGAGAGATTAACAGGGCAATGCTATGCATGTCTACCCATAAGCAAATCCCATTGAATTAAATTAGCCTTATTCCTAGGAAATTAGTACAGGACTGCAGCCTAAGACCTTGAAAATAACAAAAATTAGAATCATAGAATAGTAGAGTTGGAAGGGGCCTATATGGCCATCAAGTCCAACTCCCTGCTCAACCCTAAACTTAAAGCATGCCTGACAGATGGTTGTCCAGCTGCCTCTTGAAGGCCTCTAGTGTGGGAGAGCCAATGACCTCCCTAGGTAATTGGTTCCATTGTCGTATTGCTCTAAAAGGGAGGAAGTTTTTCCTGATATCTAGCCCGAATCTGGCTTCCAGTAATTTGAACCCATTATTCTGTGTCCTGCCCTCTGGGTTGATCAAGAAAAGATCCTGGCCCTCCTCTGTGTGACAGCCTTTCAAGTATTTGAAGAATGCTATCATGTCTCCCTTCAATCTTCTCCAGGCTAAACATGCCCAGTTCTTTCAGTCTCTCCTCATAGGGCTTTGTTTCCAGACCCCTGATCATCCTTGTTGTCCTCCTCTGAACATGCTCCAGCTTGTCTGCATCCTTCTTGAAGTGTGATGTCCAGAACTGGACACAATATTCAAGATGGGGCCTAACCAGTGCCAAATAGAGGGGAACCAGTGCCTAGGGTGACCATATGAAAAGGAGGACAGGGCTTATGTCTCTTTAACACTTGTTTAGAAAAGGGAATTTCATCAGGTGTCATTTGTATGCAAGCAGCACCTGGAGAAATTTAACAACAGTTAAAGCTACAGGAGCTCTGCCCTCTTTTGTATCTGGTCATTCTAGTATAGCTCCTGCAGCTTTAAGTGTTGTGATGAAGAGGGGATTTCACCAGGTGCTGTGTGTATAACAATGATACCTGCTGAAATTCCCTCTTCTATACAACTGTTAAAGATATAGGAGCCCTGTCCTCCTTTTCATATGGTCACCCTACCAGTACCTCGCATGATTTGGAAGTTATACTTCTATTAATGCAGCCCTAAATAGCATTTGCTTTTTTTTGCAGCCACATCACACTGTTGGCTCATATTGAGCTTGTGATCTACAACAATTCCAAGATCCTTCTTGTTTGTTGTGTTGCTGAGCCAAGTATCCCCCATCCTGTACTGTGCATTTGGTTTCTTTTTCCTTAGTGTAGAACTTGGCATTTATCCCTATTAAATCTCATTCTGTTGTTTTCAGCCCAGCACTCCAGTCTATCAAGGTCACTTTGGACTTTGTTTCTGTCTTCCATGGTAGTAGCGATCCCATCCAATTTTGTGTCATCTGCAAATTTGATAAGCATTCGCACCTCCTCATCCAAATCATTGGTAGTTGCCTGAATAGAAGAATGACAATATGGAGGTAAATCAATAATAACACCAAGATTCTGCACTTGGGAAAAGGTATAGATTGCCTGAGAACCTAATGTCAAAGGAAAGAATGAAGGAATATAAGACAAACAAGAGGCTTCATGTGTAGAATCATTCAGTTTAAGAAAACAAGACAAGAATCAAGAAGAAATAGCAAGAAAATCTTGAAAGACCAGAAAAGAAATTGGGTTAAACATTCTGAAACAGAAAAATGAAATTATAATTAACTTTAAAAAGAGCTAAAGGAAGAGGAGCTAGAGGAAGAAGAAAGGCTGAAACCAGAAAAAGATCAAAAACTGAATCTTGTGATATCAACATCAGTACAGTATTGTAGCTTGATGAACCCCAACAGATGCAGTGGTGTTATGAAAGCACTTTCAGAATAAGGAGACGCACCATCTAGTAGCCTCCAGACCCAGCATCCAATGAGACTTAGGATCCATCAAAGCCATAATCACCTGAGCATTCAAAGTATTTTAGTCACTAGGCCCAAATTCATGCAGTAATAGCTTCACTATCTCTGAATCTTGAGGTTCAGAAAAGAAGATCAAGTGTGGAAGAAGAGACCGAAGAGATGGACAAACCCAGCCACAGAATAAAAGGAAACCAGGTGAGAGATGGGAAACAGACTGAACAGATAATTGAAATAGAATTACTGCTTTTCTCCAACAAAGTGACTCTTTGCCTTAAATGGACAGCCTGTCTGTCTGTCTATAATATTTTTATACCACGTAATATGCTAAAATACCTAAGCAATTCACATTATAGGCCTAGTTCACACATAACACTAAGCCATGGTCTGGATTTTAGAAATCTGGCTTATTGTGTGTGAACCCATCCCTGAAAACAAAGATGGTCTGTTAACCAGCTATAAACCTCAAGTAGAACCCATGGTTTCTTTTTGGCGTATGAAGTCTTGCTTGTTTAAACTATGGCTTGTTGTAATGTCTGAACCCAGAACCATGGCTTATTCCTGGTTTGTTTGCTCTGCTATCTGCCCCGAAACAGAGACACCCAGCAAGGGAAGCCTCAAAACAAAACAGTTTTGTAGGCTAGCAAAATGGGCGGGAGCAAAAACAAACCAGAAATAGGGACAAGCTGTAGTTTGCTTACCCATCTGCAAGACAATTCATGGTTAAACCAACAAACCATGGTTGACATAAGTAATGGCTTACAGTTATGTGTGAATGCAGCTATAATATTCCATTTTATAGTGAGCCGGATAGATTATGAATGTTTAGAATAAAAGGCAACACAATGGTGGACAAGAACCATCAAATAGTTCTGCCCTCACTGAAGCTAGTTATATAGACTGACCATATGAAAAGGAGGACAGGGCTCATATAACTTTAACAGTTGCAGAGAAAAGGGAATTTCAGCTGGCTTCATTTGTATGCAATTTGTACCTGGTGAAATTCCCTCTTCATTACAACACTTAAAGCTGCAGGGGCCCTGCCCTCTTTTGTATCTGGTCACTCTAGTATAGTGCCTGCAACTTTAATTGCTTTGATGAAGAGGTGATTTCACCAGGTACTAATTGCATACAAATGAAGCCAGCTAAAATTCCCTTTTCTCTGCAACTGTTAAAGTTACATGAGCTCTGTCCTCCTTTTCATATGGTCAGCCTAAGTTATAGGAGGAAGGCAACAGTACCTTTCTGTCTTTCCCAGTACTCCAAGACTAACAGCGTAGCCATAGAGCTGGACCAAATCATGCCACTGGCAGTCAATTGCCCATCCCTGCCATACAGTACATGTATACTACAAATCATTGAGTGTGTCCATTTGCTCCAAAACCAATAAAAACTTAAACCAAATTGGTCCCATTTGTTCCAACTTCCTTTTGTTGAAATAAATGCACAAATGTTTTTTTCCCCCATTATTCAAATTTATACCGTCCATTGCATTGTATGGTACAAATTCCAGGAGAAAAGGGGTTCTTCCAGGAGAAATATGGTGGATGCCAGTTGGGGCTGGCATTTTTTGTGGCTGCTGATACTTTTATCCAGAATACCTCAGAAAGACAGGAAGTGAAAGCGTGAGAGAGGGGAAACGAAGAATACGCAACACGAATGTACGTAATGAAACAGATGTGGCACTTATGAATAATGAAAGGAATGCAGTTTTAACAAATGAATGACATAACAAAAACCTGGGGGTCTAAATGAAAACAAACGGAGTAACAAAATGAAATCACTTTTCTTGGACATTCCTAAGAAGCATGTAAAAGAAACCTGTACTTTGAGTTTCCCCTCTATAATGCACTTAAGCAGGGGGACAAGGAAAGGACACTGCACAGGCAGGCAAATCAGCCAAGAATTTTGCAAGATGGGTAGAGTAGGCAGCTTGACAGCCTAATTTAATGAGGTATGAATTGCAGAGGATTTAAGACCAATTATCTCCACTGCTGGGATTGTGCTTGAAGAGGAGGCTGTACAGTGAACCCTCTAATCACGATAAACCACAAGTGTGAACGAGCCCTTTTAAAACATTACCGAGTTACTAGAAATTACATTTCTATAGATCTTTAATCATGAGTTTACTCTGATATGTCTGGGCATGCAAGGAGAGAGGAGACATTTTCCATAATGAAGCAGCATCATTTCAGGAAGCAGAGAGGAGCATCATGTGTTATGCAACTAAAAGGCATCATGTGTAATAAATATATTAATCCTTATTCTTATAGAAGCGTCAATGAAATGCAGTTTTCAAATGTCAGTAATATGTTAGTTTGGTCCAAACCTAAACTTCTTATATCTCTGTCCAATTGTTAAATCAATTGAGTCTTTAAATTTATGCCTGCACTAAAAAGCAAAGTTGATTCTATTTAGATTTGCATAAAATCACCACATTTTGTTCCATTGTATTTAGTGTTATTGTTGTTATATCAACACGTCTTGTTATGTTGGCCTCTTTAATCATGGTATGGTGTCTGATCCTGTATAGATGTTTTTGTTTTTTATTACATTTATATCCTGCTTTTTCCCTCCAAGGCAGCTTAAAAGGCCCTCCTCCTCTCCATTTTATCCTAACAATAGCCCTGTGAGGTAGATGAGGATGAGAGTCTGTGACTGGCCCAAGGTCACGCAGAAAGCTTCCATGGCCAAGTGGGGATGAGAATCTGGATCTCCCGACTCCAAGTCCAACCCTCTAACCACTACAGCACACTGGCTTTAATTCCACAATCTCTTCTTGGAAGGCAGTCACCCTAATCCCAGATGTATAATGGTTAGCTGGGATTACCAGGATGGCTGCATACCTCACCATTGTGTGGCTTTATCACACACATAACAATTTTATGCAGGGAAATTAAAAACGCATTTGAAATGGGTACATGCTACAGGCACTACTAACTGGCTGCGTCGTTCCCTGGCACGTGCTCATGCTGAAAGAAGTTGTGTGGTTTCTGAGGTATTGTATGGGCGGCTGTCAGTGGTGTCTTTTTACTTGTAGCACAGTTGATCCCTGGTATTGGAAGTAAGCTCTGGGTGAGAGATCTGGCACAAACTAATCCCTAAACAACACAGCATATTCAGCATGCCCATAAGGCTGCGTAACCATGATTTCAAGTTCCCATTATTTTCCTGTCCTTGTCCCAGCCAGCAGTCTTAGCTTTTTAAAATATAGTGTGAGAGCTGCCCAGTTGGAACTTCTAGGTAAGTAGCTTGCCTACATCTTCTTTTATACTTCACTCCCTATCCAGAGATACCAGGGCTGAATTTGCCAAAAGCAGAATCAAGGAAGAATAACACCCCAAACTTCATATTTTGAACTATGGGGACACAAGTGGAAATCCCTGCATCCATTTTGCATGACTTCTCTCCAGTTCCTTTCCCCCCTTCAGAGCAGCAGGCTGAAACACATATCTTTGCTTCAATCCAGAAGTACATTAAAAAATAAAAAAGACTAGCAAAAATAAGCTGCTTTGAAATGTGGTCTAATATAAATTTGGCTATACGTGTCCACTTTCACAAGAAAGCTTAACCGTTGGGAAATAGCCCATTAAAGTCTTTTGTGGTGACTTTTTGATACGTCAGAAATAAAGTCAATTCCTTTCAATTTTATATCTGATAAAGTCCATCCATAGTGATTACATCACGTCGTTTCAGCATGGGGAGACATCTCTGTGAAACAGTACTCCGCATATGGGGGCGGGGGAGGAGGACGGACTCTGAAAGCTACTTCATCAGGAGAACACTAGTTTTCCAGGCTTTTCTCTGCTATGGTAACTTTGGGGTTGTCATGTGGAGGTTATTATACAGAAATGTCTCCCCACATGAAAATGATGTTGCATTACCACATCTAAAAAAGTGTGAAAAAAGTGAGCTTAAATTGCTACCACATGTGCAATTATATGCCACATGTGCATATATATATATATATATATATATATATGCTTTATGATTTTTCCATTGATGTAAGATAGATAACAGATAGATACAGATAGACAGACAGATAGACAAATAGATAGAATTTCTAATGTTAATGTCCTCTAATATTTCTTTCCACATCTGTTCTTGTTTAGATGATCTACCATTGTTGTAACCTTTGTAGTCTGTCATGATGTAAAGTCTCAACTTCTGGAAAACCCTGCTCTGGATCTACACATCTCCTTTGCCCAGCCTTGCTTATGCGCTGGTACAGTGGGCACAACGGCAGGGAAATAATCAGCCATGGTATGCCATTTGGGTGTTGCTCTTGTTATCGCTTGATGCATCCCCTCCTCCAACTCTTTGACTTGAGTTCTAGGCACCCTTGGGCTTTGGATTTACATTTTTAATACTGGAGATTTGCAACGTCATGCGTCTTGTTCTTCTAATTGGTATCACAGCCAGCGGTTTTGCCCCCTTTCACCGAAATAAGTGTCTGCTAAAAGCTGCAGTTGGGTGAGCTTTTCTTTCCCCCCTCATTTGAGCAGGGTTTGCAAAGGCTCTTCCACACCATGATAAACAAACTTCAACTCTTGTTTTTTTAAAAAAAATCTGTGGATTTATGCTTTAATGGCTCTGATGGATTTTGTTAGCCACTTAAAAAACCAGCCAAAGCCACTTCAGATTGCCAAATTCTTTGTTTTCAGTCATCCTTACTACGCCGTACTCTTTGATGCGAAAGGATTTATTTAGGATCCTGCATATTTTCATAATTTTGAAAGCACTTTAAAAGTATAATGCAAACAACCAGCTAGGAGCCTTTTTTTGAAATCCAGACTCTTCAGCTACAAAGAGATGTAATATTGAGCATTCCATGCTGAGAAATGAATGGACAATGGGGGTTGATTACAACTTTTTGTTTCAAAGTTTACAACATTTTGTGCATTTTGAAGTGTGATACATTCAGTGGTGGCCTTTGCCCATAATTGTTCCATACTTAGGTGTTCTCAAAAATTAGTCCCATCTGGTAGGTCAAGATACAACAACAACAGCGTTAGTTCTCAATTGCTGAATTGTCTGTGCCTCTCCCTTAGTTTCACCCTTTGGGACTCACTTAATTAGAACAAGTAAACATCGAAGAATTACGGGCAAGTTTACCTTGTGGAAGAGTCAAATCACCTTCATCATCTTCAAGATGCATTGTCTTTTCTTCCAAAAACTACTTTGTCAGTCTAAGAGATGGGTGGGCAACTTGTGGCTCTCCAGACATTTTGACCTACAATTTCTATCATTCCTCACCTAGTTATGCTGGCTAGGGCAGATGGGAGTTGTAGGCCAAAACATCTGGAGGCCACAAGCTCTCCACCACTGCTCTAATGGCTAGAAATGTATTTTATTTTCATGAAAGTTGAAATTTCTTAAGGGCCTGGTTTCATATCTGAAGCTAGATCACACAGTCACAACCAGTATTTCTGCATTGAAAGAAAGAAGGAAAGAAAGAAAGATCTACTTCAGCTCTAAGAGATAGAAATGCTGCAGTTGTCAGTTTAAGATGATTTCCAACAACATCCTGTTTGATCAGTTCATTGCTTAACTTGAACTAATAAGTCACTAGTCATAGCAAATTTCTAAGAGTTCACTATATGTGGATATTAGATTGGATCCAAACAGTCCTACTTAGAGCAGGCCCATTGAAATCAATAAGACTTACTAACTTAAGTTTCTTTTTTTTTTCAGTATGACTACTCTAAAACAGGACTAAGTCTGGATCCAACCCAGTAATTCACCACCTTCCTGAGTGCTCTACTGGTTCTCAGTAGAGCGGAAGCAGCGGCAGCCAGTGGATGAGGAGGCAGCAGGTAAATAGGGAGAGTAGGGTGAGGATGGTGAGTCCAATGGACTCATCGCCGGCCTGGCATCCCTGGGTGCTGGCTACGCTGTCGGCACCCAGGGACCTGGAAGGCCAATGGGCCCTGGATCTCCGGATTAATCCAGATTGATCTGGAACGATCTGGTTCAGTCTGGAATGATCCAGACCTCCCCCCAATCCGGTTTGGATCCAGATCTGGGAGATCCGGATCACCCCAATCCGGTCCAGATTCAGGATCCGGATCCAGATCTGTTCCCAGCCCTACAGGAAATGGTATGAGATAGAAGGGAGAGTTGATGGAAATCACACAACCCCTTACATGAAAAGAGGAGCAACTAAGAATTCAAGTCACTGTGTGTGTGTGTGTAGAGGGGTGGGAATGTGGCAAAGATTATGAGCACCTACATGTTTCCATTTGTCAAGTTCTTAGGGCCCAGTTCAAGGGTTTTATTTGTTTTTAAAATACCAGAGGTCCCTGAAATAAAATGAGCAAGAACTCACCAAAGCTGCATATCAAAGCTGTATTCCATTGACTTCAATTAGGTTGGGCATATGCACTGAAAGAGCTGGAACTTAGATCAGCAAAGAAAGGTCTATATATTCCAAACAAGATTCAAAATGCTAATACATAGGAAGCACAGCAAATTATTAGTCCAATATTGGATCAGATCTTCCTGTAAATGCTTGGAAGACATGACTGGATAAAAGCTTCTGGTCCTTCTAACCATTCAAAAAAGAAAATCCTATTTAAAGTTGCTCAAGTTTGTGACCCTACGACAACAGTCAACCACTGCTTACCTTCAAAGTTGGTTATATTGCGAACCAACATAAGCAGTGACCACCCAGGGCTTCATCACACTTTGTGTTTATTGCACTCCAAGAGTCCATCCTTTCTGGTTTTGGTGCTGTTGACTCGCATGACATCGTCCCTGTCCTGCACTATTCTTGCTTCTTTCCTCCATTCTCGCAGTTTATTTTGTACCTGGGAAAGTCCGTTTCAACTTGGAAGTGCGCAATGAAAACCCAAATGTAAACCAGTAAATCCGCTTCTGTGTTTGGGGGGGTGTTTCGAAAGCCTATTTCAGTGACGAAAAAATAGGGCGTGCTTTTAATCGGCCAGGGCAGTTTTACAACTTATTTATTTATTTATTTATTTATTGCATTTTTATACCGCCCCATAGCCGAAGCTCTCTGGGCGGTTCACAAAAATTAAAACCATGAAATCATTTTAAAATATATAAAACAAGGCACAATCTAAAAACACAGAATAACATACAATATAAAAACACAACCAGAATAAAACCAAGCAGCAGGAATTAATACAGATTAAAATACAAATTTAAAACAGCAAGGATTAAAATTGAGTTAATTTAACTGTTAAAATACTGGGAGAATAAAAAGGTATTCACCTGGCGACGAAAAGAGTACAAAGTAGGCGCCAGGCGAACCTCTCTGGGGAGCTCATTCCACAGCCGGGGTGCCACAGCAGAAAAAGCCCTCCTCCTAGTGGCCACCTGCCTCACTTCCTTTGGCAGGGGCTCACGGAGAAGGACCCCTGTAGATGATCTTAGGGTCCGGGTAGGTACATATGGGAGGAGGCGTTCCTTTAGATAACCTGGCCCCAAGCCGTTTAGGGCTTTAAATGTTAGTACCAGCACTTTGAATTGGGCCCGGACCTGGATCGGCAGCCAGTGAAGTTGGAAAAGGACTGGCGTAATATGGTCTCGTTGGCCAGTCCCCGTTAACAATCTGGCTGCCCTGTTTTGTACCAGCTGAAGTTTCCGGACCGTTTTCAAAGGCAGCCCCACGTATAACGCATTGCAGTAATCCAAACGAGAGGTTATGAGAGCATGGATAACTGTAGCTAGGCTATCTCTGTCCAGATAAGGGCGCAGTTGGTATATCAGCCTAAGCTGGTAAAAGGTGCTCTTTGCCACCGAGTTCACCTGTGCCTCAAGTGACAGTTCTGGATCCAAGAGCACCCCCAAACTACGGACCCGATCCTTTAGGGGGAGTGCAACCCCCTCCAGAACAGGGTGAACATCACCTCGCCGGACAGACGAACCACCCGCTAACAGTACCTCCGTCTTGTCTGGATTGAGTCTCAGTTTGTTAGCCCTCATCCAGTCCATTACCGTGCTCAGGCACTGATTCAGAACAGCCACTGCCTCACCTGGGTTTGTTGAAAAGGAGAGGTAGAGCTGGGTGTCATCCGCATATTGGTGACATCTCAGCCCACATCTCCGGATAACCTCTCCCAGCGGCTTCATGTATATGTTAAACAGCATAGGGGATAAAATAGAGCCCTGTGGAACCCCATGGCTTAAATGCCACGGCACAGAGCAATAATCCCCCAGCACCACCTTCTGAAAACGGTCATCTAAGTAGGAGCAGAACCACTGCAGCGCAGTGCCTCCAACTCCCAGCCCAGACAACCTATCCAGAAGGATACCATGGTCGATGGTATCGAAAGCCGCTGAGAGGTCCAAGAGAACCAACAGGGTCGCACTCCCCCTGTCCCTCTCCCGGCAAAGGTCATCCCACAGGGCGACCAAGGCAGTTTCTGCTCCAAAACCAGGCCTAAAACCCAATTGAAATGGATCTAGATACTTACTTCCTCCTTTTCATCTTTGGACACGTTAGGATTTGGAAGGAAGGTTTCAGTGCTCCAACCCCCTCTTTCTTTTGGCTTCCTTCCTTGTCTTGCTGAACCCCTGTCCTGTTGGAATCACAGAACTTCACCTTAACCTTTCAAACCACTCATATCCTTCTTCATACATCCATTTCTGTCTGCTTCCATCACCCCTCTACGTACCTTATAAATCTTCCTAGTAGTTTTGTGTAATTATTCTTCCTTCTATATTGTCCTACAATATCCTACATTATCCTGTATATATTTATTGTCCTATATTATAGTATCATGGCTGATAATGCTGCTGACTCCTACGGAGAAGTTGCACTGAGAAGAACCATAGGAGACCGTGGGAGAAAACATTTCCTAGTGCTAGTGGGCTTTTTTCATGAAAATGTGCGATAACAGGCTTTCCTAGTAATGCTTCCACAGTAGGGCTTGAATTTCGTGTTCTAGTTCCTTTTACTGCCTGAAATCTTCTTCAACAAAGTAGTTTCATATAAAGAATCAGGAGGGGGGACCCTTAGAGATTTCCAAGGAGACAGGATTTGCAAGACAAAAGGATATCCTTTCCAGTGAGTCATGACCTATGAATTGCTAGCCATCTCCTTGGCAACAGATTAACATCTGAAAGAATGTAGGAGTGACCTTTGGATCTTTGGAAGAGAATCAATGTAACTATGAAGTAAAACGGAGTTATGGGGGGTGCGAATTTAGTATGACTTGGATGTAAATGCAGTTGAAATCAATGGGATTTACTCTGGAGTAAGGGAACCAGCCATCTCTATTTTAAGAACTGGAGATGTTCAGCTTCTCATGATCAAAGGAAAGGAAAAGCGATCTTTCACAAATGCAAAGAGGTGGAAGGTGGAAGGTCGCACCAGTGAACTATCAGAAAAAGTTTTTAAAGGGCAAGGATTTTTTTAAAAAATGAAGGGATGAACTTGGCATTCCGAAAGCTCTCCTGGAGACCTATCACCAGGCCAAGTTTCATCTCTTTGTCTATAAAATTACTCAGATGTAAGCATTTAAGTTAATTTGCATTTTAAAAATTCCTAAAAATCAAGGCATGGACCTGTCTCATTCAAACTTGGTATGCTGAAAGCTCTACTTAAGAGCTCTCGAGATCCCAAGTTTCATCTCTTTAGCTTAAAGAATTACATACATATAAACATTTTTGTACATTCTAGTAGCAGCTCCAATGAGCGAGGGGGAAAGGCTGCCATGTCCATCACAATGTCCATCAACAACAAGAACCAATGAACTGGAGCAGGAAGGGGCGGGATGGACTGGGGCAGGTGTAATAGCAGCTGGAGAGCTATGGTATAGCTATGATGGTGAAAGGGAGGAGTGCTTGCAGCGCTTCTGAAATGGAGGTAAAATAATGCAAAGGCAACCCGGGGGGGGGGGGGGATTGGTGTGATGGAGCCCCCAGTGGCTTGCAAAACAATATAAAACAAAAAGGATTTGACAAACACAGCAAGTAATAGCAAAATTCTATTAAAATTATATCAACACCAAAAACAATTAGCGTCTTTAGACAAGCATTTTATCACACGCTCGTGACTGGCCACTCATTTTGATCATTTTGATGACACAGCGATCCTCCTGCATGCCTCCCACTTCTTCCGTTGTTTTTTCCGCTACAAAATACAACCCGGAAAATCTGTTTCTTCTTTGCTCTGACAATAATTGGCACCATTTCCTGCTGTGTGCAGGGGAAGTTGCGCTACTAAAACGCCCACTGCATGGGCCATATGGTCGCTACTTGCTTCCACTTTCTTCCCCATGTGAAGAAAAAGGAAGCTGCTTGTCTATTGTGGGACAGAAACAGGAGGCAAAGCAACAGTAAGGAAACATGATTTCCCCTGTAAGAAAATGCTCAATAACTAAAAGAAGTAAAAGCATCAATAAAACCCAGACCACCAAATGTAAAGTTATCCATTAATAATTCAGGAGAATAAGATCTTCTGCCAACAGCAAAAAGGCAACAAGTTTGATACAAGTCAAGTGTCCCTGAGGAGAACAGTCCACAACCAGGGTGCCACCACTGAAAAGGCCCTTTCTCCAGTCATCACCTACCATGCACCTCCAAAGGCAGCAGCACCTGGAGCAGAGCTTTTGACATATCTTAACAAAAAGGCAGGTTCATATGGAAGCAGGAACCCTTCAGATACTCAGGTTCCAAGCCATGGAGGGCTTTATAAGACAAGACTGATACCTGCAGTTGTACCCAGAAATTAACTGGAAGCCATTGAAAGCCTTTTGATATTGGCAAGATATGTTCCAAGTGGCTGTTCCAGTTATCTGACTGCCATATTGCTTGATCATGTTATTCTCCTTGCTCACAACTTCTTTTTCAATGGCTGCCTCAAATCCAAGTC
The DNA here is from genome assembly GCA_029215795.1 of Anniella stebbinsi. Taxonomy (NCBI): domain Eukaryota; kingdom Metazoa; phylum Chordata; class Lepidosauria; order Squamata; family Anniellidae; genus Anniella; species Anniella stebbinsi. Next base: position 113,690,186 of record JARDYH010000003.1, on the reverse strand, counting down.
CTGTAGGCTCAGTCTAAGTAACAAGGTATCAGGCTTTCTAATCCAGCCTTAGGCAAAGCATTTAAGAACCTGGTTTCCATTTTCCTATTTGTAAATGAAGGATAATAATACCGATTTTGCTATATCAAAGGTTTTATGGGGATTAGTTGTAGCTTGTAAAGTGCTTTGAAGCTGTAAAATGATTTAAATATAAGTGCTGTTGCTATGTTTAGAACAGGAGTTTGTGGAACACACTTTACTTCCTTCAGATCTCAACTCAAACATGATCAGGTTGAATACTTGGAGCAACTATAGCAATGTTATTTCCAGTTTATAATTTGATTCACTATAACTATACTGGGGAGTTGCTTACCAACCCTTTCAGAGGAAAAACATTGGCCTGGTTCGGCGACACGATAATCAATGGAGGAGGGGGGAAACAATAGTCAGTTGTGTTGCTTATTGTGTCTTGTGGAGGGCAACACACAATGCACACACAACTGACCGTACGCTGCTATTTGGGGCACTTAAACAACAGAGAAAAACAATGGGCTGTTCAGTTGTTTATCCCAAACTCCTTTGTTTAAAGTGTCGTGTGGAGGGAACCCCCCTCTCTCCGTGTACTATTCTGTTTGGTCAGAGTTCGCAGGCCAGAGCAGGCGAAAAACCCCCGGCTGCTCTGATACAGCCGGCAGAACTTGCGGTGCATGCTGGGATATGTCCGGAGGACTAAGGGAGGTGAGATGGAGGAGATGCAGCAGCCCAGAAGGATGCCAGGACTTTCAGCCATGCAATGGGGGAGGGGCAACATGTCATGTGGCGGATGCTGCCATGCCGCCGCCAAAATAACGCACGGTCAGTATGCTATTTCCCCCTCTGTTGCATAAAGTGTCGTCCGAATTCACCCATAATGTTACTATAGATCAACAGTACATGTCAGGGGCATAAGGGTAGGGGAGAGATTAAAATGGTGGTTTGCTTGTTCCTGGTGGCCACCCAGTGTTCTGCTTATAACTGCTGTTCATCCCATTGCCTGATAGAGGCAATGGGATGAACTAGAGGTCTGGTCCCACCAACACTGAGGGGGGCAGTTAGGTTACTTCATACAAGAGCCCCCACAACCTGGAGCCAGCCAGGACATCTGCTTCCAAATGAAATGTCCATTGGCTCTTTAATGGAGCTTCTACTCACTGGACTATGCATGGTGTCCAGAATTCCATCAGAAAATCATCAGAGTTCAAATCAGACATGAAGATTATGCTGAGGCAAGATTCCAAACACTGAGCAATACCTCTAAGAGAAGAGGCCGATATAGTCCATATAATAAATATCCAGATATTTATGTGCAAAAACATAAAAGGAGGGTGAGCCAGGATACAGGAAATACAAGTATGCAATGTGTCAGTTATGATTTTATTCTATTTTGACCTTTCTTACCTGTCTTTCAACCCTAAAATTGGGCTCCCAAGGCAGATTGCCCCCACTAATGTGCTCTAACTCAGAAATGTGGGAAGCAATCAAAAGAGGCATGTTGAAAAATTAGACTCCTTTGCTAGACCTCATTAGTCCCATAAAAATGCTGGAAAATGCAAGGGCTGAAATCTAAAGTTACACCTTTTTTCTATCATGTTGTGGAACATTTATATTAAAAAATAGTATATGTGCTTGAAATTCTCTGCTCAAAAATGAACATGTGAGTTCACCTTGTCAATCGAACGGTTCAATGGAATGGATATGCAAAGTCGTGTTCCCATCTGTCCCTCGAGTTCTTCAGTAGCACTTTGTCAGATGTTACCCCAATGCTGGTCAACACCAATGGTATTGTATTAAGGTGTGGCGGTCAAGACATCTGAAGATTATAGATGACTGAACCTTTGCTGCAGAAGGGAGAACTTCAGCGTAGAAATGACTCCCTTCAGATATCGTTCATCCATTTTACCTTCAAAAAGGCCCTAAGGGGTTTTCTATTCTTCATTGGCTGTCAAGACAACCCATTATTGGTTTTCCCTCAGTGTACTCTTTCCTTGAATTATTTTTGTATATGGTTTTATTACAACTTATGTGTAACAGTCAATGGGGGAAACTATATAAATAAGTTGTTCTTAAAGTCTGCTTTGGTCATGGTGGATGTAGAGTTCAACACCACACTACATCCAGAGAACCTTAGTACTATTTCATGTCACTGTGAACTGAGGATCTCTGAGGAGGACACCCAGGATTCATTTGGTGTCCTCAAACATAACATTTTGTTTTTGATCAAATTAAGTTTATCCTATAATCTGCATGTAACTTTTCACCAATTAATCAATACAAACAAATCTAGATTATAGATATTCAAAGAAAGCCAGTGTTGTACATCCCATTGAATAAGAATTCCATTTACAGATTCCTGCCTTAAAACTACAAGCTCTTAACAAACATGTTGCTATAGCGATCGAGTAAGCCTGTAAAAACTTCAGGCATTCATATTCATAGGAACTTCTGAAGCAAGACCAAATGCTGGATGCAACACCTGCACTCTTGCCAAGTTTGAAATAGCACACAAATTATTCCAGAAATAAATGGGTGTGACTAATACAAGCACAGCACACTAAAGGGGAAGGGAGAGAGAGAAACTTATTATTTGCCTTGAAGGCAACATTTAGAGAGTACAGTAGATGGGCATTTGGAGAGCATAATTTTCCCCACAGTTCACCTTTATACTCCATAACTGCATCACACATTTCTCCCCCATAAATTGTACAACGGCTAGTAATTATATCACTGCAACCTGGGGAACAAGTGTTGTAACACTTGCTTTCTTTGTAACGTTAGGAACATTAACTTTCACTGGAGCAGGAAATTTGGTCCCCTTCAACTCATACGGCTCAAATTGTCAACAGCCCCTTTTAGGGATGTTGCCTGTGAGGTCACAGCCATTATTTGCAACCTGCCATCAAGCTCAACACTGTGAAGTGAGTCTCTAATTTTCTTTTTTCTCTCTCTCTCTCTCCATTTCCAAAACTCCTGTCCTATGATCTTCACTCCTGACTCTCCAAGGTCAGATGCCGCCAAGAATCTGCCCAGCATTAAATGGGCTGTGTCCAGCTCCAACAACTTCCTGCTAATTACTGTGGTCACACTTCCTACTCCAACAAGCACTGAACAACTTTGCAGTCTCTCAAGTGGAAGAGGTTACCTAGCGGTGTGATATAGGTCATCACGTTGGCAGGGGCTGCTTGATAGAAAGCAGCTCTAGAAGGTAGTTGTTTGAACATGAAGGGCAATCTAAGGTAATTAACTGATACACCCAGTATGATTCATGTGATAGCACAATGGGGAGGGGAAATAAGGAACAGAAGATACGAATCTAAGCTTATAATAATTTACTACGTTCACGTTCATAATTTTCTTCAGACTTTGCATTTTCTCAACTTTGGATGCTACAATGTATCCAAGACAAAAACAAGTTATGTGGGTTTACACAACCAGTTCTGATGGGTAAAAAGTCATCACAAAATGTTTTATCCCCATCATTCCTCAAGTGTACTAGATCTTAAGCTTTTTAGGCAGGGGTGACATGACTTCAGGGTTCCTGGCCCAAGTTATTCAGTAGCAGTGTTTGTGGCAAAGAATGATCAGGTGACTGTCCAAGAAAGGAATCTTGGGATTTGTGGTGGATAGTGCAATGAAAACATCCACCCTACGTATGGCTGCTGTGTAAAAGGCAAATTCCATATTGGGGACAGTTAGGAAAGAGTTTGAAAATACAACTGCCAATATCATAATATCTTTATACAAATCTTTGGTGGGACTACACTTGGAACACCAAGTGTGGTGTGGTGACACTTGTGGTCACAACACCACAAAATGGATATTGTAGAGGTGGAACAGGGCAACTAAAATGACAAAGGGTCTGGAGCAACTGCCCTATGAGGAATAGATACAACATTTGGGACTTTTTAGCTTAGAATAAAGATGAGTAGTAGATGGACATTAGAAGTATATGTAGAGAAAGTGGATAGGAAAGAGAGCCTCCCCTTCTCTCATAGCAGAACCTGGAGTCATTCGGTGAAACTGAGTGTTGGGAGATGCAGGACAGATCAAAACAAAAAAGACTACTGCTTCACACAACATAGACTTAACCTATGGAATTTATTACCACAATATGTGACGGAGGAGCATGCTAGCAGCACCGTCGGCATTGTTTTCTTTGCCCTTTACACAAGGAAGGGGACTTTCTGAAGGGGACAGCGTCTGCTATTCATGGAAGCTCTCCATCTGATTTGGAACCGTGGAAATTCGGGTTTCTAAATTTCACGGAGAGCCTCCATGGGTAGAGTATGCTCTCGCCTCCACGTGGGAAGGGTGACAGAAATGGCAATGGAGGGGATGGGGCTAGTGTGCTCCCCTCCTCATGTGTATACTAAACACAGAATTAGAACACCTGATTGGGCATATAGGCATATATATGTGGGTGTATACACGGACTGGGAAGATCCACCAGAACATCGTGAAATTAATCTCATGGTGACCTTTTTCCAGCCAGAAATGTCTTCTGTTCTCAAAAATGAAAAGACAGCGCAAAGCTCAGAAGATCCACTCTTCTGCTAAGTAACAGGGGAACTATCCCCCTTTAGTTCCTGATTATTTCACATGTATACCCCTCATCTGTCTGGCCATTGTTCCAAATCCACCCCTTTCTGTTTTGTTTCTCTTTATCATTGTTCATCCTTTCAGCTCTAGTAACTCAAAAGTTCCATGAAAATTCTCCCGCTGCAGCAAAGTCTAAATTGGTGAGATGGGACAAAATCCGGGGGTGCGTGGGGGGGGGGGGTGGATTACAGACCTACTGCTCACAACTGTGTCTCACCTAGATTACAAGTCAACTCTTTCCATGCTTCCCCAACCTTTCCGTGTTTGTTCTGCACCCTGAATTCTTTATTGATAGACAACAGGTTATTCTGTCACTTGTAAGGCCTAACTCTCCACGTCCAAAAATATCGTGCTACATTTTTAATAATTAAAACACCCCCAGGTTTTGGAGCCCTCAGACATGCATATAAAACTTTTGTCCCCTGCCTATCTTTCTCTCGAACATACGTATGCAAAAGGCTGCTCCTGCCCACTACGTCAGCATCACTTAAGCCATTTTATTAGGCCTTGGAAAGGCTAGGAGGAGCGTGATATGGTTGCTAGGCAACACCACAACTCCCAACCACCTCTGGGTTGACTGGGTATGGCTAGCAATGGCACTTTGCTCACACTCACCCAGATCCAGCACAGGTTGAATCAACGGCTGGGGCATAAATGTAAGGAAAAAGGAGGGAAAGGGAGACAGGCAGTCCCTACTGGGGTAACTCTGATTTGTGCTATCCTCTGAGGTCCCCTCTACAAGGATTCGCTTTTGCAGCTGGTTAGGCGATTATGCGCTTAATCGCAGAAGTGCATTTACGCCTAATCCCTCTGCACGAGAGGCGGCGAGAGGCGGCGAAGCGCATTAAAGGATGTCTAAAATGCGGTTTACAAATAGTTAATGCGCATAAGCGCATATTCACACAGTCAAAATGCGCTTTAACGGACGGAGCAAAATAAAACTCGCTATTTAACGCGCATTCGATAATGCGCATAATCGGAGAGATAACGCGCCTCTACGCCCCATTTGCGCTCCGCTGGTGTGGAGGTAAATTTTTTAATGCACCTTGAAAGAGCTTTAAATGCCTCTTGTAGAGGCAGCCTGACACACAAATGGGGAAGCTGTAGCCATTCAGTTGGACCCCAACTCCTATCAGCCTCAGCCAGCATGGCCAATGGTCAAGGCTGATGGGAGTTGGAGTCCATCAATATCTAGAGGTTCCCCACCCCTGCCATTGATTAAGGACATAATCTCACACATATTTAGATGGGGGGGTGGAAAGTCAAACAACTCTCAGCATGCCCCAGCCAGCCATGCTAGCTGAGGCATGCTGGGAGTTGTAGGACCTTATTCTTTCTAAACATGCATAAGATTGTGCATTAAATGGCTTTGAAGAACGATGGGCAGTGCAATTATATTTTGGAGGGCGAAGGCAAAAGATACCCTATATCCAAAGCCCTGCTGGGCTCATGCCAAGAGGGTGCAAGGGACGAAGAGAGGAGTGTTTTTTTGTCTATTCCACCCCCCTTTTGTGCCATCCTGCCCCCTTCTTAGTTTCCTCCCATCAATTAATCTACACCAATTATAGAGCTAGTGTATTACCCGTTGGGAGAGGCGGGTAATAAATAAATAAATAAATACATTTATTATTATTATTATTATTATTATTATTATTATTAAATTGCCTGCCTCTTTGGGGTTTGCTGGGGGAATGATCTATCCCTGACACAGCCACGGAATACCCCCCCCCTTTTCTTTTCTTTTTTTCTTTTGCCTCTACCAATGCCAGAGCTCTGACAATGGTGAAGCAAAGGCTGTGGATGTTTCCATGGGGGCTGGGGGGGGGGGGATCCAAGTTCAAATATCCTCCTCTGAGGGCAGGCCTCCAATGACCTCTGCAATGCTCTCTCTCTCCACTCTCAGAAAAAGACATCCAAAACATCCAATGCCCCCCGCGATGCCCTCCCAGCCTAAGTATTTAACCACTGCAATTATATACACTGCTTGAAAGCAATCTGTTTGTAGAGTCCATGGACAAAAAATACTCGCGCTTGGTAATCTTGTCTGTTTATTTAAGATGCCTGCCTGCCTACCCTTATTGACTGACCTTATTCTGCCCTACATAACACACTTCTCTGGTTAATATTTGCATCATGCCCCCACTTGTAGCAGGAGTTATATTGAGTTACTCCACACCATGTGACCTGGCAAAATTCCAAAACAGTGCAGTCTGGATAAACGTTCGAAAAGGCACGTAATCCACCGATGGCTTTGCCAGTCTATACAGCTTCACAGATATCTTGCAAGTTCATCGTGACCCTGACCAGGAATGAAAGTAATTCCAGTATTTCAGCAATCGCTCTAAAATATATACCACTGCAGCATCGAATCCAACATGCAACTATTGAGGTCATTGGTCCATACTCAATGGTTGAATTCGGACAACACGATAGTCAATGGTGGGTTGACTAACCCTAACCCTCACGCTAACCCTAGGGGGCACTCCCCACACAACATGGTAATAAATAATCAACTGTGGTGTGGATGAGGATCACTGCTGAGTTGACTATGGCAGCATTCGGATGACACAATAGTCAAAACAACTGACGATTGTTTCCCCCACACCAGTTGTTTATTGTGTCGTCTGAATTGAGCCAATGAATACCCATCTTGTATCAGATTGTTTAATATACATAAAATATAACTGAGAAAAAGACTGGAGTTGTGGCTCGCACAAATTCCCCTGACTACAATGAACGTACTCTGGATTCAAACCAGATGAACCACAGATCAAACGAAATATCCAGTCCTAAACTATGGTGTCGTTGGTTTTCTGGCTCTGGATCACCAGTGCAAACCACCATCTAATTTTGTTCTGTTTTGTCGGTGGAAGTTACTTTCTTAGAAGGCTTGTGCACACTCTCTCTGTTCCGCTCTGATCTTGACGGGAGCCTTGGGAATTCTGCATTTTTGAAAGTCAAGTGCTGCATCAAATGAGTATTTGTTCGTAAGAGCAGAACAAATCCATATTATCCCTTCATTTTATTTAGAACTACGATGGCTGGGGTAAATACCGTTTTCAGCAAAAGCACTTTATGCCTGAAATCTCAATCATATAATTAATTTAATTCAGCTTGGATATAATGAGTATGATGTGGTAGGTAAATTGGCTCGAGGACCCTAAACAAATGATTATAAATAGAGCTTGGAAGGTGCTTCAGGGTTTCAACTGAGTTCTATCTTGTTTATTTTTTAAAAAATGATATTGAGAAGTGTAATTAAACAAGCCTGATGAACTGGCAGAGCAGGGATCCACAGTCCTTGTACTTAGAAAATCATTAGGAAGGCTTTTCCCAATAGCACGTATGTGAAGAAAGGGAGGCACCATTTTTACAGAGCTCTGAGGACAAGGCTCTATGATCCCCCACAAGAGCTCAGAGCCATTTTACCCATTTCACAGGGGGAAATGTGTTTTATCACCACTGTCTACATGCAGCAAGAGGAAACTGCAATCAACCATGGCTCTCAGGACCATACATTTGCCATGATACAAGGGTTTGCTGCTTTAATACTTCAAATTTGCAAGATGTACACATAAAACATTTGGAAAAAAAGGAAGTTAAGGATATTCGTATAAATTGAAATTTAATACAGATAAAATTAAATTGTTAATATCATAACAGAGCACTCTTATGTATATACAAATAAAGTGATAGACTAAAAACAGAGCTCATTAGACTCTGGCCATAGACATTTCGACTATTTAGTCTTCGTCAGTGGCCCAATCACTAGGCTGTTGAGTTTTCAGAAATAGTTTCTCAAAGAAAGAGGGGCTAAGGGATTTGTACGTCACTCCTCAAAATGGTAGATGGTGTGCACCTTACTATACATGAGAGTTGAGGCTAAATCAGAACGTCTGGTTTTATGTTTACATAAAATGTTTGAAATGTACAATGTAAGAACATAGGATTGGATCTAGACTTTGGCACATACAACTGGGCTGGTGGATGGGGACTTCCCCACCTGCTCCTCCCCACAGCAGACCCTGCCCCAGTCCCCCCCCCCCAAATGCTACACAAAGGGTTGGAGGACTCTGCTGGATGGGGTGAGCTGTCGTGCTGGGGGGGAAGGAGTGTCTTTAAAATCAGGTGGAGATACCTTCCATGAATGGAGGCTTTCCATCAATGGAAGGTAGATCCCGGATCCAGCCCACTACTCATAATCTCCAACTTTTCATCAATAAAACTGGGGAAAACATGAACATCTGCCCAAGCAGTCTGGCAGCCCAACAATGTGGTCCAGAGAACAAAAGCAGCACCAACACAATCCAGAATCAAATATGCCACAAACAGAAAACTGGAACCAAACGTGCATTCAAGCAGATGAGTCCAGATATCTGCATTGACTGCAACAGTCTCAGTGAAGGGGCTTCACCACAAGGCCAAGTAATAAAGCAGGCCAATGTTCCAGTAGACAGGTTTCAGTTCAAGTGCGTTCAGGCAAAGGCAGAAATGGTCAAGGGCCACATCTACACGGGACATTTATTCCAGTTCTACTGCACGCCCCATGATGCCTAACCTTCTCCATAGCGAGCATGAGTTTTCATGCTGTAAAAGTTTTTTGCACACTCATTGGCTGAATTCGGACGATACAATAAGCAACTGGGGCGGGAGGGGACAATCGTCAGTTGTATTGACTATTGTGTCGTCCGAATGCTGCCATAGTCAACTCAGCGCTGATCCTCATCCACACCACAGTTGATTATTTATTACCATGTTGTGTGGGGAGTACCCCCTAGACGATCAACTGTACAGTTGATTATTACCCCACCATTGGCTATCATGTTGTCTGAATTCAGCCATTTTCTGACAGATTTTCCCATCGCAGTGGCTGCAGTGAAGTTTGGGAATCTGTGTGATCTCAACTGCCTTCCAGTGCTGATTGGCAGGAGGTAAGGTTTTGTCATGAAGGGCTGGACACAAGGAGAGGAGTGGGCTCAACGTGTCTACTCCGAAGTAACTCATTGCTTTCAATCACACTTTCCCAAGTACGAGTGGAGAGAGAGGTCGGGAGAATCCCTTTGCCTGCTCTTTTTCCAACCTCTGGATCAGTGAATGTGTGCATAAGTTTAATGAGTTTAAAGTAGGGTGACCAGATAAAATCCAGGTCAGGGCTCATGTAACTTTAACAGTTGTAGAGCAAAGGGAATTTCAACCAGTGACATTTGTATGCAATTAGTTCCTGGTGAAATTCCCTCTTCATCACAACAGTTAAAGTTGCAGGGGCCCTGCCTTCTTTTGTATATGCTCACTCTAGTATAGTGCATGCAACTTTAACTGTTGTGATGAAGAGGGAATTTCACCAGGAACTAATTGCATACAAATGACACTGGCTGAAATTCCCTTTTCTCTACAAATGTTAAAGTTACGTGAGCCCTGACCTGGATTTTATCTGGTCAGCCTAGTTTAAAGGGTGATCGCCCCCAAGTGACCCTTACTCCTGCCAAGAAAGGGTGGACACAAGGAAAGGTGTTGACTAAACATGTCTGCTCAGAAGTAACTCATTCTCCTCCATTGCACTTCATTAAACATTTAAGCAGGGGGGTGGGGCAAGCCTGTTGCTTTAAACCTGTTACAAGGTATGAAGAGCAAAGGTACAAAGGACTGTAATGATTTTAAAAGCTGGTTGCCCCCAAATGACTCTTATTCTTGCTGAGAAAAGGTGGACATGAGGAGAGGTTTGGCTAAACATGTCTACTCGGAAGTAACTCATTGTCTTCCCTTGAACTTCATTGAACAGGGAGGAGTGGGATGGGGAGTAAGGCTCATCTGTCGCCCTGCACGTATGCAGTTGATGACGTTCAGTTCTACCTGTGGGACTCTGCCACCCAATCCAACCCCCACTAAGGCGGTTGCAGGTGCCATTTGCCCCATGGAAGCAGATTTTTTCGAAAAGAAAATTGTATACGCCACTTTACTGGCTATGTTTGCCCTGCAAAAAGCAAACCCAATTTCATGAATATCGAGATTTAAACATAATTCCTTCAGAAAGTGTCTCTGTGTAGATGGGCCCCAGGTAACAGCGACAGGTCAAAGCACAGAGAATTGGTCCAATATATGGAGTCAGGAAAAGGAGGAGTGGTAAAACAGGCAGCAATAAAATACAGTTAAGCAACCAGATACATACACAGTCCAATGACAGAGTCAATCAGGAGTCCAAGGCAGGGTCAAGAGACCAGGAGACAAAGCAGTAGGAACTGGTGAGACATTGGCTGGGTTCGGACGACACAATAAGCAAGGGGGGGAGGGTAAAGAGTCAACCATCAGTTGAGTTGCTTATTGTGTCATGTGTCAGACAACACACAACTGACGGTGACTATTTTGCCGGAATAGTCAATGGAGAAACATGCAATGGGCTGCTCCGTTGACTATCTCATCCTGCGGGCTCCGTTGATTATTCTCCCCTGTCCACAGAGTTGGGAGGCAAGAGTGGCAGAAACCTGGCCGCTCTAGCCCCGCGGAGCTCTATGTATTTTATATTTGATGTTGTTCCCCGCCTCGATCCAGAGGGAGAGGCAGGTAAAAAAGAAATATATTATTCTTATTCTTATTCTTAAAGTAACCCCGTGCTGGTGAGCACTTCAGGAGCCCCGATCATCCTTTCCCTTGGTGGCGCGGGGAAATCAGGGCTCCTGAAACACTTGCTGGCATGAGAACATGGCGTCCCTGGGTGGGGCGTCACCAGTCGCAATGCCCCATGTGTTGCCAGGGGCATGTATTTCCCAAGCCCCCACCCCATTCATCTGGAGATCACCTCGAGGGTATAGAAGGAGCCCCTTCCATCCCCTCCAGGCAATCCCCAAATAGATCGGGGAGCAGAGGATGCCTCCTGCAGCTGGACATGAGCTGTCCAACCACAGGAGGGAGCCGTCTGTCCAGACTGGCACATCAGAGGACGGCACAGGGATCGGAGCTGCTGGCTCCAAACTCGGTGGGCATAGAAGAGGCAATGCCAGGAAGAAGGATCTCCTTACAATGGAGGAGATCCCCCCTATTGACGCCTCCTCCACAGTGATCGCCATAGGAACAGCGCAGGGAGAAGGTGCAAGAACACCACTCCTTGCCAAGATCCTGACTGAGAAGGACATGTCAGTGCCGAGCCACGTCATCCCTTGGAATGACGTGGCAGAGCCAGAGTCACGGCTCCTGACACGTGAGGAGACTGGGCCCAAGCCACCTGCTTCTGCAGTGGGGATGCTTGGGACCAGCCTCCTCACATGTCAGGGGCTACGATCGTGGCTCTGCTGAAGGCTCTGCTGCCAAGCAACTCCAGGCACCTTGCCTCCCCTGACGTGGGAGATGCAATGCCCCAGTTGCCTAGTGACAGCAATGGCTGCATCCCTTCTCCTGTCGACAGGAGACAGGGCTCCATCGAGATTTCTTCCTGCAGCCCTTTCTCCTGTTGACACATGGGATTCCTCCACCACTGGGAGTCTTGTCTCTCCTCCAGTCTTCGCTCCTTCCCCCATAATGGCGGTGCAGGTAAGGTAAGGACTAACCAGCGCCATCATTCGATGGAGAGGAACTACAGGTGTGTGTGGGGGGAGACAACAACTCAACGGAGAGGAGGCAGCCCTCGCCACGGAGTGGCACTTACATGTCGCCCAAAGGCAGCTGTGGATTTACCATACGTCGAGTGGATTATTTCCTCTCCATTGAGTTGTTGTCTCTCCGAACACGGCCATTGTTTTCAGCAACTAGCAAGCTCTGACTGAAGGTTGCTAACCATAAAGGCTGCTGAGTCCCAGCCAGGCTCAGCAGCTGTCGATTAGAGCTCTCTGGCCAGAGCCCTACTCAAGAGGAGTCAATTTCTCCTGAGGAAATCAGCTTTGTAAGCAAGCATTCCTTCTTACAGGAGCCCTTCTTGCTAGCCGCTTGAGGCGATGATGCTCCTGGGGGCCAGCAAGTTGTTCTGCCTCTGCTCCAGGGTCAGAATCCTGACAGGGAAGGACCTGCAGCCATCTCCCCCAAAGGCCCAGGCTCCTCCTGGTCTGGTGCCAGTGACTAATTAATGTTGAATGTTAAATTGCCTTGGCATAAAGGAACATTTTAATTTGGCATCGAAAGAATCATATCTCCTTTGGAAAAGCATTCCAAAGTTGGGGTGCCATCACAAAGAAGTCTCTCTCCTTTGGAAATACACAGTTTATTTCTCCCACTGATGGTATTCTGAGAAGAGCCACATCTGAATGCATGGACAGGATAGTATGGAGGAATGCAGTCCTTCAGGTATTTGATCGCCAAGTGACTAAGGGCTTTAAAGGTAAAAGCCAGTACCTTGAATTGGAATACTCAGCCAATATTCTCAAAGTCCTGCTGTCTTTCCTCATTTTCCATGTTCTCCAAGTCCCACATGTTCATACATCTGAGGCTAATCCAAGACATTTTGGTGCCTGAGGCACGCCACCTCATGGTTCAGAAAGGATCACCACTCCGTGGATGAGCACATGCCTTGAACCCGGGTAAGGGCTCCTCAGACAGCTGGTGATGGTCCAGGCCTCTCTTTCTTCCTGAACCCTGGTGAGTCACTGCCAATCAGAGCAAGCAATACCAGGCTAGGTGGACAAATAGTCTGACCTGATATCAGGCACTGACCATGTGCTGCTGTTTAAAAGTACTCAGAATCTCTACATGAGGCAGGTGTCTCATGTGGCCCATGGTAGGCATCTCACATCTCTTCAGGACTCAGAGGTGAGCAGGGTCTGTCAAGCTGTCAGGCTGTCTTATGAGAGGGAGAACTGAATGGCAAGGCATTTTGAGATGTGCCTGTGTTAAACATTGATCATGACTTTGAAGGAGTGCTTGCATTCTCGTTTGAAATTTAAGGTGGTAATCAGCCATGTTGAATAACATATTCTTCAACTCTAGCCTAAGCAAATCTAACTATGGCAAAGTTATCTATGAAAATCAGTTTCCAAAGATAAAGCATAATGAATATGCAACTGAATTAATGGTTCTTGTGGCAAACATCTATATGTTCTCCCATACATATAACCCTCTGTAATAATAACCAGGACAATCAGGACCTGGCCTGTGCAGAGGAATATCCTTTTGCTAGATGAGATTTATCCACATTACTTCAGCATCTATTTTTAAACGGATATGGTCATGTAGGTACATGAATTTCTGAATTGTTGACTGTCAGCTAATCCATACCTCATTCTGAATCTCCTTTTAAATAAAATATTCTCCTGACACTAATGTAATCTTATAGTTTATCACCACATGGTAAGGATTAACATTCTTCTCAACCTGCAGTCAATACAACACAGAGGAAAGTGAAATAAATCTATTCGAATTCAGTGTAAAATAAATGATTTTTACACCAAAATTTAATACATTTATCTCACTTTTGTATGTATCATGTCAAACTTGATGCTTCCTATCAAGAAACATGGTTATCAATCATTTTTAATAGCAGCCACCAATATTATCGAAATCTGAATAAGCTTTTAAACTAAATCTTTTTGGAGATATCAAAATCAATTGCTATTTTAAAAAGTATATTTTATCCCACAAAATTTAAAGGATACCAGAAGCATCTGAGATGTATGTAATTCATAATACATGTATTCATATTTAAAATCTTTATAGCAGTTGACAACAGTCAGGGAAATTGTAACTCAAGAAATAACAGGATGTTTTCAGCAATGGAGCTCTCTCACACACATATTTCCCAGCATAACTCTTCATTTTATTCTGGGCCACCTGATCCTATGTGCATTGATTCAAATTAGTTGGCTCCTGTCATCATCAACATGTAATACATAAAACATCATGGACTCCAATAACTATAGCATCTCTTATATACCACAACAACCACAAGTTGATGTCCACAGTACTGGAAAAGTACTTGTCACAAAACTGTCATACATATACACACTGCAAATGATTGTTACCCTCTCCCACAGATGGAGGGGGACATCCCTGGAAAATGCTCAACACCTTGGATCTTCCAACAATGTCCCTTGGTGCAGGTGACCCTCCCAGTGATGTCAAACGGCATGAACATACATTACAGCCACAGACAACAATCCAGCAATTGACATGACATGCAGGTATTTAATAGATCAAGCATTTCCTGGCATGGAGTTATGAGGAAGGCTTAATTTCTTCACATCTTGATACCGTTTAAGTCACAGGAGGAAAATCCATTTTTAAAAATGGCAGCCTAACCAGCTACCTGAGCCACATGTGGGACACATTAGGTGACTGCTCCTGATGTGCGTGTGTATTGCTGTGAGTTTCTGAAAGGGGGAGTCTCTGTAAGCTTGTGTTTGTTTGCTTGTTTAATTCTAAGTATAAACATAGGACACTGAAAACATAGAAACATACAAACCAACAAGGTTTATAAGACTTTCAAAACCTTTTACACGTGGGCTAAGCAGTCTGATTCACCAGAGGCATTGACCTCAGGCCTGCAGGCCAAATCCAATCAACCTGGGGTCCCAATCCAGCTCTCTGGGGTTCCCCTGGCCTCACCCCCTTTCCTGATCACTGACAGTTTGTTGGTTTCCCAGCTTTGGTGCATTCCCCGCCCCCAATTCTAATTCTAGGTTTCGGAAAGAACTTCAAGCTAAAATATGGTAGTATTTGGGGGTATTTTTTATTTTGGCCCCACCCCTTTTGCCTTTGGTCCTGCCCTTTTAGCTTTGGCCCCTCCCCTTTTGTCTTTGGCCCTACCCACAACAGGAATGTGGACTCCAAGAGCTTCTTTGACATTGAACTTGGTCCTCAGGCTGAACAAGGCTCGACATTCCTGCTCTACGCCATATTCACTGGAGAGGTGGTGTATGCTGCAGCTATGCTAACGCAGTGGCCACCAGATCTCTCACTCTCTCATTCCAGGAAGACAGGGATGAACACAGAAAATTCCCAAAAGGCCCCAAAATGGCAGCCATGCTCCAAGCATCCACTAGCGACTAATGCTCGCTGGGGCTGGTGGGTGGAGCTGGAGAGCCACAGAGGCAGAGCCAAGGGCATACCAGAGGCCAAGCAATCTTTAGAATCCCCAGCATCCCACACCACTTTAACTGAGGTACATTATTTTCAAGATTATGAGTGAGGGGAGGATCCAGACAGCTACGCCAAAGCACTCCTTTTGACCCGCATTCCCCTGTTCCAGCAACAATTCCCATTGACAGAAAATCAAGTTACTTTAAGATGATGAGTGCAAAACGAGAGGGGGGGACCACACAGCCACAAAAAATCATCTCCAACATCATCTCAGAGCAACACAGAAAAGCAATCATTGGAACCTAGCAGAAAGTTCGGAGAGCACCCACAATCCACTCTTTTGCATGCCCACCATAAAGCCTTTCCCAAACCACCCCTCTCTCCACGTCTTCTCCAAAGTTAGAAAGAAGCAGAACAACACAAAAGTCCAGCTTATGCATGTCTACTCAGGAGTGCGCATGGACAGCAAGTTCTGAAAACATCCAAAACCCACCCCTTGGCATGTAGCAGCAGTAACAATAGTAATCTCAACAATGATGGTGGTGGAATTGGTGGCAAAGATATCCTTGGAGCAATTCAGAGCAGCAGTCTTTGGGACCCATCACAAGACTTGCAAGAAGAGTTCAGTGTGTGTGTGTGTGTGTGTGAGTGTGTGTTAGAAAGATATAATAATAAAGATTTGGGGGTGTAATTTAAGAATTAAAAAAACTAAAATCCAAAGAGCATTTTTTTAAAAAAATTAAAGAGACAAAACAAACATTTAAAAACTAAAATAATTTAAAAACATTAAAATAATTCCCAAAAAATCAACCCAAAATAGTCAAAAATCAGCTTTTCTCTGGTGTCTGGTCATGATTCAATGAGCTAGCCTCCCATATTACACACACATTCACACACAGGGAAAGACACTTGAGTTGTTGGAGAGCACGGAAGACATTGTGCTCCCCTTTTGTTCTTTAGAAAGTAGGAAACAAAAGGAATTTGGTACTGTATATATGGGATGGCACAAGTCAGGGTTGGGGAAATAAGAAATGCCTTTCCTGGGTTTTTTTAAAAAAAATCAGGAGGGAGGGTCCACTTGTGGGGACTGCAGTTTCCCTCGTTTGAGAATCACAGGAAACCTTGTCTAAAGCAACCTTTCCCAACCGGGTGCCCTCCAGATGTGTTGCACTACAACCACCATCATCCACAGCCAGAATTGGCTATGAAGTGGCAATCCAATACATCTGGAGGGTGCTCGGTTGGAGAAAGTGGGTTTAGAGTTTTGGAATGCTTTTGGGAAGATTGCCTTGGCGCTGTTTCCAATAATTGGAATAAGTCATTTTTTCCCCCCTCATCAAAAAAAGCAACGTGTCAAAATGCGTCGGACATAAATTACACCTCCACATACATTCTTTCAGCATTGTTTTGAGGCCTCTCATGTCCTTTTTTGGATTACTGTTGCTAAAAACCCACATGTACATACATGTCGAACCAGGGGCAGCCTGTCTTGCCTTGAGATGGAAATGTTTGGGGGGAGGGAGTGGGGAGGGGAAAGAAATATTCAAGATAAAGTCATTTCCCCTCAGAATTTCCAAAAAAACTCTGGGTGGGAGGAAGTGGAGGGAAGGGTGGCTTGGTTTGGTTTCTGTTTTTCCCCCCTGCCCCCCCCCCCGCTTCTGTGGGATTTCCCCCCTCCCCCGTTCCTTTATACCTCTAGGCTTGCCCTTTTCTGCCTGCCACAAACCAGTTTTGCATTCACAGTGGTCTTGCCAACTTCCAGATTCTTCCATGTTTTTGTGTAAATGCCGTGAAGTTATTTCCTAAAAAGTTAATGTATTTATTTTCGTTAACTGCAATAATGTATCTTAACTTAATACTCTCTAAACTTACCCTTGCACTTAAAGCCTCGCTTTCTATACATTACTGCTTCACAGGAATATTGAATTATTCAAAAGGAAGCTCAAAAGGTGGCAGATCACTATCCAGTTTTGTGAGTTTTGAGTATTTCAAATGCGGGGCAAGTGTTAGTGGCTGGTGCCCACCCCTGTTTGGCTCTCAGGTTGTTCATGCTGTCCCCTGAAAAGCTTGCCAGCTGTGACATTATGGAGGCATATAAATGGAACCGTTTTGCATATCACTCCTTCCCCCCCCCCCCCAAACACACATACTTTTGCATGAAGGGAAAATTATTCTTAGCGTCCATTCATTTTGGATAATACCAGAACAATGAAGACAAGAGCTGGAACTCACCAGTCTAGCTTAGTCAGTTAGATCACACTAAATGGAGTCGGGATGGAGGGGATATGATGCTTCAAGTGAATCTATTCACGGAAGAAAAACCTCTTGAGTTAAGAATGTATAGCTCGCACAGCACACCCTCTAGCAAGAACCTTTCCATAGTGAGAGCCGTATTCAGTAAAATCCTTGATTATATTTTGCCTTCCTGCTTTGCAAAATATGTCCAGGTTTGCTCTCATGCTCAAAATGAGCACATTCCTGGCTGAGAAGGGTTTAGGGTACAATTCAGGAAATGTGAAGCCCTGTTGAATCAAATAGGTTTTAAGCACATGGACAAGTCTTTTAAGTCCCATTCATTTCAGTGGGATTTAAGCATACTTAGCGTTCTTTGATTATGTCCTGTATCTATAATAATACATCTTGTTTCATTTAAACAGATTCTGGATCATTCTCAGTCTTATATAGAAGAAACAAATGCTGCTAAGAAATGCTCCCATAAATAGGGTGACCAGATAAAATCCAGTTCAGGGCTCCTGTAACTTTAACAGTTGTCGAGAAAAGAGAATTTCAGCCAGTGTCATTTGTATGCAATTAGTTCCTGGTGAAATTCCCTCTTCATCACAACAGTTAAAGGTGCATAAACTATACTAGAGTGACCATATACAAAAGAAGGCAGGGCCCCTGCACCTTTAACTGTTGTGATGAAGGGGGAATTTCACCAGGAACTAATTACATACAAATGACACTGGCTGAAATCCCCTTTTCTCTAAAACTGTTAAAGTTACATGAGCCCTGACCTGGATTTTATCTGGTCACCCTACCCATAAACCACCAGTAAACACACATGAGCCTTCTTCTAACTGAAGTAGTAAAACCCGAATGCTCCTCCATAACCCCTCTCCCCCAAATCCATGCACACAGAAAACTAGCATATCAGGGTGAAGGCTAACATAGAATCCTTCTCCTTGGTACCTAACTTTTTTAATATGGAGGTAGTATTACTTTCTTTGTATGGGGGAGCATTACACCCCACTTCCAACTGAAGTGGTACAGCCCCAGCCACAGGTTCACCATCTCAGTGAGACAACTAGGCCTGGCGTCTGCTATGGGGGAAAGCAAACGGCGCGGTCTTCTGTCTGTTGGCAGAGCTCTCTTACAGTGTGCCCATGCCCCCTAGGGGTCCAGATGGTGCATTACACCCAAAGGGCTACGCGAAAGGAGGACAAGAAGCTGAGACAAGGAGCTGTGAGGAACGTGACAAGAGCCAATAGACTGTTCCTAGGACAGAGATATGCACCTTCCCTTTAAAAAAGGCCCCTTATTTTTGTCACAAGGCAATGATGACCATGGGGCACAGATGACACAGTCCTGATGCCCAGTGATACCAGGGTTTTGCCCTGCATTTTGCAAGGGGAAGTACTTTTAACCCACAGGCCTTGTTTTATATTCCTGATCAATCCCCTTTTGCTTTTATGTCGACAATTGTGGTGTTTGCTATTTTTCAGCAGGTAACGGATTGTAAAGCAGACGGCCTCCAGAACTATGACTGGGAATATTCTTCTGGTTCAAATACCTTTTCCTCCCCACCCCCTTGACAGTTCTGTGACGATTGTTTCTTGAAACTCATGATAAATTCAAATATCACTAGAAGGTATAATTTACACTCCGCAATTCATTACAGATCAAAGAGTGGAGGGAAGAAGGGAAGAAGGGACTCTCTTCATTCTCACTCTTCCTAGCATGAAGGGGAAAAAAACCCTTTCATCTCTCATCGATGCCAACTGGTGGACGGGAAGAAACAAACACATGGCATTATTATCTTTTGCTAAAGTGGGTGCTGAGCCTGAGCTAGGATATCTGTGGGGTGGATAACTTCAAAATCCTCATAATCAGAAACACAGTCCTTTCAGTTAGATGTCAGGGATGGAACATGTGGAGCGAAGGGTCTTTAAAAAAAATTATAATGAAGATGTTATACAAAAAAGAGAAAAGTAAAAATGTAACACAAGATTTAAACACAAGCATATCATAAATATGAGTAGTACAGGGGATATCAGCCACCGTACTAAAATGAATTAAGTTCAAAACAATTTCATAAGCAATCCGTACGGATGGTACCAATAGACGAAGCTGTACAAACTAAATTTCTGCAGTAAGCATGGTAGTTGTTTTGCAGGCCTTTGAACAATCTGCTTTGCCATTCACGCTGACGTAAGTATCTGGGTTTCTTTCTCTCTGTGTCTGAGGAAGATATTCCAATGTCAGCTCTAGTGAGGGAAACCCTACAATGAAAATAGCATAAAATGTATTCACTGCAAGGAATGTGTGGCTGGACTCCAAATCCCATCTGCCATAGCCAGCACAGCCAACCATGAGGGATAATGGGAGTTGCGGTCCAACAGCATCTGAAGAGCCACACATCCCCCATCCATGAGCGAAACAACATGGCTGTCAAGTGGGTTCATAGCTGGTCGATGGACTCATCCCAGTGTTCACCAATGGCTCCTCATCAACATTGAAAGAAGCCACAACTGGGCTGTCACAGGGTTCTGCCCTAGGCCCAGTGTTGTTCGACATCCTTATAAATGACTTGGACACAGGAGTAGAGGAATGCTCATCAAATTGGCCGATGACACAAACTTGGAGGGATCATTTATACCACAGAAGACAGAAACAGGATTCAAGATGACCTTGACAAGATGGAGAACTGTGCCAAACTAACGTAGTTAATTTCAAACAAACTCCTGCTGCATCAGTCCAAAGGCCATTCTAGTCACACAGGGGCCAACCAGTTGCTTGTGGAAAGCCGACACAACAGCACCTTCCCATATGTTCCCTAGGAACTGGACACAGAGGCATACTGCCTCTGATGCTGAAGGTAATATATAGCCATCATGGCTAGTAGCCATTGATGGCCTGATCCTCCATGATTTTTTCTAAGCCCCTTTAAAGCCGTCCAAGTTGGTGGTGATCACTACATCCTGTGGTAGTGAATGCCATAGTTTAAATATGTGCTGTGTGAAGAAGTCCCGAATTTGCCACCATTCAGCTTCATGGGATGACCATGAGTTCTACTATTATGAGAAAGGGATAAAAAACCACTTTTTCCACACCATACAAAATGTGTACACCTCTATCATGTCTCCCCATACTCACCTTGTTTTCTAAGCTAAACAGCCCTAGGCATTGTAACCTTCCCCCTTAGGGGGCTGATCCAACACACTAAACAATTCCTTTGAACCCACAATTTTCAGCACCAACTAAAATCTATCTCACACAGTATTCCCATAAGATTTTTTTTAAAAAAGTGAGAAGGGTAGAGGAGCACCTTGGCAGGCACCAAGAAAGGTGTCTGTGGCCTCTTCTTGATGGCGTCTGGTTGGCTTCGTACCGCCTGGGGCAGGTGGCGCGAGACGCATTTGCGCTCCTTCCTGCCAACCTACGGTGGAAGGAGCATCACGGTGGGTTTTCTTGCCGCCACTGCCACGCTTGCATCTCTTCAAAGGTTAGTTTTTTAAAAAAAAAATTGTAAAATGGGGGGGGACGGAGGACTGCGGAGGCGCGGAGGTTAGTTT
This sequence comes from Anniella stebbinsi, assembly GCA_029215795.1. NCBI lineage: Eukaryota > Metazoa > Chordata > Lepidosauria > Squamata > Anniellidae > Anniella > Anniella stebbinsi. Next base: position 113,668,782 of record JARDYH010000003.1, on the reverse strand, counting down.
TTTTATTTTACTTTGTAAAATGGGGAGAGGACTGCGGAGGTGCCGAGGTGGTGCAGCGAGCTTGTGGCTCGCTGTTCCACCCCCTTCCCTTCCCAACCCATGGCAACCAATCAGTGGTTGCCTTAGACTGGGCACGCCACGCAGAAGCTCCAGAGCAACAGCGACAGATGGCAAAAGCCGTCATCACGTAGCTCAAAACTAAAAAAGTTGGGGTAAATGCCCGACTTTTTTAGTGCGGAGCTTTGGGACTTTGCCCCTAGATGGCTTCAGAGTGACGGCAGCGTCATGTAATCCACCTGACGCCGCTCTGAAGCCACCGCAAGGGAAAGTGACTGTCTAGAGGTACCCTGAGAGTGTATAGGTGCCTGCAGGCACCATGTTGCCTTTCCTTGCTTTTGGAAGTCCAAGTAAACAATGTCTATTGGATCACCCCTGTCCACATATATATTGACAATCTCAAAGAATTCTAAAAGTTAAACGAGGCAGGAAATACCTTTGCAGAAGCCATGTTGATTCTGTTTCTGTAGTACTTGTCCTTCTATATGCGTGATAATTTTATCTTTAAGAATGCTTTCCACCAATTTACACTGAACCCCAAGATCCCTCTTTTAAAATAGTTGTTACACTGTTACTCTCCAGTCCTCTGGAACAGGGGGTGGGGTATATAGCAATTTCACATCTGAGTCTTTCAAAAACTCTAGGATAGGTATCATCTTGACCTAAAAATTTGCTGGCTTTCAATTTGTTAATAAGATCTAGAACAGGGGTGGGCAACTTGTGGCCCTCCAGATTTTTTGGTGTACTATTCCCATCTGGAGGGACACAAGTTGCCCACCCCCTTCCTGGAACTTCATCTCTTGTCATCACTATTTGCCTCGGTTCTTCAGATTCCCTGAAAACATCCATTCTGGCATGGGTATCTGCCTTACATCTTCTGCAATGAAGGAAGACAAAGAGAATTCATTGGCTCAATTCGGACGACATGATAGTCAATGGTGGGTTGACTAACCCTAACCCTCTCGCTAACCTTAGGGGGTACTCCCCACACAACATGGTAATAAATAATTAGGGATGTGCACTGGATCGGACCCGATCCACGATCCGAGTCCGGTCCAGTGGGAAATCGGATAAATTATCCGATTTCCGATCCCGCAGCTGGATCGGCCGATCCAATCCGAACCGGTCCGAAAAAGCTCCGAACCGGTTCGGCGGATTGGCGGATCGGCGGGCGCCCACTGGCGCCCACCGCCGCATCCATTGGCGGGCGCCAGCGGGCGCCCGCCGATGAAAGTGGACAGTGGGGGGGGGGAGGAGGGGGTGCGTGGAGGGGAGGAGGGGGCGCGCAGAGGGGGGAGGGGGGCCCTTACCTGCCCGGCCCGGCGGCTCCCGTCCGGCGCCGGCGCCTACTACTCCCAGCAGGCTCCGCGGCCTGCTCTAGGATGGCGCGCCGGGTGATGTCATCACCCGGCGCGCTACTCGAGAGCAGGCCGCGGAGCCTGCTGGAAGTAGTAGGCGCCGGCGCCGGACGGGAGCCGCCGGGCCGGAAAGGTAAGGAGGGGGTGCGTGGAGGGGAGGAGGGGGCGCGCGGAGGGGGGAGGGGGGCCCTTACCTGCCCGGCCCGGCGGCTCCCGTCCGGCGCCGGCGCCTACTACTCCCAGCAGGCTCCGCGGCCTGCTCTAGGATGGCGCGCCGGGTGATGTCATCACCCGGCGCGCTACTCTAGAGCAGGCTGCGGAGCCTGCTGGAAGTAGTAGGCGCCGGCGCCGGACGGGAGCCGCCGGGCCGGAAAGGTAAGGAGGGGGTGCGTGGAGGGGAGGAGGGGGCGCGCGGAGGGGGGAGGGGGGAGGGGGGCCCTTACCTTTCCGGCCCGGCGGCTCCCGTCCGGCGCCGGCGCCTACTACTCCCAGCAGGCTCCGCGGCCTGCTCTAGGATGGCGCGCCGGGTGATGTCATCACCCGGCGCGCTACTCTAGAACAGGCTGCGGAGCCTGCTGGAAGTAGTAGGCGCCGGCGCCGGACGGGAGCCGCCGGGCCGGAAAGGTAAGGAGGGGGTGCGTGGAGGGGAGGAGGGGGCGCGCGGAGGGGGGAGGGGGGAGGGGGGCCCTTACCTTTCCGGCCCGGCGGCTCCCGTCCGGCGCCGGCGCCTACTACTCCCAGCAGGCTCCGCGGCCTGCTCTAGGATGGCGCGCCGGGTGATGTCATCACCCGGCGCGCTACTCGAGAGTAGGCCGCGGAGCCCGCTGGTAGTAGCCGCCGGCGCCGGACGGGCCGAGAAGGTAAGCAGTGGCGGGGAAGGGGGCTTACCCCCCCCCGGAGCCGTCCGCTTCTATCCGCTGGCGCCCGCGGGCGCCAGCGGATGGAAGCGGGCGGCCCCAGGGGGGGTAGGGAGCGCGGGGGAGGGGGTTTACCTGCCGGGGCCGTCCACAGCGGACGGCCCCGGGGGGGGGAGGGAGTTAGGCCCCCCCTTACCCACCCGCCGCCATTTTTTCCTCATAGACTTGCATTGCAATGCAAGTCTATGGGGAAAAAAATGGCGGCCGATCCAAAAATGTACGATTTTTGGGTCGGGATCGGACTTGATCCGGTCCGGGGGGCCTCCGATTTTGTCCGAACCGGTCCGGGACAAAATTGGAGGTCCCGATCCGGGTCCCGATCCGATCCGGGGGGTCCGTGCACACCCCTATAAATAATCAACTGTGGTGTGGATGAGGATCAGCGCTGAGTTGACTATGGCAGCATTCGGATGACACAATAGTCAAAACAACTGACGATTGTTTCCCCCACACCAGTTGTTTATTGTGTCGTCCGAACTGAGCCAAAGAGTTCTTTGCAATCTTATCCTCCCTTAGTAGTCTTCTAAATCTGTTGTCATCCAATGGCCCAACTGCCTCCCTATTTAGTTTCCTGCTTCTGGTGTATTTAAAGTATTCTTTATTTTTTCTTTATTGTTATTCTTAATTGGCCTTAATATTATTCCGAATATGCTCCTCAAAATACTTTTTTGCATCCCTTATTGTCTGTTTGCATTTTCTTTGTGCAAGTTTGGGTTCCTTTTTGTTCCTTGTCTTTTGGGCAAGTCTTTCACTTTCTGAAGGAAGCCTTCTTTTCTCTAATAGGTTTCTTGACCTAACTCTAGTTAGTACCTTTCCTGACCAATGGTATACATTCTAGCTGAGATTCTATGGTTATGGTTTTGGGTAATCTTCAAGCAGTTTGGAGAGATTTAACCCTCTTGACTTCCCCTTTAAACTTCTTCTGTGCCATTTCCCTCATTTTGGAGGTTTCCTCTTTGGAAGTCAAATGTCACTGTGTTGCACTTCCTTGATAATTTCCCAACTAAATATGAATTAAATTAAACTCTCCACTTTGTTCAACGACACTCACATCTCACACTAGATCCTGGGCAGCACCATTTAGGATTATGTCCAGGGTTTTCTCCCCTCTGGTTAGTACCATGACCAACTGTTCATGTAGGGAATTCAGAAATTTAACCTCTTTGTCATAACTGAAACGTGCATTATATCCAGTCAATTTAAGAGTAATTGAAGTCACCATTACTTCAACATTTCCTCATTTGGATACCTCCCAGATTTCATTCTCTAGCTAAGAACACTCTGAACATTTAGGTCTGAACATTAAGGTCAGGGGGACAATTGCACATCCCCAGTAGTAAGTTACTTTTGGAGCCTGATAGTATCACCTACAGCAATGCTGTGGAGGAATCTGCCGCTTTTAAGGTTTCTAGTTTGCTTGACACTATGCTTTCTTTGACGTATAGAGTGACACCACCTCCAATACACCCTTCCCGGCCTTCCTACAGAGTTTGTGTCCAGAGATTCAACCAGGTTCCTGTTATGGCTACTATATCTAAGTTCTCCTTAAAACCAAACACTCCAAAACTCACATCTTGGCTCAGAGGCTATACATGGTGCCCCTCTCTAGATGCAAGGTGCTGAGTCAATTCAAGCCTGGCTCGTTATGCCCTTTTTTTAGGTTTGTGCTCTGGTTTTTAAAAATTAAATGAAAAGCTGAACTCACAACTTGGGCTGAGTTCTATACCTGGCTGCACTGAAAGACCTAAGAACTGAGCTTACAGGGAGCCTGAACTGAATCTATGAGCCTATCTACACATGCAGGATAAAACACTTTGAAAACGTTTTGAAAACTGTATATGGAGTGTGTCCTGGACCACAACAGTTCTCAAAACTGCTATAAACTGTTTTAAAGTATTTTAAACCGTTTTAAAGCACTAGTGTAGATAGGCTCTATGTCTACACTTCTTGTTTATAGACAGACATCTGCACTGTGGTTCTTTTCAATATACAGCTATGTGTTACTTGTATAACTGTTTTCCAAACTTGGGTTTAGTTTCAGGATGAGGTTTTCTACAACAACTCAGGCTTCTCTGCTAGGACAGGGCTGCAAGAACTCTCTGTTTCTACTGGATTTAGCTCCTGGCTGTAAGTTTCTAAAGCATTTTCCTCCTGGATTTCAGTTGAATTGTAAGTTTTTTAAGGATTACCCTCCTGGGATTTAGCTCTTTTTCCTATGCCCTTGTTTTGGCTTCAGCTGACGTTTTATGAGTTTAAATTATGACCTGAGTGAGATAGGCAAATAAATAAATGGATTTTGCACTTTCTTGCTTCTCAAGTGAGCGCTTAATGTGCACATGTGCTTCACTTTTTATTTTGATGTGTTGTCACTGGGGCTCCTCATTTCATGACATACTGATGTGTAAAATGAATATCTTCTCTTACTTCACAAGGTAAAGTGATGAACACAGGGGGGGAAACCCCGTACAGTAGAGGTAAGGCACATGGATCTAAGATCCAGGGACAATATAATAGATGAGTTTTCTGATCACATTCTTTTCTCCTAACTTACCATTGTTCACAAGGCCAATTATATCTGTGGGTTCACTCATGGGGGAGGGGAGGTCTTCTCTATGTAACTTGGGCACATGATGTGTCAACAACGGAGAGAGCCTTCTTGACTGTAGCAATCCCAACTATGGAATACTATTCCTATGGAGCTACTACTGGTGCCAACGTTGCAATTGTAATATTTTCAGCACCAATTGCAATGAAGAAATTGCAATTGTTTCAGTGTCTGCTCAAAACCTTTCGGGCTAAACATTAGGAAGAACTTTCTGACAGTATGAGCTGTTTGACAGTGGAATAGACTGCCTTGGAATTTGGTGGACCCTCCTTTGTCCAAGGTTAAGGGCTTGATGGCCGCCAATCAGCATGGGTTTGGGCTAGATTATCCTTGATATTTCTTCCATGATTCTATTATTATTATTATTATTATTATTATTATTATTATTATTATTATTATTATTATTTTCTCTTTCTCGCTCATGGAGATTTTTCTAGACGGACATGATCGGCTTTTACAGATTCAGGAATTTCCTGACAATTGAGCATGTTTTAATTTTGACTGCTTTCTGGATGTTGGTGTGGATGTATTCTGATAGGTCCAGTTTCTGGAGGTTTTCTGTATATATTTTTTGATGTGATGCCAGTGACTGAGGTGACTAATGGAATAATTGTGACCTTTTCCTGTTGCCATAGTTCTTTGACTTCCATGGCCAGTGGTGTATATTGCTCTCTCTTTTCTTCTTCCTTTTCAACAACATTTTTGTCATTCGGTATTGCTATGTCGATGAGGTATGTGTGTTTTTCTTTTTTGTCTATGAACGTTATGTCTGGTTGGTTGCAAGGTATTGTCTTGTCCGTATGAATTGTTCTGTCCCAGTATATTTTATGATCCGTATTTTCCAAGATTGTTTCGGGTGGATATGTATAGTATGGTGTAGTTGTTTGATAAAGTATTATTATTATTATTATTATTATTATTATTACAGTTTTATTTATATACTGCCCTTCCTTCTAAAGGACCAGCCATGTGTTACATTTTAACCAAGTCCAAATTGTGATGCAAGAGAGAATGGGTGAAAGGCACTTGGATGTACATTCCCTTCCATTTAAACTGATGTCTGGATGCACCCCCAAATAAACTAGGGCATCACAAATCAAAAGCAACTCATAAAGACGATGCATCTTTATGTTCACTCTTTGCCACAAAACATGGAACTACTGACAGTGCATTTCGATAATCAAGCAGTCGAAGCCATTTCAGTATTATTGTGCAGTTAACAGAATGACCACAAGGTGTCACCATCACCCAATTCTTCGTGGGAAAATGTTCCCCCCCCCTGTCACATGGCAATAGCAATCTGATGCCTAATTGTTATGCACAGAAAGTGAAAAATGAAAAGAGTTGGTTCACACAGAGAGAGAGGGAGAGGAGTACAATACTCTGTAGTGGGGCAGATGGCACCTTTTAGTATTTCAGTATACAAGTGTTCAGGAGAAGTTTGTTTAATGGTATTTTCCTTCCTGCAATCAAGTTTTCCACTGTCCTAGAACATCCCCTATGGCACAGCTCAGTCATAGGCAATTGGCGCAATTAGTTATGATCTCTAGGTCATGTCTTACATTTGTGTGCAGTAGGCTGACCCTATGAAAAGGAGGACAGGGCTCATGTAACTTTAACAGTTGTAGAGACAAGGGAATTTCAGCTAGACACATTTGTATGCAATTAGTTCCTGGTGAAATTCCCTCTTCATCACAACAGTTAAAGTTGCAGGCACTATATTAGAGTGACCATATACAAAAGAAGGCAGGGTTTCTGCAACTTTAACTGTTGTGATGAAGAGGGAATTTCACCAGGAACTAATTGCATACAAATGACACTGGCTGAAATTCCCTTTTCTCTACAACTGTTAAAGTTACATGAGCCCTGTCCTCCTTTTCATAGGGTCAGCCTAGTGTGCAGGAAAGCAAACAGTTTGGGGATCCCACCAATACTGCTGTAATAACTTGGGTAGGCTGACCCTATGAAAAGGAGGACAGGGCTCATGTAACTTTAACAGTTGCAGAGAAAAGGGAATTTCAGCCAGTGTCATTTGTATGCAATTAGTTCCTGGTGAAATTCCCTCTTCATCACAACAGTTAAAGGTGCAGGCACTATACTAGAGTGGCCATATACAAAAGGAGGCAGGGCCCCTGCAACTTTAACTGTTATGATGAAGAGGGAATTTCACCAGAAACTAATTGCATACAAATGACACTGGCTGAAATTCCCTTTTCTCTACAACTGTTAAAGTTACATGAGCCCTGTCCTCCTATTCATAGGGTCAGCCTAACTTTGGGACTTAGGCTCCCTCTATATGGGCGATTTAAGGCTCTTTCAAGGCGCATTACCGATTTCACCTCTACAAGGGCAGAGCGCGAATCAGGGGTCCAGGCACTTTTTATCTCCTATTATGTGCTATCACGTTAAATAGTGACTTTTTATTTACCGTGGGAGTTAGAGCGCCTTATGTCCGTGTAAACAATTTCTGAGAAGTCACATTAACGATCAGAGTGGGTGGACTGTGGTCATGACGTCATGCACGAAGAGAAGTGCCCCTTCGCTGGGAAAACCTCCCACTTTTTCGTTTAGTTTTATTTCCTGTCTCCTCCGCGCCACTTCCTGCTTGTTCTCCGTCTCTCTGGATGGAAGCTCCAGGACTAGGTGGCCCAACGTGAACTGAAAATAAAGTGTCTTTTAACCCCCCTGCTGGAATATTCTTTTCATGGGGACACGGGACCAGATGGAGGTGGTTTCACGAGAAGCAAGGGGGGTAGTAAGGATGTGCAGATGTGCGGATAATTAGCGATCCACTTAGACAAATCGTCCCCTCGCTTGCTTGCTGGGTTCCTGACATGAGCTGCATGTGTGTGTGCATGTGGATATTGTACATCACCAAAACGACAAGGTATTACTGAGAAGGGAAGAAGGGAAAACAGTTGATCTCGCTGGGAAGAGGAGAAGGAGGAAGGAAGGAAGGAAGGAAGGAAGGAAGGAAGGAAGTTAGGAAGCAGCTTCCCCTGTCTGTTTTGGCGTGCGTGTGTGCAGATCTCTCCTCTCTCACTCACTCGCTCGCTCCTTCTCTCTGGTCTCTCGCTTCCTCTCTGTCCAGCAAAAGGGAGGGAGAGAGGCAGCCGAAAATACTTTTTAAAAGACTGCTGGAGGGGAAACTTGCGAGACACATTGAGACAAAGGGAACAGGTAAAACAAGTGATTACCAGCAGGTAACCCAGGTAACCAAAGGCGGGAGATTCTGGTGGGTGGGGAGAAGAAATGGCAGGAACCTGAGGGGGCAGTTCCTCCAGGAAAAAGCACATTACTTTCAGCACTATTTCCTTGTTCGAGCCCCAATTTATAAAGCGATTCTCCGCATGTAAACAACTTTAAAGCGCCTTTCAGAGAGCCCGTCATGCGCTTCGACGGCTATTGTGTATAGGTATTAGGCGTAAACGCGCTTATCAGGAAATGGGCATAATCGGGGAACAGGGCGCCAAAGCGAACTCTTGTAGAGGGGGACTTACAAAATATTTAAAATGCTATTTATGAACATTTCCATGCTATCTCAGAACAGAACATTCTAATTTCCGGGAACTTTTGCCTCCATCATTTCACAAGCTTATACATTTTTGAGAGCTCTTTGATGAGGTTAACTGGCTTTTGTTATCAAGCGCCTTTAAAACACACACATACACACACACACACACACACGTCAGGAACACTTTCCTTATGTCAAAATCTTCCACACTAGAACAAAATGAGACTGTGGCAGGATTGGAGGGGGGGTGAGTCAATCGTCCATTGCATTGCCTATCGTGTTGTAGTGGGGGGGGGCACAAAATGGACACACAACTCAAGGTAAGCTACTTTCTCAATTTCAACAATGGAGAAAAACACTGGGCTGCTCTGTTGCTTATCCAGAGACTTGTTGCTTAACATGTTGTATAGTGGGCTGCATTGTAAAATTTAACGTGTTGAGTGCATTATTTCGGGAGCGCATAGAGTTCTCTGGCCGGAGTGGCCGAAAGCACCCCAGACGCTCCTCTACAGCAGGCAGAACTCGCAATGGCTGATGAGATAGCCCTGGGAGGAGGGAGGGTGGAGCAACGGCCGGCTGGAAGGACGACGGGACTTCCAGCTGCACAACGGGGGGGGGGACATGCCGTGTGGGGAGTACTGGGAAAATAACGCACAGTGAGTTGCCTATTCCGCCCCCCCTCCGTTGCTGAAAGTGTCATCCAAACTCAGTCTGTTTCTCTCCATATAATTACACCCAGTCAGATTGTTACCCCTGGTGAGAGATATTTCCCTAAAGACCCCCACTTCAGCTGAAGTACTTCTCTGCTAATGCAGACTTATCTGTTCTGTTAATGCATGATAAACACAGCGGAATTAATTGTTTGAAGGCATATTCACTCGGAACATCTGGAACAGCTTTTGAAGCATGGAGGGGGGGGGGAACCCTGCACAAAGTTACATAGGAAATCTTACAGTTTCACGCACTGCAGTACATGACATACTAAGGCAATGGCGCTCGAGCATGCAAAGAGTGCCACTCGCACCTGCAACCTAAGGGGTTCCTTGGAATTCCATTTCAGCCCCATGGAAGTTGCTCCACATAGTAAGCTGGGCCATAAGCAGCAGCAGCAGCCCATGCAGCAGTAGCACAGTTTACTACGCCGTTCGAAACCTTCCTGGTTTGCGGTAGTTTGATAACAATCAGGACTTTGTGGGGAGCCACCTCTAAACCACGTCTTTTCCACTCCGTCAACAACTATCGCAGAGAAAAAGACACACGTCATTTCAAGGACGCTATTGCAAAGCAGAAGGTTGGGTTGCCATTGATTGCAATGCTATTATTATCATCATCATCATCTTGTTTGGCGGTGTGGATTCCCCCCCACACACACACTATTTTGCACTCAAGGAGCTCCATCACACCAGCGATTTATTGCACTCTTGCCATGCCTGATATGTGTTCTTGCAGCCGGGTACTCACATGACTTCGTCCCTGTCTAGCACTCATCTCACCTCTTCCCCTCTTTTTTCCATCTTATTTTGGAGCAGGGAAAGTCTGTTTCCCCCCCACACCCGGTGGCAATAAAGCCGCTCTTCCCTTCTGTGTATTGCTGTCCTTGCGTGATATTGGACCATCACGTGTGTGTCAAAGGGAGGTCTCGCTGGCAAAAGAGGAGGTGGGGCAGTTCTCCTCTCAACCATGAAGGGGGAGGGAGAAGGGCGCCCAAACACCCCACAGAGAAGGTGAGCGAGGCCACCGCCACCCGTGCCCAGGACGCGGCCCCATTCAACTCTATGGTTCTTACTCCTGAGCAAGCATGTCTGGGTTTCCAGACCAGAACAATGCCAGCTTCTCCTTGCCATGCCAACACTGATCACAAGCTTCTCCAAAAACTAATTGTAATACTTTCTCTTCACTTATCTTGTTTAATATGATCTTCGGGGAAAGCACAATGTGTTGTTTTACCGTCATTGTGCAGTTTCAGGCTGCCGTTCTATTGTGTTTCTGCGGGAATTAAAAAAAAAATTAACTGCAGGGGGAAGGAGAACATACGGGATTCTGCCGGCTTAGTAACGAGACGAGTGAAAAGATACATGAACTGAAATAGCGCAACGACGCACAAGCGTGAAAGTGCCCAGCGCTCAACTCGCTAAGGAAATGAAGGGAGAAACTGCGGATGCAACGCAGGGGGAAAAAAGTAGGTGACCTGGAGCCCAAGATCTTAAAGGAACTTGATTCTCTGTGCAATAGGAGTTATTGCTGGAGCAGGAGAAAGTGACCCAAAAGGAGAGTTTGTGTGTGACTGTATGGATTCCCCACCCACCTCACTTTGCACCCATGGTCTTAAAATTTGCATGCCTTAGTTTCTCCCTTCCTATGGTATGGGCTTCTGGGGAATGAAAAGATTGCCCTGAGTGGGTGCCAGCTGCCACTGTTACCCTAATGTTAATTGTGTGCTTCACAACTGAAGAAATACACATGGCCATTAAGTCCAGGATCTATTTATTTATTTATTTATTTATTGCATTTCTGTACCGTCCAATAGCTGGAGCTCTCTGGGCGGTTTACAAAAATTAAAACCATAAAAAACATTCAAAATATAAAATGACAGTATAAAAACATAATATAAAATACAGTATAAAAGCGCAACCAGGATAAAAACTAAGCAGCCATGCAGAAATTAATATTTAAAATACAAATTTAAACAGCAGGTTAAAAATCAAACTGAAGAACTGTTAAAATACTGTGAAAATAAAAAGGTCTTCACCTGGCATCTAAAGGAGTATAATGTAGATGCCAGGCGAACCTCTCTGGGGAGCTCATTCCACAGCCGGGGTGCCACAGCAGAGAAGGCCCTCCTCCTGGTAGCCACCTGCCTCACTTCCTTTGGCAGGGGCTCATGGAGAAGGGCCCCTGAAGATGATCTTAGGTCCTGGTAGGTACATATGGGAGGAGGCGTTCCTTCAGATAGCCTGGCCCCAAGCCATTTAAAGCTTTGAATGTTAATACCAGCACTTTGAATCGGGCCTGGGCTCGGACCGGCAGCCAGTGAAGCTGGGAAAGGACTGGCGTAATTTGGTCTTGCTGGCCAGAATTATCTATGCACCACTGATTCCACTCATGCCTGTGATATTAATTGCAATATCATATTTAAATATGTGGCAGCGTTGAATGTAATGCGGAAAGATAAAACCCTTTAAACCAGGGGTGGGCAACCTCAGGAGGTCTGGAGGTCCTCAATGGGACTTACTCAATGGGATTTACAGACAGGTATAGGATAGTGTGACTCGTTCTTTATACTACAATAATCTACAATGTTCCCTGACTGAGATTTGTTATTTTAAAAGCTTTTAAACTGGTTTGTAGTGTAAACGTGCCCAAACACAGCCTCAAAAGAGCTTGAGGTAATATATGTATCGAGAATTCGTTAAAAGAGATTTTTAAAAACAAAAAATTGTTCCGTTGTATGGAAGAAGTGCCTGGAGAGGAGGCCAAAGCCTAGCTAGATTTAAAACTGGCAGTGCCCCACGACTTGCAAAGGCTGAGGAGAAAATGGAAGCTACGTATGGAAGCGAACTTATCTGGTTTCTCACATGCATTCCTCAGCATCCAAGGAAATGACAGCTATACATTAATCCTGGTGTCAACATTTCAGGCAGCTGCAAAGAGAATGGCACATTCACCAGAGACAGATACAAAATGGCGGGATAGTTGCTGTTATTCTAAAGAGTTAAAGCAAAAGTGAAGCAATTTCTGATCAGGATGCTTTGCAAGTATGCTAGCAAGCAAAGCCTACACAGTTTGGAGATAAAAACAGAACAACAACAAAAAGGAGAAGACTAAATGCTGCTAAGAGATATGCTAATGACAATGAGAGGCTGGTTGCAGCCTGCAGAATCCTGAAAGGGAAGTGGAAGGTTCCAGGAGTTGGAAGGGATTGCTATGGCAACAAAGCAAGCGCCTACTAAAGGGTACATACACACACACACACACACACACACACACACACACCAGGACAAAAAGATACACATGCAAAGAAAAAGCAAACAATACATTCATGCGGAAGCAAAACAATGTCCTTGCCACAATACCTTATAAAATGCTTCCAGTATGTGGCTCCAAGAGGCTCCAAGTGGTGTCGTTGGGGCAGGACTTTTGGGCAGAAGTCCAGGGCCCCATTCAGAATAATGAGCAATAAACGCAGCTGGGCTGGCTTACCACGGTTTGAAGTGAGGTAATACATATTCACGATATATAAAGGAGTGCCTCCCAACTCTGTCAGACCATTAAGTCCGGAGTCTAAAATTACCTACCTACAACACTGGTCTGTGTTCATTTGGTCCTGTTTAACTTCAGAACCTACAGCAACCAGGTTCTAGACACCCCAGTGGGTAACCAAGCTAAGTCCAAACTGGCAAACATCAATACAAATGTCCTACCCCACATTTGTAGGTGTAGGTGCCCAAGTGAGCAATTCCTGTACTGTCCACATACAAGTGGAACAAAGAACAATCTCTACATTAGGTGATGTGTCTTGAAAAGCCATCAAGACTGCAAGCACCTCACAGCCCTGGGCAGACATTCCTAATAATCGCCACTGAAGGATTTGCTCAGGATACATTTGGAGCTTCTCTACCCACAGGAAAAATCCCGCAGCCTTACCGGGGCTTTCTGCAGTCTTCCCAGCATGACGACACAGTCCTTTACATGTGATAACATGATTTTGAATTGAAAACTTTCCTTCTTGGAAAGGCTCCATAGAGTTTAATGAGACAGCGCTATTTCATAGAGGAATTATAGCACAACACTGAGTTTACATACTGGGAGATCCTGCAATTTCCCAGAGAATATCACAGTGTGTGTGTGTGTTTAAAAAAAGCAAGATTTCCAGGGGTTTCCATGGGAGACGTCCTGGACGTTAACGACATCATGTAATGGACCAGCAAACTTCTGTGAGTGGCCAATCAAAAGTGTGCAATAAATTGCTTGTTGAGAGACGCTCATAGATAGTAGCTGCTGCACAAGTGCAGTGTACTACCAAATTAACAGTTTATATTCTTAAAAAGGCATTCTGAAGCACTGTAGTCTGACTTTAATAAAATGTATTTAATTCAACCTGATTCTATGCATGTTTACTTGGAAGGACGTCTTACTGAGTGGAATGAGATTCCTAATCAAATAAGGACCATTTCACACATTATGCAGTTACAAATCAAGTGTATACTCACTTGGGAGCTGCAAACAATTCCAGCTCCTTAACAAATGTAGCAGTATGTTAAATATGTTTGTCACATTATATTTTACATGTACGGTTAATACATTAGGAGTTTATCTAAAAACTATAATATAAGCATCTCCCCTGGAGTGTCCATGGTATTTCAGAAGATCACTTTCTAAAATTGGTTAGGAAAATTAAACCAAATTAAGAAATAGGAATTACCCTTCTATGTACATGACTTGAGCTAGTTCAGTTTCAGCTGGGGGGGGGGGGGGGAGTAGAAGGGGAAATTGACCATGACTTAATAAAAAGGAGGCTGTTCCACAAGAACTAAGCAGGAAAGGTAAAAATACCAGAGACAAGTAAGGTACAAATTTAGAGTTGTCAATTTTTAAAAAAATAATATATACAAATTGTCCATATGAAAAATCCTGGTTAAATTCATATTTATAAAAGTAGGAAATAGATCTGGAAGTCCATTAAATTCAAATGAAGACCAAACTCAATGATGGCCCTTCCCAGCATGCCCGATCATTGCCTCCTGGTAAGATTGCCTGTCCAAGACTACAACGTTTGGGTGGTCACTACCTGTAATGCATAACTCCTCATTCACACCCGTGAGACAGACAACAGGTCAGTTCAGGGTGGACTGCAATAGACAGTCTGTTCTTTCTTGTTCAAGCTTTTAAAAGGAGATTTGGATTGACCCCATGACCCTGACATAGACTGGAAATGCTATGTTCTGTGAGAGAAAGGGGAAATTGGCAAAATAGGGTGCCCACGTTCTTTTTTGCTTTTCTTTAGGTTTTTCTGCTCTGCCAGCAGGTGGGAATCTTTATTTCTTTGACTGCCTCCCACCAAACCAGCCTCGAACTTCCCAGCTCCTTCATCTGAGAAAAATCTTATTGCCATTGGTTCAGGTCTCACACATACACGTGCACACAGGGTGTGCTGGGTGTGCCCAGGCACACCCTAATTTTCCAGGGCACCTCTTCTTTCCTGCCCCCCCCCCACTTGAATCGGGGCTTTTGAAAGGACAGGAAAGCCTCCGAAAAGCCTCCATTAGCATCCCTGGGAGGTACTACGCACTTTCCGGAGGCCCTGGGAAGAGCACTTTCTCACCCTTACTGCTCCAATTGGAGCCCTGATTGGAGCAGTGGAGGGGTGAGAAAGCACACTTTCCCCTCCTCCACTCCAATCAGGGCCTTTAAGATGCCCACCCTACTGAAATGAGCTGCGCACACCTATGGTCTCTCAATCAATTTTCCAGTTCCACTAGCTTTGAGTCCTTCTTTCTCTAAGACTCTGGGCTTCTTTCCCTTCTTCTCTCTCTCATGATCTTCTCCTCTGTTCTCCAGCCACCTTGCATTCCCGCTAGCCAGGCGATTTCACCCATCTAGCAGCAGCAATTCAGAGCAAGACGGAAGGAGGCTGGAGCAGCCAAACGGAACGTCATGGGGCTGATGCCCCCCAGTCTTGCCACGCCCTTGCCTCGAGAACACATTTCCCCCATCTCTGCAATCCATTACTGAGTGCAGAGAGGCAGCTGGTGCAGTTCTCTCCATGCCAGATTGAGGTGTCCTGGCTACGAGGTCGGAGCTAGGGCTCTGACCTTGCAGCCAGGAAAACAAACAATCCTATGGCCCCCCCAGATGCTGTCTAGGGGGCACAGGATTACTCTCTAAATACAAAAATTGAGGACAAGTTCTTTTCCAGCACAGATCCAAATCCTGCATTAAGCAAATACTGAAAGTTTACTATGAGTAGAATAAATCAATTCAAATCAGAAATTTGCAAATATTACTATATTTGTGATCAATTAAAACAATTTTGTTTCATTAAATATTAACTCTATTTGCCATCCACTTAACTGGTATTGGCCTACACAAGACAGTGTCTTTCTATCCTGACTTCAAAACAGCATGACAGAAGTTAGGAAGAAGCAATAAAATTTAAGGTCAAAGTAAACATGATGTTAAGTGCAATTTATACTTAACAGGAACTTTTCTTAATGGATTTTTTCCCTTTGTATTAGCAGCTACGGGTGTAAATTACCAAGATCACAACAGGCAGTGATGCAGGTATCATCTTTTCCTCCCTGTTCCAATTCTGTTGCAAATAGCTCCTCAAAAGTTGCATCAGAAGGGAAGCTGTTATGGGGAAAATCCAACAGATTTTCTCCCAAAGCAAACTCCAAAAGAGTTTTCTCCAGCCTATTTTTGCTGCCTTCCTGGGATTGCAAAACAGGGGCAGGGAGGGGTTATAAAGCTCCTGGCATGGCAGGCAGGCTGCTTGATTTATTTATTTACCATTTAATATAATAAAATCTTTGGTTTACATATAAAAAAATGTTTAAAATCACTATTTAAAACACACTGTTAATAAACAATTACAGCTACAATAACAGAACTATAGAAATAAATTAATAGGCTTACAAGTTGTGCAAGCTGGATGCTACACACCCATACTTTCATGGCCCTGTTGAGGTGTTGAAAAGAGGGTTAAAATGAACGTGTGAGAAGATGGAGGGCTCTGGCCCCACTGTTCTCTTCCACTGCATTCGTGGCCCTCAGCTTGTGGAGGATGACTGACTGAAAAGGAGAGGCTTCTCCGCTCATGGGTTTCTTGACACAACTGAGAAGGCTGAAAATCAGGGTTCTCACCCACACGGTGTGCCCCCATGGATACAGGAGGTCCTTCTCTTCAGACAGCTACCCTCCATGAGTAAAGGGTGACAAATGTGAAGGAGAGGGGCAGGGCAAGGGCTAAATAGGGCGAAACAATAGACATTCATTCAGCATAAGTACTGGGAAGTTACTCATTGCATTAGCTGGTTTAAAAGATAATACTTAGTCACGCCTCCATTTTGTTTTAGGGGATTAGGAAATATCAAAAAGACCCCAAATCTTAATTAGTTTGGGAAATGTAATGAACTGCAGGTTGTGAATGTGAAAACTTTGTATCTTTGGCCTACAGGACTTTGCTGTTCAAATGCAAATGCATGAACCAATGTTTATCTGGCATAACATGAATGCTTTGTTCTCTCCCAGCAGGAAGGATGACTGAAGGCTCTAAAGCCCATTATCAGCTGGAGACGGTCAGCTCCAGATAATGATCATACCAGAGACCTGGAGTCTAAAGAAGTCATTTCCTATGTGCAGCTTTGGTACTGCATGTCACAGGAGATGGGACTTGAGAATCAGGTAATTCTTTCTTCCTGGGATACCAGGAATCTTTGGAGAAGCAGAGAAGAATACCAAAGGCAGAGTGGGTGGGTGTTTTGAGTTTGTTTGTTTTTAAATAATGAATACTTCTTTATCCTTTCTTTAACCCTGCCAGATCACTTGAAATCAGTCAATGTACTCTTAAGAGCCTAAGAAAAGCCACCATGCTAGATTACACCAATGGCCCATCTAATCCAGCATTCTCTTCACACAGAGCGGCCCGTGGGAAACCCATAAGCAGGACCTGAGTGCAATAGAAGCTTCACTCTCCCTCGTGTTCCCTCTTAGAAGTTCCCTCTTGTATTTGGCAAAAGTGATCAAGAAAGGGAGAAATGTGCAGTTTATATAGTATTTTCTTTCACACATAATGTCTTGTTTAAAATTTGAAACTTGGTTTTGGGGGTTCAGCTGATGACGGGAAATGTATAAAGAGGTTCTGGTACACCAGCCATAGCAGTCCTTGGTCTGTTCCAAATCACATTACCATGAATATAGCAGCATTATCACTGAGCGTGTGGTGTTGGTCTTTCAAAACAAAGGAATTCCTGGATGACTATGACAACCCCAGTGATGATGTCAGATTCTTGGATTCAGGCAACCCTGTAAAAATGTCCACAGCAGTGCATCCTGAAAGAAATGCAGAACGTTTTTTGCATAACATCACTGATGACTACTATGGAACACTGACATAGAAACATGACTAAGAGCAATCCTCTGCATCCTTACTCAGAAGCAAGTCCCACTGAGTTCAATGGAGCTTACTCCCAAGTAAGCAGGCATAGCACTGCAATATAACAGAAGTCACTGGCTTAGTTCGGACGACACTTTAGACAATGGTTGGGGGAAGAGGCAGCCGTCAGTTGTGTTGCTTATTGTGTCATGTGTCGAGCGACACACAACTGATGGTACATTATTAAGCTACAGGAAAAAACAATGGGCTGCTCCGTTGTTTTTCAGAGCCCCGTTGCTTATTATGAGGCCCTGACTTTCAGTCACGCGACGGGGGGGAGGGGCAGCATGTTGTGTGTCGGGCACGCCAAAAATAATGTACCGTCCGTTGCCTCTTCCCCCCGCCCCTCCGTTGCCTAAAGTGTGGTCTGAACTAAGCCATTAAGAGAAATTTGATGTATCTGGGAGGTGGGGAGAAATGATATGTATGCCTCCTTAATTTGTAGTATGACAGACTCTGAATATGCTATACTCATCTTACTTAGAATGTTTCTGTACCACCTGTCCGTTCACCACGTCCAGGCTGAGAAAGATGAGAGGTGTGTTGTGTCTTTTTTTTTTTTTTAGATTGCAAGCCCCTGCAGGCAGGGATTGCCTTGTTTTACTACTTATATGCAAACCGCTCTAGGAGTCTTTTTGGCTGAGGAGCAGGACAAAAAGACTTAAATAAATAAATAAATAAATAAAGTGGCTTACCATAAAATTATAGAATGGGTAATGGTAATAAGGAACACAATATAAAAATTAAACTGAAAGATAAAATGTCAGTGCAAAACAGTCTAAAAGCAAGGTATTGATTAAATTATAACTGATACCTAAATATAAGGTATGAATTAAAACTTAATATAAAACTCAGTTAAAAGCTCAAGAAAAATAGGAAGTTCCTAGCCTGGTGCCTAAAAGACATTAGGGGCAGCATCAGGCAAAATTCCCTAGGGAGGGAGGTCGAGATGCAGGGTGCAGCAACAGAAAGGTCCCTCTCTGCTACATCAATATAGGCCTGTTTCCGACATTCGCCACATAGGTGACCTTCTCCCCATGTTACAGAAATCGCAGTGCAGACCACATAATAACACAACACGTGACATCAGCATTCTCTACTCAGTTCACACAAAGGAGGGGGAATGTAGCACAAATCAAACCTGTGAGTGTACAAGGCATTCACACAGAGTACCCGTCTCACGTATTTACATTGTATTTCTGGGGAAAGGGTTAGGGTCATGTGCCTGCTTCCCTTCCCAACGCAATCACCAGCACCGAAAGAATCGCCAGCTTCATCAGTGTATCAACTTGACCATAATATTGAAGTTGTTCAAAAGAAAGAGAGAGAGAGAAAATAAAGTACTGGGGGGGGGGGTTTGTCTTGTGTGTGACATGAATAGTTTTCTCCTGTGAGGAAAAAAGAGCAACGCATCCATGATTGCCATGCAAATACAAACATGTTTATGGAACAACATGCCTGAAGGCTGACAAACCATGCTGCTGATTTTGAATTGAGAAGGGTCGACTTGGAGCACTTTTTTATGCTGCATTGACAGCCCTGCCAAATATCAATGACCTTGCTGCTAAGGAGGTATGACAAATGTTTGTCTGTTTGTTTTGTACCAGGAAAAGATCATGAAAATGTAAGAGCTTTCTGGGTACACTTTTAAGGTTTTGCTCCTGTTTAGACTACCCAATGGAAGCCTTTTTTTAAAAAAACCACTCATGAGGGTTTGTTCTTGAATGTCACCCCGGCATAGGGCTCGTATGGCATAGAACATCACTCATTTTCCCTGGCAGGGTCTCCTGATGTATAATGTGTGGGCTAAATTGTATGCTTAACAATTTGATGTGCAATAGGGCCTAATTTGTGATTAACAACTGGAGCCTGGCTTTTTCGATTCTGTAGATCAGGCCAGTGTAGTATGTTAGTGGCGCAACAGGGATTATTCTTGCAAAACTGCGCAACTGACGCCACCGCAGCAAGACGGTGTTTGAGACTTGGGGAGGATGCATAGCACACTACCAGGGTTAGGGTTAGGGTGGAGTCGGGCTGCGAGCACAATCAGTTGCTAGAGTTACTGCTGGCTAGAGGAAAGCGGTGGTAGTGGTTTTGACTGCTTTTGCCAAGTGACTCCATAGGCGACCAAAATAACCCACTGTGACAGCCACACAGCACAATGGCTCAATTCGGACGACACAATAAACAACTGGTGTGGGGAAAACAATCATCAGTTGTTTTGACTATTGTATCATCCGAATGCTGCCATAGTCAACTCAGCGCTGATCCTCATCCACACCACAGTTGATTATTTATTACCATGTTATGTGGGGAGTGCCCCCTAGGGTTAGGGTTAGAGTTAGTCAACCCACCATTGACTATTGTGTCGTCCGAATTGAGCCAATAACTCATGATGGGTTAAATAATCCACTCTGTCGACTGCGGGTTTGCAAAGTGTGTTGTTTGGTCCAAATAAGCAATCATGTTGTTTTTTAAAAAAACCTGACAGGTAGCTTATTTAACCCATCATGACATCTGAACTCAGTTCCGTTCTGCTGAATAGCTTCTACATAAGCACATAAAAAAGACAGCACTTCACAACTAACCTTAACTACCAATTTTGCAGATCATGAAAGCAACTTCATTTAACCTATATTAGCTATCAGAGCAAGCAATATCCATTAAAAAAAACCTTTAAAATCTGCTTTTCTGGCTTTAGCAGTAATCGTTTTTGAAAGCTTTAAATGCTATACTTTTGCAGCATAAAGTTTCTTTTACAGAGAAAGCAACTTGTGTATTATGCCAAAGATGACTAAGCAGAACCTGCTGTCTTGAAGTAATGCAACAAAGGCTGATTCTCTGCAAATCAATAATAAGAAATAAAGTTGTATGGTTCACCAAACGACAAATGCACTTTATTACATCCTGTTAGCAATACTGCTTGGGGATGTGGTCATGTGGCACTCAAACTATCATAAGGTCACAATCCCAGGCATACTTACTAGGGAAATGTCCTAATGAAATCAGTGGGATTTTCCTCGGATTAAACATCATGGAATTGCATCATCAGAGATTAGTGAACAACTTCTACTTCCAACATTACTTCCAACTAGGATGGCCTCCCCACTCTGTGGAATATCCCATCCCTTAGAAGATAAGCCTTCCCCTAGAAGATGGGAGTGGCTTCCAAACGTTTTAGGATTCAACTCCCATCAGCCCTAGCCAATATGGTCAATGATCAGGAATGCGGGGAGTTGTAGACCAAAACATTTGGAGGGTGCCAGGTTTGGAGTCCATCCTAAAGAGTGCCATGATGCCAAAGTAGATTAAGAGATTAGGAGCAGTCACTAAAAAGACACTCATGTGTTTTATAAATATAATTTTAAAGCATTTGTAGTTAATTTGTTCATAGTTAACCATGTATCCTTTTATATATTAAGATGAAAGATGTTTTTTAAAAAATGTCAAATCAGTCATAATCCTCTAGTTTGTCTTTAGCACCTAGATCGATCGATCGATCGATCGATAGATAATATTTTTCTTCACTGTACTAGCCCTGTTCCTATGCCAGGAGTAGGGTGACATCCTATCCTGGGAAGGGAGGGAAACTTTTTTGCAGTTTGCTAGGCATGCTCCTTTACACAAATGTGTTTTTAAAAATAAAACTGAGCAGGATAAAAGCAACAAATGAGTAACAGTTATGCATTCATTGCACCACAAACTAACCCTTTTGGAAAGACCCTTTGGCTACAGTCAGATTATTTCTGTCCTTTCTTGTTTTATAGTTGGCTTATTCTCATAGTGCTAAACTTGCACAAGTGCTAGAAAAGGTGGAGTGGAATCTCCTTGCAATACTAACACTATACATTGTGAGCATAGTTGGGGAAGGGGAGTCTTATTTTTATTTTTATTTTGCAGAGAGATAGCCAAATTCTGCAGGAGCAAGTTCGAGAGGATGGACAGGCAAAACTCTGGATGCACTAGTAATTCTAACCTCTGGAGCCGTTCCTGCATGGAGTGGCTACTGCTAGTTGTGCTCAGAAACAAAGGAAGTACAAGGAAGTGGTTGCCAAGCCCCAGGCACAGCAACAGACGTGAGAGCAGAGGAATTCTACTTCCTGCCCATTTCAGCAATTCAGGTGCCAGGACCTATGTTTTAGATACCAGTGGTAATTGGGGTTAACCTTGTCGTTGTAGTGTGCAGTCACAATGGCCAGTGCAATCTGCTGGACGTACAGGAGTTGGCAACTTCAGGTTCATCCTCCTCCAACAGGCTACACTCTGGCTGAATTCGGACAATACGATAGTCAATGGTGGGGTAATAAACAACTTTACAGTTGTTCATCTAGGGGGTACTCCCCACACAACATGGTCATAAATAATTAACCGTGGTGTGGATTAGGATCAGCGCTGAGTTGACTATGGCAGCATTCGGACGACATGATAGTCAGTACAACTGACGATTGTTTCCTGCCCCCCAGTTGCTTAATGTGTCATCCGAATTCAGCCTCTGTGTGGTGTTGCACACTTTGTGAAATGCCATCAACAAATCGGAACAATGTTCGCTATTTGCTGCCAAAATTTGGTGGCAAACCGCACTGTAGCATCAAAAGGGTTAAATGTGTCTTGTTCTTGAGCTAAACTTTACCTTTTAATGCCCACAGGACAAGCTAAATTTGACTCTTTTAGCAGTATGTAGCAATAAAGACACAGGGGGCTCTTGCAACAAAAACAACATTTTTCCCTGCCAAATTCAGCAGCATAGCAGAGTGAAGGTTGTCAGTCACTTCGTCAGTTGTCAGTGAACTGCCTGAAGTCAGACATGAGATCTAGAGCAGAGGAGAATACTGAAGCAATGGTTGAATTCGGACAACACGACAGTCAATGGTGGGGTAATAATCAACTTTACAGTTGTTCATCTATTGTTCATCTAGGGGGCACTCCCCACACAACATGGTCATAAACAATCAACTGTGGTGTGGATTAGGATCAGCGCTGAGTTGACTATGGCAGCATTTGGACGACACGATAGTCAAGACAACTGACGATTGTTTACCCATCCCCAGTTGCTTATTGTGTCGTCCGAATTCAGCCAATGTCTTCCAAAACATAAATAACGCTGCTGTTGTAATGGAAACCATGCGATGAAACCACTGAAGATATTCAAGCAATAATACAATGTTTCAGATCAGAAAAGTCTTAAAGCTTCATCCTATTCCATAAACGCATGCGACAGGCGTACAGTCTGCACCTATTCGTTGTTGCCACTGAATTCCAGGAGGCCAGAGCCACAGCTTGCAGCACTATACGTTCATGGGAAGTTTCGCAGAACTGCCTGTTAAGTATTATATGATAATAAGGATGCATGCTGCGCACTTAAAATACATAGCCATCATGACTTCTTACTCTGCAAGGGATTCTGTTTACAGTATGCCTTTGGGGGAGGTACTTTATAAAAGAGAGCAATAAAGTAACTTATGAAAACAAGCGCTAGAAAAAGAAATAAAAAGAGACCGTAAACAGAGACGTCTCTGTCTTAATACTAGAGATAGTAGTAACCTCAGACAAATTCTTCTATTAAAAATGCAGGTTATTGTGAAACCTTTGTTCAGCACCAACAGCGTCCTAAGGGCTGCATTTTTTTTAATGAGAGCAATTATTTAGCACCATTTACCACGCCTCTTGCAATCCACTTCCCTTACTATTAATGGCAAAATTCCTGCTGACTTTAATGGACTGGAACTTACCGAATGTAAGGTGGAAACCATTGAGCTGCCTTATACTGCTAGATAAGTTTGCTAACTTATTTACAGAGTGTGCTTTTGCTTTAGGAGGCTTCAGAGGAAGCTTTTAATTGCGCAATCACCCTGCCTCATTCGTTGCATTTTATAAGGGATCCAGACGTCATCTTCTACTTGTAACCCTCCCACGTTTTCCCACTGTTTCTTCCATCTTTTCTTCTTACCACAAAAAATCAGTTAAGGAAAAGGTGGCATTGAGGAAAAGATGGAATACCTGCACAATGTGTTTTCATTGATAGAGCTAGGATCTCTCTGCCTGGAAGCACATTTTAATCAGTAGGGTGACATCAACCATGTGGTATGTTGCTTCCAAATCTGGACCTTGAGCTGGGCAATATTGTTTGTCCCATGTCCAGCCCCAAACATCTTTAATATCTTGCATTATTTTGGTTCATTTCATTACGCCTTCCAAAGTTTCAGACCAGAAATTCATTCTGGGTATGTTCTCATTACATACATATATATATATATATATATATATATACTGTATGAGAAAAAAAAATGAAATTGCACATTCAGGCACTATTTATAAAATAATGGTTTTGTTGTTTTGCACTTTCCACAATAAAATATTTTCTAGCAGAGATATCTAATTTACAGGATTTCTATCAAGGGACATTTTATGAGTAGGGAAACCTGAAACTAGAAAATCTCTTCTAAATGTTTTCAGAGATGCCTTCAAATCAACACCACATTCAGATTCCCACAACAAAGATATGTCAATTATCTACTTCTTGTAACTATTATGAGTGTTGAGTTGGGAGTGTGAAGAATATTAATTGTATAATGTGTCATGTTCTTTGGCGTAAGAAGGAAACATATACTGACTAGGAGCAATTCTGCAAGGAGGTCTCAGAGGCAAGCTGGGGCAATTTCCTATGAATCGTATGTGTGTGGGAATGGGCATGCTGTGCCATCAAAACCCATTCTTACTCCCTTATCTGCAGAAAGAACAAGTTATTTGCTGCGAAGCAACTGCTGGTCTCCTCCTGACCTCCATTAGAGTTGGCAGTGCCTGTGGCAGGACTATATATTTTTATTTTTAACTGGAGGCCTGGAGTGTGTGAGTTCTTGGGAGTTTCTATCCCCTTGCTAGTTCCCCCTTTTTCTTTTTAAATTCAACTCTCTCTTCTCATTATTATTATTATTATTATCATCATTATTTATTACATTTATATGTAATAGCTGAAGCTCTCTGGGCGGTTTACAAAAATTAAAAGATTGAACATTAAAAAGTCAATATACAAAATTGAAAAACATAAAACATAAAACAGCTGATATTTAAAACATTTTAAACTTTTAAGCCTGGCCACAAAGTCAGTTAAAACCTCAACTTAAGCTGTTAAAATGCCTGGGAGAAAAGAAACGTTTTGACCTGGCGCCGAAAAGATAACAGTGTTGGTGCCATGCGGGCCTCATCGGGGAGATCATTCCATAATTGGAGGTCCACCACGGAGAAGGCCCTCTCCCTTGTTGCCATCCTCCGAGCTTCCCTCGGGGTAGACACCAGGAGGACCTTTGATGTTGAGCGTCGTGTATGGGTAAGTTCATGTTGGGAAAGGCGTTCCAATAGGTATTGTGGTCCCAAGCCGTTTTAATGGCATTCTGGGGAATGGGAGTAGTTGTAAGCTATGTGGGGATGTCCTAAGAGCTTGTTACATGTTCCGTGTTTTTTCTCCTCCCCCCCCCCATCCCAGTTTGCTTAGCATCATGATCTTTATTTGCCTCAGTTTGCTTTTTTCTGTGCAATGGATTTCTGGTAGTGAAGAATAATGTAGGTTCAAATGAGTGTTTTTGTATTGTTGCATGGGTCAAGCTAGGCCTGTTTTGCACTCACGATTTTGAAATTATTTGGCTCCTGAACTTACTCTGCCTATCATGACCCCCTGGCTCCCCCTACACATGGTTCCACCTGCAGTTAGCTGTCCTTCCCTCTGCCCCATTAGCCCCAAGGAGAAATGCCACCACTGGCAGGCAAGACTTTTTTTTCCCAGCCAGAGATCTATAAATCCAGGACTGAATGTAGAACCTTAAGCTCGCAAAGTATGTGCATATTTATTTACCACTGGCCGCCACAATGCTTTATCACAAGGTGAAATAAAGTCACCCACGAGGATTGGAGCAGGCCAATTTGAACATTGGTTGGGGCGAAGGAAATTGCACGATAGAGTTCTATTTAACATTAGTCTAACTTAACTGCTTGTCTGGACTACTGCAATGCATGTGTGGGGCTGCCTTTGAAAATAGTCTGGGCACTTCAGCTGGTGCAAAAGAGGTTAGTGAGATTGTCAACAGGATAGTCCAACACGATATTTTGCCAGTATTTTTCTATCTGTACTGGCTCCCAGTCCATTTATGGGCCCAACTCAAGGTGCAGGAATTAACATCCAAAGCCGTAAATGGCTTCAGGCCAGGTTACCTGAAGGATTGTCCCCTCTCATATGGACCTACTTGAATCCCAAGATTGTCCTTCTTTCGGGAGCCCTACCCAAGGAAGTCAGATGGGTGGCTCCTGAGAAGACCACTTTTCCTGCTGTAGCAGCCTGGTTATGGAATCATCTCCTCAGAGAAGTTCGCCTGGCGCCTACATTGTGGTGTTTTCCGCACCATTTCCCCCGGCGTTTAAGTCTTTCAGTTTCTGTTTTTAAATCTCTTACTGTGTTTCAAACCTTTGCAGTGCAGCTAGGTTTTATTTGGGCCTTTGTTTGTTTTTCATTCCGGTTTTATACAGTCATTTTAAAGTTTCATGTGGTTTTATAACGTTGCATTTTATGGTTTCAATTGTTGCGAGAGCGCTTTCGCTATCGGACGAGACAGAAATGTAATAAAATAAGTAAGTAATGCCCCATTCGTTTCACAAGGGAGGTTTCATGCCCATCTGCCGCGACTCGGATCCACTTTTTCAGCGCTGGACTGCCATGGCGTCGCCCCCGTCGCGCCGTTCTCTCGACCTGAGCGCGTCCAGCCCCGAAAAAGTGGATCTTAGTCGCGGCAAAGGGGCTTCAAGCCTCCCGCGCGCGACAACGCTCAACTGGTCCACTCCAAGTAGAACTAACATTGGACACGACCCACCACTAATGCCACGCGTGACAACTCGTCCGTTCTTCGCCTCCTGGAAGAAACCGTTCCACTTCTGCTGAAGAATATGTTGGTTCCGGTCCTCCACCGTCTTTCCTTTTAAAGAGACCACACGGAACGTCTCATTACACAACCGCCCGGGGAGGGGGGGAAGAGGAGGAGGGGGGCGGGGTATTGCTCTCGCCTCACGTTGATTAACAGGCGGTTCGAGTTCTCCCTGCGCTCGCAAGCCTGCTTCGAACCCCTTGGGCTGGGAGCCCTTTTCTCCCTCTCCCCCTTCCCCTAAATCCGCGCCCGCTCAAAAACACGCGCCCCGGCGCGGCCTCGCACGTGCCGCGCCTCAGCCCAGGGCCCCCGAAAGTACGTTCGGGCCTCAGGCCTGGGCAGCTCCTGGACCCCGCCGGGTCGAGGCGGAAGGCCAAGGCGCTCGTCTCCACGGGCCCCCGGCGGTTCCCAAAGCATCCCTGGAGGCCGCGGCGCGATCCCCGCCTGCGATTCAGGGCCTTGGAGGGAGGGGCCGCCGCCGGAGAAGACGCGCTTGCCCAAGAGAGCCGCCCTCCGCCTGCTGCTGCTGCACGGGGGCCGGCGGGCGAGCGCGCGGGCTGGCTGGCTCCGGACCCTCTTGAGTCCCGGGGAAGGGAAGTTCACGGACTCCTCGCCCGCTTCGCTCCCTCCCCGAAAGCAGCTGGGCTGCTCGGATAACGTCATCGCTTCCGCCCAGCTTCCTCCTCTTGGCGGCCGTAAGAATCCAACATGGAGTAAAGGCAGCGATGGGGCTCGGACGGGGCCGCCGGCTGCTGCTGCTGCGTCCCGGCGCACGAGCCGACGCGCCGGCGCCCCGCTGCCTTCCCGCGCGCTGAGCGCCCGCCGACGCCGTCCTCGCCTGCAACCAACGAGGCCTTAGCGAGCCCCCGCCGACGCCGGGCTTCCTTTTCCCACCCCTCCGCCGGTCCTGCCCGTCTCCCTCCCCCCCCATTCCCAGCGAAGCCGAGGCGGCCTCCTCGCACCCCCCCCCCCCAACCCACCTCCAGCGCGCTCGCTGGCCTCCCTCGCTCGCTCTTCCCGCAATGTAAAAGCCCGGAAAAAAATGAAGAGGCGCAGCCCGGCTGCCCGCGGCAGGGGATGAGCTCGAAGGGGGAGAAAATGACCGAAGAAACCCACCCAGACGAGTAAGTGTCCGAGCAAGAGAGAGGGGGGGGAGGAGGAGGCGGAGGAAAGGGATGTAAACATCTGCTTGGCGAACATCTGGAGGAAGGGAGCTGCTCGGTAGGGCTCTGGCGACCCTTTTTTCCTTCTCTCCCCCCCTCCCACATATCCCGGGAGGGGGGGTTGTAAGAGGTGCCCACAACCCCTGCAGCTAGCCCAAGCCTGGATGGCCCTCCCTTTGGCTTCCCCTCCTCGCCGCATCCCGGGCTTGCGGGGGAGGGGGGGGACGGAGGCTGGCGTGCGGCGCCCGGATAGTTAAGCCTGCGGTGCTTGCTGGGGGGGGGGGTTACTGAAGCCCCTCTGGGAAATGGGGGGGGGCGCGGCGGCGGAATGCGAGGTGAGCGAAGAAACGGTGGCTGTTTTCTGGAGCTGTTTGGCACAACTTGCACCCTGATGTGTATGGGACTTATTCTGCCTCGGCTGTGCGCGGACCCCGCGGTGCCCCCTGCTTCTGGACTCTTGGGGGGGATAGCTGTTTTTACGCCAGGGTGTCTCTCTCCCCCCCCCCTCTCCAGCCCCTCACTCCCACTTCTCTCTTGCCTGGTGTGTTTTTGCAGCTTTCACATCCGCCATTGCTTTCTCTTTCTCTCTCTCTCTCTCTCTCTCTCTCTCTCTCTCTTTTTTTCTTGAATCGATCTCATTTGCATACCACATTTCCATTCATAAAAACACACACACACACACACACACACACACCACCACCCTCGGAGGCCAGGAGTCTGTGCTATGGCCGCAGGGGAAAGAAACCTCACCCGGAGGACGGGAGGAGGAGGAGGGCTTGCTTGTTGTTGCAAGACAGATCCCGGGGGGGGGGGGGGGGAAGGCAGGCGAGTGGAAGGAGAGTTCTGATCTCTTTTCTGCAAACGCTGGCGAGGAGGGAGCCGGCCTGGGCCTGGGCTGGCTCCGAAGCTGCACTGGGGAGAGGGGGGCGGAGGGAGGGAAGGCGAGAGGAGTCGTCTAGGCACGGCTGCTTTGCAGGCACAGGCGCTGCTCTGCTGGTGAATGCATTGTTAGCCTCGCAGCCGATCGGGAATGCCGAGGCGACCCGCGGCTGTGTGTCGTGTGAGCGCGTGCATTGGAAAAAGAAAGAAGCGGGCGTTGGGGAGGAGGGGAGGGAGGTGAACCCATTGACGCCTTTTCAACCGCCTTCTCCCTTCAAAGCGCGCTAATTCCCAAACAAATCCCTTCGAAAGGTGCGAAAAGGTGTCTCAAAGCCACGCTTGATCTCCCCACAACCGCACCCCTCCTCGAAGGCACGGCTTTCTTTCAAAAGTGCCTGTGTGGCGGGGTGGGGCTCCTTAGGCTAGTGGTGATTAAAGGTGACTTGGCTCGCCTGCAGGGACACATCTCTCGCTCTCCCTCCCTGCCTGCCTGCTTTGGTTAGATTGCACGCGCCTGGTTTGCCCTGTGTGTGTGTGTTTTTGTGAATAAGACGAGTTCCCGTTATTGTCACATGATCCTGACATTCATAAATCCGGTAACCTTCAGCCTTCGTTCATTCACTCGCTGGCGGTCGTTGCTGCCCTTCCCTTTCTGGAAGAGTTGGAGAAAAACGAGGCGGAGGGGATAATACGAAGTAGCCCTGCGGGGCGAGGAAATAGGCGCTCTCTAAAGAGTACTTATTGGCAAAAGAAGGTCAGCCTTCCATGCTGGAAATGGGAAGTGACTCACTTTCTTCTTCTTCTTGAATGCAATGCTTGATGGTGAAGGCTTGAAGCGCGCCCATCCGCGGAGAGGCTGTCGCTAATTCAGCTTTGTGGAAGTGTGAGGGAAAAAGCAGGTCTTGCATAAAAAGGCCCTTGCCTATTTGCCTTTGAATTTGACAGAGATATGGAGTTCAGAGCGTTAAGATCCCTTCGGTGTTTACTGCACCTGCAGTTGGCATGCAATCTGGGCAGCCGCACAGCTAGCTGTTGGCCCAGCATTTAGGAAATTGAAAAGGATGCTACTCTGAACAAAACCCTCTCCTGCTAAAACACTAGGCCAAGTAAGGCAAAGGGGGAGGGGGGGTCCTGTGCCTGAAAAGGATCGAAGGCTGCTGCATCAGTATGACTTCCTCTGTTTCTAGGGGTACTTCAATGCAAAGGGGTTTATTCCACTCTTGAGCCAGGGTGCCACACAGGCACTTCGTAAGGATGGGCTGCAATCAAGGCCTTCACAGGGTGCAATCAAGGCCTTCACAGGGTGGATCTTCTAGGGGTACTTCAATGCAAAGGAGTTTATTCCACTCTTGAGCCAGGGTGCCACACAGGCACTTCATAAGGACGGGCTGCATCATCATCATCATACCCAAACTGGAGTTGTCGTTGTAACCCCCCCCAACACACACACACAGCCAGTTGCTGCCATAGAGTTGGAAAAAGCCTAGAGTAACAGTTCGCAGGCTGGATTTACTTTCCTTTTTTTTCTTGAAGACTTGGCAATCTTTCATGTGAATGGTAAATTGAAAACTGTTCATAGGAGATAATGTAAAAAAAAAAAAAATACTGGGCTCTGCAGTGATTTTGGCAGCATGGCATCCCTTCACCACCACCACCACCCTCCTGCAGAGGAATAAAAGGAAATTCATGCTATTGTTAGAACAAGGGGAACTTTTGAGATTTTTTTTTTTAAAAAAAAAGCTCTGGAAATGTTAATTGTGCCAGGAAGGAGGGAAATAAACTATCCAACATTATTATTCGAATATTGCAAAGTGGGGACAATAGATAAGATTGAGAGATTATAAACCCATATTTGGGTTTTGGTGAGAGAGCGGTGTTCAGTGCTGCCAACCCATATTGCAAATTTGGACCGGGGTGGTGAATACATCTAGGAAATAATTTGGCTGGCTTGCACATGACCTCTTTCTGTTGGGGTTCCAGCTAGAAGATTTTCCACACAAACATACCTTGTGTTGCAGCAAAGGTCAATATAGTTCAGTTGTCACTGGACCTCAAGTTGCTTACCTCCAAACCCAGAACATACTTGTGCTCTGTCCCCTTGCATGTATACACATGCATCCCAAATGAAGAAGTGAAATGAATCTAGAAACCAGTAGGTGTGTGTGGTTATCCTAGCTATCTTATCTCTTCAGCACCTGCAGTGATGTGTCTTGTCATGTACTTCCCTTTTTAGCAGTTCCGACTGATTGAGCAACATCTAGAAGCAGCTTTTTATTCCAAGGTACCAGCATAGCTACAAAGACTCTGACCCTTTTATAGTAGGCATTTTGATACAGACTTATTTGGCATGGATATAAAGAGGAAGATATAAACAGTAGCGTAGTCATTTCCACCTATGGCAATAGCTATTTTAGTTTTGGCAGCAGGAGGATGGCAGGATTTGTCTGCTATAAGCATCAGCTTTTAGCATTTGTTTGCAGTACAGTAGGTACGGTAATGAAAATGTTAATTCTTTCTACTCACAGGCACTGTAAAATGTCACTAATTGTAAATCAGGATGGCCAGTTGCTTCAGCATAGAGGGTCATATTGACAGTATATAATGAACCAGACTGCCACAACTATTTTTAAACTGGATGTGCCTGTATATGCTTTGAATATTATTTTATATGACAAGATTGCAGGCATGTTTCTCTCCTCCAAAATTTGTATCTCAGTATTGTAGTCATAAATGTGATGTCTTGAATTAGTCTTGAAAACTGAAAGATATGAAAGTAGCGAATTTGTTTTCTCTCCCCCCCCCCCCCCGCCCTATTTTCGTTTCTTGTCTATAGTTGCTTTTTCAAGCTTATCTCTGGAAGCATGAGGACTAGGAAATGGTTTCCAAAATGCTTTGGGAGTTTCATCTTGTCTATCTTTGCATTGATAATATCCCTGTAATGCTGTTTCCTGTTGCTTTTTGGAAACAAAGAGTTGCTTTTTTTTTTTAAGTACATCCCATCTTGCTTGACTTAACATGACAAGGAGAAATGTAGTAGCACAGTTGAAGACACAATATTTAAACTATTAATGTTATTATTGATAGTTTAAATACCATTGGCTAGTTGCATGCGTCTGACTTTTACGTTTGTTACAAGATTCCATGTACTTGAATACTAACCTGGGTCACTTCCTGTATCCCAGTACATTAATTGACAATTAAGTATGTGAGACAGTTCCCTTGGTACATTATGTTAACCAAGATTGAATGGGAATTGGAGCATTAAGTGTTTAACACACAGCTTCGTATTACCCATAGACCACTTAAATGGCAGTAGAGTAGGAAAAACTGAGGTTCTCAAATGATTTTAATGTATTTTCTTGTAAATGTTCGATTAACTGATTACTGTTAAGCTTCGATACTATTTCCAATTTAAAAACAATTCGTGATGATCTTTAAATGATCCCATAAAGATTACCAGTGGAGGTGCCGCGTATAATCCTATTGTTTGATATGAAGATCTTTTGTAGCGTCATAGAAATGCTTAGGGTGGGGCATACTACCTGTTGTGTCAGCACTGTGTCAGAAACCATGCTGTGATGTTGGTGTTACAACCGGCTAGGATGGCATGATAATGCCATAAAATGTGTCAAAAAGCTGCATTGCCAGAGTGTAACAGTCTAACAGTAATATTCCCCAAAGACTACAGTTGGGAAAATGCAATCTAAAAGATGAACTCCAAAAGCCCATGTATAACTGGTTCCTAAGAGAACCATGCACAAAGTAATTAACAGTTCGATCCTATGCATGTCTACCTAGAAGTAAGTTTCATTGAGTCCAAATTGAGTTCAGTGGGACTGATTTTTAGAAACTGTTCAAGAGAATTCTGGGTCGCCTTGGAAGCTTATTAGAAGACCAATAATGGCAGACAAACTTTCTAGCCTGTCACTTCCCAAAGGGGTCTATAGGGTAAATGATCTGGGTTGCATGTTGAGTTCGTATCAGATGAGGCGTCACTAGCTTCCCACTTAGGCTGTGTATAAACCATAGAACATTTCCTCAGAATCCTCTACAGAGTGCAGGGTTTCCTTGGCAGGCAAATTGTTACAGGGTGTGTTCTCTGAAAATGGAAAATTCAAAACCCCTGCACCAGATTTTATATATATATTAATTCTGGATTAAAGAACCTTTTCCTTTCGGAAGTTGAATCTCTCTTTCTTAACCCTTCCACTGCCATGCAATAATATATGAGAGGCAGCGTGGTGCAGTGGTTAGAATGTTAGATGGGGAGTTGGGAGATCCAGATTCTAGTTCCCATTCAGCCATGAAGCTCACAGGGTGACTTTGGGCCAGTCACAGACTCTCAGGCTTGTGGTTGTGAGGATAAAATGGAGAGGAGGATTAGGTATGTTGCCTTGGGTTCCTCAAGGAGGTAAAATGGTATAAGTGCAATAAATAAATCTCTTTTTGTACTATTAAATGGTGGAGGTTGCTGTCGTTGGACTCTTCTGTATTTTTATTCATTTTGTTTGGGGTACCCTTCCACTCATCCCAAGTATCAGGCTACAGTTCAGTGGCTTATCAGGGAGGGGCCATAGCTCAGTATGATAGAGCAGCTGCTTTGCATGCAGAAGGTCCCAGGTTCAATCCCTGGCTTCCTTAGGTAAGGCAAGGAAAGATTCCTGCCTGAAACCCTCTGGAGAGCCACTGTCAGTCAGTGTCAACAATACTGGGCTAGATAGACCAAGGATCTGACTCAGTATAAGGCAGCTCCCTATGCTTCTATTCCAGGGTCATTCCACGAAGTCAGTGGCAGTTCTTTGTAATAGGTGACCTAAGGACTGCAGCCTCAAGACAATTAAAATTAACCTAGCTATGGTATTTTAGTGTGGAATGCATGAATAGCCTAATTTTCTGGCTGTAAAAGCTAGAAGGACTTAAGCTGTGAAAAATGCTGGTGGTGGATCCGGAACAGGAGGAAGAGGAGTTGCAGCGTTGCCATTTAAGACATAAGTGAAAGTTCAGTAGAGGGCACTAAGGGCTCGATTAAAAATTAACTAGATACAACAATGTGTCTTTGAGAGGCCAAACTCTGGACATGCTCAAAGGCACCCCGTCCTGATATCGTTATTTTCTCAGAAACTGGGGGAAGTGCGCATGCAGCTTTCACCCTGAAGAGGGAGGGAGGAAAGGGAAGCACTCTGTGCATGCCCAGAAATCAGCTCAACGAAGGGGACAAGTAGGTGGACCGGCCCCGACCCTTCAGTACAGGCTCTTGATGGAGCACTTGGTGGGCAAGTAGTGCAGGCCGGGGCAGTCCTGGCACGACTTGGCTGCACTGGGCATGTCCACTGAGAGCCGCTTACTTCCCCTCCGTCGTAATACTCCTCCTCAATCCTCTATCGAAGAGCAGCATCTGCAATGAAAGGAGGGAAGAGCCTCTCACAGGACATGGGCACCTGCAGGCTGCCAAAGGCATGCTGGGAGGTGTAGTACTGGCATGTAGAGTGGCTGATTTAAAATAAAGCATGGGTTAGCAAACCAGGTCATTATGTGCAAACCAGGTCACTATCTCTCAGTCCTAACTCAGCCCTGACCTCTTGCTAACGGCCTTTGTTCTCCTTCTAACTGACTTTCCCAAACTGTCATTCACCCTGCCCACCATTCCATTCTAGCCTCAGCTATATCAGTCATTCCTCCATTCACTCTTCTGTTTCAATAGTAAAGTCAGGCTTTTACATAAAAATCACAAACTTTATTCAGTAATTCCTGCATCTGTCTTGGAATGTTGTGGTTTAGTTATAACAGAAAAAAAATGCAGCATAAAAATCTCATCGAGTTAAAAGGCCTTGGAAAAATTTTTTTTTAAAAAAAAATCACTTGGCAATTAAAAGCCGTTAATGCAGTCACTAGGCCAGCCTGCCTGGGAAAAAGAAATCCACAAGCAGGGTGCCACAACTAAGATGGTCTGTTTTCCAGTTGTCTTCCACCACACTTCAGACACTGTTCAAAGATTAACATGTTATTCAGGGACCTAGGCCTACAACTCCCAGCATACCTTGGGTGGGAGGAAAGATTTATCAGGCTTTGGCAGCCATCATCTGGAAGTGGCTCGCCATCCTGGGCCTGAAGGGAGAGCTCCTGGAGAGAGAAAAGAAACTAATTTGTTTTAAAGTTAGCTCACAGGCCTAGGACAGGCCTACCTTTCAGGGTTGTTGTGAGGGTAAGAGAGGAAAAAAAGAAATTAATTTGTTTAAAGATTAACTCACAGGCCTAGCACCGCCCTGCTACTTTAAGATGATTATCTCGCAACGCCGGGTAGAAACTTGAAATTTGGCACACGGATAGGCCTGGCTGTACAATATACCAGAAAATATCTAAAAACATGAAATTTTGGGTTTAAAATATTTTCAAAGAATTTAATAAAAATCTGAAGCTTATACATACAACACCCAGCATGCCTTGAGTGGAACTCCCAAGAGTCTTCTCTTGCCACCAAACTATGACTGCTATTATTCCTTCAGGGCATTATTCCAGTACAAATTGCTTTTCTTCCTTCAGGAGATATTGAAAATTGCTTTATCCTCTATGTGGTTGTGTGTCCTGATTGTTTTTGAAATTTAAATGGCTGCTCCGGCCAAGGCATGATGGGAGGTGTAGGCATTTGAGGTAAAACAAAAAATGTGTTTTATCATGAAGCTCTAATTTAAAATACAGCTGTTATTAACACAATTTTCCGTTTATTCTAACAAAATTTACAAACTCAACCAAACTAAAAAAAAAACAACCAACCCAAAGATAGATAAGGTGCGGATAAATTTATTATTTATCAAATAAATGTTATAAACATTATTCACAGACCCAAGCAACGCCAGGCATATCAGCTAGTGTGTAATAAAGAAATGCCTGTATGCAGGACAACATAACACATGCATTTTTTTGGCTGTGGCCCACTGACTGATTTAAAGTCAAGTGTTCCTCCTTGTCTAACTTGTGGTCTAATGTTTCCCATGTGTGCGTGCATTTCTAAGCTCAGAAACCTAGTCTATGGTGGAAACATTAACATTGTCAAATCTTGGCTTTTACAGAGTTGGACTTTTCTAAATCTAATAACTCTTGAATTGCTGTCACTGAAAAAGAGAGGTTCCAAATTGTACATGTTTCTAGATTGGTACCGAGGAAGTGTTTTTGTTTAGATGGTGTATTGCAGCCTTCCCCAACCTGGTGCCCTCAAAATGTGTTGGACTACAACTCCCATCATACCCAGAAATTAGTTATGCTGGCTGGGAAAGATGTAGTAGCCCAACACATCCCCAGGCTGGGGATAGCTGGAGAATTGGGACATTCAATCTGAAATAGGGCTTCAATATGTGAAAAACTCAAATTAATCAAAATAAATTCTGTTGCTATAAAAGATGGGGTGGTTTGCAGGATATATCTGTGTGTGACAGGGAGCTATTGAGTGTGGCTGGACCTTATTATCAAGACTGTTCTTCGTTGTATTTCTTAGTTGAAGAGAGAAGCTAGCAAATTCAAAGTACTCAAGTCCACCATGTTGGGCTGATATACATCTCTTACAGCACAGCTTAATAACCTCATGAAGCATTTCCCAACAGGCATCTTAGTCGTTCTCTTGTGGCTTGTTAAATGCTCCTTGTAGCTTCCTTCGTAATATGTTTTAAGGTTCTCTAAATAGATGCATAAACTGCAGTGGCTACTGACTCAGTTTCATTAGTGGGGAGGTTTGCTTTGCATTTGTCTGAAAAGCCTACTTTGCTATGATCTGCTGTTTCAGGCTTATGACATTGGGAGCAATAAAAGAACTATTGGCTTAAAGCTGTTGTCTCTTTGGTACTGGCACAGTGCGGACATAATCCCAACAAACCATGGTTTGCATATTGGAATTTAGCCTCATGAATACACAGTTCTTTCTCTTCTCTCTGGAACTGACCCCACCCCCTTAGTCCTTACACTCTGTTCTTAACTATGGCTTTGCTGTATGTATGCACTGATTATTTCTTTATTACATTTTTAAACTGCCCACTTACCAAAGTTCTCTGGGTGGTGTACAAATTAAAACAAAATATGCTGGGTGTTGTAGGACTTTATTCTGTCTAAACTTGCATAGGATTGCATCCTAAATTGCTTGGGGAGATTAAAGAAAATGTCTTCACCTGGCACTGAAGAGAGCAGAATGTAGGCACCAATCAAGACTTTCTGGGGAGAGCATTTGACAAACTGGGTGCTACCAGGTATAAGACCCCCTTTCTCTTTTAGCCAGCTGCCTTGCATCGTTTGGCAAGGTCACCTGCCAAGGGTCTCAGATCATGACTGTACTGTCTGGGTAGATTAATAATAATAATAATAATAATAATAATAATAATATTATTTGTAACCCGCCTCTCCCTCCGGATCGAGGTGGGGAACAACAATAAATATAAATACAAGGACATAAAATAGATAAAACATTAAAAACAAATAAAACCTAACACATTATTAAAAACACCTTAAAATTCAACTGGGTCGGCCTGCCGAAAGAGATCAGTCTTCACGGCTCTCTTAAATTCAAGGAGACTGCTAATTTGTCGAATCTCCTCTGGCAGGCCATTCCACAGTCCGAGAGCGGCAGAAGAGAAGGTCCTCTGGGCAGCCTAGTTCTGGCTGATTGGAGTAAATTCTTCCCAGAGGACCTGAGCGTGCAGGGCGGA
The DNA here is from genome assembly GCA_029215795.1 of Anniella stebbinsi. Classification (NCBI taxonomy): domain Eukaryota; kingdom Metazoa; phylum Chordata; class Lepidosauria; order Squamata; family Anniellidae; genus Anniella; species Anniella stebbinsi. Next base: position 113,631,542 of record JARDYH010000003.1, on the reverse strand, counting down.
TTATACGGGAGAAAGCGATCCCACAGGTAGAAAATATGGTAGAAAATGTTGCTTCGAGTAACATGGCCCCAATCCATTTAGGGCTTTAAAGGTTGAAACCAGCCCTTTGAATTGGGCCCGGAAACAGATTGGCAGCTAAGGCAGATGGCACTGATGCAATCCATGGCTAACACTAACAAGTTAGCAAACTCGCTTTGAATTGTGGTTAAGAGGAGAACCTATGAGACGAGTACCTGTAAAGGAGCCTGAATTGGTCATTGCTCCCTGTCAAATGTATCTGAGAGGCTACTGCATGATGTGTGAAACAACCCCAGGTTGCTTTATATTAGTTTATGCATCTCATAGAACAGTAGAGTTGGAAGGGTCCTATAATATAAGGCCATCAAGTCCAACCCCCTGCTCAATGCAGGAATCTACCCTAAAGCATCCCTGACAGATGGTTGTCCAGCTGCCTCTTGAAGGCCTCTAGTGTAGGAGAGTCCATGACCTCCCTAGGTAATTGGTTCCATTGTCGTATTGCTCTAACAATCAGGAAGTTTTGGCTTCCTGTAACTGGCGCCCATTATTCCGTGTCCTGCACTCTGGGTTGATTGAGAAGAGTTCCTCGCCTGCGTGACAACCTTTCAAGTATTTGAAGAGTGCTATCATGTCTCCCCTCAATCTTCTCTTCTCCAGGCTAAACATGCCCAGTTCTTTCGGTTTCTCCTCATAGGGCTTTGTTTCCAGACCCTTGATCATCCCCGTTGTCCTCTGAACGTGCTCCAGCTTGTCTGCATCCCTCTTGAAGTGTACCCAGCACTGGACGGGGCCTAACCTCGCACGATTTGGAAGCTATACTTCTATTAATGCAGCCCAAAATAGCATTGGCTTTTTTTGTAGCCACATCACACTGTTGGCTCATATTGAGCTTGTGATCTGCAACAATTCCAAGATCTTTCTCACTTGTAGTATTGCTGAGCCATCTGTGCTGCTTTGGCGGATTTTTGTCTTATTTACTTGCTGGCTGCTTTGAGTTTTGTTTTTAGACAGAAAAGAGAGTAGTGCATAGGCCCTAGAAAGGTGGGGTAAAAATGTGTATATAAATAAATAAAAATTGTTAGAATAAAATAAATAGTGCTGGAACTATAAAATGCCAATATGTTTGTCTAATATCTGATATATTCATATGATATATTGTGAATTGAGAAAAGTAATGATACAATTTTGAAACTGGGATTCTCCACCCACCGACCTCCTGGTATTTTCATACATGCAAGTTTTTAGTGATCAGTGTTCTCTCTGATACAGGAAAATATGGTGATTTCACCCCCCTTATTTGAGTGCAGTGCTATTTCTTGATTTGTGAACATAGCTACATACTCTGTAGTCCTTGTGCTCAAGCTACAAAGGCATAAAAGTGATCTATGAGTTTCTGGATGATAGCTATAATACTTGGTTAAGTATAAACAATAAGTTATAATTTCTCCCTTGCTATAAAGAAGAGAAGGAACCATGCAACTGCATTTGTGTGTTGATGTTTTAATTAGAAGATGTGTTGCATTCTGCTCAAGAACTGGTGCATAAATATAGTCTGACTATTTCACTTCCATGAAGTGAATACTGAAATACTGTGACAAGCGGCAAGTAGGTAGAACAGGTAGAAAAAACAAGGACGTGGCCATGGATTGGTGATAGTATTGATCGACTACATTCAGACATGTTACAATGGGGGGCACTGGGGAAATTTTACAGCCTACACTGGGTACCCTGCCTCTGTGGTATGCCCTCCCCCCTTGCTGGATTCCCAGCAGTTCTTCTGGGAAAGAAGGCATGCAGGGAGCTTGTTCCCCAGTAAAAACCCATATTACAGATGAGTGGCTGAGGGGATACTGGCTTGCCTAAAACTACCCGTGTGAGTGCTTGACAATCGTGGGATTTGAACGGGTGGGACGGGGGAGACGTCAATATGCCATAGCTCTCATGTTTGGCCATTACACTGCTACAACAGTTCTTTTAAGCACTTCAAAACCAAATGTCAATGTGTATTTAATGCATGAAGTTACTGTTACATGGGTGGAAGGACATAGGCTTCTGCCGTTGTTTCTCAAAGATTGTTGTGTGTGATGGCTGTTTTCCTGAGCTATAAAGAACATTTCCTGTGCTACTTTGTTCTTTGGTTCCAGAGCTCGTCCATGTATAGCAAGGACAACAAGCGCATCAAATCTGAAAACATTTTTGTTGTTGCTTCAGATGACTCTCAGATTGCTCTGCGACATTCGTCTTATCTCCCTTTCACAGGCCGCTCTTTCTTGTGAAATATTATCAATGGCTCTGGAATAGCAGTAACTACCCAACTGTATTTGTCATCATGAGTACTAGCTGTGTAGATAGACCCCCCCGCTGTGTTCTTCTGTCATGACATCAATCGGTGCTTTTAAGGCAGGAAATGCAGCCCTGGGAAATTTAGGCATGACAGCCCTTCCCAGTGCTTTGTATCCAAAACAAAGTTCCAGATAATTTCAGTTTAAATATTAAGCAACAGGCAAGGAGAGAACTTAACCAGATAACTTAATATCCTTCTTAATTTCTAAGTTAAAACGTTTCAATTCCGTATAAATTGGGGAAACTCTTCTTCTCGATCTTGAAGGTAAGAGATTGTACATCAGATCATCATCATCATCATCATCATCATCATCATCACAATTTATTTCTTAGCCGCCTCTCCGTCTGGATCGAGGCGGGGAACAACAACATGATAAAATACATAAAACTAATTAAAAACATGACAATTATTATTAAAACTGCATTAAAACATCCTAAAAACATTCTAAAAATTACACTGGATATGCCTGCCGGAAGAGAACAGTCTTTATAGCTTTCTTAAATTCTAAAAGACTGTTAAGTTGACGAGTCTCCTCCGGCAGGTCATTCCACAGTCTGGGAGCGGCAGAAGAGAAGGTCCTCTGGGTAACGGTTGTCAGCCTAGTCTTGGCCGACCGCAGTAAGTTCTTCCCAGAGGACCTGAGCGTGCGGGGCGGATTGTACAGGAGAAGGCGATCCCGCAGGTAACCTGGACCCAAACCATGTAGGGCTTTAAAGGTAATGACCAACACTTTATACTTCGCCCGGAAACTAATTGGCAGCCAGTGGAGCGATTTTAAAGCTGGCATAATATGGTCACTCCTAGATGTACCGGTGACCAACCTGGCTGCCATATTTTGAACTAGTTGAAGTTTCCGGACTAGGCACAAAGGTAGCCCTATGTACAGCGCATTGCAGAAGTCGAGCCTCGAAGTTACCAGCACATGCACTACCATCTTTAGGTCTTCCAACTCTAGGAAGGGGCGCAGCTGGCGTATCAGCCGAAGCTGATAGTAGGCACTCCTGGCCGTCGCATCTATCTGGGCTGTCATTTGGAGCGACGGATCCAGGAGCACCCCCAAGCTGCGAACACAGTCTTTCAGGGGGAGTGTAACCCCATCCAGAACCGGTTGACACACCTCCAAACCCAGGTTGCGACCTTTGACAGCAAGCACCTCCGTCTTGTCTGGATTCAGCTTCAGTTTGTTTTTCCTCATCCAGCCCATTACCGCCTCCAAGCATTCATTCAGAGGAGACACACTATCCTTAGCAGACGCTGTTATCGAAGGCATAGAGAAATATATTTGGGTGTCATCAGCATACTGATAGCACCCCGCCCCATGCCTCCGGATGATCTCTCCCAACGGTTTCATATAAATGTTAAACAGCATTGGGGAAAGGATGGCACCTTGCGGTACGCCACACAGCAGCTCCTTCTTTGCAGAGCAGCTATCCCCAAGCATCACCATCTGGAACCTGCCCGAGAGGTAGGACCGGAACCACTGAAGCACAGTGCCCCCGATTCCCAATCCCCTCAGGCGTTCCAGAAGGATACCATGGTCGATGGTATCGAATGCCGCTGAGAGGTCCAAAAGTACCAACATCCCATTTCTATCTGCCTACATAGCCATTGCAATGCTGTAGTCCATGATGTGCTTACATTTAATTTTTTCTTGCCCAAAGATGGACAGAGCTAAGCAGTTGAGGGGGGGGGCTATTTGGGAATAAGTGCCTGACATGTGTGGTGCTTAAGTCCCCCAATTCCATGTATAGGACTACATTCCCCAGAGCAAGGGTCAAGTTTAATGACATCGCAGAGCTGGAGCAGGAGGAAGATACCTCAGAGACATCCTCCAGGTTTTTATCACAATTTTTTGCAAACTCTGTATATTACAAGCAACAGTCACATGAGAATATCTTGGCAGAGAGTGAATTTTCCTGTGGCACACCAAACATTCTGGTGGCTTGCTAATGAACAGAGTTTAAAAGAGATTATTTAAAATCTTTTAAAAGCCCATCCCCTGTCCTGTTCTTTAAGTCTACTCTACCAACATAGAATAAAAATAGCATTTATATACTATATTGTATTATCCCAATATTGTAGACATGGTGCTGATGGCTAGTAGTGTTCCCAGGGTCACCTAGTAAATTTATACTCCGGTGTACTTTGAACTAGAGACTTCCTGGCTCATAGCTTGTAGAACTGATGGAGCCTATATTAGGCTGACCATATGAAAAGGAGGACAGGGCTAATGTAACTTTAACAGTTGTAGAGAAAAGGGAATTTCAGCCAGTGTCATTTGTATGCAATTAGTTCCTGGTGATATTCCCTCTTCATCACAACAGTTAAAGTTGCAGGCACTATACTAGAGTGACCAGATACAAAAGAAGGCAGGGCCCCTGCAACTTTAACTGTTGTGATGAAGAGGGAATTTCATCAGGAACGAATTGCATACAAATGACCCTGGCTGAAATTCCCTTTCCTCTACAACTGTTAAAGTTACATGAGCCCTGTCCTCCTTTTCATATGGTCAGCCTATTTATCACTTCCTGAACCGTTATCCATGGTTAACTTGGTGTACGTTGAAGCACTTGCTTTCCCCTATCTCTACCTTTACCCTTACGTGCAAATTTTCCTTTCCCCTTTTAGAGTTAATTGGAGTGTAATATGTCTGCACTGAGATGAATGCTAATCATTGTTACCGATACTCTGATTTAAAGCTAACCATAGTTAAAATTAACTTTGCAGCTTTAGATTCTAGCTCCTGCATCTTTGAGAAGAAATATTGAAATATGTAGCTCCCTGGTGTATTATCCCATGGTTGACTCTCTGATCCGGTGCTATGAGGGAGAACATTTTCACAGGGAGGTTGTTGGAGTTAGCATCTCTTCCAGGGGGGGAGTGAGTAATAAATTTGGGATTGTCTATGAAGCCATTATTGCAGATTTGGGAGATGTTCCTTGCACATTACGGTGAGGATCACTTTCTCTGAATGTTCAATCTGAATCGTTTGATTTTACTTAAAAAAAAACCTATGTGGTTCAGGAGGAATCAGTTGTTTCCTTTTCAACAGTGTTTGTTCTGTCCAAGGATGTCTCAGAGCGCAATGGAGATGGTGAACAGGATTTAAGAGAAGTCAGTCAAAATGGTGCTCTCAGCTCAAGGTATTTAAATTAGGGGAAATTGTTTTGCTACTCCCCCGACCTTTTTTTAAAGCATTCTGGGGAAGGATCATCCAAAGACAAAGCAAACGCTGTATAGTTATCCCCTGCTTTCAGCCTGTATTTTCCACAAACATGTTTTAACTGTAATTTTAGAGCTGTTGGAGGGAGGCTGTGGGTGGGGGAAGGGGAAGATTCACTGCTTGTATTTTAGCACTTGGTAAGGAATCTGGCTGTTTATATAGGCTTTGAGTAAAAAGTTATGCCCCAGAGCTGATCTAGGGTTACTAAGAATTCAAGTTGGAACATATAAGGGAGCGTGTGTTTGTGTGCGTGCGTGAGTGTGTGCACATGAGTCTCAAGTTGAGGCAAAGCACATAAAGGCTATAAATACATTAATGCTCAAATACTAGATTGCAAAATGGGTGAGACCTAAGTGTTAGTTTTTCTTCTCATCCTCTGTCCTTATAGACTTGAAATACACCTGAACCTTTGAGGTCTTCAACTGTCTTTGAAAATCGAAAATGTTACAGGCTCCTCATCTGACTTCCGCATTATGTATAGTGGGGAAATTCCTCTAAAATCTGTGTCATTAAATGGAGCAAACCTCTCCGTCATCTCCATTTGGCCTCTCTGTATCTCGGCTTACAAGCTGTTTATAAAATGTGTATATGTATTTGTCAGGCTACTAATACTGTTTCTTAGTATGATAAGCTTTTAAAAGGATAAAAATAATCGATTTCAAGGTATGGATTTGACCTCTGACTTTTGTTGAGAACCACAACCCCAACCATTGTAGGGAAAGGAGAGGATTCGGTAGATACTCCTAACTATGGCAGGCTGCTCATATTGCCTAATCCTTGAAAATTCAAATTTAGAGAATTTCTAAGCATAACCTCCTGACCTTGAAACCTGAAGCTTTTCTCCATGCTTTTGACATTGAATGAGGGCAAAGTTGAGAAAATTAAGGTAGACACATGCTGAGCTCTTTCATATTCTTAAATGTGCATTAGAATATTGCCAAGTTTTGATCTCAAGTAAGTACTATACCTACCGTTGCCTGTAAGATCTAAACCTAGGTATTTCCTTCTTTGCTTGAAGTCAAGTGGTATTTATTTATTTATTTATTTATTCATTTCATTTCTAACCCGCCTCTCCATCCAGATCTAGGCGGGGAACAACAATAAATATAAATATAAAAACAATAAAATAGATAAACTATTAAAACAGATAAAAACAAATACATTATTAAAAACATCTTAAAATTAAACTGGGTAGGCCTGCCAGAAGAGAGCAGTCTTAACGGCTTTCTTAAATTCCAGAAGACTGCTAATTTGTGGCTAACTTTGCTAAACTTGAGGTGCTAGACAGCAGTCCTTGCAAGAGCCAAGATCACATTTCTTAGATTAACATAATTATTTTAAAGAGCAAAACAGGTGAGTTTTTGCAAACCAGTTGTCTGGTTTTATTCTGATCTTGCATTCTCAGTTATTGAAAAGTTTCTCTTATTTCCAGTTACATTCTTAAAATTATCTCTATGAAGATAACTTTGATTTGATCTGACCCATCTTAAGAGGTGTGATTTTCAAAACTGGAAAATCATAAAATCGGGACATTATATCTAATTGTATCTCATCTTGTCCACCATAGCAGAGTTAGATAATATTTTATATACAAATACTGGGACCCATGTATTAATTGGACATGGGGGAACTAAACTAGGGCTGTACACTGTCTCGGGCCAAATCTGGGGCAGCCCAAGGCTGAAGCAGATGGGCCCTGAAGCAGATGGGCCGCTCCCACACGCCTGAGAAAACTGGCACAAGACTGTCCATGAGTCCAGGTGAGTCCATTGGGCTCACCGGACTCACCTCCCTGTCCCTCTCTAGTCACCACCTACCACCGCCACTGCCAAGACTTACCTGTAAATCCAGAGAGCCAAGCCACGATTTAAAGTTCAGTTCACTGCATCTCTCTGTTTTTACTATATCTATGGTCACAAACTGTGGTTGCCGTAAAGGGTCATTTCTCTGAATGGCCGCCATAGTTTGTATATAGTAAAAACAGAGAATCGCTGTGATCTTAACTTTAAATTGCAGTTCTGGGAGTGATTTACAGATACGTCCTGGTGGTGGCAGCTCTGGGTTGGGGGGAAGGGGGCAAGGAGGGTGGAAAGGTGGGTGAGGGGGCTGCAAGCAGGGAATAGGGAGTTGGGAGTCCCATGGACTCCCGGTCAGCCTTGCGACCAGGAAGGCTGAGTCGCTTCGGGGAAGGCGAATCTCGCTTCAGTGCCAAGGTGAGGCAGGCATCCCCCAAAGTGCCCTGAGTTGAATCAGGGCCGTTTCGACGGCTCCAAAACAGCCTTCGAGGCGTGTCGGGCGGGGGGCTGTGCACAGCCCGACTTAAAATCCATATATGTTTCTGCATTCCTTTTTGCTACAATTGAAAGCTTTAATCAACTATACCTTTTAATTACAGACTATCCATATCTCTTTATTATTCAATGGAGCTGAAATTGAAGCTGTGCTAACTATGGGAGAGAGAGAAGCACATATTTGGGCTTTCCTTCCAATTTGTTGATTCCAATCTGTTAAATCAATGCTTTGCATTTCAGAGTGCAATCCTTATAGTTTTCATCTTAGCAATAAGGAAGCACAATGCTCTGTGGAAATAAATGGCAATATGTCCTTCAAATCTGGATATAATGCAATATGGATGGGGCTTTGATTTGTTCATTTTGGAAGCCATTTTTGTGCCTGGGATAATACCAGAATAGGGAATGGATGAATGAAACAGCCCTAATATTACCCCCCCACACTTTTCAGACATGACAGTGCTTCTTCCCTGCCCCCTTTTGTGGAGTATTACATAGAAGGAAGAAATAATGATGCTGTCTCAGCATCTCTTGAAAAGTAAGTTCACAGTGGGCAAGCCAGTAGTCGTGATTATTCGCCCTCTGGGCAGTTTCTAGAACAGCCTGCTCCAATCAAGTGCTTCCAGACACATTGGGCTTCAGTTCCCATCATCCCCAATGGGTATGGTCAAGAGTCACAGAAAAATTAACACAAACATTTTGTGTCATTTTTAAAATGGCAAATAAACGCTTGCTATTGCTTTTTAGAATTTGTTGTGTTCCTTGACGTGATGATTTATCCTAGTTGAAGCGGCATGGATACTTTTTGTAGGAAAATACAGAGTTCAAGTGAACATAAAGTACTACTGTGGGTGTAGCTAGCGGCAGAAAAGTAGTCAAGTTCAGTATCCTGGAGCTAAAAGGTGCTTGTTTCTCTCTGTCTTGTATAGGCAGTGGCATCTCTCTAGAGGCCTGTAAAGGCAATATTTCATCCCCTGGATTCTATGCCCGGGAAGATTTGAGAGTGGGCCTTGTGTTAGTACCCTCCCAGCTCACTGCAGGAAGTGTTGTTGAATGACCAAGCCGGGGAGACCTTGCAGTCATTTGTTAAACCATTGTGGGTTCTTCTGAACATTGGAAGGATAGCTTATATATGTCTTTACTGAGCCATTTCACGCACGTAGCCACACACTGCCGCTCTCAAAAAAGTCTAGGCACTGTGACAGGCACTTTAAGTACCATTAAATGGCTGGGGTAGTAACTTATTGTTGAACTCACTGGAGAGAGAACTAACGTTTGAAGGAGTGTTTTTCCGAATGGTGCCGTCAAAATAATCTAAAATATTGGTAATGAGCTTCTGTGTGTCTTTGCCTATATACCACGTGTCTATAAGAGAGAACTGATTATTTTTACTGCTGCGTGCTGTTGCATTTCAACTTGAGGATTTACAGGAGAAACTTTATCTTGCGGGATTTGTAGCCTGGCCTACATAATTCAGTCCATACTGAAACTTGGCATGTGCAACCTTAGTGAAACTGCCATCCCCACTTCACAAAATTATTTACATTAGATCAAAACAAGAATTTGGATCTCTTTGGGGATGAAGAAAAGGGAGAGGTGTATACACACACACACACACACACACACAAATCTTTTCTGTAAGTAGCACTTTTGTGACCATTTTGTATTTCTGTTAAACTATTACTGAAATAAATCTTAATATGCTAACCTAGAAGTGTGTACTATACACCTGCTCTGACCCATCGCTAAACCAGCCTATTATCTAGTCTGGAAATTACTCCAGAAATGTTAAAAGTGGCATGTCAACACTTCACTGATTACATATAATAGGAATATAGTACTTTGAATGCCTTCCTGTCTTTGAATGTCTGCGCCTCCAGCTCTAATGGCTATAAGAAGCTGGGAAGAACAATAGTTTCAGGGCAGTAGCTCTATCTGCCTTGCGATGCCAGATAATACTGCCTAGTCCTCATGGCTAAGAGCTGTTATCAGAAAGACAGGAAATACGTGATTCAAATTTCACCTCAGCCATGATCTTGCTTGGTAGTCCGTCAAGCTGCTATTCTCTCAGCCCTTCTTCACCTCCAGTACTGGGATAATCATATTGGCCTGCCTTGCAGGGCTCCTGGTAAGCTGACTGAAATAAAGTACGTGAAGCTTTTTGAAAGGCTTAGTATTTGAAATGCTTGGGGATTCCAATGTAACTTTTCTGTGTCATGTATAAGGAAATTTTGGATATAAGGATGTGTAGAAAGTAGGTCATGGTCCAGTAATGGACCACTGATCAGTTTCTGGTAGACTGCCTAGTGTTGGGATTTTTGCAAGTAATGCTGAACTAAGCAAAGCTTGGTCTTGCAAGCACTTTTACTTGGGATCACTTGCCATAGATTAGTTATACCTTCACTCTTCAGAGGTGTTGAGTGCACACTCTTTTGCCTGGTGTACGTAAAACGCATTAGTTGGTAGGTCCCAAGGAATTCTTGGAGGAAAAGAGAGAGCATTCGCGATTGCAGTCAGCCCACTGCTGGCTTTCATGCCACCATCGATTAGTGTTATTTTAAATTGAGGAGTGAGCCCTAACATTTGGATTCAGGTCCATCAAACTTTCATAACGCAAAGGCTTTAAGCATTTTAAACAAGTTCGGAAATGTTGGGAAGGCAAGTCTTCTAACTGCAGTAGCAACAGCACATTATTGCGAAGGAATGTGAGTTCCAGAGTGCATGGCTGGTTTGGAATGGTGGGAATTCCAATCCAACACATCTGGAGAAAACCAGGTAGGGGAATTCTGCGTGAGTTGCTGTTTCCAATATGAAATGGTCCTTATTTGAATAGTGCTGGAGAAGGTAGTCAAGTAGTCCTGCATCTTTTGACTACTGTAAGGTTGTGAAAAGTTTCACTGTGACTGGAAGAGCTGTATCTGTGAAATATTTCATGAGCCAGAGGGCAACCCTAGCGCACAGTGATGCCTTACACAAAATAGCTCTGCAAAGATCTTCTATGCATGGTATTGACCGTATTGTTCTTTGTGTTGTTCATAAAGCATGGACATGGGGCCTATAGCAGTTTATACCATGAGATGAAGTTGGCTGTCACTATATAGTTAATTTACTCTGTTTAGAAGCTAAATAGCTGAAAGTCTTTAAAATCTGTTTGAGAAATTTTCTGTTCTCAAACCAGTAGAAATTTAGTGTACTTCCAAAGAGGCGAGTTTGGTTGCTACTTGATCCCATATTGCCTCTACCCTTTCCCATTATTTGTGCTTACAGATATTTAGTCCAACCCTGTACCTACTTAGAAAGGGGACAGTCACCCCTCTACTCTGCCCACTCTCTCCTCCATCACCATGTGTCACTGGAGCAAGCAGTTGCCATGGCGATGTAGCTTGTTTCCATGGCACAGTTCTGCTAATGTGGCTGGTTTTTGTGGTTCACTTTATTCATTCTGCTCTAAAATCCATAAGACTGAGAAAGAGTGGAGGAGACTGACAATCTGCATAGTTTGAATGGCCAGAAGACAACATGAGAGCCATGCTGAATCAGACCAAAGGCCTATGTAGTCCAACATTCTGTTCCACTCATTTTCCGCAGCAACTGGTATGGAGAGGCATACTGCCTCTGATACTGGAAGTAATATATAGCCATCTTGACTAGTAGCCCTTCATAGCTGCATCCTCCATAAATTTGTTTCACCCTCCTTTAAAACCATCTAAGTTAGTGGCTGTTACACGTCTATAGAATTCAGTACCACAAGATGTGATATGTTAGGTGAGCAGCTGGACAGAGCATCAATTTGCCATTTTTCTGCTTGCCTGAAAGCATTTGGTACTCTCTCCAGGCAAATAGCTGAGTAGCAAGTTCTGTGCCTCTTGTATCCTTTTTATACTACTTCATGTGTGAGACTCTGTAACAGGGCTTAATTTGAGCCAGGATTAATCCTTGGTGCCTTTTCTCAAGACTCAGCTCTGTTGACCTGATATTGAAATGAAGACCTCTAGGAGGAGATATCCTAAGTGTATTTCCCTCCTCATGTAATAGTCAGAACTAGCCCTCTCATGTCTTTGATCTGGGCTTGTCAACTTTTTTACATGTCCATGTTCCTTAACATTAGCTTAATATGAAGACTTTGGGAGGTGATAAATAGTATCTCCATGACATTAAAATATTTGACTACTGATTGATACAGCTCAAGCTGCTATTGTCCTAATCTATCCCTTGGTCAGCTGGCGACTTGACTGATATTATCAAGAAAGGATTCCAGATCAGAGGGTATGATTTGTAAGTGGGCTTAAACTCCAGCACCTCTCACCTTTAGGGACATAGCATCAAGCAAGCTTTTCTCAAGTGGAACTACATCCTGGCCCTATCAATGCCTGCAGTGAATGAATGAGCTCATTACTGTTTCAGTAATTACTGTAGGACAGAACTTCAAGCTTTTTTAGCAGATGTGTATATTTTTACAATTGCTCTCCAAACACCTGTTATGCGATAGACTTCCAACAGCTTCTTCAGAACCATTAGTCAATTCTGTGCATGTTTTTGCAAGTTCTTGACGTTTATCTGTTTGATTTTCATCTTACTAAATTTACACTCTGGAGTTCCAAAGGTTAGCATTTTTGCTGTTCTAGAGAGATTACTATTCTTCACTTAACAGTTTTGAAAACTGTTAAATGTCTAAGGTGCCCATGTTTTAAAATAATATTGTCATTGAACTCAAGAACAAAAAATTAAAGATGAATGCTGGCCCATGCAAAGGTGGTGCCTAGGAATTTGGAGGAGGGAGTCTTCTGCTCAAGTATAGGCCACTTGCCTTCATACACCTTTTGATGTTGCTCCAGCAAAGCAAAGGTTGTTTGTTTTTTGTTTGTTTTAAGTACTTAAAAAAACCTCTCTTGAGTGATGTGGGAGAAATATAAATACACTGGATAGAAGGGGAATATACTTTATGTAAGGTTACACTCACAAGTAGTTTAGCAGAAGAGATAGGGAACCATGTGGGTAACTTTACACTGTGATTATATTCTAAGAATCTGACCTGTGGTCTAAGTTGTCTTAGTGAGATAATTTGATCAGCGGCCGGTTTACAGACTCTTGTAATAACATAGGAGTCCAAAGAGAGTGCTATACGTGTTCTTAACTTGCTGCTGGCCTATGTTTAATGTCCTAAATATTTCTGTGGTTTATCACTCCAAAACAGCTAAAAGCATTAGCATTTGTAAGCATCTTCACAGGCTTTTGCTAAAACTGACAATAAACTACCATCTCCGTTTGCCGGAGTAAAAGCTATGTATAATTGAAGATCGCATTCTGTTTTTACCAATAAAAGCTGGTCCAATTGTGCAGGTTCTTTGCCTGCCAATTCCTCTAAAGTCTTATTTTCTAGTGCTAGCATAGCAACAGCAGTCTGTACTTAGTTGCTAGTGTTGAGAGATGTTCTATCTGTAGAAGTGTACAAATACCACTTGGAAGTAAGCCTTATTGCTGCTGTTGCACACCCACACCCCAGGAAGTTCTGGGTACATGTAAGACTGAGATATGTGAAGGACTGAAAAAATGAACAAAGACAAAGAGTGAAGCCCATCACATCTCTAGTAAGTTAAGCTCTAAATAGGTAACCTCACAAGAGGAAGAAACATGGTTTCTACTTCTCTTTCAATTTCCCTTGCATTGTCTGGTCACCAAATGGAGAAAAGCCAAAGTACCTAATAATTATCTGGCGGTAGAGTGATCAAAACATACGATCTGTATATATCTTAAGAAAGAACCATAGTCGTACTAGCTACAACGCAGTTTAAATTATTAATCTTCTTCAAAAGTTGGGGAACACTGACTAAGTACCTTGCTAATCACACCTATTCCAAATGGCATGCATCAAGAGAACAAATAAGGCACAATAAAAGCAAAACAACATGAAAGAAATGTCTTGCAAAAGTATGAAGAAAATAAAGCTAAATAATAAAATTACCCAGGTGGGTTTCTGGAACAGGATTATGTGATTGTAAAAAAACATGGCAGAACAATGCTGTTTTGTTATTTAAAGTCGTAGCAGGACTATTTGCCATATGTCAAATTCAACATTTATAATGATTTTTAATATGACTTTATAACTTAACACACATTGGACTTTTTTGGTTAATGGCTAGTTAATGGTATTTGTTTTTAATGGCTGTTTTTCCACTTTTCTGACAACAAAATAAGTTGGACTACATTTAAGACAGAAGTAATGTTTCAAATTCAACATAATACTGAAATAAATCCCAGTCTTCTCAATGGAACTGATTTCCAAGTAAGCATGTTTTAGGACTCCAGTCTTTGAACTGTGCCATGGTTACAGTTACGTTATTTCTTAAAAGAAAATGCTGGAAAGCAAGTTTCCCAGTTGTTTCAGTACAGGTGTGTCATTTACGCTTATTGTAGCTTTTGTATTCCTGTCTCTTGCCATCTGTAGTTGACATTTGAGACACGTTCAGTCCTTCGATAAGCATTTGCGTCTTCCACAAAACCTGTGCCTGTTGAACAAAGCAGGGCCTGACATTCAGTATTGCCCAAGGAATTTTAATTTGCTTCTTTCCCCTTTCTCCTTTTCACTTTGTGAATAAAGAAGGAAAAGACATGCTTGTATACTTTTTAGAAATCTCTGTTATACAATGCAAGCATTTTAGCTTTGAACAAGACACTTCTGGCTTATCACCAATGGTGGTAATTCCTGTTGTGAACAGCTGGTTATAGAAGGGAATGCCCAAGTACCACAGCAAAGATACCCAATATCACTAGCTGTAAAAACACACACACACACACACACACACACACTGGCAGACAATGCATTATCATGGGTGATATGTCAGATCCAGTACAGATTATTCTCTGTGGTGTATCAGTGATATCATTATGTGTCAGTAGAGGTTATAACATCTCGAATTTTATTCTCCTTGATGTCTGTATAGTCAATAGAAATTGTAAGGGTGACTGTTTCATTGCTCATGAATCCTGAAATTTCCTGAATTTGTAAAAGAATGTACAGATTCAAGTACATTAGAAAGTTATAATGTTAAATGTCCTATTGATTGTCTGCATGTAAGGGTTGATGAGAAATTAATCTGGGATACTTGCATATGTGCATAAAACACTGGTTTGCATAACATGTACCTGAGGCCTGTGCTTTCTGCTATTGAATGATGGTAGTAATGCATTCACTCATTCCATTCCTCTGTGCATCAAGAGCTATAAATCCATGGTCTCTGCGGTCATAACCGTCAGATTCTAAAGAACAGTCAATTCCCCCCCCCCCCCAAAAAAACCACACATACTGTATGAAGTTTGGACTCTCTGGATTGAGCAAGCTAACTAAATCAAATTCAGACATGTGACACTTTGGGTAGGGGTAAAGGGGGTTATGAGGGTTAGGCTTGGATGCCCCAGCTTATTTGGCACCTCTGAAAGAGATTTCTTGCAAGTTACAAGTGGTTGCTTGGAATGTGTCTGACTCAAAATTGTCCCTTTGCTACAATTTGAGATTCCCCAAAGAGGATGTGACAAAAGTTGCACAGATTTTGAAAGGTCATATAAAGTAGAACATGCAAGTCCATACTTTTTTTCCCTTTTCCTTTTTGCGGCTACCAGGGTGGTCTTGGCTTATTCTTAGGTCATAATAGGGCTTTTCTCTGCTGCATTCCAAATTGAATGGGAGTAAGTAATTTCCTACTACTCAAAGATACACATTTGAGCACTTTTGATCTGCAAGTACTCTGACTTTATCAGAGCCCAAGAGCCCTGTTCCTTTGATCTCGCAATACCTCTTATAACCCTTGTTTCTGGATACTGAAAATAGAAGCTTCTGTTGCTGTATCCAACACTATGCAAAACTTGGGGCATCGTGTTTTATCATTTGTTGTTGGTGGTGGTGGTGTGTGTGTGTGTGTGTGTTTTAACTTGTTTTTATGTTTGTTTATTGCAAGCCTCCAGAGAACTTTTATGTTATGGGGCAACATACAAATGTTGTAAGTAAATAAGTAGTATACTAATTGAATATTTGTTTATGCCTTTGATGAGGGGATTCTACTTTTAAAAGTTCTTTGATCATAGTTATGTTATTTAGTAGATATTCCCAAACTATTTAGTAGATATTCCCAAGCTATTCCCATTATTGTTAATAAGCCAGTCACTGCTTGTTTGTTTTGTATAATAGCATTTGTAGACCGATTATGTTGCATGCCTGCCAGTACTACATTTTATATTTCTCTGATACTATTATAGCACTCTCAGATTCTTACCTTGTTTATAAAGTGGGATTGGGCCATTTGCTAGGGAAGCGGGATGGTGGTAATACCATTTTCTTCTTCCATCTGAACCATCTGCAAAGGATGTTGCACATCAAGAGGAGTAGTAATGTGAGAAAAGAATGCTGATGTACTAGCTAGAATGGGCAAGCTGTTCAATGGGGAGAGAGGTTTCTAAAAATGTTAAGTGACTTACTTTATGGATAGTCTCCCTGGAAGTGGCATGAGATGTGGACCATAACTGATTAGGTGAAAATAACAGCACCTCACAAATCTTGGCTTGTCCTAGTGGCCAGCCATTGTTTTATGGTTGTCACGGATCTTTCCCCAGAGTCCCCTGGCATGCACAGAGAACACAGAGGATGAGCTGGATGATAAAACACACACATGCTTGTGCTATTGTTTTTCCTTCTCCAGATCCCAGCATGAAGTGAATCTCTCCCCTTCTGTCTTCTCCGAAGCCCTGTGGGAAGTGAGAGTCTGTTTCTTCCCACAGAGTCCTGCATGTCAGAAGACTCTTAAGTGGGGTTGGGTGGGGGAAGGACAGGTTAGTTCTGAGTTCTCTGCAATTAGCAGAGAACTTGGAAGAGTGGAAGAGATCTATCAGATGGCCATGCAGGGCAGAGGCAATTGCACCATATGAATATGTTTGCGTACAACTCAGATGTGATGGCCAGGAGTGCCTACTATCAGCTACATCTGATACGACAGCTGCGCCCCTTCGTAGAGTTGGAAGACCTAAAGACAGTAGTGCATGCATTGGTTACTTCTGCAATGCGCTGTACATAGGGCTACCTCTGTGCCTAGTCCGGAAACTTCAACTAGTTCAAAATATGGCAGCCAGGTTGGTCACTGGTACACCTACAGGTGACCATATCACGCCAGCTTTAAAATCTCTCCACTGGCTGCCAATTAGTTTCCAGGTGAAGTACAAAGTGTTGGTCATTACCTTTAAAGCCCCTACATGGTTTGGGTCTAGGTTAACTGCGGGATCGCCTTCTCCCATACAATCCGCCCCGCACGCTCAGGTCCTCTGGGAAGAATGTACTTCAGTCAGCCAAGACTAGGCTGACAACTGTTACCCAGAGGACCTTCTCTTCTGCCGCTCCCAGATTGTGGATCCGCCAACTCACCAATCTTCAAGAATTTAAAAGAGCTATAAAGACTGATCTCTTCCAGCAGGCCTACCCAGATGAATTTTAAGTGTTTTATTGATATTGGTATTTTAATAATGTATTGGTTTTATGTGCTTTTAATCAGTTTTGTGTATTTTATATTTGATGTTGTTCCCCGCCTCGATCCGGAGGGAGACGCGGGTAATAAATAAATAAATATCATTATTATTATTACAATTGTAATATTAATCAAGTATAAATAATTGATGCTATTTGCCTTTTTGTTCCTGGATGTTCAAGGTGATTAAAATCTTAAATCAATAACAAAAAACAAAAAAACACAACTTTAAAAAGATTTCACTCACCACTGGAGAAACAAATAGCAACAAAGCAAAAACGGCAATTAAAATGCCTGGATAATTTTCCAATTCATTTAAGGGCTACTTCATATGGTGTGCATGTTTTTGTTTTATTTTTGGCATATATGACTCTACACATTCAAACGTAGGTTTGTTGTGAGTCACTTGTGTGGTACAGATGCATGCTGATTGGCTGCAGCTCCTTGCAGCTTGTAACCTTGTGAGGAAATGCGTGGTCCCACCACGGTATGTGAACTAGCTCTTGGATGCCTGCAGAAAGGACAAAGGTAGCTTTAACAGCTTAAGTTGAGTTTTTAACTGACTTTGTGGCCAGGCTTAAAAGTTTAAAATGTTTTAAATATCAGCTGTTTTATGTTTTTATGTTTTTAAATTTTGTATATTGACTTTTTAATGTTCAATCTTTTAATTTTTGTAAACTGCCCAGAGAGCTTCGGCTATGGGGCGGTATATAAATGTAATAAATAATAATAATAATAATAATAATAATTTCATAGGTATGGAATAGACAGTGGCGCATGGGGATTGGCAGACATTTCTCTCTCCTTCGCTCCCAGGTAGTGCAGGCAGGCAAAAGACTCAGATCTCACTGTCAAAGGGGGAATTGATTTTTAAAAACTAACTAATACAGACTCTGTTTTTTAAATTAATTGGATATGCTGGATTGATTTATAAAAAAACCTTGCCTCGTATAATATAAAATGGCCAAATCAAAACCAGGATTTTGGAAAAAGTGCAAAGTGAACTGCTGTCTATCATAATGAAGAATTATTTTGTTGCAAACTTCACAAGTACAGTAAAGCTTGCCAGCAGCTGTTGTCTGGACATGATATTTTCTAGCATCCAAAGATCTATATGTGTATATTATATATTCACTCCAGTTTAAACAGAGCTGAGGCATGTAATAAATTTCTGAATGACTACTTAGATGCCTTATGTAGTGCTTCAGGGTATGAACCAAAAAAGCTAAAGGATGTTAACGATCAAGGACGTAGAGGAGTCAGCAAAGTGTTCTGTTTTACACATGATTCTTCACAATCCTGTCAGTACCCCTAGTACAGTGTCTAAATACATTTGATTGTTCTTTAGCTTGGGTTCTTGTGTAGTATCTTGGATTTGACATGGGCATTTACTATATTAACTATATTCAATGTATGGGTTTTAGGTGCATTATTGCTATGTTTTGTGTCTGAGAACTTATTCTGAGAGCATTATGTTGACAAAATATATCAAGCTCCTGTTCCCCACATCTCCCATTTTTTGGAAAGAATCTCTGGGTTTAAAAGGCTTCAAAGTAACCCTTCTAAAATGTTTATCTCCTTTGCCCTTTCTGATGATGCCTCTTCTCCCCACCTCCCCCATTTGTGAATTGCAGTCTTAACGCATGCCTGGCACACTAATCAAGTTTGCCAGCGTGTATGTGCCTTTGCTTATCCACCTAAGCTTTTACTGGCCACCTAAGCCTCAGTTCCATTCTGGCTTGCATTTGGGTGGTATCATATTGTTCAAATACTAGCAAGCAGTCCATGGAATCACTTGCCTATAAAGATACTGCAATGAGTAAATGTTGCAAACAGCAGGAACTGCCTTTATATTGGGATGGGCCCAAAGGCTTGGCTCTCTCAGCTTTGGCAGCAGGTCAGGCACGAATCTTCTGCTATGCATTTTATTATTTATTTTGGTTTATTGCCAAGATATACAAGGTGGCTTACAATGTACTGAAAATGGCGCAATCTAAAATGCCACCTAAAAATTAAATCAGCAAATCAATTCAAGCAGCAGCAGAATTCGCTATAAAATCAGGATTCTGATTTTGGGGAAGTTCTTTCAGTCCTGCCTGTACTTTCCCTAGAGAAATGGCTTTTCAGATGATTTTTGTTAGTGCTGGATGGTACCTCCAAGGCTTGACTGACAATGGAATTCAAATGAAACGGTTCGGACAAAACTAATTCCAGGGACATGTTCATGCCTGACACATTGCTAGTAGGAAAACGTATAGAATGGCTTTTTGTGAAGTGGACAGCAAACGTAATCCACAAGCCAAGCAGTTAACTGAGAGGCAGAAGCTAGTAGTTTGCTGGGAAACTCCCTAGTTCAGATCTTTCCTCCGACATGAAGTCAGCCTTAGGTGAGCTGCTATCATTTGCCCTTCTCTCCTTTCCTCCACTCCCATCTGGAATATGGATGCAATGACACCAGTGATGTGGGTTTTCCAGAAAAAAAATGAGTTGCATTTTTTTCGGGGGGGGGGGGGGGGGGGTTCCGGAAAATGTTTCAATGAAAATTAGCTTAATTTGCGTAGGAAAGTTTCAGTTTGCGGCAGGAAATGTTCTGAAGCCCTAGAGAGATCTAATTTAGTAGGTTTATTTTACTTGTATTTAGTAAACAACAAAGCTTAAAAAAAAAAGGACTCCATATAATTTTTTTTGTAAGAAACGCACCGCAAGTATTTGACCAAAATATTTGAGGAAAACAAAGCACACCTTATGCTGACATTTTTATTGGAATACTTGTAAAAAAAATTAAGATAATAGTATGTCCTTCCATTACATTGTTTAAATTTAAGAAATAAAAAAAGATATTGAGGACTATTGAGACAGTAATTAATTTTAGCTACCTAAAGAACTGTTCATGATATGCTAACAGCCACTCATCTGTTTCAACAGAGTCTAACTTTCTTCTACTATAGTTATTAGTTCCATTTCACTCTGAGACATATATATATCAGAAGAGTCATGCTAGATCAGACCAAGGGTCTATCTAGTTGAGTAGCATGTTTATACAGTGACATTATATTATTAGTGCATGCTAGGGATAATCAACTGAAAAAAGACACTAATTACAATTTTGAATCTGCCAAGCTTGCCTATTTGCAATTGGCATTCATTCATTTTTACTATTGAACTTACGAAACAGAACATTTTCTGTGGAAAAATGAAGTACGGGGGGGGGGGGGGGGGGAGAGAATCTGTTTTGGAAAACATTTCGCCCCACATCACTGGATGACTCTGACCTAACGTTGCTCCGTTGTTAAATGGGTTGTGGAGAAAAAGGCCCCTGTCGTGCTTCTGCCAGCCCTGAAGTTGTGCAAGTCCCTTGGTCCTGCATCCGATGTCACACCTAATGCATGGATGTCTGCAAGGAAAAGGCTGTGTGTATGGATCGCTATGCAGGTTGAAACTCTGCATGATCACAGTTCCAGCTTGCATGAGCAGCCTATGTGTGTAGCCTTTGGACATTGGTGGCAGGACCAGCAGCACATCTCCTTTCTGCGGGTGATGCCCCTCATGTGATTGACAGATGAAGGAAGCTTGTGCATGAAGCTCTTTGAACACACAAATCCTCTTCTGGACCAGTGGTTCTTAATCTACGAAGCATTCAGCATTATTACCGGATGCCCCCCCACCCACCAAACCACAAAAAAGCGAAGTCATAGAAAGTCTAGTCAAAGCAACTTTATACTTGTTGTATAGGTATATTCATGATGTATGCATGAGATACAAAGGACGTGGCTGTATGTTTAGTGAAGCCCTTGTGCTAGGTTTACTTTAGCTGAATTGGTACTTTTCTGAGAAATAATTTCTCCTTTTTCTTTATTGCTATCTCAGCAACCTCTTTTCTTTCTGGAAACTCGTGACGTTTACTTCATCTCATTGTCAATCAATGATCGAGTATTATTATTATTTTGCTGATTTTTAACCCCAGGCGGGGAAGGGACATTCATTCCTGTTTCATTCCTCTTTGCTATTTGCCTTTTTTTTTTTTTTTAAGGGCCTGAAAAAAAAAATACCTGGGACTTTATTCTCAGAGCGGAGTGAGCAATAGACAACAATTCTCTGCCAGCTATCAGAAGCCATTTGAAGAGGGGAAAGGGGGCAGTCTAAAATCCCAAATGCCTTCCAAGATTTCTAGATGACCTGTGGCCCTATGGCCCCAGTTAAGAATAACTGTTCCAGACTTCTAGACTGGTCCTGGAATGGTGCATGCCTTTTGGAAACGTAGCATCTGTTTGACCTAGAACTTGTGCTGCTTGTTTGGCCTGTTACAGATGTTCTCTTTTCCAACTCCCAGGCTTCCAGAAGGAAGCTATGGAAGGCCAAACTGTACAAACGGAATGCCGCCGTGTGGGTTTCCTTGATAGAAAGTGATTAGCAGGCACCTCTCTTCAGTTCTGGCAGCCCTCCCATAACTTGCTTGTTCCTGACTGTGCTTGCCTTGCCTGATGATTTGTTTTGCTTCCGTACATATTTTGCATTTGATCAATAGCTACTACTTTAATTGTCAAAACCTGTCAAATTATAATCAGTAAAGCTTTCCTGTAAAGGTTGAAGTTTAATTTTTCTTTCTCTATTCTTTCTCTATTCAAATCGTATCTCTCCCACATTGTTTTAGTTTTCTGTCTTTTTCTATTCAAAGAAGAAGAAAAGTTCTTTAAGCCAACTTAACTCCTCTAACTTTCTCATGTTAAGTCCTTGAATGGTCTCATTAGAAGAAATCTAGGAGTAAAAAATCAAACTGCTTTTCAACAGAATTGGATAAATCAGTTAATAAAGGTTTTTATATGATGACTCAGGTGTGCTCTAGTATGGGTGGAAAATCCAAACACAACAGGATCAGCAATTGCAGAACCCAGACCAAATTCACCTTTTAGAGGTGCTACCTACGTAGTCTCCAGTTGTCAACCAAGAGGATGGAAGCAGCAGCAACAGAGCATGCTTGCAGGGTACTGGGGGTGGGTAGATAAACTACTTACTCCCATCTAACCAGATTTTTCTTCCTTTCTTGGACCACCTTGCTTTAAACCACATTACTCGATGAGAATGATGCTGCAGACAGGCACTGGAGATAGCACCTTATGGAATCTGCCTTCAGAACATTACATTCAAAGAGATTTTCTCCTTGATAATTTTTTTTGTAATGGGGTCATTTTTCCTTGAAATTTTTATAATGGGGCCATCTTGACTGGCCTCCTGCATATCCACACTGAGTGAGACTTTATAAATTTCTCCTTGTAAAATGATCTAGGTAAAACTATGATCTCTATTGTGTCCTGATCTATGGCATTTATCATCCCGTTGCTATCGGAGTATTACTAGAATGCTATTTTTAGGTTCTTTTTGATATACCTGACTTTATATTCCGATTTCCTGAAACCTTACTATAATATGCATTTTCTAAAGACTTATTAGTAGTGAGCTCACTCTTAGCCTTGGCTGAAACAGGGTACTTAGCATTTTACATTGAGAGGACTTTCATCATTCATTCCAGAATGAATGTTCCCCAGAAAACAACAGTGTTTTTCACATATTTACAGACTGACTTCATTTCAAGGGACACTTTCTTTACCTGGAGAAAATCAGGACAAGTAGGAATTGGCTCTCGAAACCTGTATAAGCCTTCCCATGGAGCAGATTTGGGAAAGTTGAAGTTGTGTACAGATGTTTTGTTGCAACTCTTTACACTTAATTACTTATTACAGAAATTTGTACTGCATCCCAAGAAGAAGAAGAAGACTAAACCCTCTAGATTACTTTGCAGAGTTTGATTAGAGAAGTAGTAAGAGAAAGGGACCAATCCATTCAGCCTCATTCCCCAGCAGCCAGATTCTCCTCCGCTCGCAACAATACTTCACATCCAGTCCCTGAGTGAAAAAAGGCCTTGCTGGGTGAGCTGGTACATTTCCCACCATCCCCTAACCTCTATCTCCCTGTGCTTTGCTTCCCACGCAGCTCAGACCATGTTGAGGTATAGTGCTCAAGTGTGCATTTGGGCATAGCACATGGGCCAGCTTCAAAGAGGTTCAAACAGTGAAGTGTTCTTCCACCTAGGCTCATTGTGGGAGCACAGCCCCACCCCAGTCAGTGACCCTGAGGAGGCCTCATCCAAGAAGGAAGCATGGGGCCCTGTGGCACAGCCCACTGAGTTATTTATTCCCCAAAACATTTTGTCATGGGGCCCTGATGAACCCATGCGCTCAGCCTCATCTACCAACTCCCCGTTTCAACTCCCTGGGACCCAGGAGCTGAGGCAGCAGCAGACTCAATGGGAAGTTCAGAGCTGGTGGAGGAATACATGTCCAGCTTCCTGGAGGCTTCGCTGTCAGGGTGCTCATTGGGAGGAAGGATCTACTCAAAAGGAGGGAGAAGCCAAACAGGAGTCCAGCAAATAATCAGGAATAGGAGGGGGCCATCTGTAAAAATATAAATCTCTCCATTTCTCTTTTGCTTTGCTAGGATAACAGCTCTCCATTGGGCTCCCATAGACAGCTCAAGCTCTTGTTCTAGCTTCAGCATATGGCAAATGGAAAATGGACTCTGAGTGCCTGGTGCTGCAGCTTGGTTGACCAGGTGTGCCAAAACATGGTGTCTCTGGCCTCAACTAAACCTTGAGGCCTTACGGGATGGGGGGGAGGATCCCGGGCTTACCTGCTTCCAGGATTGTCCCCCTCCATCTAAACGTCAGCATATTATCCTGGAAGTCAAGAGGGACGTTCCTGGCACAGCGTTTGTTTGTTTTCCACATTGCGGAAGTGCGGGCTGCGATCTGGGGGGAAAGTAAATTAAACCAAAACAAAAGCCTAAAACTCAGTGCCCCAACATACTGAGAGCCATCCCGGGGATGGCAAAAATGCCGTACAGCTCAGTGCCCATTTGAAGAACCCCACTAATTGCGGGGAGGAAGGAGGACCCGGGAGTGCTTGGGGTTGTCCCAGGACCACAGGAAAATCGGGAAAACCGCAGTCCCCATTATCCCGGGACAACTGAGAGGTCGTCCCCGGTTGACCCCGACCTCAAGATGACCCCAGGATAACTGGCTGATGTAGACATGCCCTCTGTGTGGCCTAGCATCTATGGCTAGGGCAGTGTTTCCTTCAAACAAGTGGTTGGAACAGCTTTGCAGCCTGTAGACTGCCCGGCTTTCTCAGCAGAATTCCAGTATTGCAGTTCGATCAGCTGGACAAAGAGCGAGTTGGAAGCAGTTGCCCTTTGCCTCTTGGCACCAGGCTGTGAAGAATTTATTATAGTAATTCCTTTGGGGTATTGCTTTTAATAAGAGGCTTTGGATGAACTACAAGGCAAGGCTTGGAAGGTTGTAGAGAGCTATATATAATTTAAAGGGCCCAACTGGCATTTTAAATTGTAGTTGTGAACAATTGAAATTATCTTTACTAAACCAGAGACTGCATTTAAAAATAGGTCAGACCAATTAATGTGATCTTGACAAGACAGCTAAGGTTGGGGACTTGACATATGGGCAGAAAAGAAATGCTTACCCATTTTTTTTAATCATGTACTTTTCTTTAAAAATGCCTCAAAAATCTGATATCAGGGGAACCTTTTATCATTCTACATGATCCTTGATCATGTCAGGATACGCCATGATTTGTAGCATAAACACGATGGTAAAAGGCGGTGAGATTATATTTAGGCTACTCTGATAATTTGAGATAGGGTGTGAGAAAGAGAGGCACATTTTAAAATGCCCCTTTCTGTTGTTGTTGTGATTGTTGTTGTTGTCGAGAGATAATTGTCTAGACCTAGAGTCTAGTTGAGTGTCAACCATCTGAAGAACAAGCAAGCAAAGTTTAATGTATATTAGCAAACTTTGAAGAACAGATGGCTGTTGTTACCAAAAAGGTTAAGCAGGTTGTTTTAGGTAACATCTATTCCTAGGAACATGCTGGAGAAGAGCTGCCTTCTTCATGTGCCCGGAATTTATCAATGAAGTGTGGTATATAAGCATTCTAAATGAAGTAATAAACATATATTCATTCAGTGATTTCATGCCGCTGGGACAGCTCATGGGTGCTTTGCTTGCTCTGGCCCATTTGGGTTCAAATGCCCATCTGGATGTATAGGAGAGTCTGAAAAGCTCATCTTTAGTTTCTTTCAAGTTCCCCCTTCTCTACTTTACCATGATAAATGGGCGTGATTGGGGAGTTTTAATTTTTTGACACTATTAAAAAAGATCAGACACCTTTCCATTTCTGGTATCGTGAATGAAAATGATTTTTTTTCAGATACCTTGCTCATTTTTGCCAAACTGTGCTCTTGAAGCTGCTTCAAAGGTACTTCATAATTTCCCTTTTTCCTCCTTGAGAAATCCAAGTGAATTAAATCCAATTAGAGCTTCAAAGCTTGCTGCATTTAAAAATAGTACCGTCCACGTCCCCCATGCATCTTTTTTCATTAGCATCCTATGCTTTTTGCAAACGGCAGCTTGGATCTCTTCCAGTCTTCTTCTTTATTATTTGATATCTTAGTTGTGACTAAAGTCTTTAAAGTACTCTGATTATATAAATAAATGCTACTTTCTTTCTCTTTTCATCTGAGTCCTCTGTGCTCCTTTGATCTGAGTCACTTGTATTTTTCACCAACACCTGTCTTCTTCACCAACTACTTTCTGCTGCCATGCTTCATAATCCGTACGCTGCAGTTAATGCAGGATTAGATCAAAATTATGCTGTGTTGCATACATAGCTATATTTACATAAGCATGTAGTGATATCAGCTTGGTTTTAGCCGCTTCAGATTCTCCACTCAGCTATCAAGAACCACCCAACCATTTTAATGAAAATTCTAGTTACATACATACTTCACTATATACCTCTTCTTACATGTCCCTGCAACTGATTCTGGTGTGGTGGCAGATCTAAACATGTGGAACTCTGGATCCAGCTTCTTTCTGCAGTCTCAGGTTGTATGTAGCCTCTTGTTTTCAAAGTCTTTGCTCATTTTCCGGCCGGCCCCTTATTTCCCACTTTTAGGACAACCTTATTTCCCATTCTTTGGAAGTGTTTCCTAATATCCAATTTTGACTTCCTATTGGACAGCTTGAGCTCAGATATGCTGGTCTTGTCCTCGATAGATGTGTCAGGTAACTCCTACTCTTGGAGCATAGCAATACATGCTGGGGGTAGTCAGAGGGAAGGAGATGCATAATTCTATTCCTGTGTTTTGCGTGTAAGGAAAACACTGGAGGCCACGCGTACAGTAGGATTGGTGGATATGGATGGTCGGAGGGGGGAGGGATAATTCTTGCCCACGATTGTCTCCATTCAGCCATTTTAATCTTTTGTTCCCAACCGAGCTCCAGAACCAGAAGAAAGCCTAACATAAAGGAAGTGGTATATATGTGTTTGTTGGCAGGGGAACGTTTGCAAGAAGAATCAGCAAGTCCTGAAAGAGTTACACATCCTCCTGCAACATGCCAGTTCTCCAATACAAATGCCCCCTCCATACCCACTGGTGCATTTCAATAGCAAATGCAGGTTTCGGAATTTCTATGTGCCAAGGTAGTGGCCTAGTTCAGACAATCAAGTCTTCATAAACAATGGTTTATCAAGCTTAGAGTGAGCTGTTGCGTGCAAGGGAAACCCACAAAAATTCTTTAATGATGTGATAAAATGATTCCAATGTTTTTTGAGCACACTCAAAGCATCTCTCTCTCTCTCTCTCTCTCTCTCTCTCTCTCTCTCTCTCTCTCTTCAGCCAAGGCTTCCAGAGCAAAGATCAGAAATAAGACAGCCCCTGCCCGCAGGCTTACAATTTTATGAGGCATGGCACAAAAGGAAAAGGGATTGGGAGGGAAGAGGGAAAAAACAAATTCAGGCACTATATTCCAAGTTGCCAAGTTCAGCCAGTCGCGGAGTTGGATCTAAGCACAGCGGAAGGGCTGTTGCTTCCTCTCCCTCCGATCGCCTCAGCTCTAGCACTTGGTAGCCGTTTGGGGGTTGGGTGGGTTCTCAGCTGGAGCTGTATAAAGGCACAATAGTGGAGTGCCTGACTACTGCTTCAACTCCTTTTGATGATTTACTCTTTACCAGAAACACATTTGATTTTGTCTTAGCAAGAAGCCAAAGCTCCAGGCTCTTGCTAACAGTGCAGAAGTGTTGTGGGCTGCCATACACGTGAATATATGGCCTATGTTTGCCTTGATGGATCAGATGTTGTGCAAACCTGGTCTATTCCACCAGAATGACACTGATAAATTGCATGACGGCACTGGAACACACAAGTCCCTTGCAATCTTTACTTTGCAGCCGCTAAGAATAATGCCAGTGCTGGAGCTTTTAAACCTTCTCTTATTAAAAATAGTTCAGGACATGACAAGGTGTGTGTGTGTGTGTGTGTGTATTTCGTTCTGCAGTTTGTGACCAGACTACTCAAATGGTAAGAGCAAGATCCTTTATTAAAAAGTCTGTGGAGCTGAAGACTGAAGTGGGGTGTCTTTGGTCAGGTTTTGGTGTAATTCATTGTGGGAATCAGGATGCTGAAATATGAGGAACTATGCAACTGGCCTGTAAAATGCAGAATAGTCCTCTGATGACTCATCTAGTACAATGCAGTATATTTGTCAAGGAGACTGAATCATACATGGGGGAAGCTACTTTTCTACAAACCAGCTGGTACTCGAGTCAGCAAAGCAATCCATTTTATCATATGGTTTACTGTGGCAAGAATGGCAAAACGGTGCACGCTGAGGTATACGATGTAGAGGAAATGGCAGCTGCTGGCAGGTATGTGCATTCCCCTTTTAGACGCTGTGTACATGTGGCTGGGTGCTCATGGAATTGTTTTTCTTTCCCCTGTTTTAGACGCCTTTAAAACAAATCTGCATATTTTACAGAGGTCTATTGTTGTGGAAGGGAAGACACATTTTAGTGTCTTCCATTTAACATTACATTTAAGGGTAACTTGTGTTTGTAGAAACCTTTATAATTGAAATGATGGGGGATACCTGTTTTTATGAGCTGAGTATAGAGGGAAGAAGGGAATTGAGTTCTGAATAGCGATGCTTGCCATTTGGGAGTGCAGTTCTTGACTTATGTAATATCCATTGGGTAATTACCCAATCGACGGATTATGAATGTTAGTTGTTTAAATGTCTGTCAGATTGAGGTTGTGAGAAATTAGCCTGTGACCAAAAATATAAGCTGTAGCAACAGGATGTTGCTGTTTTTCTGGAAAAGAATTTACAGAAAAAATGTTGGATTTGGTCAGATTTTATACTCTTTGGTTTATACCTCACAAAACAATATGTCGCTGCTTTTGTCTGTATTGTAGCTTGCTCTGTGCAGCATTTTAAAAAACGAACAAACCCTGCTATGAATGCAAAAGGCAACTGAACAGACAAGTGGAGAACTGTATGGTGACACTTAGTTATTTTGCTAATGGCCTGATGGTTAGAGTTGCTGAGCCAGGAAACTGGTTGCTCTATTAACAGTTGCGCCTTTGAAGCATAATAAAGCATAGCATCACATTGCAAGCCAGTAGTCCAAAGGCTCTCTTGGTCCTTCAGAACCGCACCATGACTTTAAGCAGGCTGTGCCAGCAAAAGCTCATTTTTATGATGGAACCGAGTTCTGAAATGACCTTTCTATGCCTTGTCATTTTCCTCTACCATCTTTAGTTCCATAATATCAGTCCTGAGAGATTTCTGTTTTACCTTTCATGGTGGTGAATCTTGCCAAAAGACAAAAGTGAATTTCACTGAAAACATTATTGAATGGATTTTTTCCCCCTAGTTTACCCTTTGATATACCGTTTGGCAAACTACAGTGACTTTGCTCCCTGTTGTAAATATTGATCGACTACAGTTGCTAGAGCATGGGATCATACTAGTTCTAGACTGACTTTCCAGGTGTCTAGTTGTAGATTTAGGCTCCAGAAAAAGCTTACAAAAACACTAGTGGTCTACCTCTGATAAGATCCTTTTAATTCTTTTTTTTTTAATGACAAATTATCTGTGTAAATGAAACCTCAACAATTTGCATAGGCAACAGAATAATTGTCTGAGGACAAAGCTAGAGGCTTTCAAAATCTTCACTGTTGTGAAACATGGTCTGTCATCCCAATCCATAATGCTGTGTGTGCTCTGGTGAAGATACAGAGCTATTTCAATACAAACATTTCAGCTCACTCCATTAAAACAAATGGGAAAGACCTTGCAGGCACAGGATCTTGTCTTCTGGCAATTGCTTACTGGCATGGATGTGATTTTAGTAAGTTATATCATTTATTTCCCTCCCCATTTACCCTTTCAAAAGGATAATGACAATACCCGGCTTTTTGCCGCTATCCTTGAACTTCCATATTTCCAATATATATTTTGGAGTCCCTGTGAAGCTCATTCCACAACAGAAAAATATCTCTTCTTGGTATCCACCTGCCTTACACCCTTTGGCAGGAGCCAAAGGAAGTGAGGCGGATGTATATAAACACAGAGAGAATTAATAGCCCATAAGACGCAAAGGGAAAAACAAAAAAAAGGAAAATATTCAGGTGTGATCTATTTCCCTGGCAACCAGTTTGTGTAGTTTGTTCGATTTCAAAATTTATTTTGATAAAATGTTTAAAATAACATAGTCCTCATTCAAAACCTTTGTTCACAGATTTCCTTTTTGTTGAAGGAGTTCATACACATGTGATACATAACCCTTCAGTTTTTACTGTTGTAGCTACTAGCCAAATATTAGGTTTATCTCCGTGGTCAGAGAGATATCATTCATTAAGTTCTCTCTTCCCCACTCAAGACGACAAGTTCAGATGTTTGCTAATCCAAACCTCTCTGGGCTAGCAAATCATCTGATTCAAGAAATCACCATCGTAGTTCTTGTGAGATTTTGGATGACGTTTTCTGTGGAAACTCTAGTTCTTCGCCATTGTCTCTGTGACTAACACATATGTGCCTGCACAGAACAGTCATTCGGAACATTATAGAGTGAAAATGAGTTTTAGGTGGGAGCCCCACTCACCTCTTCTATGTGCGCTCTGGGCATGGCTCCTGCCTGCCTGCCTCCCAGTTCATTTTCATCCACTGCAGCAACTAGCCGCATTTGGGACATTCTCACACCTCTATGGCAAGACTCCCCAAAATTATTATTTTTTATTCAGTGTCCTCCTTCTCTTTTCTTCTTTCCCTTTCCTATTTTTTCTGAGTTTCTTCTTTTGTATTTCATTACCCCTTTCGGACACATTGCCTCCCAGGCCTTCTTCAAAAATTGCATCTTCTCTTGCTGAACAATAGCACACAGGATGGACTCCTGTACCCCCACCGTCAGGCCTTTACAAAGCAGTCCAGGGGAAACAACAGCACACCTTCGGGCCCTGTTGTGTGACAAGCCCTCAAGACAGCAGAACCAGTCTCTGCATAATGCCTCAGCATCTGTTTGCAAGAAGCCCTCTCCGGCTCGCTCTCAGGTTCTTTCAGTGTACACTATGGAAAGCGTGTCACGGCAACCATCCCTGGTATTGGAAGAACTAGCTCCTGCCATACCAACAGCTTCAGCCATCTCCTTGGACTGTCAAATTGAAACCGGCCCTTCAATTAGTCAAGACCAAGCAGGGTCAAACAGATCAAGTCTTTAATAAATGGCCAGTCAGGTACCAGGACTAAAATAGAAAAAGACAGCTCAAACCCATACCAGTTCCAAGCCAGCACCATCGGCAAATACAATGCCTCAAACTCTTGTGTGATCACTGATACCAATTGCTGAGGAACATGGGTGGGAAGGTACTGTTGCACTCATGTCCTGCTTGTGGGTTTCCCGTGGGCAGCTGATCGGCCACTGTGTGAACCTTGGCCTGAACCATCATGGCTCTTCTTAGGTTTTTTCCCCCCTGAAACAGTCTTTTTGAATGAAACGAATATGAACCTTGTTTGAAAACTTGATTTAGGCCCAAATTGAGTTGGCACTGAGGTGGCATGGATGTAGTCAGTTAGAGGTTGTCAAGAATTGGACTCCCATTCCCATCTTCCAGGTGGATTCTTCCTTTTTTAGACACAGTCAAGAGTGGATGCACTAAATAGACATTCGCCATCAAATGAAAGATTTGGCTTCTGTCTGGCTTTTACTAGAAGGGGAAAATTGTGTGTTGGATACGTTTGTTTTAGTCAGCGAGAATTCTTATAAGTAAGACAAAACCTCATAAGTAAGCTTTTCCACTTGCTTGAGGCTATCCCATATGGTAAGTCTCAAATTTCTTTTAGCTTCTATCCTATCCCACCCTTGGGGCTCAGGGATGGTTATAACTTGCAAACTAAAAATAACCCATAATAAAATCAGACTGAAACATCAGTCGTGGCCAGCAAAAGCCACTCAAATAAGACTAAAATCTGTCTGAATGTGCCCTGGCAAGTCTTGGCAGGGGCCGGGGGTGGGTGGGTTATGTAACTTTGTGGAGCTCCACTAGTCTGTACCACTTAACCCTTGCAGACCGAACTTTTGTGAAGATCGTATCCTAAAAGAATTCTGTGGTAATTACAGTAGGAGGAGTTAGCCTCTAAAGGTCTTTAGGATCCAAACATTTGAAGAGCTGTAGGCAATAAAACCATCTCCTTGAGTTATTTCTGGGAAACAGCAGCCAATACGGATACTCCAGTCAAGTTTCAAATGGTTGAAAATAAAGATGCCAAATGGTACCCAAAGGGACATCAGAAGGAGGAGGTCCCATTGGGTTGAGTAGCAATTAACTGTTGTCTCCTTTCTGCCAGGAATATTGTAGAACCACGTGAGAAGTTCCATGCACTGTTACACAAGAATAAAACACTGTGTCTCCTAATAAGCTTTTCCTAGAGATCGGTAGATACAACATCAGAGTGCAATCGCAATGATAACTAGACTGAAACAGGTAGCATCCAGTGCCTCTGAAACTGCAAGTAGACTTGCCACCTGATTATGAGCATAGTTTCATTTTTCCTCTCCCCCACCAACTGGAATGTAAGTAGCAAATCCTTCAGTATGGGGATTAATGCAGCTTTAATTTATCATAGAATCTATGATAAATAGGACTTCCCCAATCTGGTGCCCTCCAGACGTGTTGGACTTCAACTCCCCATCAGTCCAGGCCAGTGGTAAGAAATGCTGGGAGTTGTACTCCCAAAACATCTGGATGGCAACGGGAAATACTGGAATATGATATAACCCCTGTGGGTGGAGTGGGCTGAAGACTGACTGAATTGCTACCAGTCTTCTGCTGGTTGATGGACTTCAAACAAAGCTAGATAATAGATCTTGTTCTGATCCAGGAAGATATTTTAAATCAGGAGTGCATAATTAGGGTCATTTAATTCATATTAGTTGTGTCGTAACTATTAAGAGGTCCTAGATTTGAACTCTTGTTTTGTAAATTAGAGCATATTAGATAAGATTCCAATAGCCATGTGAGACTTTGCTCTTAGTCTGTGTCTTCCTAACAACATCTAAACAGAGAGCCAAAGATGCTCTCTCAGGCCATCATCTCTGCAAAGAACTTTGTGTATGCTCTGAGATCCAAGACAATACTCTATTATTTATTTATTTACTGCATTTCTATACTGCCCAATAGCAGGAGCTCTGTGGGCGGTTTTCAAAAGTCAGATTTATTGATTTTATTTAAAATTCCGTGTGATCGTCGTCTTCCATTGTTCTTCCTGTTTTCCCAAATACAACATTTTAAAATATTTGGATATTTAACTGTGTTGCTTTAAAGGAGAATTTCTCACTAAAACATTGCATTCAAGATTGCATGGTTGTGAAGCTACGCCTTGTGTTCTTGGGATTTTTGTTATTTTTTTCTTAGAGCCGGGCTAAACAGAATCATCCTTGGCAGATGAGCTTAGAACTCCCAAGCAGCTAGGCAGACTAGGTGGTTCCGGTTGGCCTAATTTTTAGATATTTCTATTTCTTCCACCATCCTTTGCTTTTTGAACCACCTGGCTTGATTAAGAGTTTTGGAAAACTCAAAGGCTTGCACGATCATTCGATTGGTTCTAGTAATAGTATTGCCCAATTGTGATTTTGGATTCTCCCCTCATGGACCAGCACAGCTATCTTTGTCTTATTGTTTTAATGTCCCTTGGAAAATACTGCCTTTAGCCATTCAGAGTTGAATCTACCACCAGTAGTAAAAGGTCTACTTTATCCTAGAAATGAAATCCTTAACATTGTATACATTGGGGGGGGGGGGATTACATTGGTTAAATTTGCTGCAAAACCCATGATAACAATTCCCATTTCCCAGATAATTTTTCCGTAAAATGGGAGGGCTTGGAGACCCCTCCCATTCAGAGGGAGCGGGAGGGAGGGGTTTTCAAAACCACTTCAAAACCAGACGTGCAGCTGTATTAGAGCCTGTCTCCAGACAGCCTACCTCAGTGTATTCAATGTAACCCATTCAATGAAGAAAAGCATTGTTAACAAGGAATGCAATTTTCTGATATTTCTTTCATGCGCCAGTTCACAGGTGAAAGGAGGGGTGGAATAAAGAGACGAGACGCACGTAAAATTCAGGCCATATCTATTTTTTAAAAAAACTGCAACGGGATAATACCTGGATGGGCAAATGACCTATGCCAGCAACTAGCCAGGCAATATATATCGGGCGAAGCATTCTATACCTTCAGACTGGCCTTCAGAAGGCCTTCCCTTGTCAACCCCTCCCAGGCTGCAAAACACCGGGAGGGTGAGGTGAGTTGGCCTCCCAGGGAATCCTTATCCCCTTGCTGTGGCCGCAAAACCCCAAGCAAGAGGCCTCAGGCACCACCTGTCACTGTCAGCAGTGCCTCAAAATGCTCACCATTCCTGCTTACTGTCAGTAACCATGCCCACCCATACCAGCCATGGGCAATGGCAAGCCTATTGCTTAATCCCCCACCCCTTGTGCCGAATCCCTTCTCGCAGGCCCCTTTGCAGATCCTTTTGGTATAGCGCCTTCCTTGTCTGTAGAATTTTGGGTTGGTCCCATATCACAACAGCCAGTGGTGATCGCCCCCGTCCCTTCTGCCTCCCCACCTGCAAGGGCCTCCCCATGGCCAAGCAAGCTGGAGGCGAGGTAAGGCATACTTCTGTCCTGTTGAAATAAAATACTTTAGCGAGTAGCCCAGGAATTCTACTTGTGTGATTGTGATGAAAGCATGCATTCCACCTAGAAGAAGACTAATGCATACTTTTGAAGAGGATTTATTGCTATTTAACGTTCAGGGACTTGCAGCCCTATGTAGCATACTGGACGTTATAACAAATACTCTTTTATAATGTTGGGAGGTTTGTCCACGGTGATTAAATGTAAAACATTTCAATTTCCTGGGTTAGTTTATATGAGAGCAATCTTCCTTCCAGATGTGTTGGACTGCCTCTTGCATCGTTTCCAGCCAGCTTGTTCTGTATAGGCCATATTTGCCACCAAGCATAACTCTCCTAGATAGGAGCTGAGAAAGTGGCTTATTTTTGGCTGCCACTTTTGCAGAATACTGTGATTTTTTAAAAGAAATTATGGCTGATTGGTCATTTAGCTTCAATGCCAAATAAGTTAGGGCTTTAAGTCAGAGTTTATTGATTACCTCTCAAACATCTACTGTGATAAAAAACATAACACCATTCTGCACATTACGCAGAATGAGATGGTAGCATGGAATTGCATGTGGTAAACCGGCACGTTAGGAATAAAAGCTGCACAAAGCCTTTTTCTCTGGTTTGCTAATTTACCATATGCTAACACATACTTACACACTGGAGTCCCCCAACTTTTGGGGCACATTTGGAATTTTGAGAGAATGTTTTGAGCACCATCCAAAAATGGCTGCCATAAGATGTGGGCGTTCACAAAATTTGCTATTGCAACAAAACATCCACTTCCTAGAAGGGCAAATTGTTGAAGCTAGAAAACAAACACACTCCTAAGAATTCAGTTTTCTGTTCTGATAATGACTCCCCTTCTTTTTTCTTCTTTTCTTTTTTGTTGCAAACAAATTTTATAAGTGATTCCCCAAATCACTTATAAAATTCCCCCAAATTTCCCCAAACTAAGATGTTTACCACCCCCCAAAAACCACCCCACTTTGAATGTACATCAGAGGTAGGCAGCCTTTTTGAGCTGTGGGCATATTCAGCAATTTGAGAAACTATCCTGAGGAACACCACGAAATGGCTGCAACAGCAAAGGACAAGTAGACTTCCCAGGAGACTGACTACAGGGCAGAGGTGTGGTCTGAGGCACAACAGGCTAAACAGTGCCTTTCAGCCCACAGTTTACAACACCAACAAAGACCTATCCCACAGCATTTTTGTGTGGAAGGGGTAGGAACATTGGAGGGTGCCAAGAAAGGGTCTGGGAGAGCATTGGAGGGCCCAGGGGAGTAGGTTGGCACCCTGTTTTCCTGCTGCTCAGGATAAAAGGAAAATGTTTTTAAAACTCCCCCCCGCCCCCAAATAAATGTTAAATTAAAAAAAAAAACTCAGGAGCGGGGAGCCTTGGAAGGCACCAGGGGCTCTGTTGTAAGTGCAAAACCTGCAAAAACTACATTCCCTATCTCAACACTACAGCATTCCAAAATATGACGTACGCCCCCACACAAACACACCTGTAGTCAAACGTAGTTCAGTCCAGAATGTTACCACCTTAATCTGCATAATGTGTTGCTAGCGTCTTGACCAAGAAGAACAGACATTTTTAAAAAAAATGTACGCACTTAGAAATGTAGCAATAGCCTACAGTGAGGAGGAGTATTATCAAAAAGGAAGTGCTTGGCATCTGCTTTTTGTGTTGTTTTTTAACTGTTCCTCAGCATATGTGGGCAAATATAAAAATCGGTAAACTAAAAATCAGTACACTATCTAGGGACATGGTATTATGAAATGGTTCCTCCAGCAACTTTGAGATTGTAGAGTTCAACTATGCTCTTTAGAAAATGCTAGTTTTCAAAGAAGTCTAGGATTTTTTAAAAAAAAGAAAAATCAAAAAATCTAATAGTCATCCAATAAAATGTGCTCCTGGTTCCTTGATCAATCTGGTTCCCTCTTTTTGACATTTCCATCATGTGAATGCAGATGCAGAGAATGTGAAGCTGAATGGAGTTAGTGCAGAGTCTGAATGGCATTTCAGCCATTAATTTGCCTGTTTATTGGATTCCTCCTCCTCCTTTTGTATGTTCCTATTTAACAACCTTCACCTTTGACCTCTGACACTATAATGTTCTTTTGCTGAATGGGTGCTTTAAAGCTAGATGATTTATTCCATTGTAAATTGTGAAGTCATTAAGAGCGCTCCATTCTCAAAGCTTATTGCTCTGCCAAATGGTTTGTTCTATGCTTGATGTTTCTGGAGGAGAAATAAGAATGTTTGTACTCCACAAACTCAATTTGGTCATAGTGCACAGTGTAAGAATGTGAGGTTTCATGCTCCCATGGATCCATATGTAACCGCAGTGCCGTGTAATTCAGTGTATGTAAAGAATTAGAACTAGAAATGTTTGGGCCTAGGAAGTCACATGCGCTTTAATTTCTTATAATCATAAAAATAGGTTCTGAAATAGTTTCGCAGGACAACATGTGCGCAGTGGGAGGAATAATGAGCCACTTCATGAAGTCTTTCACTGTTTTATCAGTGAATTCAAATTTCATTTGCTTATTACTTTGAGGCTTCTGTCATTGTGGCATTTTGAAATGGAAATCCATCTAAGAGATAACCAAATCAGGTTGTTCCCAGTTATTTCTTGCTTTGACTAACAAACCATGCTTCAAATAAAGCTTGGAAGAAGAGTTAAAAACACAGGGCCTGTCTAGGCCAGCATAATTTTTCCCCACAGTCACCAGTCAGATGCCTATGAAAAGCCTACAAACAGATTGCAATATCCTTTCTCTGTGTTCCCCAGCAACTGGTATCCCAATATATGGTGCCTCTAGTTCTGGAAATAGCATACAGCCATCATGACTAGCCTTA
Organism: Anniella stebbinsi; assembly: GCA_029215795.1. Taxonomy (NCBI): domain Eukaryota; kingdom Metazoa; phylum Chordata; class Lepidosauria; order Squamata; family Anniellidae; genus Anniella; species Anniella stebbinsi. Next base: position 113,594,201 of record JARDYH010000003.1, on the reverse strand, counting down.
TTGATAACCTTCTCCTCCATGAATTTGTCTAATCCTCTTTTAAAGCCATCCAAATGAGTGGCTGTCGCTACATCTTGCAACAGCAATTTTCATAGTTTAAGTATACACTGGATGAACTATGCTCATGTCTGTCCTGAATATCCCACCATTCAGTTTTATCCGATAACTCCAGGTTATAGTACTGAGAGGGAGAAAACCTTTTTTCTCTCCCCACCCCCCACATCCCAGGGCTTACTCTCCCTTTTTCTAAACAAAATAGGCCCAAACATTGTAATCCATTCTTCTAGGAGAGTTGTTTCAGCTCCATGATTGTTCTAGTTGACCTTTTCTGCTCCATGGCCAGAAACCATAGCTGGAGTAAAAAAAAAAGGGTCTATGGGAGCTATTAACCCGTCAAAGCTCTGAGGAAGACTAGGAGCTTAAGTTCTAGCTGCCCCTGATTCACCAGATGCATCTGGGTCTGTCTCATCTGTAGCGACAGAGTAGCCTTTTCCTCATGAGTATACCCTGACTGAAAGGAGCTTCTGGAGCCAGATGAAATCTCCACTGATGGCTGAGTGTATCCTACCTGGTTTGTCACTGCAAGTATCCTGGTGATCTATAGACAAAAGGAAGAGAGTCTGAGGGCAGAGTTGAAGGAGTTCTCTGAGACCTCAGGTGAGACATCCCTGCCAGGACCCCTCAGGTTACCCCAGGACTACTGTGAGAGGTGTGGTAAGGGATCAAACTCCTCTTCCGAAGAGGTGTCCCCTGAGCTTGGGGGCCTATGCCATGGGTCTGACACACCCTTTCTTGTTCATGAGGAGTTCCAGTTCCCTAATCCAGCCTTGTCTATTGAATTTATAGCAGAAAACCTCACTGTCACTGCCAAATACTTTCACAATTTGCAGTTTGAGGCTGCATGGACCCCTTCTGCTAGTTGTGATATCAGGTGTGTGTGTGTGTGTGTGTGTGTGTGTGTTTGTTTGTTTGTTTGTTTTACATAGAGCACATTTGCCCAGGCGGAAGTAATCAGCAAACAGCTACCCTTGCCATGTTATCTCAGCCATACAGAAGAGGAAGCCAGCTACAGCCTCAATTCTGATGACATAATCAAAAGGTCTGACAAAGGGAAGGGCTGTTCTGTCTCATCCTCCCATACGTAATGTCTATTGGTCATTCTGTCTCTTCAAAAACCACATTCTTAGATGCCGCTTTTATATCTACAGACCCCACTGAGATATACCAGATAGAATTATATAACATGATGGAGGAATTTCTTACAGATGTGCAGGAGCCAATCTGCACAGATATGTCCCGTGAGCCTTGTCGAGGGATTTTCTATCGGCCATCCAGAATGCACAAATCCAGCATCCCTGGTGCTTTCAGGTACTGTCGCTTCTCACAGCAGGTGCATCTGGTTATATGGACTACATCCCCTGGCTCGATGCTACCAGTCCTACAATACAGTCACATTGGTTCCAATTCCTTGGACAAGGATTCACACCTGAAGTATTTACACCAGGCTTTCTTCAAACTCCCAATATTCAAGAGCAGGAACAATTTGACATGGACAAAAGCAGACAAGGTGGCTAAGAAATGGATTAAAATGAAGATGCTGAAGTTAACAATAACAGCAGCAGCAGCATATTAAGTCTCGCAGAAAAAGTAATAAATAGAACTCTGCTGTTTCTCAACTACCGTTCCAAGTTAAGATCACTTAATATTATCATGCTCATGATCTGCAATTCATGCTGGATAGTGATGCTGCTTCCACATGCCTTGGATGAGAGGACTGTCCTCACTTATCGACAGCCTCTAATCTAAAATGGCTACTCAGCAGTGCCAACAGACCACCAGCAATGACATAAACCCCTTATACAATCAGACAACATTATTCTGGTACCCAGTGGCATCAGGTGTACCAACACAAGTTCATTTTATCTGCTCATCCTTTAATATGTCACATCACTTTCTACTGATAACACAGAACAAAGAGATGAGTCTGTACCAAAGATTAAATTGATATAAAAATGATATTCGGAAACTAACGGGAGAACATTTCAGTATCCCAGGATGCTCTACTACTGAGCCAACTGTCAGCGTTATTCAACAACAAAACATTTAAGGATGACTCCAGAATCAAATCATGTGAACTACCCAGAGAGCTTCGGCTATGGGGCGGTATACAAATGCAAATAAATAAATAAATAAATAAGGATGATTAGGGGTCGGGAAACAAAGCCCTATGAGGAGAGATTGAAAGAACTAGGCATGTTTAGCCTGGAGAAGAGAAGATTGAGGGGAGACATGATAGCCCTCTTCAAATACTTGAAAGGTTGTCACACAGAAGAGGGCCAGGATCTCTTCTCGATCAACCCAGAATGCAGGACAAGGACATGGAATAATGGGCTCAAGTTACAGGAAGCCAGATTCCAGCTGGACATCAGGAAAAACTTCCTGTTAGAGCGATACGACAATGGAACCCATTACCTAGGGAGGTGGTGGGCACTCACACACTAGAGGCACTCAAGAAGCAGCTGGACAGCCATCTGTCAGGGATGCTTTAGGATAGATTCCTGCATTGAGCAGGGGGTTGGACAAGATGGTCTTATAGGCCCATTCCAACTCTACTATTCTATGGTTCTATGAAGATAGAATTCATTAGGATGTTTGATTCCATTTGTTGAAGACTCAAGACCTACCTTGGATTATCCAGTGAAGTTTCTCAGTACCAGCTGCTGGGGAACATGAGTGGCGAAATGCTGTTGCCCTGCTTGTGAGCTTCCCACAGGGATCTGATTGGCTGCTGTGGAAGCAGAAAGCTGGAATAGATAGGCCTTTGGTCTGATCTATCATGGCTGTTCTTGTGTCCTTATGAATCTTCACTGCTCATCTTGTATGCATTTGAGCTTTGCATGGGAATTTCCCAGGCTGTACTTCTTGCATTTTGGCCTCAGTGTTGATAATTTTCAAATTGTGATTGATTTCTTGCTAGTAGTCTTCAGGTGGCAAGAAAATACAGTTTTATTTGAGAACACCTGGTGCAGTCTAACCTGGTGTTTTTGAGGTGGTTGGGTTTTTGTTTGTTTTTTTTGCTGATTCTTTATAACTCTGGTTCTGTTGGTTTTTATTTTTATTTTCAATATTCTCAGTTGGTTTTGAACGACTTCAAGGTATTTTGGCATGAGATGCATGGTATATTTTCATTGATCTTCTCTGTGTTTGTGTATTTGGATACATTGCATGAGCTTTTGTCCTTTAACATTTGTCGCAATAAATCTGTTAAGCTTATCAAGTTGTTAAATCTATTGTGCCATGGCTCTCTCTCTCTCTCTCTCTCTCTTTCTCTCTCTCTCTAGCGTTAAGAGGGATGGTGGCACTCAAAATACTCTCACAGTCTCGCTAACATAATTCAGCACAGCCAATGTGTGTGCTATATTAGGTTAGCTAGTTTGTTGTATTAGGTTTGTTAGGTTAGGCTCAACAGTTGTGCTAAGGATTTAACCAGTTTAGTTTTCCTTCTGCCATAATACCAATGAAGGTAATATCTTGCTTAAGAATGAAAATTGTCAACCTAGAATAACTACTTAAAAAGAGACGACTGACCCATCTTTATGAATTGCTGGATCATGTGATTAAGGCTGCAGTCCTATAAAACTCTTGGAGGTAAGCCCCATTGAACTAGATGGGTCATACCATTCGACTAGGTGAGACAAAGTAATATGTAAAGGATTCACTGTGCATCTGGTCTTGAGCCTTAGTGAAAATGTTGGACTATGATCTGCCAGGAACTCATAAAATGCATTAAGGATGGGTGAGTTCCCCCAAGTCCTGTTTGCGCTCTGCTCGCTGGACTCTTTATCTCTTATCTTCCTTGCTTCTTTTTTTTAATAAAATAGAAACACAATGAAAAATTGAAGGGTTGGAATGTTTTTAGCTTTAGATATTAGAAAGGACAGGTAGTTTAATATCTTAAAATTTATATCCTGCTTCTTGATCAAAGTTCTGTGATTGCCAGGTAGCATGTAAAAGGCATATCTAAAGCTGAATAGAAATATTCAAAGATGCAGTTTAGGTTTTCACGTATTTCAAAAAATAAAAGTTCTATTTCAAAAAATAGTTCTATTTTGAGCCAAAGTAGGCTTGCAGTAATGCAAATATTTTTAAATCCTTTTTTTCAAAGGATACTAAAGTTATATTTAATCTATTTTGGAACAATAGCAAATGCTATATAAAATCAATTTTAAGGGGATATACTTCAAATCTTGATGGTCTACCCAATAAATTAACTGATTTTAAAGACACAGGAGCCATGGGATAGAAATAATAAACAGAAGAGTATGAGAACTTAAGAAGAGTCATGCTGGATCAGACCAAGATACATCTAGTCCCACATTCTGTTCATACAGTGGCCAAACAGCTGCCTGTGGAAAATCCACAAGTAAGACATAAGTCAATAGCACCTTATTTATTTATTTATTTATTGCATTTCTATACCTCCCCATAGCCGAAGCTCTCTGGGCGGTTCACAAAAATTAAAACCGTGAAATCATTTTAAAAATATAAAACAAGTCACAATCTAAAAACACAAAATAACAAACAACATAAAAACACAACCAGAATAAAACCAAGCAACAGGAATTAATACAGATTAAAATACAAATTTAAAACAGCAAGGATTAAAATTGAGTTCATTTAACTGTTAAAATACTGGGAGAATAAAAAGGTCTTCACCTGGCGACGAAAAGAGTACAAATTAGGTGCCAGGCGAACCTCTCTGGGGAGCTCATTCCACAGCCGGGGTGCCACAGCAGAGAAAGCCCTCCTCCTAGTGGCCACCTGCCTCACTTCCTTTGGCAGGGGCTCACGGAGAAGGACCCCTGTAGATTATCTTAGGGTCCGGGCAAGTACATATTGGAGGAGGCGTTCCTTTAGATAACCTGGCCCCAAGCCGTTTAGGGCTTTAAATGTTAGTACCAGCACTTTGAATTGGGCCCGGACCTGGATCGCTCATGTCCCCAAGCAATTGGAGTATGTAGGCTTACTGCCTCTGATACTTGAGGTAGCGCATAGCCATTAGGACTAGTAGCCATGGATAGGCTTATCCTCCCTGAATTTGTCTAATCTCCTTTTACAGCCATCCAAATTGGTGGCCATCACTACATCTTATAGCAGCAAATTCCATAGTTTAACTGTGGACTATTTGAAAAAGTACTTACTTTTATCTGTCCTGAATCTACCATTAATCAGCTTCATTGGATGACCCCCAATTCTAATATGAGAGAGGGAGAAAAAATTATTTCTACTCTATGCATTTACTTATTTTAAATATTTCTATATGAATTTCAGCATAACTCAATTTTGCCTTGGTTATTTATTTACAAGATTATTATACCACTCTGCATCCAACAGGGTTCCCAACCAGTGAACAATAAAAGAAGAATCAAAATACATTTAGGGGGCAATCCTATGCTTCCCCAGATAGTGTCTGGGGGACATTGAATAGTTTGATTTCCTGGCTCTGAGGCTGGAGACAGGGCTTTGACCTTGGAAATCACTCTCTCCACCCCTTTCCCTTTGAAACTGGTGCATAGAGAACCATGCTAGTTCCCTCCCCTTGCTCGGAAAAAGGAGTGCTGAGATGAGGAAAAGGGGTCATTCCTAGGGGCAGGAGGAGACCAGGATAGCTGTGCTGCAGCCTATCCTATGGCTGCCCCAGACTCCTCCCCTCTGAGACTCAGCTGCTGGACAGACGAAATCGCCCCTTTAACAGAAATCCAGGGTAGCTGGATCGAAGATGGCTTCCACTGTCCTCCTGCTTTCTATTGCATCCTTGGCAACCTCTGAGTTTGGAGGTTGCCAGGTATCCACATAGGTTTGCACTCTGAAATATTTTGAATCAGTGTATAGCAATAAAACCGTGGTTGGTCGATCTGGAAATGGTTGTTTATGTAGTGGACACTTGAGTTTTGAGCGCTGCAGTTCACACTGTAACATAGATTTGAAAGGAAATCCATTTGTGTTGATTTGGAAGTTACTCTTTCATTGTGTAATATGAATTATGAGTGATTCTAGCATTGGTCATATCCAATAAAGGAACTCCTAACTGAGATGTGTGTTTGCTGAAGCCTTGAAAATCAAATATGAATGCCCAGTTATTTTGCAATTACTCGATTGATTGATGTCTAGTATTTATAAAAGCTTTTTTCAGGACCAGACTACTTCACAATATACAGAGGGAGCCAGAGGTATTCATATAACATACATTTTATATAGAGTGTTTCTATGTGTTATGTTGCCCAGATATACCCCAGCCCCAAACGTTGTTTGTGGGAGGCCCTGTTTTGCTTCCCTACTGGTTGGCACGGAGTTACCTACTTTGCTTTTAGAACACTAGAAATACAGTGATGGAACGGGCTGGCATGCTGCCAGGTAGCTTTCAGTAGACTAGAGGCATGCATTTTCCCAAAGTATCTATGGGAAGCTTCACCACAGATATCAATTGAGCTCAAGTAGCTAAATCAGCCAATTAATGTAAGTAAGAGTAAACTGCACAGATGAAACAATGCCATAAGAGTGGACTGGGTTATTGGGCTTACAGGCTAATAAAGTGACACATTCAAAGGCATTTATGACCTTGTTCATCTTGATATGGGGAATAGATACATGGAACAGTCAGGACAGCATCAGGCAGGCTCAAACCTTTCACAATCAACATTTGTATGATAGGTTAAAAGTGTTCTTTACTAGTGGGAAGAATAATAAAAATTTCAGTTGTCAGCATTGTATTCCCAATACCAGAACTTCAGGGCCCTTTTGAGCCTCTGATGGTTTTCATTTGATCTTCAATTTTGATGTTGTTTGGAGATCTCTAAGATAAATTATAAACTGAGATGCTGTTGGTGGGGGGTTCCTCTGACCGGATGGAGGGTGTTCAACCTGTTCTGGATGGGGTTGCACTCCCCCTGAAGGAGCAGGTTCGTAGCTTGGGGGTTCTCCTAGAACTATCTCTGTCACTTGAGGCTCAGGTGGCCTCGGTGGCACGGAGTGCCTTCTACCAACTTCGGCTGGTGGCCCAGCTACGCCCCTATCTGGACAGGGATAACCTGGCTTCAGTTGTCTATGCTCTGGTAACCTCCAAGTTAGATTACTGCAATGCGCGCTACGTGGGACTGCCTTTGAAGACGGTTCAGAAGCTGCAGCTTGTGCAGAATGCAGCGGCCGGATTGGTAACAGGGACCAGAAGGTTCAAACATATAAGACCGATTCTGGCCCGTTTGCATTGGCTGCCTGTATGTTTCCGATCCCGATTCAAGGTGCTGGTTTTAACCTATAAAGCCTTACACAGTTTGAGACCACCATACCTGATGGAACGCCTTTTCCGACATGAACCTACCCGTACACTATGCTCAACATCAAAGGTCCTCCTCCGGGTGCCTACTCCGAGGGAAGCTCGGAGGACGGCAACAAGGGAGAGGGCCTTCTCTGTGGTGGCCCCTCAATTATGGAATGATCTCCCCGATGAGGCGCGCCTGGTGCCAATACTGTTATCTTTTCGGCGCCAGGTCAAAACTTTTATTTTCTCCCAGGCATTTTAACAGTTCAAGTTGAGGTTTTGATTGACATTGTGGTCAAGCTTAACAGTTAAAATATTTTAAAATGTTTTAATATCAGCTGTTTTATGTTTATGGTTTTAAATTTTGTATATTGTGTTTTTAGTGTTCAATCTTTTAATTTTTGTAAACCGCCCAGAAAGCTTCAGCTATGGGGCGGTATATAAGTGTAATAAATAATAATAATAATAATAATAATCATGTATTTATTTTTCCCAGACATTTGGACATTAGTTATGGCCCAGTTATTGTGGGCTGCTTTTGTGGTGTCCATTCTAGGCAGTGGGAGGAGGGAGAGATTTTGTGTATTGTGGATGAACACTTTTTGCATTTTATTGTTTTTAGATAATGCTTTTTATGGTGTTTATTTTTGTTTTATTCCTATTGGGCTAATTATGGTTTATACTTTTTTTTTCTGTTCTATTAATTATGGATTCCTGTATTTCATCTGAAAGTTGCTTCAGGACTCCTTTTTTGTGGTGGGAAGAGACACATAAATATAATAATAATAATAATAATAATAATAATAATAATAATAATAATAATGCCAGCTTCTAGAAGTGAAATGTTAATAAGTTGTTCTTTGTGTCCTGACTTTTTTTAATAAAACAAATTTGCACAGAAGTTAAAACATACTTTCCATATAAAAACACCTTTCTCTAAGATGAAAATCCTTTTACAAAAGGCAGAATGTTGCCCTGGGTTATGACCAATTCAAATCCAGTGACAAAAAGTTATTTATAAAAACGACGACTGATCTCCGTATTTCATTAACACGTTTAATTGGATTTGAGGATTTGAAGAATGCCCTCAGTTTAATTAATAAAAGAATATCCCATAATTTTCCTAGCCGTTCTTGTATCAAAAGTACCTCTTTACATTTTCAGTAATGAGCACAGACCAGTCTAGCTACCTCGTATTTCATTCTGATGCATTCGCTAAGAATTATTCAAGTTCACACATTCAGGAAGGGAGTGGCATCTACATGTTCTTTTTTGGCTCTAGCTGCTTAATTCCCCATGATACTGTGCACATAGAAAGCTGCACAGAAATTATGGAAGTTCTTAAGGACATAGTGATTGAAGTCACAAGAGGGCTGGGTACGAATCCGCAAAGAATTTGGAGCATTCCCATCACAGGCTCTGAAGCCCAACTTGAAATAAGTTTGAAATGAGTGTCTATAATGGCTTTGCTCCTGAAGTTCGGTGACGGGAGAGAAAGCAGGATTGCTGCTGGGGCCCTGCCACATGATCTGGTCTTGTAAGAAAGTGTAATGGAGTGTAATGGGCAATGCTTCCTTCCTGCTGGATTCTGTGCAGTGTGACAAAAAGAACATTCCCTATAAAGACCATGGTGGTAAGAAGGGCTCCAGGACATGGCATTAACGACATGGCAGATTATTAGGGAGTCTTTGTCTTAGTTCTGGAATTGATGCTAAAAGGCTTCTCTGCCCATCCTTGGATACTTGTCCTTCATAATCCACACAACCACCCCATATTTCCAATGGCTACCAACCCCTAATCCAAATATTCTGTGTAAGAATAGTCTTGTGGCAGTTTAGACTAACGTTCGTTTTGTGCATTAGCTTTTGTGGACAAAAGCCTACTACCTGCAGTATTATATTAAAAAGTCAAATACTCTTGAAAATGGAGCACTTATACTATGAAAAATAAACTTGCCATACTTAACAATCTAAAAACTTTGTTGTGTTAAGATGCAGAATTTGAGTTTCTTTTGTGTTGAATAAAAATTAACTGATGTGTTTTAATGTCAAATATTTCAGCTTGTCAGAACATCTAGAGGATCCTGGTATCTCTTTATTTTGGGTGTGACAGCAGAGAACACTTTGTTAGTATCTTCATATGCTGAAGCTGGCTGTTCTTTCTGTAAATTTTAATAAGTAGATGCTGAAATACATGAAATGTAGAATCTGATCTAATGGTCTCTTGTTCTTATTGTCTGTTACAGTGACAGCTATATTGTGAGAGTCAAAGCTGTGGTTATGACCCGAGATGACTCCAGTGGAGGATGGTTACCACAAGAAGGAGGCGGTCTTAGTAGAGTTGGTGTCTGCAAGGTCATGTGCCCAGAGGGCAATGGAAGAAATGGATTTCTGATCCATGGAGAAAGGCAAAAAGACAAACTGGTAATTTAATCTAATTCAGTATCCACTCTTGGCTCATTCCACACCCCCAGCCCTGCAAAATCAACAACAACAATGTGTTTTCTTAACATTTCACAAGACGACATGCCCAATGTGCGAAAGCCCTCCTCTCAATTCAATGGAACGTTATCATCACCCCAAAATAGCAGCTGTACATTAATGTTTCAAACCTCCTTTTTTATAAAGTTAACACTTCTTTACTCCAAGATATGAAACTGACACTCCCCCACCCCGAATCCTGTAGTTTAGCAGATTGAAGTATAAAGAATCGACAAAACCAGCCACTTTGTACTGAGTAATTCAAGCTTTTAAAATGGCAATGAATTATTTATGCCACCTTCTGTTTGAGGTATGAGGCTGGCAGAGCAAAAATGCAAGGGCAATTTGTCTTGTGTATTGACACTTTGCTCCTTACCATAGCTGTCTATAGAACCATGAGTTCCTGTCTCTCTACACAAAATGAAATGCGAAAGGGGAAGGAGAGACTTTTTTCTTTTAATCATGAGGCTAAAAGAATCTGCTGAGGAAGGTTCCGCCAATAGATTTACCCCAACCGGATAATCCAGAGATGGCCAATTTATGGACTGTGAACTAGATCCCTCTACCAAATTTTAATCAAGATGTGGTAAACTTGAGAGATAATTGTTTAGAGAAGTTATTGGCTCACACTTCAAAGTTGCATTTTTGGGTCTTGTATGTTACATGTGAACATAGGAAACTGCCTTATCAACTACCAAGTCAAACCCTTGGTCCGTCTAACCCGGCATTATTGACACTGACTGCCAGCAATGATTCCAGGAGTTCAGGCAGGATTCTTCCCTAACCCTGCCTGGAGATGCCAGGGATCAAATCTGGGACCTTCTGCACGCAAGGCATGTGCTCTACCATTGAGCCACAATTGCAGCATGAAGTGCTGTTGATCAAGATGCCCGTCAGCATGCCCTCCTCCATGATCCTCTTAATTCCATCCCACTTCCCAGTTTTCAGGTCTTTTGCTCCAACAGATGCTCAGAGTTCTGTGGCCACTGAGCATACACAGTCATCATTGGCTGTTTTCTTACTTTTTTTCCTATTAGGTGTTTTTTTTAAAAAAATATTTAAAAAGAAAAAGTATGTGTCTGCAAACCTAAAGGTACCCTTCCCCTGGCCTGCTGGGATCCATAGGGATCAGCACTCAGAAAATAAGTTCGCTGTTAGTATATGTGATCTGGCCACACCTAAACACCTGTGCTCCATAACCATGAACTGGTTACTGCTGACTTCATTATACAGCCTGACCTCCTGAAGGCTGGGTTGTGCAAGAAAATAAATGCATGTTCCCTTGACCACTGCTTGCTGAATGCAGAGTCAGTGGGAATTCAGGTGTTAACCATCCCTACAACAGCCCAAAGAATTTTAACTATAATCATCCCTACAACAGCCCAAAGAATTTTAACTATAACATCTGTCCTAAGCAGAAACAATAAGTTGCATTATACTACCAAGATATTTGAATTATTTATTGTACTGCGTTGGTGTCTTGCCCTTCCACCAAGGAGCCACATACATGGGCAAACCCTAACAACCCTGTGAGGTAGGTTAGACTGAGTCACTAGTCCAAGCTCACCTAGTAACTGTGCTGAGTGGAGATTTGAAACCAGGTCTCTCCATCCAAGTTTAATATACTATCCAATACATCACACTCCCTCTCTAGATGTCCCCAGTTGAATGGAGAAAATGAGCCAGGGCTGCAACTACGGGAGAAGGCAGAGTAAATGGCAGGGTGTGATTAGTCAGTTTGGAGTGTATGTATGCATCTGCATATATTGGACTGTATTATGCACAAAGAGGGAGTAAAATAACATATTCTGATTAGTATCATTGTGGGGTTTTTAAAAATGTTGTGCAAAAGAACCGTACACATATTGCAGAGAGATTTGGGGACTTAAGGGAAGTTAGGTCCCCAAATAGATATGAAATTGTAGCACATCATGTAAGAGCATGCGGCATTCCTTTAAGAAGTGAGCAGGAAGTGTTTTAAAGCATTGGTTGGTCTTACTCATCAGCTATTTTTGCTTACCTCTTGTGTGAAGAGAGATTCTCTCGCCAGAGCAATTGCAAAGGGAACAGACATAAATCGCCTTGATTTTTTTTCTGAGTGTGCAAGAGGAAATAGTGAATCATACTAACAAACCCCATGCCCTTCAGTTGTAAACGTCATTTTACAGTTTTGCACTTTCAACCCCAGGTGGTGTTGGAATGCTATGTGAAGAAGGAGTTGGTCTACACTAAAGCAAATCCTACATTTCACCACTGGAAAGTTGACAACAGAAAGTTTGGGCTCACTTTTCTAAGTCCTGCTGATGCACGAGCGTTTGATAGAGGTGTGAGGAAAGCCACTGAGGATCTCATGGAAGGTACTGGACAGCATTCAACAATTCTCATTTTTGTTACAAAGTGGCTTTCTTTTTTTGTCACAACTTGAAGACTGAATTTCGCACTTCTTTCATTGCAGGAGTAGGCAACTGAGTGTCCTGCAGTTGTTTTGGATTACAATGCCTATTAGTCCCAGCCAGCATGGCCATAATCAGTAATTATGAGAGTTGTAATTCAAAACATCTGAAAGGGGCCCAGGTTGCTTACTGCTGTTTCACTGGAATCAGCTACTCCTTAAATCAAAGTCTTAGGTTTTTTGTAGCAACTTGCAGTTTATTAGGGATAATATGATTCATATTACTCAGCTTTCAGTCCTCTGTAGTATCTTGGAATTTATATATTCGATGCTAATCCACTCTGAGCAAGTGTAATATATTAGGTCTATTCACACAACACAATAGCCCACTGTGGGTTATTTAACCCATAGAGAGGCTACGCTGTTTGTGAGGCATGGGCAGCCATTTTGAACATGCAACCCCCAATCGGGGGTTGTCGTGTTGTGTGAGCCCGACAAGCATGGGTTATGTGAGGGTTAAACAACGCTCAAATAACCCTTACTTGCCCTCAAAAAGGGGGTTGGATGGGCGCTGTGGCTCATCTGAACCCTGTCATTAATTTGTATATAATTTTGAAGATATCTAGTACATGACTTCTTAATCCACTTTCTTTGACTTTTATCTTACTTGTCATTTATCTTGAAGTTAATTGAGATGTTATGCTCCCAGATTAAGCAGTTATATATATTTTTTGAGAAGTGGATTGTGGTGTCTGTATTTTTTCTTTTTCTTTTTTTAATCCTTCACACTGTTTGGGGGGAGGGTTTGGGGGAACCCAAATTAAACTTACAATTCTTAAAGCAGCTTTCTTAGTCACCCTTTTAACCAACCTAGGGTTACTTTATTTTGACACAACTTCCTTTACCATTTTACAAGATCTGTTTAGGATGTCACCAATAATATTCAGATAAAATTAATTGCTTCTGTAAAAACAAAAAGCGTTGGCCGCAGTCCAGGAGAACGCATACGTCAGTTCTAAGCATGCAGCTGGACTCTTTGTTTAGCCTTTTCCCCCCATGGCACAGTCCCCTCCTGTCACCAGTTGGCTTTTGAGATTTGGGCAAGTTCAAAATGTGGCTTATGAGATGGGCTGTTGCGCCAGAAACGAAGCAAACCCCCCACCTGTGCAGCCTTTTGCATCTGTGTTAAATAGGCTTGCTGGATTGTGGCGGCAATGGAGAGAAATGGCATACATTTTAAAATGTCTTTCCAGGATCTACAACTTCATCCTCAACAATCCATAATGAGACTGAAGTGGGAGATGATGACGTCTTTACAGTAAGTATCTATCGCTCGAAATTACTCTATGTGCCTCTGAACGGCTTTGTTGTTTTTCACAAAAAAAAACACTGTGCTGTGTTCAACTCTGGTTGCTGTCCATACAAACAGAAGAGTCTGAAGAGCCTCTGGCAAAGCTGTATGTGAAATTATGATTATTTCTCACTGTTCTATGGGAAAAATCATACTCAAAATCTCATAAGCATGTTTATGAAATAAAAATCCTTTATGTAATAGTTATATGAAAACATAGCAGCAGACAGCAAAATGAAACATAGCAGCACAGGTAGGAAATGATCTTGGGAGAAGTTGGGTCTGGCTAACCTCACTTGGGAGGCTATTCTGTAGTTAAGGTGCCACGGCTGGACTACCACCCCATATTTCCGCCAACCACACTTTTGTTGGTGAAGGGACAATGGGCCTGTTCAGATAACACTTCAGGCTCTGTGGTTAGTGAAACTGTGGTTCTCTGAGGTTAGCACTAACCACAAGCTGTGCTGTCGCACACAACACTTTAAGCCACTGTTAGATCCGCCAACCCTGCTGCCGACGGTCCAACTGTGGTTAGTGAGTGAGCAGGGTTTAGCAAAACTCATTGCACAAGATACCTTAAACCCTGCTGCTTAACCAAAAGCCTTAACCAGCAGGGATTAAGGTGTCTTCTGAACAGGTCCACCGAGGAGGACCTCAGAAACTGAACATACCTTGAGTGGGTTGTCATGGGAGAAGGCCATTCCGGAGAGATCCTGATCCCCAGCCGTTGGTGGTTTTACGGCCAAAACCAGCACTATAAATTGAGCCTGGGAACAAATTGGTAGGCAGTGAAGCTGGAACAAAATTGGCACAATAAAGAATGTCTTGTTGACCCCCAAACAAGTCTGGCCAGAGCATTCTGAACCAGTTGAAATTTCTGGAATATAAAACAATGCATCCTAAGCCCAACCCAGAAATGCATTTCAGAAAAATGGTTAAGAGTGTCAAAAGAGCTGTAGGAGAATCAACAGGGTCATTCGCCAATCACTTTTAGTCTGATGACCAGGCCAGAAACCCAAATTGGAACAGATCTAAATAATGTATTGCATCCAAAGCTTGAGATGACTAGCCATCATACTCTCAAGAAACTTGTCAAAAAAGCACATTTTAGTTACATGGTAGTTATATTTAAAAGTTGTCTCACTACAGCCTCCTTAAGAGGAGTCAGGGATATTCGTTCTTTCATGGAGACATTTATCACCTCCTGACCCAATCTCTCATCTCAGTCCTGGCAGTTTTAATAAGCCATGACAGGCATAGGTCCAGAGTACACACAGTAGACCTCACCCTTCCAAGGACCTTGCCTACATCCTCAGATTTCACATACTGAAAAGTATATGTAAAGACCAAAAGACTAAGCCTCACTGATTACGAGAACAGTTTTCTGTTACAGTGTTCTATATGACAATTGATTGATTAGGCCTGTGAACCTAGGCTTTCCGTGGCGCTTTGAAAATGGTTCAAACTGGAGCTTATGTAGGTTGTCTCTGTTTTTTCTTTGATTGTTACACTTGTCCCACCTTTCCTCAGAGCACAAAGCAGCAGACAAAATACCTCTCATTCATGCACTGACCTCTGCCTTCCTTCATGCCATTCAACATTTCAACTTCAAATAGTTTCTATTAAAACAGAATCTTACCATTTGTTCGTTTTACAATTTGTTGTGCATTTGACACAACCCTTTCATTCCCACGTCTTGCTGTACCTTGGCCTGCACCTGAGCCCTGCCTCCCCTTCCTCTGCTTGCTTGCTTGCTGTTTAATAGATTTATAGCATGCTTTTCAGGGCAAACAACTTGTGTTGAGTTACTGATTGTAAGTTCCTTGGGGACAGGGAACTGTCCCCTTGTATTATGTAAGACACCATGCACCCTGGTGGTATATATTAAAAATCATCATCATCTCCATCATAGACATTTTTATTGCTAAGCAGCTGATCTAAATGGAGACTTGCTGTTCAACATTTGCTTTTCAGTTTTGTGCTTTCAGAATTTGAATGCTTACATTGGGGCAGCATGTCTGTGAACAAGAAACGTTCTGTGTGTCCTACCTGGTCCCAAGCACGCTATTACTGGATTGCATAAAATCTGTTTGCCATAATATAAGAGGAGGAGAGGCATAGTGGAAATAACTGCAGTTTTATTTTAAATAAGGAGTAGGAAATTGAACTAGTTGCGCAGCATTCTTTAGCTTCTCTGTTTAGACAGAAAACTGTAGTTACCTCAATTACTTTCTTTTTCTCATGGAGCTTCTTCTTTTTTCTTTTTCTTTTTTGCGTGAGAAGAAACTGATGGAAATAGTAAAAGGAAAAAACACATCCAGACAAATTCTTGGACTAAGGGGGACAAACATCCTCAGTCTGAAAGGTTTAATAGCATTGTTGTGGATCGGAGATGGGTTTCCTGTAGCAGTTGTGACCAGATCCTCCATGGCAGTTGGCATGTTGTTTTCCTCTGCTCTCTTGTCATAGTTATAAGACAAACAACAGCAGGCAGGGTTAAAAGGTGACTTCCTCTCCTCCAGAGCAAAACTATCATTAGCAGCTGCTTCCCAGCTACCTGCCAGAAATGATTTATAGATTCTGTGATGGGGAGGGAAACGGGGTGGGGGGTGGGGGTGGGCAGGGGAGTGTGCTGCTAGAGCTGCAATGGCTTTTACTTTTCTGTAGCAATTGCCCAATTCCGTACCGTGAAAATGTTTCCATAAATACCTCTGTCCAGATATATGTCCAGGTCTGTGTTACATCTGTCCTACAAAAGTGTACCTAGAATACAAGTGATGCTGCATTGCCTGAATAATCTATGCTGCTCCCTTGCTGACCAACCCCAACTCAGAAACCGCAATATCCCCAGAAAAGGTGGCCAGTCTATTGCTGCTTGGAAGATAAGTCAAAGCATAATGTGTTTGAATCCCATTGATTTCCATGGGAAAGTTAATGATGTGCTTGACTCTTCTTCTCTTTGCCCTCCCTCCCCCCCCCAAAAATCAAAGGGACTAAAAGAGCTTAACTGTGTCTGAATTATGTCCTTTGTGTTTCCAAGAATGAAGCTTCCCTTTAGGGGGTTTCCTCTGCTATGAAATGTAAAGTTACCTTAACTCCAGATCCTCGTTAGGACCCATAAATGTTTTCCATATGTTTGAAAATAAATTTCTCCGGTCTCTGCGCATTGAATGCTTGCTTTTCTCTAGAGGCAACCTGAGTAAAGCCAGTTGTTCGTTTCGCCTCCATTGAGAAAGCATTGGCCTGCCAGCAATGTGAAATTGTGCTTTGCCTCTATTTAATTAATCCACTTTCTTCACTCAGATGTTTCCCCTTTGGATAAACTTTAGTCTGTTGAGAAAGGACCACTGAGTCGCGATGTAATTGCATTCTTGTCGTCAACAGACGCTTATTCTGTGCAACTGTTAAGGAAGGGATGACATGAGGTTGCAGTGACCACAGATGCATGGAATGGTTTATTGCAATCTGACAATAAATAACAAAACTTGTCAAAATCATTCTTACCTAAAAACCCTCCCAAGATGACCAGCCAAGAATCTATCTCGGGAAGCTAAAAAAGACTAAGATACAGGTGCTGATTTTGTAGGTGGGGGGTGTTTGTATACTTTTCTTGCATTTTGGAAGGCTATGACTATTCTTTCTCGAAGGATATAGGTCATAAAAATAGTGCAAAGAGCAAACAGTTTCTAAAAAGCAAATCCACCGAGAAAACTGGGTGTTGTAAACAAACCCCGGGTCTGCTTCAACAGTGACTTCTTCAACTCTGCAATAAAGCAAAAGGCCTTTAAAATAGGCTTCTGCAGCTGTATCATCCAAATACTGAAGTTTTGCATATAATAAGAATAAGAAGAATTTATATAGCACTTTATTACAATTGTTACTTGACGTATCAACCTTCTCCTCTAAGAGGAATTACTCCAGTAAACTTGTTGCCCTGAATATGCTGCGTTTTCATCCACTAAACCATGATAATCTTGTTCCATAACTATACTGGGAATAGCTGCCAAGGAAAACTATGGACAAAGTACAGATCTGTTGTTAACATCTATACCAGACCCCAGTTCCTGAAGCATCACGGTTGAAAAAAACTCTTTTCCAGCTCTTAGCATTTGGTCTATTATTATTATTATTATTATTATTATTAATTACATTTATATACTGCCCCATAGCCGAAGCTCTCTGGGCAGTTTACAAAAATTAAAAGATTGAACATTAAAAAGTCAATATACCAAATTTAAAACCATAAAACATCTGATATTTAAAACACTTTAAACTTTTAGGCCTGGCCACAAAGTCAGTTAAAACCTCAACTTAAGCTGTTAAAAATACCTGGAAGAAAAGAAAAGTTTTGACCTGGTGCCGAAAAGATAACAGTGTTGGCACCAAGCAGGCCTCAGTAGTGTGGAGTAGACATCAAAACAGTGACCCGGTTTGATTGATCAAAATGAGCCATGGTGGCTTGTTTTAATCCCTGGCACATGCTGGGTACCATTTCCCTAATTACCTACCTGCGTGCAGTTTGTCATCTCAACCTGGGCAGCAGGGCCAACCCTATTATTAGGCAGGGTGAGGCAGTCGCCTCAGGCAGCAGATGCTGAGAGTCAACAGCAAGCTCTTCGAGGAGAGAGTGATGTGCCCCTTGGTTAGCCTGCTGCCTTCAGGTTCAGTAGAGGATGTTGTCCCATCATCAGTGTTGAAGACAGGTTCATCTGCCAGTCCAGTCAGCATTTTTTGTGCATGGAATGGGAGAGGGCACCATCTTGTCCTTTGCCTCAGGCACCAGCATGTCTTAGGCTGTCCCTGCCAGGAAGCATGGCTTGTTTGAGGGGCAAACAACCCTTAAATAACCCATGGCATGTGGTAGGGTTATTTAAGCCACAGTGGCTTGTCTGGTCATGCGATCTGGCCCAGTCTCCCGACCATTCCATGTCCTTTTTGCACAATAGTCATAGCACCTACCAAGCATGGGTAGATGGTTCCTTCTTCCTGACCTTTTAGCATATTTGTCAACGTTATTATGCTTCCTCCAAATGTGAATAGTCACAGGGCATGTGAATCCATGAGAGCTGTAGTCCTGCCTGTGGATCACAGCACGTAACCGGATCTGAGTTGAGGGCCAGTCACCCACTTGGTGATTTAGCAGCATGAAACATACAGCAGCTGTTTGTCATTTGAGGATGAGAAAATGAAGGTGGACAGCGAAGAGCACAAAATGGTTTCTATTAATGTATAACCTGCTTTGTCCATTGTTGTCTTTGATAGATTATTCCCAGCAGAGTTTGAATGTGTTATCAGTCAGCTTTCCTCTTACACACAGATGACCGTTGGATGTTCTCTTTAGTGCAGGCACGATCCCATGGGGCCAAACTTGTCCTCTCATTGCCCCTTCCTTGAAGGAGTTGCAGAAAGAAGTAATGTTACACCTATGGGCTTGAGAGCCTTTGTGACATCAGATAGGAGACCAGTCTGTTTCTGTGTCTCCGTCTATTTGCATGTTCAGAAATGGCACGTTGATGATTCAGCAGATTTCCCACTGGCAGTGAACAGGTCACAATTAAGTCTAAGGTTATATAAACCATTAATGCCTTAAATGCTGGTATTAGAATTTCAATCTATTATTCTTAGTATTAGTATCATTAATTGAACAGACACCTAATATTCTCAGAAAATGAACACATTTTCTGAAACACTTGTTTATGAACATTTATTAGATAGTACAGGCAGCCTGAGAAAAGAGAGGTGGAGACCGAAGGGACCAAGGGAAGGGAAGGCATCAAGGTGAAGGAGGCAGTGAAGACACAGAGACCAGGGGGTGGAGGATGGGAGGAAGCAAGACGCTGAAGAGAGAATGCAGCAGGTAGGGGCCAAGGAAGTGGGACAAAGCCAGTTGGACACATGGCATAGAGGTTGGGGTTATTGGCTGTTGAGGGTTTTTGTTGTTGCTGTTGTTTGACCCAGAATAGGTGTTTTAAATGGATATTGTATTTATAATCTGTTTTTATGGTTTTTAAATTTTGTATATCGGTTTTTAAATGTTCAATGTTTTAAATTTTTGTAAAGTGCCCAGAGACCTTCGACTATGGGGCGGTATATAAATGTAATAAAGAATAAATAATAATGATGATAATGATGATGATAATAATAATGATGATGATAATAATAATAATAATAATAATAATAAGGCTTTTGATTAGCAAATGGCATATTCAGCTAAGTTAGTCACAGGCATACCTAAAATGATCATTTTCTCAGTTGCTTTATATATGCGTGATTGCTTGGTCCCATATATAGCTCTTGGGTAAGATTCATCTTGACATTTGGATCCTGCTAACAAAATCAAGTATCCTTTGTCTGCATGGTCAGCATAAATAATGTAAAATGCAAAAACATGTCCAGTCTTTCTCCCCGTCCTCCCCACTTCATCCCCCTACAAACAAAATTAAGAAACCAGATCTCTTCCGCCGCCTCCTTCCTGAAACCTTTGGCCTACTTTTGTCTCCCTGTTGGGTGTCAAGTATGTTACAGCCAAACCATTAAAAGGTGCATATGAGTGAGAGAGTGCGGCTACGCTTGATTTTTTTTTTCTGTTAGCCAGTTCACATCTCCTTCTCTTCTACCCACACCCCCTACCGCCACCCCCCCCCCAACAACATTTTGTTTGTAAAAGAATTTTTATTCATCAGCATGCCAGAGGGGTAAGGGCAGCTCAGGGGGAATTGAGAGCAGGGAAAAATAATTGAAATAAGATTGAACATCTGAATGAGGAGCCAAGACCCTCTAACACCTTCACATAAATAGTTGATCATTTGGCGGAACTAAGGAGAAGAACATTGTTCCTGCAGATTTTTTTCATCTGCCGGGGTAGGGATGATTAGCAGAGGTAGGCAGGGGATGGCCCTCCAGATCTTCTTGGACTGCAGCTCCCATCATCTCTCACTATTGGCTATGCTGGGTATGCCTGGTGGGAATTGCAGTCCACCCCTGGGGCAAAGAAATAATAGGACTGGGAGGCAGGTTTTCACTTCCGTCTGATTCTATATTCAAGTCAAGTCTGAAGGCAAAAACGGGCTTGTGGCATCATCTACCTAGATCAGTGGCTTTCGGTTGACTTCCAGGGTTCCTTAAAGGTTAATCAGATTTTCCTGGAAGCAGAATTTTACAAAACGGTTGCCATTAAATCCAGACTATATTGTTGACTGGAGCAATCTGTTCTGTTTTCTGTCTTTCTAAGCTCAGGTGTGTATTTCTCCTGAAGTGCAATTGGAAATGTGGAGTAGGAGTATGCGAAGTAGCCATTATCCACAGGGGCAGTGGGAAGTTGATTGCGCCCTTGAAGCTGGGCTGTTGAATATCTATCAGCCTGAGTGAGGGCTAAATTCCATTTCAGAGAAGCTCTTAGGGGTCAGGCCAAAGACATAAGAACATAAGAGGAGGCCTGCTGGATCAGACCAAGGGTCCATCTAGTCGAGCACTCTGTTCACACTGTGCCCAACCAGCTGTTGACCAGGGACCCACAGATACGACACGGGTGGAACAGCACCCTCCCACCCACGTTCCCCAGCAACTGGAGTATATAGGCTTACTGCCTCTGATATTGGAGGTTGCACTTAGCCATCAGGACTAGTAACCAATGATAGGCAAAAAGGGTGTGGCCCAAATGCCAATAACGTAAGCATATTTTAGCTTAAAGTTCTTGCTCCCAGTAAATAAGCCTTAATAAGAAGAGGCATTTCAGCCTTTTCATAGAATTATAGAATAGTAGTTGGAAGTGGCCTGTAAGGCCATCGAATCCAACCCCCTGCTCAATGCAGGAATCCATCTTAAAGCGTTCCTGACAGATGGCTGTCCAGCTGCCTCTTGAATGCCTCTAGTGTGGGAGAGCCCACCACCTCCCTAGGTAATTGGTTCCATTGTTGTACTGCTCTAACAGTCAGGAAGTTTTTCCTGATGTCCAGCCGGAATCTGGCTTCCTGTAACTTGAGCCCATTATTCTGCATCCTGTACTCAAGGACGATCGAGAAGAGATCCTGGCCCTCCGTGTGACAACCTTTCAAGTGCTATCATGTCTCCCCTCCATCTTTTCTTCTTCAGGCTAAACATGCTCAGTTCTTTTGGTCTCGCCTCATAAAGCTTTGTTTCCAGACCCCTGATCATCCTTGTTGCCCTCCTCTGAACACGCTCCAGTTTGTCTGCATCCTTCTTGAAGTGTGGTGCTCAGAACTGGGCACAATACTCAAGATGGGATCTAACCAGTGTCAAATAGGGGGGAACCAATACCTCGCATGATTTGGAAGCTATACTTCTATTAATGCAGCCCTAAATAGCATTTGCTTTTTTTGCAGCCACATCACACTGTTGGCTCATATTCAGCTTGTGATTTACAACCATTCCAAGATCCTTCTTGCTTGTCATATTGCTGAGCCATGTATACCCCATTTTGTAACTGTGCATTTGGTTTCTTTTTCCTAGGTGTAGAACTTGGCATTTATCTCTATTAAATCTCATTCTGTTGTTTTCAGCCCAGCACTCCAGCCTATCAAGATCACTTTGAAGTTTGTTTCTGTCTTCCAGGGTATTAGCTACCCCACCCAATTTTGTGTCGTCTGCAGATTTGATAAGCACTCCCTGCACTTCCTTGTCCAAATCATTAATAAAAATGTTGAAGAGCACTGGGCCCAGGACTGAGCCCTGCGGTAACCCACTCGTTACCTCCCCCCAGTTTGAGAAGGTACCATTGATAAGCACTCTTTGAATCCGATTCTGTAACCAACT
Source organism: Anniella stebbinsi (assembly GCA_029215795.1). NCBI lineage: Eukaryota > Metazoa > Chordata > Lepidosauria > Squamata > Anniellidae > Anniella > Anniella stebbinsi. The sequence goes on along the minus strand of JARDYH010000003.1, from coordinate 113,571,888 downwards.
GTTGATGCACCTAATAGTTGTTCCATCTAGCCCACTTTGAGCTTGGTTTGCCTTTGTCTTAAAGGCTGAACAATGCGATTTTGACTGTGCATTGCATTCAGTCTTTTACAATTACATGTGTTATTCATTTATTTCTAAATGGGAGGAGTTGGGCACCTAGGCGGGTGCCAAGAAAGGTGTCCAAGGTGCATTTGTGCCCATGGGCACCGTGTTGTCAACCCCTGTGCTGTTTTCTTTCTCCACAGTACACTTAAGGCCAGCTCACATGGCCAGAAATCTAGAAATATTTTGTATCTTCACATGTACAACAAAACATATATTGGGTATATTCCATATTTTCTGTCTCCATGAGGGGAAAAAAGATGAAAGTATTATTGGAATGGGTCATATTTTGTGTGCATAAGCCCGGTGCACATGTTACTTCGTAAACCCACACAAATGCATGGGCTCAAACCCTACAACATAATGGCAGCATTCGGACAACACATTAAGCAACTGAAAGGGGGGGGGGGGGAAACAATCGTCAGTTGTGTTGCTTATTGTGTTGTGTGGAGGGTAATACACCGCTCACAAGCTACTGACGGTATGCTATTCTGCCCAAATAAGCAACGAAGAGAAGCAACTGGCTTGCAAGTTGTTTAGCTCGAAGCCAGTTGTTTAAAGTGTTGTGTGGAGGGGTGAATGTGTTAATGGCGTGTGGTGAGTGGGTTAAAACACAAGCCCATAGAGGCAGGCGGCAAGAGCAACCAAAGCAGCGGCTGCCACTCTGCTACAACTGGCGCAACTTGCAGAGGCTGCTGGGATAGAACTGGGAGGACTAGGGAAAGAGGGAGGGTGGGTAGAGGGGCGGGGGCTGTGTCAGTCAAATGCTGGGTTGACTATTAGTCCACTCAATGCCAGCCCCAACCACCCACAGTTGTGACGGAATATGTTGTGTGGGGAGTACCCACAAAATAACCAACTGTGAGTTGGCTACTCAACCCACCATTGACTATCATGTTGTCCGAATTCAGCCAATGTGTTTCTAGATTTCTAACCATATGAGCTAGTTCATGTAAGAAAGTAGAGCGATTTCAGTCGCTCTGTTTCCTGTTTACACCTTAAACTTGGCACAGGAAAAGGGATGCTTTTTTTCTTTTCTTTTTTAGCTCTGCATGTGATGACAACTTTCCGTTAACTGTCCTGACAAAATCAGGACAAATGGCAATCCTTTGCGAGCCGTGTCTCTTCCTGCAAAGCAGTACGTTAGAGGGGGTGATCTTTCTCCAGTCAGGTGTTCCCCAGATTACTAACGTCCATGTGGATGACCTTAGCATCTTCTGATGGATTTTGTAAGTAACAGGGGCTCCGCCACAGCTTGCCAGATACGTTAGTGCCAATTATTTGGTGGCACTTGCATACCAAAGCTAGGATGCTCATAACTGGATTGACAGCATTTTGCTCCTAAAGTTTGAACATTTGGGAATCAATTTGATTAGAGATCTGGTGGTGAGTCATTTTCTTTAGCATGTGGCTCAGCTCAAAGTTAAATCCTGCTCTGTAATGTCCTTGATGTGGAGCACCTCTGAAGAATATGGCTGCTTTGGAACGAGTGCTTATTCCTAATTTGGGTTGTTCTGTTTTGCTGTTGAGAAGGACTAGTTGTTGGGTTCTATGCCTCGGAGAGCTGTGCCTTACACAGTTCTGGTCTCTCCTTCCTTTTCTGTGTCCCTCAGCCTTAAATACTTGTAGAAGATCCACTCCCTATGGGTACAACAGGTGCTTGGGAAGAAGACCGCACTTTCTGGACAATGGCTGTGTTTCAGGATTCCCTTGTGCCTTTCAGCGATAGCACAGGCTGTGTTGGGGATTCCCGTTGTGACCTCCCTCTCTCAAAATATTGCTGCTTCTCATAAACGGTGGTGGGCAGTAACAAGTGCTTGACAGGGTTCCCAAATTCATAAGAATTTTGGATGCATCCAACATGGTGGCTTAGTTTTTCAAGGCACACTTTGTCCTTCCTTGTGGCACAGAGCTTAGAATTGCTGGTGTTTAGATGCGACATCATCCCTTTGTCCTTGCCGTTGGGTTAGAAATTTCTGTAGGCTGGCTTATACATTATGTGTACATTTCCAGCTGCGCTGACTGCTACTCCATGTCCCGGCCCAAGTCAAAGTGCTGGTATTAACATTCAAAGCCGTCAATTGCTTGGGGCCAGGTTATCTGAAGGATCACTTCCTCCCATATGTACCTGCCCAGACCCTACAATTATGTTCAGGGGTCCCTTTCCCAGTATTTTAGCATCATAGTCTTTTAGCTCTGTTGTTTTAAATCTGTATTTCAAATCTCTGCATTGGTGCTAGGTTTTGTTCTGGCTGCATTTTTATATTGTTATTTTAGCCTTTTATATTTTGTGCTGTACCTTGTGTTTTTAATTTTTGTGAACTGCCCAGTGAGCTTTGGCTATTGAGCAGTATAGAAATGAGATGAAATGAAATGAAATAAATAATAATGCTCAATAAATGCAAACTCCAAAGGTGACTTACATATGTGAAGCATATATCTTTATTGCTTTCCTGTGAGCTTTCTCAGTGTTATCCCATTCTGTCATTTTATGTATTAATATTGATGTCTTATTTTCCTCGCTCTACAGTGCCTAAACAGGATTGCTGAATTCATTTAGCCCCATTACGTAACTTTGCATTTTATTTCTTACCTGTATAAAGCCCTGGTCTTTATACTGACATAGCGTTAAGATATATATATGTACACATTGCAGTAAACAAAAGCTAGCTTTTGTAAAAGTTTGATCCAGGAAATTCCTAAGAGCAGGATCCTGGATTCCTGTCAGATCTAGACCTCAGTGTGCATACAAGGAAGTAGTTTATAGTGCATTTCCTGCACAGATTGCTAGTCCACCCATCTGACTATGACAAAAATAGAGGATATTGGCAGGAGGGGGGAAAGGACTTTAATGTGCATTTTGGGGCGTTTCTAGAGCAACATGTAATGACAAAGAAAACCCTGAAATATGTAGTATGGAGCTGTGTTCTTTCCCTGAAGGTGACATACTGGGCAGGCTATGCTTGGCATGTAAACATGGTTGCAGAAAGTCAGCATTGGCAACATGACAAGGAGATGATTGACAACTTCCTGTTAGCAAAGTAAAAGAGGATTAGGGAATTGCCTTGCAGCCTACAATGCAAGATATTAGCAAGGCCGTTATGAATACTTAGAGGAAAGAGAGATCTGGACCTAGTTTCTGAAGTTGTTTCTGGCTTCTCTATCCCTGTAAGGGGGGCAATATTTCCTCCCAATTCTGACTTGGATCCATTTATCTTCATGGCAGCAGAAAGAAAACTGATACAAGCCCACAGCATAAATGAATGCCAAATTATTGCTCTATAACTTCCTTAAGCTATTTAACCATATGCAGATCTGGTTTTGAACTCTGTTCCATTGTAACTTGTAGGAAATATGCACAGTTTCAAAAACATACAAAGGTTCCTTGATGCATTTTGCTAACGTTATTATTTATTTATTTTTGCCTCGTTATTTTGAAACGAAAAACAATTAGTCAGCTCAAGCCATGCAAATAGGCAAACTCAAACAGTTGTAAAATGGAGGGCCAGCCAGGGAAGGGAAAAAATAACCTCTTGTGAACAGTGAAAGGCTGGATGTAGCTCTTAACTTCCTCTCTCCATAAATTGGATTGCCTCACTAGGCATAGGCTGATTAAAGTGGGAGGAATGCCTATTTCATTGACCATGGTTACTGCAGCACATAGAGAGCCATCTTTCTATAGGTAGGCGGACCTATGAAAAGGAGGACAGGGCTCATGTAACTTTAACAGTAGTAGAGAAAAGGCAATTTCAGCTGGCATCATTTGTATGCAATTCGTGGTTGCTCCTCAAATGCCTTTGGACGGAAGTAGTTACACTCTCATCTTTGTTGAAGTGAGATTGAACATGCAATGTTCAGTAGTAGTGCAGGCTCTTCTGCACCAACGTTACAATTAGCAATTAACCAATACCACTTAATTTAGGCTGACCATATGAAAAGGAGGACAGGGCTCATATAACTTTAACAGTTGTAGAGAAAAGGGAATTTCAATCAGTGTCATTTGTATGCATTTAGTCCCTGATGAAATTCCCTCTTCATCACAACAGTTAAAGTTGCAGGGGCCCTGCCTTCTTTTGTATATGGTCACTCTAGTATAGTGCCTGCACCTTTAACTGTTGTGATGAAGAGGCAATATCACCAGGAACTAATTGCCTACAAATGACGCTGGCTGAAATTCCCTTTTCTCTACAACTGTTAAAGTTACAAGAGCCCTGTCCTCTTTTTCATGTGGTCAGCCTATCTATAGGCTGACTAATGGTTAGATACTTTGGAATAAGTTGCTCTGGATAGTCTCTACCTATGAAGCGGAAAGTATGTGTGCGTCACGTATGTCCGGAAATGTTTACCCACTTCCACATATGGTACTTTTTAAAGTATTTTTAAAGAATTTAATAAAAACCTAGGTTTATGCCTACAACTCCCAGCATGCCTTGGGTGGGAGACCAGACTTACTGGCCTTTGGTGGCCATTGTGATTCCTAAGGACAGTCTCAAGCAGTCAACCCAATTCCACAGAAAAGGAAACAACCCACGTAAATGGGCTGCATCCCACCTGCCATGTGTGGTTTTAAAATCATAACTAGATACAACAACGTGTCTTTGAGAGGCCGAACTCTGGACATGCTCAAAGGCCTGATATCGCTGTTTTCCCAGAAACTGGGGGAAGCGCACATGCAGCTTTCACCCTTAAAAGGGAGGGAAGGGAAGCACTCTGCACATGCCCAGAAATTGGCTCAATGAAGGGGGGCAAGTAGGTGGGCTGGCCCCAACCCTTCAGTACAGGCTCCTGATGGAGCACTTGGTGGGCAAGAAGTGCAGGCCGGGGCAGTCCTGGCAGGACTTGGCTGGAGCTGGGCATGTCCACTGAGAGCCGCTTACTTCCCCTCCTTCACAATACTCCTCCTCAATCCTCTATCGAAGAGCAGCATCGGCAATGAAAGGAGGGAAGAGCCTCTCACAGGACGTGGGCACCTGCAGGCTGCCAAAGGCATGCTGGGAGGTGTAGTACTGGCATGTAGAGTGGCTGATTTTAAATAAAGCATGGGTTAGCAAACCAGGTCAGTATGTGCAAACCAGGTCACTATCTCTCAGTCCTAACTCAGATCCCACTTCCCTTACCTCTCACTAACTGTCTTTGTTCTCCTTCTACCTACTTTCTCCAACTGCCACTATATTATTCAGGGACCTAGGCTTATGCCTACAACTCCCAGCATGCCTTGGGCAGGAGGGAAGACTTATCAAGCTTTGGCAGCCATTATCTGGTAGTGGCTCGCCCTCCTGGGCCTGAAGGGAGAGTGCCTGGGGCCAGCTGCCTCAGTTACTAGGCCCCATCGGGCGCAGGAGGGGAGGAGGCTGCAGCTCTGGGCCCATTGCCAATGGCAACCAAGCTAGCCAGCCAGCCAGCTCCCTCAAGGCCTATGGACACAAATTGTACAGTGTAGTGTGTACTGGCTCAGGCAGACTTCACTTCCCATGAGTTTCAGCAGCAGGACTCCCATTGGGCAAGTTGGGCACTGCAGCAAAAGGCATAACGGGAGTTGTAGTTTTTGTTTTTTGAGGGGACAGGGAAATTATGGGGACAGCTTCAAGGCAGCCCTGGCCATGCGTTGAAGGTGGGGGGGGGGGAGTAAATAATTGAATTTGTTTTAAAGATACCTCACATGCCTAGGACTGGCCTACCTTGAAGGGTTTTCATGAGGGTGAGAGAAGGGGGGAAAAGAAATGAATTTTATTTGTTTAAAGGTTAATTCACAGGCCTAGTAGCCTGCTACTTTAAAATGATTACCTTGCAGACATATATTTTAGGAGGCCTGAGCAACGCCGGGTAGAAACTTGAACTTTGGCAAACTGATAGGTCTGGCTGTACAATGTACCAGAAAAATCTAAAAACATAAAATTTTGAATTTAAAGTATTTTTAAATAATTTAATTTTAACAAATTAGGCTTATGCCTACAATTCCCAGCATGTCTTGGGTGGAACTCCCAAGAGTCTTCTCTTGCCACAAAACTATGACTCATAATCATGACCAGTGCAAATTGCTATTATTCCTTCAGGATATTCCATAAATAAAATATCTTCAGCAGGAGATATTCAAAATTGCTTTATGTGGCTCCATAGCAGTGGCATAATGTCACCAGCACTATAAGGAAACCAGGAAAACAGCGTGGGTGGGTGGGGGAATTAAATTCTCCCCTGCTACAGCCCTGATCACAGTTGGGTCCCCACAGCTGCTTTTTATTAAGAAAGAGGTATGGTCAATCTTAAGCATGCTATTGAAGCACAATTCAAGCTACATGCAGTTTGGCTCTTAATCAGCGGCTATATCATTCTATGTATCTTCACTTCCTTATGTATGCACTTACTGTAGTGCAGAAGGTTAATTTATACATAAGTTCATTTAACTAAAAAAATAATAAAAAAAATTGTCATGGTGCGTGTTCAGAGCACAGGTATGTCAGATAAAAGGCCCAAGTCACCAGTGGTCTTGATCATCCTGGTTCCCTGCCAAAACCTGTTGAATGTAGATACTATGCAGTAAATTATGCCAATAAAGTATTCTGTGTTCTGGCTGCTTTCCTTTTTCCATAATAATAACTTCAGAGCACATGCATACAATAGTTCCCCACGTTCACTGAGATCCGCTTCCCTACTATATGTTATTCAGATAATCCGGGCACTGCCAGGTACATTTTGAAAACATATTTTTAGGTTTGCATCTTTTTTTAGCTGGTAGAAAGGGTGTTGTGTGTCCTGATTGTTTTTAAAATTTAGACAGCTGCCCCGGCCAAGGCATGATGGGAGGTGTAGGCATTTCAGGTAAAACAAAAAATGTGTTTTATCACAAAGCTCTAATTTAAAATACAGTTCTTTTTAACACAATTTCCCATTGATTCTAACAAAACAATTTGCAAACTCAACCAAACTAAAAAAAAAAAAAACCAACGAACTTAAAGATGAATGAGGTGCAGAGGAATTTATTATTTATCAAATAAATGTTATAAACATTATTCACGGACCTGAGCCATGCCTGGCATATCAGCTAGTGTACAATAAGATGGAACAAACAAGGCAACAGGAACTGCAGACAACCCAGTCAGTTAAGTAACTTTTAACTGGTGGGGAGACCATAGAGTGGGTTTGATGTCTTAAATTGCAGGTTTGATCCTTTATATGGACGCTATAATAAAAGAACAAGTCGTTTCATAGGCCCTGTTCAGATGACACTTCAGGCTCTATGGTTCACTGTGGTTCTCTGGGGTTAGCACTAATCCCAAGCCATGCTGTTGCACACAACACTTTAAGCCATGTTTAGAGCCACTAACCCTGCTGCAGACCGTATGACTGTGGTTTGTGTGTGAGCAGGGTTTAGGAAAACACATCACACAAGACACGTTAAACCCTGCTGCTTAACCAAAAGCCTTAGGTGTCTTCTGAACAGAGCAAAACCATTTCCTGGAGCAGGTGTCCCTCCCCTCCTCTTGATTGATATACAAGAATGAATAAGATGGCAGGTGAAGCATTATATTTGTCTGAAACAGAAGTATTTGAGTTCACAATTTGTGTTAAAACGTTTCATGCAGATCTACATGCTCTGCATTCATACTTTGCTATTTACAGCTTTTAAAAATTCCTCCCGACTTCAGCTGCGCATTCATGAGCTTATGCTTAAGAATTAAAAAGAAGGTTATTGCAGGCAGACACTTCTCAGAGCAGACAGAAATTATATTTTAAGAAGTCAGATGGGGTCACTTATTTGCAGTTATGACCATCCACACTTATTTTAGCTGGAATCTGCCACCAAAATAGAAATAACTCAACAGCTGATGCAACTAAAACGTCTAAAATATTCTTACAAAATATGTCAAGCTTCGCATAAAAGTGTTGTAACCTTTATTGATCTCCAGTTTCTTCTTTTGCAGAAGAAGGCAGGGAGGAAGATAAGAGCCAGTGAATTTATTCACGAAATTCTTTAGACTGTTCCATAGTAATTAGGTTCCTTCCAACCATATGAAGGTTCAGTGGGCAGTGAAGTAGGTGATGCCAGATGCAGCCAGTATATCGTAGTCAAATGGCCATGCTGGCTGAGGATGATAGGAGTTATAGTCCAATACATCTGGAGGGTGCCAGTTTATACAGTTGCATTTTTCTGCTGCAGTGTAGACATCTGTCTATTTACCTAGCAACAACCTGTATGAAGATCTAAAACTTGCACAGTGAGCTACAGGAGATGATAAGCTGAGATTTTTTTTCATTGCATTTATATTCCACCTTTTTTTCCTCTTGCAAGGAGCCCCACCTGTTCCCTCCCCCCCAGTTTATCCTCACAACAACCCTGTGAGGTAGGTTAGGCTGTGATTCAATCACTGGCCCAAAGTCACCCAGTGAGCTTCATGGCTGAGTGGGGATAAGAACTCGGATCTCCCGAGTCCTAGTCCAACGCTTTAACCGCTATACCACACTGTCTCTGTTAGTCCTGTTTAACATTTAAGCTGCACACAAGCAGTGATCAGACCCCAGCTCTCTCGAGTATTTTAGATTAAAACAAGGCTAAAAATACACACATGCGGCATCTTTTTTTATATTATATACAGCATGTATGTTTTGTAACTAGGCTGTTCATGCCCAGTTTCAAACAAGTCGTATGAGCTTGGAGCATTTGGCTTCAAGATCCAACTATGGCACACGCTGCAGGGCAGTGTCCTCTTGTACACACGTAATTGTGACCTAAGAACTCTCGTTGCAGTACTTGGAATTGCAAATCAATTGAAAATAAAGAAACAATGTTTTTAGACAAATGGTTATACACGGGTCCCTATGCAAAGTTCTCAGTCCACATAGATAAATATCTTTCCCCTGGGAAAACATAGCAGAAAATCAAGTGAGGCTGTTTGCAAGACGCATCAAGCCGCCATGGCTTATTTAACTCACGGTGAGGCGGCGGTGTGTACAGGGTACGTGTGGCCACCATTTTGAATATGCAAGCCCCATGTTGGGGGTTGCCATGTCATGCAAACTGGGTGAGCTTGGGTTATGTGAAATGACCAACCCAAAGAACTCCACAACTATCTCTATTAAACTAATAGGCTATTATTATTATTATTATTATTATTATTATTATTATTTTAGACAACTGTTTCTTAAACTGTTTTTTGAAAACTTGGGCAACTTACAGTGCAGCGATATATATTGTGGAGATCCCCATGTATATCTAACAAAGACCTCTGGGGATTTTGACCGAGGTCTGCAGAAATAGAGCACACATAACTTACCTTCACTTTCCTCTTTGTTTCTAACAGAATGCTACAGACAGCTCTTCGAATTCTTCACAGAAGAGAGAGCAGCCTTTGCGAACACTAGCATCTCCCCCATCTTGTGAGCATCACAGAATTTGCACCCGGGGCCACATTCATGACCAGTTTAGCCCTGACCACTACCATCTAGAACAAGTGAGTGATTGTTTGTTTGTTTTCAAAATCCATATAGTGTAATATCTTGACTACGTCAACTCAAAGTTCACCAAAAAATGTGCAAGCTTTCAAGGTCTCCAGATTTTACCAAAAAAGCAGGTTGGTGGCAGGGGTGGGTGAGGGGATAGGCTGAGTTGATGTAGTTAGGATGTCTAGGGTTGAGATGATATAGAAGAGGAAGGTTTGCAGACATTCAGATTGGATTTATTTTATTGCATTTCTCATCCGCCCAATAACTAATGTTCTCTGGGTGGCTTCTGACAGGTGATGTGATGGTTTCAGTGTTCCTAGGACCACTGGAGCAAAAATGTAGCAGATAATTGTTAAACATCCATTCTTTAAAACAGGGGTCTCCAACCTGCAGCCCATGGGCTGCATGCAGCCCTGAGCTCTTTCTGTGTGCCCCCTAAGCTGCTTGGCTGCTGCCGCCACCCTCCTAGGACAGAGAGGGCTGGCATGTTTTTGCAAAAAAAAATTAATAAAAATTGGGCAGGAAAAGAACAAAAAGAGAGCTGGCATGTTTTTGCAAAAAAGGCAGGGAAAAGACAGAAGAGAGTACAAAGTGTTTTGCATTGTGAACACCTCTAGAGGCTCTGTCTACCAAGGCTCCGCCTACCAAGGCTCCGCCAAGTGGCTGCCAAGCTTACTGGTGGGGTAGAGGAGACAAAGGAAGCTGCAGACACAGTTATTGTGTTGACTAGGTTGATGAGGGAAGGAGCTGTGTGTGCTTTTTTGCTCCCTACTTAGTGTGTAGTTGTTGCTGCATTCTTCCTTCCCCACAAGAGCTGTGTGCTCTGACTTCTCGTCTTGCTTGCTTCTGCCTCTCCTCCCCCACCCCCTCCAGCTGGGAGTCTTATGATGCATCTAGGATTGCAGTAGCTGGTGAATGCCCCCTTGGATTGAGAGGGAAGGAGAGATCTTTCAGCAAGGAAGGTTTTGGGATTCCCCTTCCCACATCTTCCTCCAGCCAAGTTCCTCCCCCCACCCCCAGCTGCCATTTTGCTTCTCGTTCCATGGCTGAGCAGAAGTCTCTAATCATGGGAACTGTGTTAGGTTTGGAAGGGGTTCCAAAATATTTTGATTGGTCAAGGTATAAATGTTTCAGGAAGGGAAATGGGGCACCCCCACCCCATATTACATGAAGAATGAGATGAAAGGGAGAGAGCGAGAGCACGCTGGGCAAACTAGACAGGTTCTTTGGTTGGTGGAAAACACTACTGGAGATCAACTACGCCGTCTTTATATTAACAAAGCTGAAGATAGACAGACACATACAGATTTTAATATGACATATACTCCCAACTTGTTTAAAAATGTGTACTTCTTAAAATACTTCTCCAACAGTCAATCCCACGCTCCTATCGGCATGTCAGCTTTCCAGACGATGATGAGGAAATCGTACGGATTAATCCACGGGAAAAGATCTGGGTGACGGGTTATGAGGACTACCGCCACACCCCTATGCGGGGAAAGTATGTCGATTCAGATGATGGGGACTCGTATGTGCGGTTTGCCAAAACGGAGCCCTCGAAACATGATTACAATTATCCTTACATAGGCAACTCTGACTTCGATCCCGGTGAAGGCCTGAAGGGTGCTGTGATAAAGACTCAACCTGCCAGGTGCAAACCACGGCAGCGAAAAGAAGACGGGGAGAGGTCGCGGTGTGTTTATTGCAGGGACATATTCAACCATGAGGAAAACAGGCGGGGTCAGTGCCCGGATGCTCCGGACCAAGTCAGAAGCTGTATCCGCCGAGTCAGCTGTATGTGGTGTGCGGACAGCATGCTCTATCACTGTATGTCTGATCCGGAAGGAGACTACACAGACCCTTGTTCTTGCGATACCAGTGATGAAAAGTTTTGCCTCCGGTGGTTGGCGCTTATCGCCTTGTCTTTTATTGCCCCTTGTATGTGCTGTTATTTGCCTTTCCGGGCTTGCTATCACTGTGGGGTCATGTGCAGGTGCTGCGGCGGAAAACACAAGGCCGCTGGATGACAACACTCGAAGTGCTTGTGGAAGTACTTTCCATTTTTCCTTTCGCTAAGGAGCATCACATTCTGGAGCATTCTCCATCCTTCTGTACATCTTGACACAGCCCCGGGAGCCTGACAGAATCCAGAAACCAGTTGGCTTGTTATTTTCCCCTCCCACTTAGCTGCTATGCATTGATTGCTCACTGAGTTCTTCTAACAGACTAATGTGCGGCATAGACTTTTGTATTATTGTTCTGTAATAATAAATAAAAGAATGTCTTGTACATGTTCATACCTTCCCTCCCTCAAAAGGATATTGAGACGTGAACAGTTGAGTGTGGTGGACTTCCAAACACCTCGAGGGTTTATCTGTATTTTGCAAGCTATTGGCACATATGGAAGTATAGTATGATGGAATGAAATCCCACTTCAAAGGGTGTTCAACCTGCAGCCTCTGTTTGTGCGTGCATGTAAAGAAAGGTGTGCTACGAACAAATTGCACCATGGTGACGCAGTATTGCTGACAATCTTTATTGAAAGAATCCATGCAAACTGCATTTATTTTGACAGTTGCTTGGGATGATTTCTCTTATCTTCAAGCATTCAAGTGAAATGTGGAAAATGAGCCTTAGTATCACCTATAATATTTCAGGATCTGAGAACGCCCAGTTTTAGACCAATTTTACACATGAACGGGAACCTTTTAAGTGTCTTCTCTCACCCCCACCTTAGTCTTTCTCCTCCAAATAACATTGGGAAATAATAGCTTTAGTGTTAACGTTCTTCACAGTGAAAATAGACTCGGCCCTATAGTGTTTCCATTTGAAACAAGTGAGGTTTTCACCTGTTAGTAAATTAACAGATATACCCATTTAACTTGTGGTGCATCTTGAAATGCAAAAGAGGGAATATTGGTTGTTTTTGTTTTTATTTTATTGAAGCATATCTATACTGTGTATACAAAGGATGGAGGAGAATTCTGCCCCCACCCCACATGAATGCAAAATGGAAGCATTTCTGGAGTGGATCTAGGGCCATATGCTTTCCAGCAGGTTCCAGACCGATCCAAAAGTACAGCTGTAAAGAGGTGTGGTTTTGTTGGCCTATTTTATTTTTTGCCCTGCCTTGAAGGCCTTTGAACGCGCGCAGCTGCTTTGAATCTTTTCCTCGTGGAATAAAACATGCCGCTGCCTGTATCTGGGATTGTCCGATGTGGGTGTGGATTTAGCACAGGCAGTGGGCTATGCTAAAGGCATCCCACCTCTTCTACCGGGGCATTTGACAATCACTTATATGTAGCCGGGAACATGGCTTCTTTATTGAGTTTCCCTAAGCAGAAGTGCACAGAGAGGTATTTTCCCTCTCCCAGCAGTGAGCCCAGAGAAGCCTGGTGAGACTTGCTAATATAGTCAGGTCATTCTGCTTCTCCAATCCAGAAAGTAGCAGCGGGGGGGTGGGGGTGGGGGTAGAGAAGATTTGTCAATTTCATCAATGCTTTTAATACTGATGTGTGTCCCAGCCTCCACCACTACACACACACCTTTTATTTTCTAGTGCATTGATGAAATTGACTGATGAGGATTTTCCCCATCTGAGCCGCAAGTCTCTTCCAAGCCTCTGGAGCTGGAACGTTAGATGCTCTTGCACTGTGAACATGAATAATTCCTAGTGGAGTCATGTCCATATTACAACTTCCCATGTTCTCAGTTCAGTGATGCAATGCACAAATAGGAAGCAGAAAGGATCAAGGGGGGAAATGTACTATCGGTGTTGCAGGGTGTTCCGTTGTGTGGCCTGAACTGACCCCGCAGTTCTGTCTGCTGTGCAGACTACAGGATCAACCCAGGGTCAGCGTAGGGCTATATGGCTTTCTGCTCTCAAATGCACTGAACCGGCATGTTTGGGAGCTGTAAGGAACCTAGAGCAGACATGCCTTGGGTCAGAGCTGGATAAATCCATGCACCTGCTCACCCTGCTGCCTTGACATTAGATGCTAGGAACATTGAAGTATTTTTCCAGTCCTACACAAAGGGAGAGACAGGCCCTATTGAAATCAATAGGCATCCCAACCTTTGAAGACTGTTGATTTCAGTAGAATGCAATATTGCATAAAGTGTGCATGCTTTGCAGAATCTGTATCAAGCAGGCTTCTTTCTTTAGTTGTGGAATACGTGAATACACAGGGTGAAATGATACTTTAATTTTGCGCGGTGTTTTTGTTTGTTTGCTTTGTTTCTTTAAAGCCATGTCTTGTGTACAAGGCTTGTAATTAGCTGGGGAAATAATATTTTTCTAATATATGACATGGGATAGCAACGTAAGTTTTATTCAAAGGAATAATGTAGAGCAGTTTAGCTATAATATAGCACAGTACAATCTGAATATTCTGAGGCAGCTAGGCACTGGCTTGTGAGACCTGGCGCTCGCTGCTGTTCCTGCTATAATTACTTTCTGCCGTCAACTGCCAGCGAGTGTAGCCCTTGCCCCCTTCTTCTGACCCGTGGACAGGAGTCTGAAAAGGAAAAGGAGCTGAAGTTTATGTTTTTGCCAAACAGAGGCAAACTGTGACCTGCTTGCCACGCTTTCCACGTGAAATGGGCCAGCAGCTCCTCCTGAAGAGTCTCATAGCTGTTCACTACATATGCAACAGTGTATGATGTTACGATCAAATCCTAGAGCTTGAGCTCATCTGGTTAGACTCGGGCATGAACATCGTGATTTCATTGAGCAGATTTTCTCTCTGCCCCACCCCCTTTTTTTAATAACTGCTCTCATGAGCACATTGCAATATGCGGCTGGCTATTCCAGAAATAAGTGGGCTGGGATCCTTTGAGGACTCTTTCCCAAACTGGACCCCACACCCTGACACATCACTCCTAAAACTCAGGGGACCTTCCAGGAAAGTCTTGGGGGAGAGGGGGACTAGTTTGAATGTGAATGTCTGTGTGGAAACACTTGCACATTCCTAAGCAAATTTTTAGCAGATCCCCTTTTCATGTTTCCTTTGCAGGATGGGAGCTGCTGGAATGTGGCCTCTGCCCACATTCTGAAGGTGCTGTTGTATGCTTCAGACCATTTGGGAGGAGCCTGTGTTGTAGCTCCTCCCCATGCCAATATTAACCTCACTTTCTGGGAAGAGTGACAGCATGGGGCCCTCCCACATGACCTGGAGCTTTTCATGTCACCTTTACAGCAGACGAAAGCGCACTGCAATAGTAACTCCTGTGTCACAAGGGTAACATGAGAAGGGCACCAGATCTGATCATGTGCACATTATGCAGGATGAGGTGTTAGAATTCTGAACTGCACCACTTCCGACTGCAGGTAGGAAGTAGGGATCGACGAATCTCTCCAATTCGATTTCGCTCGGGGTCTCATTTTTTAACTTCTAAGTTCATTCCATCTCATTTCTGCATCAGATTTTGTTTTCGTTTCTCCCCGTGCGCGTGAAAATTCGTATGTTTTTGGAAACATTTTTGCATCCACTTTTGCAAATGTATGCATTTTAAATCAGTTTTGCAATGAATAGTGTGTGTGTGTTTTTAATCTATACATTTCCGTGCACATTTTAAAAATGTACACATTTGTGCATACTTTTTGAAATGTACACATTCTGTACTTTTTTTTTTTTTGCCAACCGCATCATAAACTTCTGAATTGTATGGATCTCAATGGCAAACTGTTGCAGTTAGTGTTTAGATTAGGCAATACAAATTTGGTAAATCTGCATTGATGCAAACTCAACTAATTTCTCAATGAATTAAAATGCAAACTCAGCTAATTTCTCACTCATCCCTAGTAGAGAGTCGTATATAATATCCTTCCCCATGTTTAAAAAGAAACATGTTTGTACCAAGCTAGCATTTGCCTTTCTAGTAGTGCCTGATGGGAATTGAAGTCCAACGACATCTGGATAGCCACAAGTTCACCACCCCTTCATGAAGCATTTCAAATACAATTTCTCCAACTGTAGCCTCCAATTTTACAATCCGGAATTCTACAACATGTGTAGATTGGTTCTGGGATCTCCATTGTTTATATTTGATATTCAAGATTTGGGATTTGTCTGTAACATATATATATACACGTATATAATAAAAATTTTGATGTTATAGCAATTGTTAGGTTTACATTTATGAAAACAATTCTAAACGGTAAGGGACGTTCTTCATTTTATTTTTTTAACTTTTGGTAAACTCATGGGAAGAATAAATATGTTTGTGCCTGATAGCAAATGACAAATCTCCAAAGGGTGACTAGCAAACATCAAGCCAGCCTCAAACTAAAAAGCGTTGGAGCAACGTTTGCTTGCAAGTTGACCCACTTTTCTGTATTTCTGTAAGGTCTTTCCCCTCTACAAAGCACAACACTACAGAAGAGATCTTAAGGATTGTCAAGCCTCTCCGTACAAGGGCCCCTATTTATTTTGCTGAAACAGATATACTCCCAAGCCTCTTCTGTAAATTCCCTCTTCTCCATAGCTTTTTTTTTTAATCACATTGAGTTGTTCCATATTTCTTCTTCTCTCTGTGTGTGCGTGAGAGAGAGAGAGGTTGGGGTTCTTGTTTATTTTGTTGTGAAGGGAGCAGTAGAAATGGGGTGGGGGGGCAGGAGGGAGGATATTTTGTAAATATTTCCCATTGATCTCCCCCACACTACTACTGAACAGTGTGTGAGGTTTTTTCCCGTGTCAGCTTTTCAGTCCTGACGTTAATTATCTGAGAAATTATTCAGATTTTATTTTTGTATCTATGGTAACAATCCATTAACATAAAGGTGTTTTCCCCCTCCAGCTGTGACATTTTTTTTCAAGCTATTGCTCACATTAACAACAAATTTTAAGTGCCTGAAGCAAACTTCCATTATGTATCTGTATACTACTAGTTAAAAACTCTGTTGTATTGATTTTTATAAGCCTTTTTACCTCTGTGTAAAGAATATATATACAAGTGTATGATGTACATTTTAGTTCTTAACTTCTTTTTTTATTGTTTCTAATATGTATGATTATTGTAGCTATTACTTTCAAATGTACCATGTAAATATAAATACATCATATCAAAATCAAAGATGTGTTACATGCTTTAGCAGTCTTAAATGGAAAGGTTTGGGGAACTGAAAGATTAGAGCAAAGAAAAATCTGTCTAGTGTATCCCGTGTTACTAAATGTGAACCCCCATACAATTTTTGCTCAGCCATTTCTGAGCAGAAATCAACCTTAGTGTGAAGTAGGCATAGCCGTGACTTATCCCTGTGATTGCAAGCTGATGTAAAAAGTATGAGTATGGATGTCTTCCATGTCTCTTTATGTACACCCAGGTAGGATATCATGGTTTCCCAGGATTTAAAGAGCAGTACTTTGTGTTTGCAGATTTTCTGCTAGACAGAACAGTGTTTCCTGTTATGGGTGCTTTGTGAAATTATGGTAAGTTGCAGAAATGTTACAGGCACTTGCTGGATATTTAAGGCTACAATCTTATTACACTTGTTCCATTCAACTCCATTGGGCTTACTTTTGAGTAAATATGTGTAGGATTTGGGCTCTGTGTGCGTGCGTTAATAATATTAACGCTGTTCTTGCCATCAGACAGAAAATGCCATTACTGGGGAAATGCTGTCCAGCAAAAATGAACGCAAAACATTTATTTGAAGCTTCACTATAGAATTTGAACTGTCAAAAGTTATTTTGATACATTTTACTGCTAATTTTTAAATTTAATTTCTAGTGTTGGTTTCAGAATTCTCAATCTTCCCTTGATTTTTTTTTCAGAGCATATGAAAAAAGATTTCATACTCCATCACAGAGATCTGGTGCCCATTGTGGCTGGAGGGATGCAGGGCGGGGCAACAGCCAACAGTAGGCAAAGCCGGGAGTAACAAATAGGTGGAAATAGTACACACAACCACTTTTTTTAAATCCACTATTTTCTGTTGTAATGGAAACCCATTTCACAGAATGGGAAATAGGCTGCATTCTTGGACAGAGGTATTTTAGCCCATTACAAAGGTATCTTAGCTTTATTGTTTATTAATGATACTTGTATACCACTTGGTATAACAAAATCTCTAAATGATTTACATGCCAAAATACAGAAAATCACTATTAAAATTTTCATACAATTACAGCTGCAACAAAAAAGATAAATAAGAAACAGAAACAATAAATTAAAAGCAATAAGAGAAAGCAATCAAATGGAGCAGCATCATGATAATTACAAGCCAGGGAAATTTGTATGAACAGGTACGTTTTTAGGAGGCTGACCAGATTTTCCACCTGCAGAACCAAACGGGAGGGATTTTCAGAGAGGGTGCCACTACTGAGAAAGTCTCTTTTCGAGAAGTCATATGGCAATAGTCTGTTGGTCACAGAATGACCAACAGGGCCTCTGAGCTAGGTCGATTTGCTAGGTAGCCTGGTCTTGAGTTGTTTAGGAATTGGTATGCTAACAACAGAATCTTGACTCTGGCTTGGTAGCTAATAGGCAGCCAGTGCAGTTCTTTTAATCCAGGTGTAATGTGCATATGGCTGGGTGCTCGACTGAGCACACTAGCTGCAGTTTCTGAGCCACGCACAAGAGCAACCCCACACAGAGCGTGTTACGCTGAGGTTGCCAATGTATGAACCACAGTGGCCAGGCTAGCCTATTTAGGAACAAGCATAGTTCAGTCGGAGTCAAAGTTGGTAATGGATGCTTTGAACCACTGAGGTCATCTGGGCCTCCCATGACAAAGGATCGTTCCCAAACTACAATGCCATACACAAGAGGCAAATCACCCAGTTCTTGGATTTGGGAAGCACCCACCCATAGGCTCTCCATTTTGTTAGGATTCCATTTCAGTTTATTAGCGCTTATCCAGCCCAGGACGCCACCCAGAACCGTGCATGGCCTCTCCTGACATGTTGCAGAGGAATAGAGCTGGGTGTCATCCGCATAAGGATGGTAATCATCACTGGAGATAAAATCGTGCCCTAAGGCACTCCACAGTACAACTGCTAGTGGGCAAAGGCCCAGTCCCCCAGTCCTAATTCTCTGGAACTGACCCCATAACTAAGTGCCAAACCACAGTGAAACAGTACCCACAATTTCCAGTTCAGAGGGATGGACCAGGGGGGAAACATAGTTAACAGTATCAAAAGCTGCTATGGGATCAATACGACATCACAGGGCCACGCTCCCCCTGTCCCTTTGCCAAAGAAGAACATCCATCAGGGAAACTCTCAGTTTAGCTTACAATTCTTCATTTTTCAAATGAGTTGTGTAAGGCTTTCAGAGAAAAACACGGGATGGTGACTATCACTAATATAAATTGTGGTTGTGCTAGTGTAAGCTATCTCTGGTGCCATGCCAATGGTACACCGCATTTCCCTGTAAAAAAAAAAACTGGGCCAGCAAATGCTTATGGCAATGCGCTAGAGATTGCTTATGGTAGCGCACTAGTTTATTAGTGGTAGTGCTGAATAGGATACTATCCATGCAATGCTTTGGGACTCTAACAAAATAAGAAGTTGCCACTTAACTAGAACTTAGAACTTGTGAAGCTGACCAGATGTAAAGATGCAGAGGGCATGACAAGTCCCACCTGCTGGGGTTCCCTGATCCCTACAACTTCAAAAGATGCAAGAGCCCTGTCCTCTTTGGCATCTAACCACACTATTCCGTTCACACATGTGCTCTCTCTGTGTGATGTGGAGAAAGTGGATAGGGAGACAGTTTGCTCCTCCTTTCATAATACTAGAACCCGGGGTCATCCCACAAAGTGGACTGGTGGAAGATTCAGGACAAATAAAAGGAAGTACTTCACACAGTGTATAGTCAAACTATGGGATTCTATATAGTGATAGCCACCAAACTGGATGGCTTCAAAAAGTACAAATTTATGGGCAAGAAGGCTATCAATGGCTAATAGTCCTGATGGTTATATGTTACTTCCAGATGGCTGGAGGTACAAACCAACCCCCAAAACACAATGGCTCTAGAAATGGCACCCCGTTTCAGTGTGAATCACAGGGCACTAAAAGGGCGCTAAATTGTGATTGACACTGAAACAGGGATCCATTTCTAGAGCTGCTGTGTCTTGGGAGTTGGTTTGTATCCTTTCAGCTCTCTGGCAAGCCCTGTGCAGACATTATAATGAAGAGAATGGGGGGGGGGGGGGCTCCTGCAGCACAACCATATGCTCATAGGGTAGTTTGTGCATGTGGTCCTTGTGCAAACCTCTTAATTGAGCCTATCTACACTACTGCTTTAAAACAGTTTATAACAGCTTTAGTAACCGTCATTAACCAGTTTTAAACTGTTATAAACCATTTTAAAGCAGTAGTGATAGGCTCACAGTGTGTGGAAGGCAGGAGTGGGGACCGTGCATGTGATCCTGCTTTTCCACCCCACCCCACCCATACATTAATTGTAACTTTTGCAATCATTTGATTCCTGCTGGTGTTGGGAAGAATTTGCTGGTTATGGGAAGAAGGACCAATTTATTGAGGAGGGAAGCTGGTGGGTGTAATTCTAAAAGGCTGGGATTAATCCTCCTCACACATGACATCATTCAGCTGGTGCACTTCTGGTGAGGCCCTGTCACTCCCCACTCCCAGCAGGAAGGCCAACATTTGGGCAATTCAGTAAGCAAACCTATGCTCTCAGAATGGAGCCACCAATACCAGAGGCTCCACTCCTTTCTGTGCCCTGTGAGGAGGGAGGTGGGGTTGACTGTATTTGTCTTCATTGATGGAAGAAAAGTCAGTCTCTCCCATTGCCTGCAATGGGAGATATATATTTAGACTTTTTCTGGGTAAGAAAGTGGCTTAGGATCCCTCCCTGCCCACACTGGCATGGCTTCAGAATGCCCAGTTTTCCCCCTCCATAAGGCCAGAGTTTGACCTCATAGAGGAAGCTACTGCAGAGGTTTCTGCAGTAGCTTCCTTTATGAGGACAGACTATGAGATTGGGAGGAACCAAACAGAGGCTCCCAACATGAAATACACACACACTGAGGACGTAGCTCTGTCGCTGGATTGTTTTTTTCTGAACAATCCTATGATGCCTGGGATGCTACCTGGAGATCAGATTACAGGATTGCCCTCTCTGTTGAATTATTTATGGTTGTCATGGAAGTTCTAGTTGTTTTAAATTTTGTCACATTTTAGTGGATAATTAGTTTAGCTGTTTTAAATTTTGTATGTTTTAATTCTGTTGTAAGTCTTGAGATTTTTTTTAAAAGAACGGTGTGTAAGAAATGATGATCATCATCATAGAATCATAGAACAGTAGAGTTCGAAGGGGCCTGTAAGGCCATCGAGTCCAACCCCCTGCTCAATGCAGGAATCCATCTTAAAGCATTCCTGACAGATGGCTGTCCAGCTGCCTCTTGAATGCCTCTAATGTGGGACAGCCCCCCCCCCCAGGTAATTGGTTCCATTTTCGTACTGCTCTAACAGTGAGGAAGTTTTTCCTGATGTCCAGCCAGAATCTGCCTTCCTGTAGCTTGAGCCCATAATTCCATGTCCAGCACTCTGGGTTATTATTATTATTATTATTATTTTATTTATTTTATTTTATTTCTAACTTGCTTCTCCATCCAGATCGAGACGGGGAACAACAATAAATATAAATATAAAAATCATAAAATAGATAAACCATTAAAACAGATAAAAATGAATACATTATTAAAAACATCTTAAAATTCAACTGGGTAGGCCTGCCGGAAGAGAACAGTCTTCACGGCTCTCTTAAATTCCAGAAGACTGCTAATTTGTCGAATCTCCTCCGGCAGGCCATTCCGCAGTCTGGGAGCAGCAGAAGAGAAGGTCCTCTGGGTAACACTCATTAGCCTAGTTCTGGCTGAATGGAGTAAATTCTTCCCAGAGGACCTGAGTGTGCGGGGCAGATTATATGGGAGAAGGTGATCCCACAGGTAACCTGGATCCAAACCATGTAGGGCTTTAAAGGTAATAACCAACACTTTATACTTCAAGAAGAGATCCTGGCCCTCCTCTGTATGACAACCTTTCAAGTATTTGAAGAGTGCTATCATGTCTCCCCTCCATCATCTCTTCTCCAGGCTAAACATGCCCAGTTCTTTCGGTCTCTCCTCATAGGGCTTCGTTTCCAGACCCCTAATCACCCTCGTTGCCTTCCTCCGAACATGCTCCAGCTTGTCTGCATCCTTCTTGAAGTGTGGTGCCTAGAACTGGACACAATACTCAAGATGAGGCCTAAACAGTGCCGAATAGAGGGGAACTGGTACCTCATTCAATTTGGAAGCTACACTTCTATTAATGCAGCCCTAAATAGCATTTGCTGCCACTACATCACATTGTTGGCTTATATTCAGCTTGTGATCGACAACAATCCTTCTCGCTTGTAGTATTGCTGAGCCAAGTATCCCCCACCTTGTAACCGTGCATTTGGTTTCTTTTTCCTAGGTGTAGAACTTGGCATTTATTTCTATTCAATTTCATTCTGTTGTTTTCAGCCCAGCACTCCAGCCTATCGAGATCACTTTGAAGTTTGTTTCTGTCTTCCTAGGTATTAGCTATCCCATCCAATTTTGTGTCATATGCAAATTTGATAAGCATTCCCTGCACCGCCTCATCCAAGTCATTAATAAAATTGTTGAAGAACACTGGGCCCAGGACTGAGCCCTGCTGTATCCTGCTTGTTACCTCCCCACCCACCCACTAGTGTGAGACGGTACCATTGATAAGCACTCTATGGCTGAATTCGGACGACACATTAAGCAACTGGGGGGGGGGGGGAACAATTGTCAGTTGTATTGACTATCATGTCATCCAAATGCTGCCATAGTCAACTCAGTGCTGATCCTAATCCATACCACAGTTGATTATTTCTTACCATATTGTGTGGGGAGTACCCCCTAGTTGAACAACTGTAAAGTTTATTATTACCCCACCATTGACTATCGTGTTGTCTGAATTCAGCCACTGAGTCTGATTCTGTAGCCAATTGTGGATCCACCTAATAGCTGTTCCAGCTAGCCCACTTTTAACTAGCTTGCTGATCAGAATGTCATGGAGTACTTTGTCAAAAGCTTTGCTGAAGTCAAGATATATTATGTCCACAGCATTCCCACAGTCCACAGGGGAGGATACCTGATCAAAGAATGAGATCAGATTGGTCTGGCAGGATTTGTTCTTGACAAATCCATGCTGGCTTCTAGTAATCATTGCATTGTTTTAATATGCTTACAGATTGACTTCTTTATAATCTGCTCCAAAAAAATTCCCAGGGAGGGATGTCAGACTAACTATCTGTAGTTCCCAGGTTCCTCCTTTTCGCCCTTTTTGAAAATAGGGACAACATTAGCCCTCCTCTAGTTGGTGGGCACTTCACCCATCTTCCATGATTTTGCAAAGAGAATAGACAGCGGTTCTGAGAGTTCTTCTGCCATCTCCTTTATTACTCTAGGATGCAGTTCACTGATCCCTGGAGAGTTGAACTTGTTCAAAGAAATTAGGTGTTCCTTGACCATTTGTTTATCAGTCTCAAACTGCAATCCTTCCCCTTCAGTTTGTACTTCACTTTTGCCAGGGGTGGGTGGGTCATAGGCCCACTTTTGGGAGAAGACTGAGCCAAAGTAGGAATTGAGCACTTCAGCCTTTTCTTTGTCATCTGTTATCAATTTGCCATCCTCATGAAGCCGTTGAACCACCATTTCTTTCCTCTGTCTTTTACTATGCACATACCTGAAGAAAGCTTTTGTGTTGCTTTTAGTGTTCCTCGCTAACCTCAGCTCCTTCTCACCTTCAACCTTCCTGATGACATTCCTGCACTTCTGTGTCTGTACTCTTCTTTTATAGCCTGGCCTTCCTTTCACTCCCTATATGTATCCTTTTTTATTTTCAGGTAATCTCTAAGCTTTTTGTGGAGCCACATTGGTTTCTTCTGTTGTCTTCTATCTTTTTTCCTTGTTGGAATTGTTTGCAATTGTGCCTTTAAAATTTCCTTTTTTAAAAAACTTCCACCCATCTTGGTCTCCTTTTCTCATTGGGGCCACTTGTCATGGGATATTACTTATCATAGTTCTGAGTTTATTAAGATCAGCCTTCCTAAAATCCAGAGCATGTGTATGGCTACACTCAGCTTTTGCTTCCTTTAAAATCAAGAACTCAAGTCTGACGTGGTCACTGTCCCCCAGAGTTCCCATAACTACCACTTTATCCACTAAGTCATCCCTATTGGTCAGTGATATACTTAAGAAACCTCTGATAGATAGTGCTCGGTGCTGAAGAAGCCTAACATAGGATGTGGTGTGTGTGCCAATCAGGCTCTTTTCCCGGCCAAATCAGAAAATTGTGTCCTCTTCCTGTGTTGATAATTCATGTCTCTTTAAAGACAGAGGATGTTGAGGCTCAAGGGTTACTGGCTTTCATGCTTCATATTCCTATAGAAATCCATCTTGAACTGAGTTAATGCTTGGGAACTTTGTGTACAGACCATGATAACTATCCAAATGTTCCTGATAGGTATTTTCCTCTTGCCATTTGTTCATTAGCCATTTTAACTGTGCTTTTGAAGCCAAACCCAAAAAGATCATGCCTTGTGATCCTTATAACGAGTCAGGTCATTGGTCCGGCGTGATCCACACAGTGTGGAATCATCTCCCTAGGGCCTTGAGCCCATCCATGTTGTCAATGACTCTTAAATCATCAGCTGTTTCTTTCCACAGACTAACAGGGCTCTATGAATGATATGATTTCTACTGGGGAGCAGATATAGATCCCTTTTTTTTCAGCACAGCCTCTCACTCTGCAATTCCTGGTCAAGATTCCTCTGCTCACCATTCTTTCTAACTGTGAAGTGCAGGGTGAGTGTTGATCGTTATGTAGCCAAAAGGGTGGACACATGCGCACACGCACGCACACACGCACACACAAGAGGGAGGTGTCAGTAGGCTTGACGGAACCCAAAGGTTTGCAGCAGTGAAGCATCTTTAGGAAAGAAACTTTTAAGGGAGGGGCGAGGGGACTAAATCAATTCAACGAGGATTGTGCATGCTCTGTAGCCGCAGAACATTGAGTCAGTTGGAAAAGAAAACCCAAGGAAGAAATGGATCTGGCTGGCTGGAAATGGCCAGAGAAGAGGGAGCATGGGCAGAGCAGCCCAAAGAGCATCTAAGCCGTACTGATCAACTGGCAGGAAGATTGTGACTTAATCCCACCATCGTATAGGGGGGATAGTGAATTATACCCCACCAAAGTCACCAAATGTGGAAGATCTGGCTCACCAATCCTGCCTCATAAAACACTGTATAAATATACCTTGGTTCTATATTTTTTAAAAAAATTACTACCACCATAAAATGTCTAATAAAACCGTATCTCCTTAGCACACCATTAATCATACAATAGCAGGGTTATAGGCTGTAGGCATGGGATGAGCAATCAAAGAGATTTAAACATTAAAGCAAATATATATATATTTATATATCTTTAAACCTTATGTACTATTGGGAAGTTCAGTTATATGGAAGGTTTGATGTTATAAATATGTTTTTAAAGGTACACTTTCTTGAAGAAAACTGCTATTACCTTATCAAAATTCACTTTCCTAATAAAAACCCAGTTACTTTCTTCCTAGCTCCGCATGAGTTAGCTTTCCCAGAATGACTCAGAGGAAAAGACTGGAAGTTCTTCTTCTGGTTGTGAACCCATCTGGACAAAAGCTTTTCTGGAGGATGGCCTCTGGGGTCATCCTGTTCCTGGTAGCTCTCGCAACTTCTGCCTCCAGTAATTCCAGCCACTCTTGCCTTCCCAACCTGGTGCCCTCCATATGTTTTAGACTTCAACTCCCATTATCCCTGACAATTGGCCATGCTGACCAGGGCTAATGGAAATTATCATCCAAAGGCTGCTCTACTCTAATTCCACTTTCTTGATTGCCAGGATGTGTAACTATAATGTCTAACTCTTCATCAACATACAAAAAAGAGCTGCGGACTTTATATCCAATCAGTTAGCATGTCCAGGGATTATGGGAGTTGCAGGGAACACATCTGGAGGGCACCAGGTTGCCTACCCTGCATCACACTATGTTTCAGCCCTTCAAACACATTTTGCCACTACTGTGCAGAATTAAAGTTGAAATTTGTCTTATACGCAAAATTTGGTTGCTTGTTTTGCAGTAAAATCAGTCCTTGCTAAAAGTACTGAACAGAATAGTGAATATCTTTCTGAAGAAATTCACACCTTCATTAAGGAACTAACCACTGGCAACCATGAAAGAGGCCACGGGTGGACATTTTGGGAGCTCCGGACCCTTGACTTTATTCTCACTCCCCAGCCCTGTTCTCCCCACTTCCTCCCCCACCCTTGTCAGGTTGGCCACGTAATACCCCCCCAAGTTCTCCCTTAACTAGACAGTGCCGGTGGTCTTTCCTCCCCCCCCCATTTGGAGGGGGGCATCCAGAACTGTTTCAAAGTGAAATACCAGCCTCCAGCTGCCACCACCTTTACTTCTTCAGACTTTCTCTGAATCCACCTATGCCTTCAGAGGCATTTTGAAATAAAGATTATGAGTGTCTGAAGATGTGCTTTCAGCCACGTGGGGGGGGGGGAGGGGGCTGTTTAATAAATAAATAAATAACCCACAATTCTCTTTGCAGGGGCAAATGAAAGTTTCTGTCGGCGCAGTGGTACCTGTGAGCACTGTGTTGCCAGCCCAGCTTGAAGACTCCTTAGCTGTCCTTAAACGTCGTCTGGAGCGATGACAGGCTTTGTGAAGTGGTGGTGTTGCCCTTTCAGCAGGCGTTCAACAAAAGGAAAGAGAAAACACACTATCCATCTCCAATGCTCGGGGATGGTAAATCATTGCCTCTTGTGATCTTCAACTAAAGCGCTGTTCCAGGTTATTCAAGTTCATCAAGAGGAGAATAGAGGAGAAGATGCAAGTGTAATGTGGGCGTGTGACTCATGAAAGCGGATGGCTCTTTGGCTGAATTTGAATGCCACTTTCAGGAACTCCCTGGATAAAGAGACCCTTGCTTTGCTATCCAAGAGAGGTGCCCTAAACTGGAAAAGTTCTGCATTGAAAGGGAAAGGGAGGGCTCACATTCCTCCATGGTAAAAAGCAAGAAGACACTTCATGATAATGTGGAATGACGGGAGCAAGAATAACAACTAGTTAATTAGTCTCTCAATACACCATGAGATTTAAGGAGAAGCTGAGGTTCCCTCTCAAATCAAATATATGTGGCTGAATTAGTGTGGAGCGAGAGCACGTAGGGGCCATTCTTGTCACCAACCTGCAACAACTTCACAGCTTCCCTATGGAAAAGGTGCACTTCTGCAAAATTGCTTTCGTGCATTGTTTCCCTTAAACGCAACTCTCGCATGGTTTGGCTGCTGTGTGCCCCATCCCCTCACATGAAATCCTCCGCGTGCCTTGTTTCTCTGACCTGGCTGTGACCTGTAAAGGAGTGGAGCTGTCTCCTTCCCCCCCCCCCTCCATTCCTTCTTTTTCCCCTTTAGCAGTAGTGCACTTTTGGAGACAAGCTTCCATTTAGCACTACTTCACAGTAGCGCTGTACTGCTGTGCTGCTTAGTCATTCATTCTTCACCAGTACAAAGGCTGCGGGGAGAAGGCTGTTTAATAACTTATCTCGCCGTAGCACTGATTTGCCCATTCACGATTTCTTTCTTTATTGCATATTTATACCACCCAATAGCCAAGCTCTCTGGGCGGTTCACACTATTGCAGTAGTGCTATTTACCCATTCACGATATCACAGGAGTGCTGTTTTACCCATTCTCGATACCAGCCTGTCTTAACAGCCCTCCCCTTTGTACTTATGAATTAAATACCTGCGGCAATGGGCAAGGTGCTGATGACCTCAGAGTGTGAGCAGGCAGTCCAGAGCAAATGTGGGCGCCCTCCAAAGCCAGGTCCCTGACTAGTTAATCAAATGTCTTGTTCTCCTGAGATGTCCATGAAACCTCGCTTTGGGGCCTTCTGAATTTCTGGAGCCTTTCTTGCCAGCAACATAGCAAGGCAACTTTTAAAAAGTAAAATGGTGGCACTACAAAGCATGTTGTGCAATCAGCTGGCTGAAGCGTGACTCTTATGGCCTCCCGTTAACTTTATGTGGAGAACTACAAAATAAATGTCTACTGCCCTGCCGTTATATTTCTTCATTGTTTTGATGGCACAAGTGAAAATACATATGAAAAAGCTTGGCTTCTGACCAGGAGAAAGATTGTTTCGAGGGTGGAAACTATGTGTGTATTTTTGGTGCCCCAGCTTTGCATCTCTCAAAATGTTTAGACCTCCCGCACCCTGCATTGCTGGACATCAAGGCACCACCATTCATTTGATTTTGTCAGTCTTTGCCTCTGGATGAACTCTGAACAATATGGCAGACCCCTGGCCCGGCTGGTTTTCTTACACTGTCACTGTGATTCTAAAGGTTGGTTTGACATTACAACGTGGAACCAGAGGCAAGTCATTTGGCCTCTCTTTTGTGAAAGGTAGGTTATGAGTTGCTTGCCCTTCTACCATTTTTAAGCTGCAAATATCATTGCAGAGAATGTTTATTTTCACAGTGGAGTGCTCTCTTGGCTCTCTCTACAACACAATTTTAAAAAATGGACAGCACCTAATTTCAGGTCTATTAGTTCAAAATATTCATTCAGCAGGCATATGCTTCTCTATCATCAATGCCCATCATTCCTTCTAATAGTGAACTCAGCTGGCCAAGTTCCAATTGAGCCACCCCAAAAACAAGTCAGCGGTTTCCGCATGCTCAGGGGAATCCCTTGGTATGCAGAAGTATACAAGTGTGTAAACTAAAAGAAAAATACTTAACCCAAAATGGCCCTTTGACCTTCCAGGACTTCAAGGGAATGTTGAGGGCATAGAACTTATTGTCTGGTGTGCTGGGAATTTACAAAGCAATACTTCCTCTCCCTTCACTATACAGAAATATTTCAGGAAGAAACAAAGGAAAACAGGGCACCTTTTCCATTTCGTGCTCTGCAGGACAGCCTTTCCCAATCTGGTGCCCTCCAGATGTTTTGGACTACAACTTACATCACCCATAGCCACCAGGACCAATGGCCAGCGATGATGAGAGTTGTAGTTAAAAACATCTGGAAGACACCAGTCTACTCTGCTACAGAACTTTCTCTCCCATGCACACACAGCCCCAAACCTGAGTAGCCCTATATAGCACAGTAGGAGAAGGCCCCAAGGTGGGGGAGAGAAAAGTGTCCTTTCCCCCTCCCCCCATCCTGAATCCTCCCCTCCAAGACACCTGAACAGCACTATGAGACTACCATTCCAGGCTGGCCGGAACCCTTAATTGATAGGGAAACATTTCAAAATCTTGTTGCAGGTCATACTTGTCTTTTCTATAAATACGAAGGCCAGTAGTTGTCTCTTGAACCTGTGGGTTTGATATAGACTTGGAGCCAATCTACACATGAGCTTTGAAACGCTTATGTTAGGTTTCGAGGATGCTTTGGGGCACACAACGCACATAGTAGGTCGTTTTATATAAGTTGTTTCTTGCACCATTTCTTTACTTGTTATAATGTGATTTTTTTAGCAAATATATCGTTTTAAAATTGGTGATGTGCCCTTACTTACCGTTTCACTGCATCTCTAACCAAACCTCTGTTATCCAACGGTTGTCGTCGGGGCGTGTCCTTTTGTTCCGGCGCCCAAATGCTGCGTTACTGAGTTTGCCTTCCCTCGTGGTGTTAGTCGTTCCCTGCTCTACTGACTCCTCGGTAATTAAGAGGAAGTGAAAGGAAGGAGGCTGGAGGAGGAAGTGAGCGTGTCAAGAATGGGGCGAAGAAGCAACGATGAAGAAAGTAACGGGAAAAAAAATAGAGAGCCTATCTACACCAAGCAGGATACAACACTTTGAAAACGTTTTGAAAATTGTATATGGAGTGTGTCCTGGACCCCAACAGTTGTTGTTACTACTGTTATAAACCATTTTAAACCACTTTAAACCATTTTAAAGCAGTAGTGTAGATAGGCTTAGAGTGTGCCCTTCCTAAATGAACTCAAAACGGAAGAAAGAACAGTCTAGAATGGTAGGGACTACTTCATGTGGCTTGTTACGTTTTAAAATGTAGCAATTAACATCGTTATAACCTAGTTTTCGGAACGTTACAACCGAAGGTGTAGATTGGCTCTTATTAATCACCATGACTCGATTAGACCCATTGAAGTCAATGGGGACAAGTAATGGCTTGACTTAAGTCCCCACTGATTTTGATGGGTTTACTCTAAGCATGACGAAATATGGATCCATCCCTATGTTGGTATAACGGCGATTATGACATTCTCCTAAGCTTGCTGGAGGGGAGATCCCACCAGGATTTTCTTTATTTTTGAATCAAGTGTTTTGTTTGTGAAAGTACACAGATTTCGGTGATAGCCTAATCAATTTAATAATTTCAAAATATTGGAGGTATACTGAGTGGCACTGTAGCGCTGTCAGACACTCTTGCTCCTAATAGCACTCACGCATCTGGCATTTGCACAGTTTTGCTACTCCTTCCTTCTTTATGATTCTTTCTTTCTTTCTTTCTTTTTGCCCCATAGCATGGTTCATACCTCTCAGGGCCTTTTCCTTTCAGAGAAATATTCTACAGTAGGCGAAATTTTCCCAGAGGTTCCAAGCACTGAGAGAGATGTCCTTGCTCAACCAAATGAGAGCGAAAAATAAAATAAAATAAAATAGCTTTTAGAAAAGTAAATGTGCATGGAGCTATCAATAAATCTCCAGCATAAACTTTGAAATAATCCATATGTATTACGATATTATAGTTTTCCCTTGTAGTAATGCCTTGTTGGCAGTACCGCTGGTGCACTCCACATTTGGCCTTCCAAAAGCAGAGAAATAGGCAGATCTGCCCAAATACATAGCTACTGTCATTGGAGGTGGGGAGACTGCTTTTTTGTTCAGTATTATCAAGATGGAATAATCAAACAGTCAAATTATTGCTTTGACTAAATGGCTGGTGTCACTGGGATATCATGAGCAAACTACCAGTGCACCACCTTGATATAAGTGCAAACAAAAGATATCAAGGTTTGCTATTATGCCAAATCTTCTAGCTGAAAAGCCAGAACCCGAACACATCACAAAATTACATTACCACACCGGTCTAGTAAGAATGTAGTAAACCTGTGTGGTAATGTAATGTTACCTGTGTGGTAGTGTTTCTTTGGCCACTGGGCCAAAAAAACCCCATATAGTCTTTAGCCAAAAGCCTGCTACTGTGTTGAGTTAATCCTGTATGCAGGGTTGATTTGAAGCTAACCTCCATTAATTCCCATTGTACATATGAATGAGCCTGCAAAAGCTATAATCCTCTTCTAATTTACTAGACTTGTATAAAGCAGGACACTGAGCAGTGACGAATTTTGTGAAAATTCAGCCTGCAGCTACAGTGGATTGGATTCCTCCTGTGGATAGAAGGGCTCCTTCCTTAGCAGGAGGCTTTTGATCCAGCAGAACTTTTCCAGTGGCTGAACAGAAGAGAGGCAATTCCCTCTCTCACTGCAGTCCTCTAAAAATCTGCTGCAGAGAGTTGGATAGCACTAGGGGCTGCAGAGGGAGGGGGAATCAACCAAATTTGTCTCTCCCACCCAACAACCTACCACTGCCAGAAGATGCATTTTGGGTGGAACACCATTCATGGACACTTCTACCAACAGAATGAAAACTCTGGATCCATCCTAATAGGGTGACCAGACAAAATCCAGGCCAGGGCTCATGTAACTTTAACAGTTGTAGAGGAAAGGGAATTTCAGCCAGTGTCATTTGTATGCAATTAGTTCCTGGTGAAATTCCCTCTTCATCATCCCAACAGTTAAAGTTGCAGGGGCCCTGCCTTCTTTTATATATGGTCACTCTAGTATAGTGCCTGCACCTTTAACTGTTGTGATGAAGAGGCAATATCACCAGGAACTAATTGCATACAAATGACACTGGCTGAAATTCCCTTTTCTCTACAACTGTTAAAGTTACACGAGCCCTGACCTGGGTTTTATCTGGTCAGCCTACATCCTAATATATGTGCAGGTGGGACTGTCGGATTGAAAGGTTCAAAAACAAATGTAATTTGATAAAATCTGGTACGACAAAGCAAAGCCATATACATACAATGGGATCCTATCTTTGGAACTCCCTATCCGGGGAAGCCCAGCTGGCCAGCTCCTTCCTAACCAGGTCTTCAGAAGATGAGCAAATACCTTAATTTGGAAAGGCTGGGTTTGTTTCCAAGCTAGTTCTGATGTGGGTTTTAACTGTATTGTTTATTTTATTTTACAATATTTGTATACCACTGTTCAACCATTGTGGTTCCCAAAGTGATTCACAATAATAAGACCAGACTAAGGAAAGTGATATCACCTTCACAATGATAGATCCTGAAAGAGCTTCCAAGCATTGGAGAAGAGCTTTTCTGAATACTTGTTGCCCTGCTGGTCTGAAATAATTTCTGAGGCCAGAGAAACAAGTTCTCTTCCATAAGCTTGCTATCTTAGGAAATCCAGGTACATTCCTTTGGATTGTGAGTGACCGCAGTATTCTATGGCAGTTATAGAGTGTGACAGGCAGAAAAGGGGAATATAGATACAAGAGACTTCGCTGGTGTTTATTATCTCAGATTTTATAGTTATCATAAATGTCTCCCAGAAATTATTGCTTACTAAGACATTTGTTTGTGTTAACTTTTCCCAATAATTATTGACAAGTTGCTGCCTCTGTTATGAATTATACATTGCCAGCCCTACCATTAGGCAAAGTGTGGCAGCAGTGGCAGAATTTAGGCTCTTCCTCATGAACTCTCCAGCTGTTCCCTTCTGTTGGAAGACACAGCTCTGTGTTCCAGACAACCTTTCTGGGCCCTCTAAACTAGATTGCTGCCTCAGACACTATCCCACGGACAGTCCAGAAACTGAACAGCCAAATCGAACAGCTGGAGATTCGACTACCAGTCCAGTCAGCTTCTGCATGTGCATTGCGGAGGGGCATCATTTTGTCTTAGACTTCAGGCAACAAAATGTCTGTCATAAGTTCTGCCTGGCTTGGGATTCTCCAAGTGGCATCTCAAATAGGATTTAAGAGTTCTTGGTGAGGGTTTGTGCTCTTCATCCCCTGTTACATTGGGGATGCTTGAACAGGAACTGCTAGAAAGATAAAAGGCCGTAATGTTAATGGGACAGTTGGAAGTAGTGGCCCACAGAAGTGAAAAGACGGCAGGAAGAAGAAGAAAGAGTACAATGGCCATGGGGAAAATAGCCCCACTCCAGAAATAGGCAGCCAGAATTTTTCAGTCTCAGTGGGAATGGGGCTTCCTCACACAAGCTGATGTCCAACTGCTCTGGTTCCAGGTGCTGTTCCCCTCAACACTGAGTAGTGGGAAGTATGGGGCAGAGGGGGGCAGATGTTCTTCAGTGTCTTCTTCCAAGTCGGCCAGTGGTGATCCCTCTTGCACTGCCAATCAGAAGGTATTGTGCAGCTCTTCTTTCCTCCCCCCACACCCCCCATGACTTTTTTGTAGTAAGAGAAAAGATGGGAGAAGCAGTGGGAAAATACAGGAGGGCTACAAGGGGAAGACCATGTTGTCTGGACACACACACAACATAAAATTCCACGAAAGAGACAGACTGGCAGCATGATGGCATGCTAAAAGTCTCATCTGGAAGTACTCCAGGTGTTCCTGGTACCAGTCATGGAAGTTTGCTGGCTGTTTCATTGCCGTTTATTGGATATTGGAATTTTTGCATTATGAGTGATTTTGTTACAGTTATATTGTAAGCCACTTTGAGGGCCCATTTGGCATAACAAAAATCCAATCAATCAGTCAATCAGTTAATAAATGGCAGAGTGAGGACACCTTTGTAAGGATTTTCCACAAATGCAGCTTTAAAAGTTGAAAGGGACCTGCTGTATCTACTTAACTTAGGCTGACCAGATAAAATCCAGGTCAGGGGTCATGTAACTTTAACAGTTGTAGAGAAAAGGGAATTTCAGCCAGTGTCATTTGTATGCAATTAGTTCCTGGTGAAATTCCCTCTTCATCATCCCAACAGTTAAAGTTGCAGGGGCCCTGCCTTCTTTTGTATATGGTCACTCTAGTATAGTGCCTGCAACTTTAACTGTTGTGATGAAGAGGGAATTTCACCAGGGACTAATTGCATACAAATGACACTGGTTGAAGTTCCCTTTTCTCTACAACTGTTCAAAGTTAAATGAGCCCTGACCTGGATTTTATCTGGTCAGCCTAACTTAACTAGCTAATGCAGCTGAATGATGAAGAGTTAAGTAATATTTATTTATTTGAAATATTTTCTCAACCAAAAAGGATTCTAGAGAGACTTACAAACAATCACTTAAGCAAGATGGTCTCTGCTCACAGGTTTACAATCATAGAATCACAGAATAGTAGAGGTGGAAGGGGCCTATAAGGCCATCGAGTCTAACCTCCTGCTCAATGCAGGAATCTACCTTAAAGCATCCCTGACAGATGGTTGTCCAGCTGACTCTTGAATGCCTCTAATGTGGGAGAGCCCACCACCTCCCTAGATAATTGGTTCCATTGTCATATTGCTCTAACAGTCAGGACAATCAGAGCAACTTAAAACAACAGCACAAAAGGAAAAAGGACTGAGTAGGGAAGAGGAGAAAAGAATAGACTTTTAGTAGGGTGGGTGGAATGGCCCTGTTTCTCCTCCCTCTGTAGAGCTCATTGGACAGACAGAAAAAAGACCCAGGATTCCCTCCTGATCCACCCACACTCACTTTTCAGAAAAAGTTCTTTATTTGAAACATGTATAAACTCCCCTCCTAACATTTGACCAATTCCCACACACCATCGGAGAGTAGTACGGTCTCTCCAGTCCAACCACACACACTTCGATTCATCCCTCTTTCAACCTTAGTTGCAGAACCACCGTTTGAATGGATCTGCATTGTGTCGTGGCTCATACCTACAATAAGCTTTTACTGTAAACATTTACTGGTTGCCAGAGTGTCCCTCCTCATCCCCCCTCTAATTCATTTCGTTTAGCCATATTGTGGAAACGTGCAGGGAAAAGAGTTGTGAGTTTGCCTTCAATGTATCTCTCAAGACATCTGGTCCACCTTTTTAAGGACCACATGATCTGCATTCTTCTTTTTGTCAATGTTTGTAATTTGTGTCTTGTCTACTATTCATGGTTGCTCCGTAGGCTGACTGCAAAATAGCTGCCTGTGAAAATAAGTCAAGAAGATTCTATAATCTGCCTTTTGCTATGCAGTTCACATCACAACAGGCACATTCTGCATGCATATCAACAGCACACTTTTCTCCTTTAACATTCCTGTTCTCAGTAATGTGGAATTTATTTTGGTTCTGTTATGCTCAGAGCAACCAATGGACCAACCTTCGCTTTTTTATTGATAAGCGTTAAAAATTAACTGGCTGCTACAATTTATGACTAACACTGATATATTTTATTTATTATTTTATTATTTTATTTTAAATTATTTTTAGACTGCCTTTAAGTGTAGAACCCTCTCAAGGCAGCCCACAGAAAAAGAAGAAGAAAATCTGCAAAAGTATACAAATATAAATTAATATACAATTAAATATCATAAAACACTAAAACAACTGATTATGCCAATAAAACCTGCAGCCCTCAGATTATGGGAGGACCAGTGAAAACAGGTGACTATTCAGAGCCTTCTTGAAGACCTGCAAAGAAGGGTTCTGACAAACCTCTGATGGAAGCTGATTCCAGAGGTGCAGGGCCACCGCTGAAAAGGCCCTGTCCCTTGTATATATGAGCAGGGGGGTTAATAAAGGATTTTTATTTATTTGTAACATTTATATATTCCTGAATATCATAGAATCTGTCAGCTAGGCTGACCATATGAAAAGGAGGACAGGGCTCATGTAACTTTAACTGTTGTAGAGAAAAGGGAATTTCAGCCAGTGTCATTTGTATGCAATTAGTTCCTGGTGAAATTCCCTCTTCATCACAACCGTTAAAGTTGCAGGGGCACTGCCTTCTTTTGTATATGGTCACTCCAGTATAGTGCCTGCAACTTTAACGGTTGTGATGAAGAGGGAATTTCACCAGGAACTAATTGCATACAAATGACACTGGCTGGAATTCCCTTTTCTCTACAACTGTTAAAGTTACATGAGCCCTGTCCTCCTTTTCATATGGTCAGCCTACTCTCGGCAGTTTTGTGCACTTACTTTACTCTGTAGACTTATTTTCAAAGCTGATCTGTCCCAGACCCTGTTGCCATTGACTGTGCTGTGAATGTGTTACATTGGCTTTTGTTGTTGTTTAGTTCTTGTGTTTTTTAATATTTACATTTTCATGTGCTTTTATATGCTTGGATTGTAGGCTGCTTTAGAAGTGTCAGCTGAAAACCAGTATAGATGTCTCATAAATGAATAATAAAATAAGGCCTGATTTAATTCTTATATGTAATGAAAGAATATAATAGATTAGAATGTGGGTAAAACGTCACCTAACAAATGTAGCTTACATAGTACTTAAAAGGAGAGTCTGTCTAATTTAAAAAAAAAAACTATATCTAATCCTATGGACGAAGTGATAGATGAATGATTAGATAGATAGATAGATAGATAGATAGATAGATAGATAGATAGATGATAGATAGATTAGAGAGAGAGAGAGAGAGAGAGAGAGAGAGAGAGAGATTGTACACATCAGGTAGTTCCAAAGTCTCTAGTTGAGTTATCTATATTGAGCATCTGTTTCAAAAAAATTATATATGGGATATGCGTGCCTCTTACAGAGCACAGAGATGTCTTGGGAAGACACCAGTCCAAGACTAGGATTGCTAGGAGGCAACACTAGCAATATTCGAGATCTGAGGCGGTTCGGGTCTGAGGTGGTCTGACGTGAAGTGAGATGGCTCCAAGGCTTCAGAACCGTCCAGAGCATACATGCCAACTGAGAATTACATTTCATGTATTTAAAGAATGGGCTCTGGCCTACCAAAGCTTATGCCATAATACATTTATCTGTCTTCAAGATGTGGTAGAACTCTTTGCTGTCTTTGTTGCTATAGCTACCCTGCTGGAATCTGACAGTTATTTTATTTTATTTAACATACTGTATCTTGCTGTTCTTCCAAACAACTCAGAGCAACATATTTGGATTTATCCCATTTTTCTCCTTACATCAATGCTTTGAGGTAGACTACGCTGAAAGAATGAGACTTGTCTCTGCCGTTCATCATATTCATCACTCTCTCCGCTGTACCACACTGGATCTAACATCATCCCCGCTACACAGTCATAAAGATCTAGATTTATAGGAACGTAGTGGGGCCAAGAGATAAAATCATCTAGAAAACCCCACTTCAGTATGTGCAATGATATTGTTTTTACAATCTGTCCCTAATTAAAATGAAAGTAAAATGAGTTTAAAATACTCCCTGTTCTCTGTTTTATTTTCATGCTAACATCTGAAAGAAAGTTGCTCGGAAGTAATTTAATTGTCTGCCAGGGCTTTCTTGTTTACATGTACAAAGCCTGTAACAAATTTGGATGCAATGCCAGGCAGGCAGTCGCCTATCCCCCTGTGATGCACATGAAAAGCTGCAGAAAGACAACATAAAACTGCACCGTGCCATCTGACTTATTTGTTCTTGGCCAATTTTACAATGAGTTAAACTGGGAAATGGTGTTATATTTCTTCAAACTTAAAACATTTAATTTTTCAAAGATAAAACACAAACAATTCAACAATACAACATACAACATTAAAATGGACTTCTAGATTTCTGAAACAAAAATATCTACATTTTCTTAATGCTTTTTCATGATAAGACTAATAAAAAACAAAACAAAATAGTGAGTGAATTTCCCAATTTCCCTACCTTTATCAATTGTTTTTCTTCCAATTTAATCGCTGAATCCGCATGCAGATATGTCCTTCCCTTCTCTCTCTTTTAAAAAACCAATCAAAGGTTTCCATTCCTCGGTGAACCCAGTTATTGTTTTATCTCTTATTATCGCAGTGAGTTTTGCCATTTCCGCCAGCTCTGTAATCTTCAACAGCCATTCCTCCTCTGTTGGTACTTTCGCAGTCTTCCAATTCTGGGCATATATTAATCTTGCTGCCGTTATCATGTATAAGAATAAAGTCTCATAGCCTTGCGTCAACTGTTTGTATATTATCCCCAACAAAAAGTACTCTGGACGTAGTTGTATTTTAATCTTCAGTACATTTTGCATCACCTCATGCATTTGTACCCAAAAGGATTTCGCTTTTTTACATGTCCACCATAAATGATAAAAAGTTGCTTCCTGTTCTTCACATTTCCAGCACCTTCCCGATGTCCCTTTATACATTTTTGTCCTTTTTGAAGGAGATATATACCATCTATACATCATTTTATAAAAGTTTTCTTTCAATCTGGCACACAGTGTAAATTTCAAGCCTCTCAACCACATATTCTCCCACTGATCCATAGTAATGTTATAACCAAAATTTTGAGCCCACTTTATCATACAATCTTTTATTTGTTCATCTTCAGTCTCATACTTTAACAAAAGTTTATATGTCTTTGAAATAACATGATCATCATTTGTACATAAAACTTTCTCAAATTCAGATTTTGTACATTTAAAACCCCATTTTTTTATCTATCTTAAACCTTTCCATCATTTGTAAATATGAGAACCACTGGCAAACATTTCCTTCACTCACTAAATCCTCTCTTGATTTCATTTTAACATCTCCTATTATTTTTTAAATTTCATTGTACCTCAACCATTTATTCGTACTTGCCAGTTATATTTCTATCGACACCTGATTTTAAAACACACACACATGTACACTGTGTTTGTTTGTTTGTTTGTTTGTTTTTAAAAAGCGGGTGGGGAAAATTCTCTACCAAGTAAAGTCAAATTTTGCAGCCATGAGAGTAAAAAAGAAAAAGTAATA
This sequence comes from Anniella stebbinsi, assembly GCA_029215795.1. Classification (NCBI taxonomy): domain Eukaryota; kingdom Metazoa; phylum Chordata; class Lepidosauria; order Squamata; family Anniellidae; genus Anniella; species Anniella stebbinsi. The sequence continues at coordinate 113,533,383 of JARDYH010000003.1, read as the reverse complement.
GAAAACAAAAGGAAAGCTGAGTTTCTGGGGGATGCCAAGCTGTGTGTTGAATTTTAGAATCCTGCAATTTTTCCTGTGCTTGTCTGGGATTTATGCTGCTCTGTTTTTGCAGAAATTGCTTCTGCCCCCCCCCCTTTCAGGTTTCTAACATTTAAAAAGATGATAGAAAGAAGAATGCTCATCCCAGGCATTCATGCTAAACAAACAGCAGTTTATATTGCAGATGTATAGATTTCCACAGGAAGGGCAGGAAAATTAGCCCAGTGTACTTCACAGCCCACAAAGGTCCACTCTGTTTTCTGTGAGGATCAGTTGGGGTTTGCTTGGACACAGGCACTCCAGGTCTGGGCTATGACGAGTGGGAGAAATCGGGAGTCTTATTTCCTACTGTAGCCCTAACTAGGCATTTCATCCAATTGCAAGGCAGCAGGTAGCCATGTGCCCTCTTTTCCATAGGACAGTCCTCTGTTTGAAGGGCTGCCAGAGGACTGGTCTCCATTTTGAAAGCAGCCTCTATTTCAAAGTGGGGGGATTTCACCCCACAGAACCAAACAAGTTTTATTTAAACAAAGGATCCCTCGACAAAGCTCTCTCAGGCTGTGGCCTCTCTCTCCTCAGGCTGCAAAACATGGGTGTTGCCCTCGTTACTCCCTGGTTACTCTCAGGAGGCACAAATCCAGACCAAATCCAGTATTTCTTTCATAGTGTTGCACCTTCTATTTGAAGGGCTGTTCTGTCCAGGCTCCGGTTTAAAGATAAAGAACCATCAGAAGGGAGAGCAAGAGGGGCCTTGAAGTTGCACCTGAATAGCGGACCGATCCAGCACACAGGTCACCATGCCACAGTCTTCCACGCTACGTATGGTGAGATGTACTACATTTCTATTTAAATTCTAAGTATTACAAAATTTACATTTATACATGTAAATTAGTATATGCAAATTTTATGCAAATGTATCTCCTCTTTTTTTGGTTATCCACAAGTCTTCACCATAGCAGCAGGGCCTCGGACAGGTGAAAGGTAAGCGCTTGGGCTTACATTCTACCTTGGCATTGGCTAGCTGAGAGATCAGGGACAATACTTGTAAAATGAAGTCAAAGAGGGGAATGTCCAGTAAGAATGACTTTGGGGAAATATGGAGTCCCCTTTTGGAATATGTATTAAGATCAGGGAAGGGACAAAAACCTTCAAAAGAGTCGATAAATTTCTGGATAGATGAAGAATGATTAAGAGGAGGTCTCATGGGGTGGGGGTGCACGGGGGGATTGTAGAGGATTATGTATGTTTTTATGTTGTTATTATGTTGAAATCAATAAAAATTATTTCAAAAAAAAAAAAGAGATCAGGGACAATACTGGCAGGCAGATGTGATGCAGTCTGGTGGAGTGCACGCTCCATTCTTAACCTCCACCTTGGCGCCTTGAAGCTTGGGTAGAGGGGGACAGATCTGAATTCTTGTGTGGGGGATTGTGTGGAATGGAGCTGAGTGGCCCTTCAGATCCCTGCACTAGACAAACCGTAGGGACATAGGAAGCTGCCTGATACTTAGTCCATCTAGCCCAGTATTGTCAACACTGACTGGCAACAGCTCTCTAGTTTCAGGCAGGATGCTTTCCTCACCTTACCTGGAGATGCCGGGGATCGAACCTAGGACCGGAAACTTCAACTAGTTCAAAATATGGCAGCCTGGTTGGTCACCGGTACACCTAGGGGTGACCATATCACACCAGCTTTAAAATAACTTCACTGGCTGCCAATTACTTTCTGGGCAAAGTACAAAGTGTTGGTTATCACCTTTAAAGCCCTACATGGTTTGGGTCCAGGTTACCTGCGGGATTGCCTTCTCCCGTACAATCCGCCCCGCATGCTCAGGTCCTCTGAGAAGAATTTGCGACAGTCAGCCAAAACTAGGCTGACAACTGTTACCCAGAGGACCTTCACTTCTGCTGCTCCCAGACTCTGGAATGGCCTGCCGGGGGAGATTCGACAAATTAGCAGTCTTCTGGAATTTAAGAGAGCCATAAAGACCTATCTCTTCCAGCAGGCCTACCCAGTTGAATTTTAAGAGTTTTATTGGTGTTTTAATAATGTAGTAGTTTTATGTGCTTTTAATCAGTTTTATGTATTTTATATTTGATGTTGTTCCCTCCAGAGGGAGAGGCGGGTAAGAAATAAAAGTATTATTAGTATTAGTATTAGTATTAATCTTATTATTAGGACCTTCTGAATGCAAATCAGTTGCTCTGCCATTGAGCCACAGCCCCCTCCCGTTAACCTAGTCAGTACATGGCACAAGTGAAAATGAGCCACAGCCCCCTCCCGTTAATCTAGTCAGTACATGGCACAAGTAAAAATGAACCAAAGACTTTTCCTGTCTCAGCTCACATGCTTCCACACAGCACCGCAACCCGTTCTGAAAGGCGTTAAGTTTCAATCCCATTTTTTTCTTTTTTTAAAAAACGTTGAGATGCTGCTTAAGCCCTAGAAAAGAAGTTTAACTTAGACCCGCATGCTCTGAAAATATTCTATTTATATTAAAAACAATGACTCCACTAGCTTAGATGGCACTCTAAATATATAGAACATGAGGCCGGCAAGCTTCGGAGACACTTTTAGACCAAGTCTCGCCTGATTCAGTTTTTATTTTTTATTTTATTCCTTGCTAAAACTGGATAATGTAGCTAGAACTCCAATAGGTCTCCAGAGGATTTTGCCTTCTTAGCTCGTTTTGCCCATCTGAAGTGCTTTCCTGGGTCTGTCTCTCTCTCTCTCTCTCTCTCTCTGTGTGTGTGTCTGTGTGTGTCCTGCACAACTTACTTACTTCCTTCCACCTCGGTCCTTCTGTGCTCCCCTGGGGCTGCCTGTGATAGACTTAGCCAGGAATCATGCACTTCTGCCCTAGAAGCACAGATAACAGTTTCCTCCCTCGGCATCTAGTCAGGGGAGGATGTAAGCCCCAAATGGTAATCTTAAACAATACTGCTATTCATTGTTTTGCAGTTCTGGGAAATATGTTTAAGTTCAGCTTGCTAAATTAGCTGCTGCTTGAGTAACCCACAGCTGCTGCATATCTGTCCCACCGCACTGCCCCCCAATGCAGCAAATCCTCATTACAGGCGATTAGTCTTTCAACATATGGGCCTTCCATTATGTTTGTTGGCCTGTTGCTATGAATGTATGTATAAATACAGAAACAGTTTTGCTCCTGCAGGTCATCACTCTTGAAAATACATTAAAGACAGTGATTGCAGTAGCCCACATGGAACGGCGGTACTGCAAGAGACAGAACAGGTGAAAACTTGTTTTTTAAAAGTATTTTTGTTGTATTTGTTTTAAGAGTGTTGAGGTGCATCGAGTGTTGAGGTGCCCAATCTTCCCAAGGGTTATGCACATGGATAACTTTGCCTCACATGCATCAGTTGGCTTGGGCCCAAGCCAAGGAGCATGCACATCCTCTTATCTACCTACATCTATCATTCTCAGAGTTTGTAAGGCAAAACCACCTACAGGAGGCTCATGCTGGCCAGGGCGATGCAGAATTTCCTCCTTTTTCCTTTGTGCCTTGAGGGGATCATCAAGGCAGGGAGTGGGGGGTAGGCTGCATGGCGTTCCCCACCAAGCTGGCGTCTGCCTGAGAGGGCTCTTTGGGTAATTCTATAAGGTGCAAGCCTATGCATGTTTGCACAGAAAAAGTCCTACAACTCCCAGCATTCCCCAGCCAGTCATGATGGCTGGGGGATGCTGGGAGTTGTAGGATGTTTTTCTGTCTAAACATGCATCTCTAAGCTGAATTGTTTTGGTGTTTATACCAATTTTTCATCTTGGGCATTGTCATTTGTTGAGGGTGCTGCTGAGCATTCTTTTAGGGAACTCTAGTCCAGTAGTTTACAAATGGCAGTCTGCAGAATCTTTAGAAACCTATCCAGGTTTCCTCAGTGAAAAGCTGAATAATGGCAGGAAGCATACCTGAAAGATACAGCTGGCCCACTGCAACATACAGTCATAGGAGAGTGTTCTCTAGGGTGTACTTTGAGTTCAGATGAGGCACCACGAAGGCCCAATAGTCCTTGCTAGCCCTCCATAGGAGTGTGTGCCCTCTAACACTTTTTCATCCCAGAAACACCTGCAATGCACAGGAGGTCCTCAGTGGACAAATTGATGCAGAACGGAGTCCATGAAGGGGAAAGTGTGACAATCACGGCCCTTGTCCACCTCGCTAATCTCCACAGTTTCATGAGAATGACTGCAAAACTGTTATTCTAGTGGAAGCTTTAATATGTTCCACAATTTAAGTCTCATAATTCTAATTTATGTATTTATTTAAATAGCTTAAAGCTTAGATAAATAGCCCTCTTAACTAGGCTAATGTCAGGGCCAGCCAAGACTTGGAGGGGAAAGTATCCCATGACTGGGATGCAACAGCCGAAAAGTCTCTCTCTCTCTCTCTCTCTCTCTCTCTCACACACACACACACACACACACTCACACTCACACACACATACACACACACCCCTCTGCATAATGTTCAGCACCCAACAGTGGGAAGAGGAGAGCACCCTTGGCAGATCTCAGTACTCAGGCAAGTATATGCAGGGAAAGGAGCTCCCTCAAATACCAAGGTCCCAAGCCATTTATGGCTTTAAACGTCATTACTAACATCTTGGACCCAGCAGCATTTTGACAGCCAGTGCAGGTCCTTTAAAGCCGGTGTTACGTGGTTTCTGTATGTTGATGTTACTGCCCAACAGCAGTAAAGCCACTCCATTCTGCACTAGCTGCAGCTTCCATATCACCCTCAAGGGCAGCCCCATGTAGAATGCTTGGCAGTACTATAATGTTACTATAATCCGATGGTTGGAGGTGAGCTGCATGTGATGGTCAAAAGAACATCAAAGCAGTCAGGGAAGAGGAATAAGAGTGCAAAAAAGGAAACAGAGAAACTTCAGTTGTTTACCGGAGCTGAATACAGGAGCTGAATTTAGTCATACTGAGCATGTTAGGGGCTATTGTTTAATGAACGCTGTTAATTTGTTTAGGTTTTCAATAATAATGTGAAAATTCTTTGGTAAGAACTCTCTGCATCTCTTGAATGTCTGAAATGGAATCACCATCTTTCATTCTTATATACGAATACCAATCCCTACACCCTTGACCCTTGTGTAAGCAAAATGGTACCACCCACACACCAGAGGGAGATAATAGCAGACACAAGAGAACCCCAAGGTTTGCAGAAGTACCACATGTCTTGACGTGGGGAGCCCTAAAGGGGAGGTGCCCCAAAAACAGCTAACTGAGGACTGGTCATGTTCAGGGGGCACAGAATGCTGATTGGCTGTTGTGGAAGAGGAGGGGGTGGATAGAAAACTGGAAGGAGGGGTAGAGTCCTGTAAAAGGACATGGGTGCCTGGAACCCTGAACTCAACGGTGCAGAGCAAAGACGAGAGCTTAGGGGACAAAGTGCAGCACCTTGCAGTTGAACAACCCCCCCCTCCCCAAATGACCACCCAAGTGAGCGGCACCAAAGCCCACTTCAAATAACTTTAAAATGCAAAACGCACTTGCTCAGAATATAGCAGTTTTTGTTGTTGTATTGTTCTAACAAATCAGGAACGTAGACGCAATTATAAAGCATGGAGCGGTGGCTGTGGGCTGAAGAGAAATATTAGTTGCGTTCTTCACAACTGAAGTCATCCACATGGCCGTCTAAAAGAGGACCCCATAGGACCATTAAGGGGTCATTCTTATGCATGTTTAGACAGAAAATAGTCCCACCCAGCATTCTCCAACCAGCCATGCTAGGAGCTGTAAGCCTTTTTTGTCTAATCCTACATAGGGTTGTGCCCTAAATACAGGATTTAGAATTGTCTAACCACATCACATGCCTGAACTTCATGGCAATATCCTTAGCCAGCATTTGGAAATTCGGACAGAAATCTAAAACAATAAAAAACAGCTGATGAATAACTATACTTTCCCTTTTGTGTTTTTTTTTTTTTTGTCAACTGCTGCCAGCACTTCTATGCAAGGAAATGAGTTTTGTTAATTCTCCCATACTGAGGTGACATAGGAGAAATAGAAGGACAAACACATGTTTTGGAATCTTTTTCTTTTTTTGCACTTTGAAACCAGTCCAACCTATCAGAGGCTAAATGGTTTCCTCAGCTTTTCTCCCGAAATCAGTTTGAATATTCTTGGCAAGCTCTGTTTCTATGCATGGTGGACAGCTGTGATTCTAGTGGGGATTCCCTCCACAATTCTTCCTTGACTGTCCCTGTCTTGTGCATATGTGTTCCTTCCCTCTCTGTCTGCCTCGCAGTTAATTACTTTACCAGACGAGTCTACAGTCTGAAGAAAACAGACCATCCATATTCTTGGAAGCAACAATACTAAAATGTAGGGGAGGTAAAAGTAATTTCCTTCAAAGCATGCCTCCCCATTTCCGGTAACAGAAAGCACAGATTCGTAAGAGACTACCACTCAATTCTCACATCTATACTTGACGTACCAAAAAATAAAAAAATCTCTTCTTGGCATTTTCACAGGGTGAACACTTCTTCTAAATATACCCCTCCCTCTTTCCCAGTGCGACTGAATGTAGATCTTCAGGATGTGGTGCATCCTAGATGCCACCATGTGGGGAAGCTTGTGGAAAAATTGATTGCATATACAAAAGACAGATAACAGCCACATCAAAGATGAGAATTTTGCAAGTCAGAGCCAACCACCATTTACATACAAACATATGCAAAGCTTTGACTTTTAAAAATAATAATAAAAAAATGAAAAGCAGATTTGGGATTTGAGCTAGGTAATTATTGGAAGGCCATATTAAAAACTAGCACATTTCAGGTTCACCACATCTTTACAATAGAATAATAGAATAGTAGAGTTGGAAGGGGCCTATAAGCCAATTGAGTCCAACCCCCTGCTCAATGCAGGAATCCACCTTAAAGCATCCCTGACAGATGGTTGTCCAGCTGCCTCTTGAATGCCTCTAATGTGGGAGAGCCCACGGCCTCCCTAGGTAATTGGTTCCATTGTAGTATTGCTCTAACAGTCAGGAAGTTTTTCCTGATGTCCAGCTGGAATCTGACTTCCTGTAACTTGAGCCCATAATTTCGTGTCCTGCACTCTGGGTTGATCGAGAAGAGATCCTGGCCCTCCCTTCAATCTTCTCTTCTCCAAGCTAAACATGCCCAGTTCTTTCAATCCCTCCTCACAGGACTTTGTTTCCAGACCCCTGATCATCCTTGTTGCCCTCCTCTGAACACGCTCTAGATTGTCTGCATCCTTCTTGAAGTGCGGTGCCCAGAACACGCAATACTCAAGATAGGGCCTAACCAGTGCCGAATTCAGGAGAACCTGTACCTCGCGCGATTTGGAAGCTATACTTCTATTAATACAGCCCAAAATAGCATTTGCTATTTTTACAGCCATATCACACTGTTGGCTCATTTTCAGCTTGTGATCTACAACAATTCCAAGATCCTTCTCGCTTGTAGTATTGATTAGCCAAGTATCCCCCATCTTGTAACTGTGCATTTGGTTTCTTTTTCCTAGGTGTAGAACTTGGCATTTATTCCTATTAAATTACATTCTGTTGTTTTCAGCCCAGCGCTCCAGTCTATCAAGATCACTTTGGAGTTTGTTTCTGTCTTCCAGGGTATTACCAATCACACCCAATTTTGTGTCATCTGCAAATTTGATAAGCATTCCCTGCACCCCCTCGTCCAAATCATTAATAAAATTGTCGAAGAGCACTGGGCCCAGGACTGAGCCCTGCGGAACCCTGCTCATTAACTCCCCCCAGTGTTAAAAGGTACCACTGATAAGCACTCTTTGAGTCTGATTCTGTAGCCAACTGTGTATCCACCTATTAGTTGTTCCATCTAGCCCACTTTCCACTAGTTTGTGAATCAGAATGCCATGGGGCACTTTGTCAAAAGCTTTGCTGATATCAAGATATACTAGGGATGTGCACGGCCGAAATTATCATATTGTATCATTATCGGAAATTCCAATATAAAAAAATTTCAGATCCGATCATATCGGGGGGTACCTGGATTTGATCGGATCGGAAATCTGATAAATACCGGACGTTCTGATACGATAACAGTGTTTTCCCCATAAGTTTGCATTGGGGGAAAGAAAGCTTTCCCCCAATGCAAGTCTATGGGGAAAACACTGGGCCGGCACTCCTTCCCTCCCCCCACTCACCCTCCCTCCCCCCACTTGCGCTTCTTACCCGCCGACGCCACTGTCGCCGAAGCCAATGCCGGTCCATAGTACTGCTAAACAGGCTTTGCAGCCTGTTCGTCAGTACAGAGAGGCGCCAAGTGATGACTTGGCGCCTCTCTGTACTGACGATCAGGCTGCAAAGCCTGTTTAGCAGTACTACGGACCAGCGCCGGCGGCAGGGAAGGCCACAGGTAAGGAGTGCGATGGGGGAGGGAGAGGTCCCCCCTTACCTGCAGCCTTCCGGGCTGCCGTCCGCTGCTCCAGACCACTGAGAACTAGGCTTTGTGGCTTAGTTCTCAGTAGTGATGACACGCCAGGTGATGACGTCACCTGGACCGTCATCGCTCTACTGAGAACTAGGCCGCAAAGCCTAGTTCCCAGTAGTCCGGAATAGCGGAGGGCAGCGGACGGCAGCCTGGAAGGCCACAGGTAAGGAGCACGAGGGAGGGAGGGCCGGCCCTAAACTGGCGGTCCAATAACCCAATATGTCCGATAGTTATCGGACATATTGGTTTCGGATCGGATCAGATAGGGCCTCCTGGAATGTTTGTTATCGTTAATCAGATGTCTGATAATAACCTTATCGGATCGTTATCGGACATCAGAACGATACGATACACATCCCTAAGATATACTATATCCACATCATTCCCACAGTCCACAAGGGAGGTTACCCGATCAAAAAATGAGATCAGTCTGACAGGATTTGTTCTTAACAAATCCATGCTGGCTTCTAGTCATCACTGCATAATTTTCAAGGTGTTTACAGATTGACTTCTTTATAATCTGCTCCAAAATTTTCCCAGGGACAGATGTCAGACTGACTGGTCTGTAGTTTCCAGGTTCCGCCTTTTTGTCCTTTTTGAAGATAGGGACATTAGCCCTCCTCCAGTCGTCCAGCATTTCACCAGTCTTCCATGATTTTGCAAAGATAATAGACAGCGGTTCTGAGAACAGCCTTCCCCAACCTGGTGCCCTCCAGATATTTTGGACAACCCCCAGCATTCCTCACCATTGGCTATGTCAGATGGTGCCAATGGTAGTTGCTATCCAAAACATCTGCAGGGCACCAGGTTGGGGGAAGGCTGGCTTAGAAGCAGGACATTTACCATTGTGGCCCCAAACCTGGAATCTCCGTTCAGAAAACATTAGGCAATCTACCTGCTTGTTTTAGAAAGGCTATGAGTTGTCATTTAGTTAATTTCAGCATTTGGAGGACGTATCCTGGGCTTTGCTGTTTATCTTTAATTGTTTTATTTTCATGAATGCATTTCTGGGGTTTTTTGGTAGGTTTGGAAAAGGGATATAGAAATATATCAAATACAAAATCATAATAAAGCCCAATACTTCCTGCATCTCTTTTAGCAAATTTTAAAGGCTCACTGTAAGATGACATTTTTTTAAAAAAACAAAATTATTTTCCTATGTGAAGACAGCATTTTCCAGCAGAGCTGCTAATAAAAACTTGATTTTCCTTAGAAATCACTATAAAATGTGTGTTTCTTGTGCTGTGGTTTTTTTAAAGAAAGATGTGAAAACAAATTCAGATAAATCTCTTCCCTAAAGCAGGCCACAGAGCTTAGAAATCCCTGAGATGTTAAAAGGAAACATTGCCCAAGTGTGGCGGCGCATGAAGCAAACCCAAGTTTAACCCCCCCCCCCAATCCCTCAATCTAATGTCTGGCATTTTAAAAAGCTGGTTATTCCAATTAACAATGGTGTGCAAACTTGAAAAGAAATCAGGCAGTTTCTGTATTCCATGTGACGTTCGAACACATACAACCATGGCAGTCAGACACTGTAAAATTGTCTGTGGTGGGTTGTTGTTTTTTTACAGCTACTAACATTTCCATTCAAATGATCTGCCACATTTTGTGCCTCCAGGCTGCAAGAGCTGGAAGCTCACTGTTTTTCTTAGACATTGTTTCCTGAATTATGGATGAATTTGGAAATTCAACAGAAGTAAATTTGCTTCTATCAGAGACAACTTTGTGTGATTTGAAGTGTTCATTGGAATCTTTTCCTTCATTTGGAAGTCAGCATTGCCATATATCCAAAACATTTCTAGCCACCGATAATTTTGCCAACACTGATGATCTTTTAAATGTACAATGTGTTAAATCTAATTACACCAGGTGTGGGCAATGCTTAGTGCATGGAACCAATTTGGCCTATGCATACCTCCCATGACAGCTGGAGGCTTTTCTGTATGTATAGGCTACTTGTGCATAGAGTGAGATAGTTTCATCATTCTATGAGGCACACGGAGGCCATCCAGTCTAGGTTCCAGCCAGGACATTGCAATGTACTCAGCCCTACATAAGAGCTTTCTGAGGGTTGGCAAATGAGGGGAAGTTAAAAGACTCAATTGCAGGATCCCTTCCTGCAGGTACAGAGCTGTGCGAGAGGAGGGTTGTGTTGGAGGAGAAGCTTGAACAGGCTCAAGGTTTTCTTTGAAATGGAGTAGATCCATACGCAGAGCTTATTCAGTCCTGGAAACCACTCCAGAATTTGTTTCCTAGGCCGGTCTGGAAGGCCCGTTCTCTCAACAACTTGCAACAACAGCAACAGCATTTATTTTAGAGGGGTCTGAGGTGCACATATTATTTATGTTATGTTATTGTAACTTGATCCTTGATGAGTACATTTCAATTTGAATTTTGAGTTGTGTCCAATTGGTTTCACGCACGTTACCTTTAAGTAATCCTTACAACCACCTTTATTATCCCCATATTGCAGAGGGTAATTGAGGCAGAGGGTACACATCCAGTAAGTTCAAGGGCAAGATTCAAACCAGGAACTTCCTGATTCATCAACTCAGTTTCCCAGCCATTATGCTGGATCAGTTTTCCATTGTCTGGCTTCTCTGACTAGCTTAGATTTTGTGGGACATGAGCCCTTATTAACTGGGAGACCTCCATGCAGTATTTAACTTGTTCTTCATGTTGTCACAGAGTCCCTTTTTTAAAAAATAGAAGGTGCTGGTCATTAAAAAGTCCACATACTTAGTCAAAACTTTCCCACTTTTATCCCACATGCTGTTACTCTTAATACCTGGTGCATATTACCACAAGACTACTCCATGTGAACATGTTTGATCAAAGTATGAGAGAAGACAAAGTTTGCATTTGGATTTAATGCTAAATCATAGTTTTAGCAGTAAGGTTCACACACATCCCCCACCATACCAGCGCCTTCTCTTAATAAAGCCTTAAGGAAGAGAGCAGAGGCATTCACTTGTTTTGAATTACCCAGTTACTCATTTTTGTTCAAACAGAACTCTGGTTTGTGTTTACTATGGTTTAGGGACACAAACAAGGAAAATCAACCAGTTTCAAGTTGGCCTGCTTCTCTGACCCACAGTTAACACTAACCAGTTTGTCCCGATTCAGACATAACGGGTAACCACAATTTGTTGAAAACTGAAGCAAAACCTTGTCTCTTCCTCATGGTCAGGCCAGCAGAGGAGAGGGGAAACGTGCGAGTCCAGGGGCTTGTACACCTGTTATTAAATCATAGTTTAACGTTACATTCAAACCAAGCCAAAGGATCAGCTCTTTTTCCATGGCAAGAATTTCTGTGAGCATTTTAATATGTGCACTAGGGCAGTACACCCTATGAATGAGACATTTGTCTCTTCCTGTATTGATTTATTTATTTCATTTCTTGACCGTCCAATAGCCAAAGCTTTAGCATTGCTATTGTATCTGCTTCCTTCACTGATTTGGGAATGTCCTTGTTTGAAGAATCATTAAATAGAAAAACTGAAAATTCATCTGCAGAGATATCTACTATCTTAAAATACGGGTAACATATTCGGTCCACGACCCGAGACGATGGTGAGCATTGACTAAATGGCTTCCAATACCGCTCCATACTGTAATTATTTACAATTGAACTAGACGCCAAAGGCATAAGCTGGTTGCATTTAAAGTGCTCCTGAAGGTTTTCCAAAGGCATTGTGCTTAAGAAACTAGCCTCTGTGCACCTGGAGGCTTCCTCTTCCCCCCCCCCCACCGTCTACCTGCCCCCCACAATTGCTCTGCCCACCAGAACCAATTAAGTGCCCCCAAAGGATGAAATCAAGAGCTCTGCTGGCTCTGCTCTGCTCCTTTCCCTGAATAAACTGCTGCTATGCAACTGCTGTACACAGGGATGAGTTGTACTCTTTTATCAGCTGTTTACCGAAAGTCTCACAGAAGCCTACTGGTCTGTCAACCAGTCAAGAAAGAACTGTGGAGTCTTAGCTCCTCTTTAAAGTAGTATTTTCTTTACATGCTTTGATGTTGGGAGGCATTAAGCTGTGTGTAATGCTCGGGGGTTAAGGTGATGAAATCTTTGCCCTGACCAACAGGCGGGCAACTTATGAATAAGCAGGGAAGAAGGCAGCGGCTGAAAAACTAACAGAGGAGAAGGCAAGATCAAGCCGAGGAAAAAGACTAAACCTAAAGATATATAAGTGCAGCAGGTTGAGCCTGGTAAAGACTCACAGACCTGATTCGCACGTAACGGCAGGCCACCAAGTGTGAATTTCCCTGCAGGGCTTGCCATTTTGCATTTTTAAAATTCAAGCCGCTATGGGGACATGCTGTAGTTTGCCATTGCGAGCAAACCTGTAGGTATAGTTATTTTGTTGCAAGGTAGCATAGAGTTTAACCTTGTAAGATTTGTATTTTTATAAACTACTTTTAAAAGGGGGAAAAAACCCACCCTGAAGTTAATGTTAACGTAAATCATTCCAGGCTATCCTCTTATCTTTAAGCACCCTAACCAAACCTGTAGTAAATGCAGGTTGCTTACCTGTAACTGTAGTTCTTCGAGTGGTCATCTGTGCAGTCACACATATGGGCTCGCGCCGACGCCGAGCCTACTTCCGGGAAACTTCAATAGCTAGATAGAGTTTTGGCGGGAACCCCTCCCCCCACCATCCTACCGCGCATGCTCAGGGTTCCCGCTCTAACTTACCTCAGTTCTCTGAGACCGCTTGGCCTCGCAACTAAGGCATTAAGTATACCAATTTAAACAAGAGCATGGCGAAACAACTTGACGTCACAACAGCGATGCCAAGAGGGGACGGTGGGTGGGTTGTGTGACTGCACAGATGACCACTCGAAGAACTACAGTTACAGGTAAGCAACCTGCATTTCTTCTTCGTGGTCTCTGTGCATCACACATATGGGCGAATAACAAGCAAAGACTTACCGGAGGTGGGTAGGCACGCTGCTTGATCATTGGCAAATCGAGGAGAGGACCGCTCTACCAAAGGAGGAGTCCTGTCGAGCTCTTACATCGAGGCGATAATGCTTAACAAATGTTGAAGCATTAGCCCAGGTGGCTGCCTTGCAGATATCAGTCAGCGAAGCCCCATGGAGCAACGCCGAAGAAGTTGCTTGCGCCCTAGCAGAATGTGCCGTCAGATGAAAAGGCGGGTCCCGCTTTGCTATCTGGTAGGCCAGTGCAATGGTGTCCACAACCCACTTGGATATGCGTTGCGGTGAAACAGGCAGTCCTTTAGCCGCTCCTCCATAACAGACAAACAACTTGCGAGATTTCCTAAAAGTCTCAGTTCTTGACTTATAGAAGGCTAGCGACCTTCTGACATCTAAAGCATGCAACGTCGCAGATAACGGGTCTGACGAAGGTTTGAAGAATGTGGGTAAAACAATGTCCTGGTTCACGTGGAACATTGAGGAAACTTTAGGAATAAACGTCGGGTCTGGCCTCAGAACTACCTTATCCCGAAAAAACTGTAAGTAGGGAGGGTCTATTAGTAATGCTGCCAATTCAGCCACACGTCTTGCGGACGTTATAGCCACCAGGAAAAGAGTTTTAAGTGTTAACAACCGAATATCTATCGTGGCTAACGGTTCAAAAGGCTTTGATGTGAGGGCGGTGAGAACTACTGAGAGGCTCCACTGTGGAACTACTGGGCGGATAGTTGGGAACAAATTATTTAAACCTTTCAAAAAAGCTCTCGCCATGGGATGTGTAAACACTGAAAAACCGTCCACTAACCCATGGTTGGCCGCAATGGCAGACAGGTACACACGGATGGATGCCGGCTTTAGTCCCAACGAGTGCAAAGAATAAAGGAAGGAAACAATGTTAGGTAAGTCTGCTGTCAAGGGATCAAAGGCATTGAGCAGCGCATAATCCTGGAAACGTTTCCATTTTCTATTGCATGACCGTCTGGTAGAGGGCTTGCGGGCGGCCTCTAAAATAGATTTCACTCCTTCCGATAAAGCAAGGTCTTTCCAAGACGCCGGATTCTCCACGCCGTTAGATGTAGATCGTGGATATCGGGGTGCAGAATTCTGCCCTTCTCCCGGGACAGGAGGTAGGGAATGCGTGGTAGATGCCAAACCTCTGATCTCGCTAGTCTGAGTAGCGGCGTGAACCACGGTTGCCTTGGCCACCACGGCGCTATCATTATAGCATCTGCATTGCTGCGCCTGATATTGGCTACTGACAAGGCAAGCATGGGGAACGGAGGGAAGATATAAAGAAGTCCCTTCGACCAGTCCCATTGCATGGCGTCCCCCAACGATGCGTTTCCTATGCCTGCTCTTGAGCAGAATGCTGGACACACTGCGTTCGCCGCTGTAGCAAACAGGTCGATGCTGGGGAACCCCCAACGAGCAAACAGACGGTCCAGGATATGCGGGGATAGCTCCCATTCGTGGGTTTCGCTGAACGACCTGCTTAAGTCGTCCGCTCTGGCATTCTCCGTTCCCGCAATATGTAGTGCAGATAGTAGCATATTGTGGGAAATTGCCCATTGCAGAATGTCCATTACAAGACGAAGGAGGTGCTGTGACTGCGTCCCGCCCTCCTTGTTCAAGTACCAGACTACTGTGGTATTGTCGGTTAGAATCCGGACATGGTGTCCCTGCAGGTGAGGGGAGAAAGCCCGAAGGGCTTTCTTTACCGCCAAAAGCTCTAACATGTTTATATGAAGGCGGGCTTCTGAAGGTGACCATCTTCCTTGCGTTACCAGATTGCCATGGTGAGCACCCCAACCTGCTAGTGACGCATCGGTTGTGACTATGCGAGATGGCGCTCGAGCGACAAACGGCATTCCTCGAGACAGATTGCGATCGTCCGCCCACCATCGGAGCGAGCTTCTTACAGACAGCGGTACAGTAAGTATTAACTTGCGCGGGTTCTGCAGAGGGGAGTAATGCTTGAGCAAGAACTGTTGGAGAGGCCGCATGCGCAGTCTTGCCCAACGTACGACGAACACGCTCGCCGCCATCAACCCCAGTAGCCTTAAAATCTGGAAAGCCGAGATTTGGAACTTTGACCTGTGCCTTATTGCAAGTTGGCGTAGGACCATTGCCCTGTCTGCTGGAAGAAACGCTCTTCCCATGGCGGAATCTAGGGTAACTCCTATGAACTGTATTCGACGTGCTGGCTGGGTGATTGACTTGTTGTAATTTATTTGCAGCCCAAGCGACGAGAAAAGAGTGACAACCTCGTGGACGTCGATTAGTGCCTGTCGTCTGGAGGCAGAGACGATTAGCCAATCGTCCAGGTAAGGGTATACTTCGATGTTGTTTGACCGAAGGTGAGCGCAAACCGCCGACATGCACTTGGTGAACACTCTTGGCGCAGACTTTAGCCCGAAGGGTAGGACGGAGAACTGGTACGCTTGGTGTCCTATGATAAACCGGAGGTAAGGCCGGTATGAGGGATGAATAGCGATGTGGAAATACGCATCCTTTAAGTCTATTAGCGTGAACCAGCTGCCCTCTCTTAACATGGGAAGAACTGACGCCAGGGTAACCATTCGAAATTTTCTGGTTCGTATGAACTTGTTTAAAGCTCTGAGATCCATAATGGGACGAAGGCCCCCGTCCCTTTTTGGCACCGTAAAATACCGAGAGTAAAACCCGGAATGGAGACGGTTTGGTTTCACCTTTGTGATAGCCCCTTTGCGAAGCAGTTTGGTGGTTTCCTGTGCTAGAACTAATGAGGGTGGTGTGGATTTTATGGTACCAAGTGGAGGGAGGACTTCGAACTCCATTTTGTAACCCTCCGCAATGATGTTTAACACCCAAGCATCCGATGTTATGGACGCCCAGGCATGCAGAAAGGGTTGAAGTCTGTGCGCTGGGTCTCCGTGCGCTGAGGGCGTCAAGTCAAAGACGACGCTTGTGTGACAACGGCTGTTTATTGCGCTGCTGGAAACGGCCCGTGGCCTTACGTTGTTGGTACGCTCTAGACGTCTCCGGCTGATAACGCTGACCTCTATCCTGCTGGTTCTGCGGCTTGTACGGTACAGGCCTGTACCATTTACGCTGCCTATAAGGCTGCTGAGTCGGTTGGGAACTCATCTTCTTCGCCGTCATTCTGGCTTTGTGCAGGGTATCCATAGCTGCATCTGTTTCAGAATTGAAGAGACCCTCCCCGTCAAAGGGAAGATCTTCGATGCGGTTTTTGGTTTCTTGAGGTAGCGTAGTCGAACGTAGCCACGCGTGGCGACGCAATGCCACTGCCCCAACCATTGCCTTGGAAAGACAGTCAGTGAGGTGGCGGGCTGTCGTCAGTTCTTGTTTCGACAACCTGATGGCCTCTGCCTGAAAGACGCGAGCCAGATCTCGCTGGTCGTCCGGGAGGTAGTCAGTCAGGGACGATACCTTCTCCCAGAGAAACAACTGATAGCGCGCCATTAAAGCCATATAATTGTTAACTTTGACGCCCAACGATGCAGATGCATAAATGCGGCGTCCATAAGCATCTAATTTCCTGCCCTCCTTATCCGTGGGGGCGGAATGTGTACGACCCGACCTGCTCTGCGACGCCTCCACCACAACTGAGTTCGGCTTCGGGTGCTGGAATAGACATGGAGCCTGAGCTTGCTTGACTTTATAAATCGCGTCTAAGCGCTTTGACGTCGGGCCAACCGTAGCAGGGTGCTCCCAAGATTGTTTCAAGGTCTTTAGGAGGGCCTTCACCATTGGCATGGATAATTGAGGGGACGGCTCCGTATACATGACATTGTAAATGCCATCGTCTGAGTCCTCCGTGGGTTGTTCACAGTCTATATTGAGCGACTGAGCAAGCCGCAACATTTGTTCCGCAAAACTCCCCATCTCCATCGTGGGGGAAGCTCTTTCCTCTGTGCCGACTGTGTCCAAAGGAGACGGCTCCGACGGGCGAGGAGATGGTGCCGACGACGAGTCTGAAACGTAGTCCTCGAAGGACTGTGACGGCTGTCGACGTCGAACCGATGACCGATTCCGATCCGGCAATACAGCCGGGGTCGAAAGCTCCCGACTCCGATGTGGGTGTTGGGTCAACGAAGACGTTCGACGCGGAGGGACCGGCAGCGGAGACTGCGACTCTCGACGTCGAACCGGAGACTGGATGCCTTGGAGTCGACGCCCCGTGTATGGATCAAACCGATACCGGCTGTGATCAGACGGGCGCGAGCGGTCAGAGCAGATCTCCCATTCCCGTGACCTCGACCGCGATCGAGACACCGACATCGATGACCTTTGTCGAGAGCGACGCGCTCGACGTCGATGGGCATCACCCTGATGAACGGGCTGCGGCGGCTCCGTCGGTAGCGATCGCTCGGTATCCGATGCAATGAGAATAGGTCCCGGAGATGGCAACGAGCGCGAAGGCGACAGGGTGGTTGGTTGCTGCACCGGCACTATTGGAGTTGGTGGAGTACGAAGCAGAGACGAAACAGAAGATGTGCGCCTTTTCGATGTCGATGCTGCTGGGGAGGGCTCTGCGCGCAGAGAAGACTGCGAGGTCGACCCTATCGACAACGTGCGTTGCCTCGATGCCGAAGATTGCGTCGGTAGCGAGGCGGATTTGTGCACCATCGCTACAACTTTGACCGTAGAGGACGGTACCGACGCCGGACGCGCCATTGACTTTTTCGCCGCCGACGGTTTTGAAGATGGACGCGTCTTCGCTGCCGAAGGAGCCGCTTTCGAAGACTTAGATTTTTTTGTCTTCTTAGCAGGTGGAGGAGATGAAGAGGGTGAAAACCCTGATAACGATATGGGTCTCCCCCAGGCAAAAGAGGCAGAGAGAATGGCCGTCGGTGAGGGCAATCTTGGCCCTACACCGGGAACACCGCCTGAAGAGAGCGGATTGCGCCATAAGATGGCGGTCCTTAGAAAATAAAACTACTCTCCAAAGAGAGATCACTAACTAACTAGATATCTACTTAATTAACTTTTTTTTTTTTTTTAAACTAACTATGAATAGACAACACTAACTCTATCTAACTAATAACTAATAACTATTCTTCTTTCTTACAGGTTCTACGAACGAAGAGGAAGTCTCCCGCGAGGCTAACAGCGAAGCGGTCGAAGAAGAACTGAGGTAAGTTAGAGCGGGAACCCTGAGCATGCGCGGTAGGATGGTGGGGGGAGGGGTTCCCGCCAAAACTCTATCTAGCTATTGAAGTTTCCCGGAAGTAGGCTCGGCGTCGGCGCGAGCCCATATGTGTGATGCACAGAGACCACGAAGAAGAATTATATGTAAGAACTCTTTCCAAACCTCACTTTTAAGTGGGACTTTCTTTTTTAATTCTTCATTGATAGTTTGACCTTTTCCCTCTTATCTATAAGTAAGAAGTTTAATTGTGTCTCTCCTACAAAAACCTGTTTCAGCAAATTGAGTGGGTTTTCTGTTCTATCTGTATTACATTTAATCGCCCTTGAAGGCATTCATGTTCTGCAATTTCGTTTTGTATGTCTGCTTGTAGTTCATCTATTTCCCGTGAGAGTTTGTTTCCTGATTTTTTTCTTCCAGGATGCTAGTCAGGATTGCTTTTCTCATTTGTGTGTGTGTGTGTGTGTGTGTGTGTATATATATATAATCTACAAAATGTTATTGGAAAGTTCATTTATATTATCAGTCCAAAAACTGAACTTCCATATTTCTTTTAATAATATGCAAAATTATTTAATCACTTGAATTCAACAGGATGTACTCCTGTACGTGCCTAGGGGACACAATCCAATAAAGGTTAGTCACAATTTATCAGCAATGAAATGAAATTAATCCCAACTTTTGATGAACCATGGCCTTAGGGTTATTTTTTATAAGTAGGGAGATACCTTAGCAACCTATCCTTTGACCTTCCAAATATGAGAAGACTTCATTTCAGCTAGGGCTCCCCAAAGGCTCAGATGACTAGCCTTTCCCAACTTGATGGCCTCCAGATGTTTTGGACTACAATTCCCAGAATTCCTGACGATTGGCTATGCTGGGTAGGACTGATGGTAGTTGAAATCCAAAACTTCTGGAGAGCATGAGGCTGGGGAAGGCTAGCTTAGATCAAGAATCTTTTAATACCAGCCCTGGTGCATAGGACGTACTAAAACCAAATATACCTCTGAGCACTGATGAGACTTCACGTTCATGCATGGCCATAATCAACTGATACACATATGTGAAGGGGCTCAGGAGAAGATTTTAGAACTTAAAGGCCATAGCTTCCAGTTAAGCATGGAAAACGTCAACACAAAATATAATTGTGGTGGCCATCATCCTACCATAAGGTAAACAAGATTGATTAGATCTAACCTATACTATCTGGCTGACAAACACCTGATAAATACAATAGTTATACCTTGAAAATGGTCAGGCCACAAGGAGGACAGGTTGCTTACCTGTAAATGTGGTTCTTCGAGTGGTCATCTGTGCATTCACACATATGGGCTCTGCGCATGCACGGAGCTCAGATTGGAATCCTTCAAAAGCTGAAGTCGTTGGGCAGGAACCCCTCTCCCACCGTCCCTCGCACCTACTCAGCAGGGGTTCCTGCCTCCTCCCTTCAGTTCCTAGAGACCGCCTACGGTCCCTATACCGAAGGTAATCCTCAGTTGGTATCAATAAAGTATTAATGTTGATGTAGCAGATCAAGGCCACATCAAATCCACCATTGTTCGTGATAGCAGCCAACAAGATGCTCTAGATGCATCCAGGCAAGACAAGCCTACCTGTTTCTCCGAAACAGCTGGTACACAAGAGCTATACTGACTCTGAGTATATGCATGATCTGCTCATTTTCAGAAAAAAGGAACACCAGAAGTACCAAATGTTCTATCCAAGCTTGAATGTCCATTTCTTCATTTTCTAAAAGAAATATCACATTCCATGCCAAATTAAAATCTAAGCTTTTCTTCTCAGTTAAAATAAAGATGTATCAAGGTATCCTAGAGTTGATTTCAGTACTCAGTACATCTTGAGTAATGTCTATTTAAACTGCCTCTCTCTACTCTTATCAGTATACTCCAACTTCTAGCCTCAGTCATTTTACACTGTTCCTTATCTTGGTAAGAGTGAAAATGCCTTCAGGGCCTTAGAAAATGGACCTGTTAACTTGTATGCGCCTGGTGTCATTCATGTTTAACAGATCCTCGAAAAATCAATACCAGTTTTTGTCCAAAAAAAATCTCTCATCTCCCTTGTTGGGACTCGAATTCCTTCGAATTCCTGTGGTCACAATCCAACATAAAGACATTGATTTTGATAGGTTTACATGCACCCAACTCAGCTAGATGAGTTTTTTCAGTTTTTGAAAAATAGCCTTCTATGTGGACCAATAACTGCCAGATTTTCCATTTAACGCAATTTCACTACTGAAAGTTTAGAACGTCATTTACTTCCCCCGCCTTTCATGTCTAGAAGTCTTATTTATTAACACGTTCTATGTGTCAACACAGCTCTTCATTTATTTGCATAGCTTTATGTTGAAAAATGTGGCATCTTGTCTATAGGAGAGTCACTGGGACAGAGGACTTTTTACTGCAATTTTTTTTTTTTAAGTTGAGCATTTCTCTCTTGATTTTGCTCTCTCAACTTTCCAAGCTTCTAAAATAGCTTCTGCCCAGTTTCTTCTGAGTTGTACCTGGTCATTTTTTGCAAGCAACTCTCTAGAGGGTAGCTCTTGTAAAGCATATGTATTTCAGGGAACGTATTTAACTTCAGGTTATCTAGTTCAGTTTCCCATTATTTAGCGCTTCTCTTGGTAGAAAACTACCACGACTACAGAGGCATCATCACTCCTCCTTAAGATTTTCACCTGCTAGAAATAAGGAGAAAAAGCTTGCAAGTTAAGCAGGAATAAAAAGCAGAAAGAGATGGAACCATCAGAAACTACTACTCAATGGCTGGGTCGCATAATTGCAGGAGCAAAAGAAGCTATAGTTGGTTCTTTCACCATCCCTGCACATTTTACCTAATTACCCGCGACGCAGTGCAAGTTGCCATATTGTTCAACCCTGGCATGGTGGGGATGGCTTCGTGCCCGCTCCACAAGCCCTACTGTAGTTCATACATTGTAGGGTAGGTATAAAGCTATCCCTGCTGTACCAGGCGCAGAGTTCAGATGATACAGCAACCCACATTGCATTCTGGGTAATTATGTAAAACATGGTCCTGTGACTGGCACATGCAGGGGCAGGGACAGAACCAACAATGGGCTCTTTTGCCCCCGTGATTGTGTGAACTCCACTATAGTATACCTTGCTACTCATTGGATCCCATATGTGTGACATTAAAGCATTTTTGCATATTTGTGCTTGTTTTTAATAGGTATTCTTTTTAGCACGAGCTAAAAAATGTAGGGGAAGGAATGATAAGCCTATCTGGAGGTGTCCTTTTTCACATGGAACAGTTGTACTTGTTGATTATTCTGACTGAAGCTGTTCCAGCTATCTTTTTGAGAGGCGTACTCTTTGTATGTACATGTGTGAAAGAAAAAACACAAATTTACCAGGAATGCTCTGGTGAAGAGCGTCTTTTTTCTTCTGGTCTTCCTGGTGGATATCACCATCAAGGATGATAATAACCACTATGCCATTTTTCAATGGCACATTTGTCTTTAATTAAACAGTATTTCAAATATTTGTTTTATTTCTCTTTGTCCCAGAGTCAAGATTAGACAGGTAAACTGAGTATTAACCAGCTAACCACAAGGCCTACATTCCATTTTTAAAAAACTTCTACAAATTATAGGTTATTCTTCACAACCTATTGACAGTTCCAAATAAATATCTGGGTGATTTTAAATATTAACAGTTATATTTTAAAAACTGCAATAATTACTTGGCACTGTGTTACTGTGTGTTCAAAATTTAATACAATTCAATGTTTTTGTAGTGTTGTACCAGTAATTAAAGTTCACATACTTTTTTGAACATATTACTTTCAATAGATTATATCTGGGAAATCCAGTCCCAGATGACATTCTAAAGTTACCCATTTAAAAAAAAAAACCTTTAAGCCCAATGACAATAAAATACATGGTGCCAAAACAAAATGAAAAATATAGGAAGAAACTAACTGTATGCATTCCATATGAGAAAAGACTATCTACTGCCAATTCATAAAGCTAGAAATTATACATATGAGAGAGAAAAATGCAAAAGATCCAGATAATTAATTTGGAGCAGCAGCCATGCAAATTGCTGCTCTTTTAGGAAAAGCAATAGAGATGTTTTCCCTCAACTTTGCTGCCGGATTCAGAGATCCAAAGACAACTTCCATGGTAATTAATTTCAGATGGTTTATGTTTATGGAACCCAAAATATTCTTGGATAGCATTAAAAAAATATGCTGGCAGTTTGACTGGATTTCCGAGTTCCAGAGCAAAATATAAAGACACTGAATAATACTGCACTGAAGGCAGAAGGATGCAAGATAAACCACTACAATCACATGATAGTAAAGCGGTCTTGTCCAAAGATTTTCTCATGCTAACAAATGGATTCCATCCATGATGAGCTATAGACAAAAGCCAACAGCATTACAGCAAGAAGAAAAAGGCTACTAGAATTACCCAACTGCCTACCGGGAAGGAACAAGGCAGTAGACAGGTCCCTCTTGCCCTAGTTTTGTTTGCAGAGAAGTGGTCCAATTAAGTAGTCAAATATAGCCACATTATCAAATAAAAAGGAACCAGAACAAAACCTGGCCTTTGGGTCAAAGAGCAGAATCAGGCCTGTCCACGTCATGTAGCTAAATGAGTTCAAAAAAATGGCAATAAAGGAATGAGAGGCTCAAAGCTTTGATGGGAATAAGCTTCTGAGTTTATCGCACAGTCACACCCAGCTTCTCAAGCACACGCCCTCCTTTCTCTAGGTATTCTTGTCGGGTCATCCAGAAGTTGTCTTTATCCTTCATGATGTCTGCTAGAACCGCACCACCCAGGAACACCATGTGCTTTCGACGAGGAGGATCTTCAATACGAATCTTAAATTTCTTACAGGGAAAGAAAATTAACAACATGACTGGATGCTATGAGACAAAATTGCCAAAAGTATAATATAATTGCAGAACTGAAATTTAAACAGCCCTCTTTTTTGTGTACGTGCAGTGACTGCACTATCAGAATATTAACAGAATAGTGCCTAATAGATTCTTTAAAAAATGTTTTACTTTCTGGTGTTTTTTGAACTCTTAGCCAGTCACATTCCAAAAACTGAATTGGAAATTGGAAAGAACAGGTAACAGAAGAATTGGTAAGCTATCAGTATATGTAAGTATTGGGCAAATGAGCAAAGTTATCTTTTATCTTATTCCCAGAAGTGCTATGGAACAGATTGGAGCTCTGATCTGACTTCAGCATTGGGCTTGCTTTGTTTCCTTATAGAAGTGAACCCAAGATGAACACATCACGTGCCTTGCATGCTCAACTCAAAGAAGTGGAAGGACATTTCTCCCCATGTTGCAATCTGATAACAATTACAAAATTATGTCGTTGTGGGCACTGATAGAAGCGGCATATTTCTGATCACTCAGACCTCTTGATATGTATATTCGCTTAACAGTAGGAGAGTAAGGCAGAGGACTCTTGTACTGAAGTATTGGAATATCCCAATGTTAGTATATAGATCATTTTCAGTCCTCTAATTTGTAATCCACTGTATTCAGGGAGGTTTATATTATATTATATTAAATTATATTATATCAAGGTCTTTTCTTGGAGATAAAATACTTCTTCCAATGTTGCAAAACAGGACCCTTCAGAACAAATTGGGGGCTCATGGGTTGCAAGGGGGGGAATCTGTTGCTCTGGTAGAGGTTGTTCTGTCAGCAATGGACACAACTGGATTTCATCGGAAGTATTTAGTAGAGCTGCAACCAAATTAAAACAATTTTCAACTGTGGATTAATTTGCTTATATTTGCATACGAATATATGCAATATTTCTGAAAAATTGTATTTTCTTTGTTTTAGATGTTTTAGATTATGCACGGAAGGCATCCTCTTAAAGAGGCATCCCTCTTGTGAGAAAGTCTCTTAAGATGTTGTAGGTCATATACAGTCATATTTTTAAAGAACACCCCTCTTCTCCCCAAATGAGACTGTTAGAATTACTGATGTGTAGTCACTCAAATGTAGATTTCTCCTTTAAATGCTGTTTATGTTAGTTTATGGCTCATGGAGTGCAGCAGATAACTGGTTCCACCCCTCCTCAGCAACTATTTTGCACCTGGCTCCAACTGGTGGACTTTAGGGTCCTAGCACAGGAATCAGAGTAGATCCCACAAGCCTGAAGTCAATTTACACATCATTTAGATAATAAAGTGTTTCGTATTTTGGAACAGGTTGATACAAATGTAAACATTTAATAAAGTAACACAACAAAGAGCTTTCTCTAAAATAGAAGACAGTAGTATAATCACTGCAGTTTATTAGGTTTCTATGCCACCCAATAGCTGAAACTCTCTGGGTGGTTCACCAAATAAAGCAGAACTTCTATTCTGATCAGTCAATAAGAGGTAACACTGTTCCATACTCTTGAGAGGGGATGATGTGTATCAATAGGTAAAAGCATTGCTTTAAAGGACAGATAGGCATTTCAGGGTGAGCATCTCTGGGCTTCAAGAAAATAAGCTTTGGAACCTGAGAATAAAGCGGCTTCTCCTCAGTTCTAATAGAGTGGCTACCTCTGAACAGGTCACGATAGAGAGATCTTCAATACATTTGCATCAAAACCTAGTACAGCACAAGGCAGGGAACAACTGTAATAATTGCTATTCAAGACTGGCTATTCAAAGTTCACAAATTGAATCCAGACAGTACCACTCTATTGCTGGCCACCTTGCACCCTCTAGTGTCACTGCTGCGTATGACCTAATCCAGACAGAATTATTTGAAGGAGGAGTACTTACTGAAAGTTTTTCCACATCACCTTTTAGGACCCGTTCCAGGTAAAGCTGTTTAAGTTCACGTTCCAGTCGTGAAGGCAGCCCAGGGTACATAGTGGAACCTCCAGATAACACAATGTGCTTATAGAACTCGGACCTAAAGATTGAACACACTCCTTGTAGCGTAAACAACTATCATGTATGCAGCAACTCCCGTGTATAAAGATATGCTTTTACCTCCATATGGTGTAACAGAATCCACTAAAATGCAACAATAAAACCCTAAACAAAGGCTACAACAGCCATACCCTCCCCACATTTGGTATTCTCTCTCTCTGCGCAATTGTCATTACTGTGCGCATGACTAATTGCCATTTTTTCTAATCCTTGAACTTTGTCTTTTCAAAGACTCCCCACTTCTTAAACACATGTATAGATACAAAAATCAGGAAGTGTCTCCTCCCATTCAGTCGTCTGCCTTTACACAGAGTAAGAACAGTAGATCTGTGGCTCCTACCTAGTGTCAATATCAGCAGCCTGGATGGTGTTGAATAGAAGCTCAGCAACACCAACCCCTTCCACGTTGATCAAGTGAGGCTGGAACAGAGCCTCTGGGGCCTCAAACCGTTCACCACCAACTTTAATAATTCTTCCATCTGGGAGCTATGGAGCAGAATGCCTAAAGTTACTAGTAAACTACAAATACCATTCTGATACATTCCTGTTATCACTGTAAAACCACTCTCCAGCAACCCAAGGCTGCATGTGATGGGGAATTTCCATACTCAAACTCCACTGCTTAGCTCTCTTTCTGACTTCTATTACAGCTTTCATATCCTACATTTTGAGTAAGCATTAAAATGCCCCCCTTAAGAATGTCAGCCTTTTCTTTTATAATCTGGGTGCTTCGGTCCATACACATACTACATTTCAGCATTTTCTATGCAAGTATCCTAATTTTGATTTTAAAAAAAAAACAAGAGTCCTGTAGCACCTTAAAGTCTAACAGATTTATTATGGCATAATCTTTCATGGACTGGAATCCACTTCCTCGGATACATAAAGTGTTCTGCCAAGTTAAAGTATATATACAGATGGTGGTGATGGTGGTATGATTGTAAACACTGAGGTCGGAAGGAAATGAAATGCAGGTAGTAAGGGCAGCGATATTTACCTTGTTAATACACTGGCCATTCACAAAACAGTTGTTTGGTGATAACATACAGACATTCTTGCATTCGTGAGTTGATTATCTCACTACATATGTTAACAACAAGTTTGTATCTGTTTACGCCACGAAGTGATAAGAGTTGAACCTCTGGATGAATTGAAATTCCTTTGTTTGTGAATGGCTAGTTTAAGGTGAGTGACAGAGCATCCTGAGAAGTTGAAATGTTCCCTCACTGGGATTTTTTTTTTAATACTGCCATTTCTGATGTCAGATTTCTGTCTATTAATTATTTTGCAAAGATACTAGCCTGTTTATTCTATGTAAAATGCAAAAGGACATTGCTGGCAAATCATGGCATATATCACAATGGAAGATGAGCAGGTGCATGAACCCTTGATGTTGTGAACAACATTATTAGGTCCTGTAATAGTGCTGCCAGAATAAACACGGGGCAGAGTTGGCATGGGGACCTGCCACAATGATATAGACATGGCCTGATACTTGTGTGCATATCTCTGTTACCTGGTCTGTTGTTGCTAGTGAGTAGCTGTTTAAAAGAGGAAGTTGCAACATGAAACAGCTGAATTACAATTAATCAGGAGATTCAGCTCTATCTCCTGCAACTTGAACAGGGCCAAAGTTTTTTTCTTTCTCTTTATATCACACTACATCTGTCAATCAGCTTACCAAAGCAAGGATGTCTTTGTTGTCAACCAACAACTGTTTGGGGAATGGCCACTGTTAGTAAGTAATTATCAATGTCTATACTTCCTGCATTTTCTAAGCTCACTGACTACAATTCAACCACCCTAATTTTGTGTATATATACACAGACCTGTAATTTATCATAACACTACATGCATCTGATGAAGTGGATTCCAGTCCACAAAGCTTTTGCCATAATAAATGTGTTAGCATTTAAGGTGCCACAGGAGTCTGTTGCTTTTGCTGAAACAGGCTAACATGGCTATCCGCCTCTTAATTTGGATACCACAAAAAGCAGGAATTTATCTATATAAACAGAATAATGCTCACCAGTGCTACAATATAATGATTAAGAGAGCTGTAGTCTACTTTGTCACAATACACTATTGGGTGGGCGGGGTTGAGCAAGAGCCTGAGAACTTTATTGCAGGGTGAAATATATTAAATGAAATGAAATAAATTGCAAAGATATCTACTGCCAACGCAACACCCCTGCTCTCCCCACCCCTGTCCTTTCTCACCAACACAGTCCCATTCTAGGAACCTGGGCTGGTCTTAAAGTCACACTGATTGCTATCATAATGTGTGGTTTGTGGTTTTGTCTCTAGCATTTGGCCAAAACAACATAGCTGATGCAAAATTCACTGCTACAGCGACTGTGTCTTCCTGCAATGCAGCATTACGGCCGTTGTAGATGTGCCCTTTATCTTCCTCCTCTTTTCTGGCTCTTAACTTAAAAATGTTATGCCACTCCTTGGGATGATAAGGGTCCCAAGGTGTTTTACACGGGCTAACAAAAAACTATACACAATACTCTGCAGTAAGAATTGGCAAAGGGGATAAATGCTAGGGCAGATTACCACTCTCTCTAGACAAATCATAAGTTATACGACTGTGGCAGTTCATGTGTAAAGAGCATTAGTTAAGCAAATATCAAGTAGTAACGTAGTTACCAACTACCTTCAGATAATCCATCTATTAAGCTGCATAAGATTTAGTAGAGCAGTCATCTTTGACACAACAGAATTTGAACCATAGCAGCCAATTGGATCAACACTTAGTAATGGTTTTCATTCAAAACAGCATTTGAATTACTGCCTGGAGTGTTATAACTTAAGATTGCCACTGCAATATTTTTAGGCATACTCACCGTGTAGGACTCAACCAGAACAGTAGTTTCTAAGGCCAGTTTCTGCTCCTGTTCAATGTTGTAGCCCACATAGCAGAGCTTTTCTTTAATCATACGAACCGTCTCAAAATCAGCAGAATGGTTGAAGGCATAGCCTCGTAGTAAAAGCAGCTGATATTAAAATAAGTTAATTAGCGGCATATCTGAAAATGGCTATACTACTTTATGTACATGACTTTTTAAGGAATGCAGGCTTTTAAAAGACAGATTAATTGCAAAGTGAAGAAATTAGATCTGTTATGACAGTAGTCCAAACCTTTGTCTTGTGTGCTTGACTGAGGACTGGTCCACACTTTATATTTTAAATTCTGGTATGGCTATCAGGTACAAGCTGTATAAGAGCCTCTCATCAAGTGTGAAGAGAACACACAGGTATCATTTAAAGTTTTTCAAAATTAAATTGTGCTCTATCTAGGCCTCTTCTTGAAGACAACTTGCATAGAATTCTGGCAGCTTATTAAGCAGGGGGGATATTAGAACCTACTTTTCCTCACTAGTATGTTTCCAGACCCAGTTTTAAGACATTTATTGCCTTTGAAGTTCTAATAGGATTGAGTCAAGGAATGTTTTCTCCCAGGGAGGCCTTGCTCCAGATGCCTTCTGTTCAAGAGGCAAGATATAGTGGTGTCCAAGAAAGAGTTTTATCTATATTGATACCACTATTTTGGAATATTGGAATATCTTGTTTTGGAATCTTACTGCTTTGTTTTACCCATGCTGTTAAAACATCTTTATTCACCTAGGCATTTTAAGTGAAGCTGTGATTTCTTTTCAATTCTCCACAGCTAATACATAATTTTGCATTATTATTATTATTATTATTATTATTAACAACATTTATATACCGCCCCATAGCTGAGGCTCTCTGGGCAGTTTACAAAAATTTAAACTTTGGACATTAAAAATCAATATACAAAATTTAAAAGCATAAAAGCATAAAAACAGACAACATATAAAAACAGTATACATTTAAAACAACTGTGAAATCTCAGCCAGGCCTAAATATAATTCTGGGCTCAATTAAAAACTCAGCATATGCTGTTAAATGCCTGGGAGAAGAGGAAAGTCTTGACCTGGCGCCGAAAAGATAACAATGTTGGTGCCAGTTGAGCCTTGTCAGGGAGATCATTCCATAATTGAGGGGCCACCGCTGAGAAGGCCCTCTCCCTTGTTGCCATCTTCCGAGCTTCCCTCGGAGTAGGCACCTGGAGGAGGGCCTTCGATGTTGAGCGTAATGTACAGGTAGGTTCGTGTCGGGAGAGGCATTGCGTCAGGTATTGTGGTCCCAAGCCGTGTAAGGCTTTATAGGTTAAACCCAGCACCTTGAATTGGGCTCAGAAACATACAGGCAGCCAATGCAAACGGGCCAGAGTCAGTTTTCTATGTCCAAACCTCTTGGTCCAGGTTATTAATCTGGCTGCCACATTTTGCACATGCTTCAGCTTCTGAACCGTCTTCAAAGGCAGCCACACGTAGAGGGCATGGAAGTAATCTAACTTGGAGGTTACCAGAGCATAGACAACTGAAGCCAGGTTATCCCTGTCCAGATAGGGCACTCTGTGCCACTGAGGCCACCTGAGCCTCAAGTGACAGGGATGGTTCTAGGAGAACCCCCAAGCTATGAACTTGCTCCTTCGGGGGAGTGCAGCCCCATCCAGAACAGGTTGAACACCCTCCATCCGGGCAGCAGAACCACCCACTAACAGCATCTCAGTCTTGTCTGGACTGAATTTCAGTTTATTAGCCCTCATCCAGTCCATTGTTGAAGCCAGGCACTGGTTCAGCATATCCACAGCCACACCTGATGAAGATGAGAAGGAGAAGTAGAGCTGTATGTC
Organism: Anniella stebbinsi; assembly: GCA_029215795.1. Lineage (NCBI taxonomy): Eukaryota > Metazoa > Chordata > Lepidosauria > Squamata > Anniellidae > Anniella > Anniella stebbinsi. The sequence continues at coordinate 113,503,113 of JARDYH010000003.1, read as the reverse complement.
ATCAGCATACTGATGACAATGCACTCCAAAACTCCGGATGACCACACCCAATGGTTTCATGTAGATGTTGAACAGCACGGGGGACAAGACTGACCCCTGCAGAACCCCATACTGGAGAATCCACTGGGCCGAGCAATGTTCCCCAAGCACCACCTTCTGGAGCCAACCCGCCAAGTAGGAGCGGAACCACTGTAATGCAGTGCCTCCCACTCCCAACGCAGACAGTCGTCCCAGAAGAATACCATGGGTCGACGGTATCGAAAGCTGCTGAGAGATCAAGGAGAATTAACAGAGTCACACTCCCCCTGTCTTTCTCACGACATAGGTTATCATACAGGGCGACCAAGGCTGTTTCCGTGCCAAAACCAGGCCTGAAGCCGGACTGAAATGGATCCAGATAATCAGTCTCATCCAAGAGTGTCTGGAGCTGGCCTGCAACCACTCGCTCAAGGACCTTGCCCAGGAATGGAACATTTGCCACCGGCCTATAGTTATTAAGATTTTCTGAATCCAGGGTGGATTTCTTCAGGAATGGTCTCGCTATTGCTTCTTTCAGGCGGCCTGGGACCACTCCCTCTCGCGGAGAGGAATTAATCACTTCCCTGGCCCAGCCGGCTGTTCCATCCCTGCTAGCTTTTATTAGCCAAGAGGTGCAAGGCTCCAATACGGAGGTGGTTACATGAACCTGTCCAAGCACCTTGTCAACATCCTCGAGCTGTACAAACTGAAACTCATCCAAGAAAACAGGACAAGGCTGTACTCTTTTATTTAAATTGTGCATTATCTTCTTAATATTGCAGTAAATGGCCTCATGTGTTTTAAGGACAGAAATGTGATTAAAATATATATACATAATTGGAAACAAGGCCGTGAACTTTTCCTAGATGCCGCCCATGTATTTTAAAAAAAGGAACAGGTGTGTAATCTTCACACTAGGGACATAACATTTTGTACACATCTATGCAGAAAATACAAAATATAAAACAATGGTGACAAGGACTTTACACTAATGACCTAAGAATATCTTCAAGTTCAGAACATATTACTAGCAGTGGAATCCCACCGGCACATTCGGAGAACAGGATAGAACAATGCATAGAAAAACAAAGGCAGAAGACAAGTTATTCTTAAAATTTTGATGCAAAGGCAAAGTATATTTGTAATGTTAGCACTTTCCATCAGAACTATAGAGGATACCCTATCTCAAGGACATCTCATCAGTCATAGTAAGTCTCCTCGAAATCAAGGGAAAATATTTAGGCTTCAAGGTAGATCAAAAGTACTGGAGACGTTCACTGTAGTGCCTGCCAATGTCCCACTAAACTATTCAGTCTTGAAAGAAATGTAAGCTCAAACTGATATTAGAATACTGAGAAAAGTAAATATCCTCCAGGGCTAGTTTATGACTATGGGCCGGTTCACACAATCACAACAGCCCACCATGGCCAGCAAGGAGTTGCCATCTTTTGTCATGTTGTCCAAACCTGGACATTAGAGGTTATTTGAGGGTTAAACAACACTCAACCCATGGTCTACTGTAGGGTTATTTGAGGATTATTTAACCCTCAAACAACCCCTGCTCTTTGGCTTCAGATAACTGGACAAACCATGGCAACACCCCACTGGGGATTCAGTATTCAAAATTGTTGCCGGCATGCACCACAATCCACCATGGTTTAAATAAACCAACGTGTGCTACAGGGATCATGCAAACCAGGTCCATGTGCTGACTATCTATAAGCCATTATATTTATCAGTACTGTGAGCAATATGGAACTAAAAGCACATTTCTGGAGGAAATTCACATAGGAAGTCTATTTCATTAAGCCAACATAAGTAATGTGCTACAGTATAACCTTACAGTATTTCCATTTCTTAAACAAAGTTCAGAGTATTTAATACATTTCTATGAACCCCTTAGGCTATAAAATGCATTTTGGCAGAAAATATGAATTGCAGGAGTGGCTGCTATTGAGAAAGTCTGACAAAAGTAAATTCAACCCCTGTCTTCAGGTTTTTTGGGAAGGGTATTTAATATCCCTTTCTTTCCCAAACAAGCTCTATGGAGAATATTTATCTTTTGTTAGAAATATCCCATTAGCTGGGTTTCTATTCTATTCCATTTACAACTAAAGAAAAAAGGTAAAGTAATAGAAGAAAGGACAATATACCTTCTTCTCAGATTTAAGATCTCTAACTTACCTTGATGAGGTATCTGGTAATATCTCTACCAGCAATATCTAGCCTCCTGGTGAGATGAGGAAGAGAGAAGCCTTCATAAACTGGACAGATGTGTGTAACACCATCTCCAGAATCCACAACAACACCAGTCAGTAAACCTGAGGAAGAATAATTGCAAAGAGCACATGAGAACATTTAAATCTGGATCCCTTTCAATCTGGTTTCAGGCCTGGTTTTGGAACCAAAATTGCCTTGGTCACCCTGATCGATGACCTATGCTGGGAGAAGGATGGGGGAATGTGGCCATGTGACCCTGCTAATTCTTTTGGAACTTCAGTGCCTTCTGATAACATCAACCATAGTATCCTATCTGGGTTCATTACTGGAGGCACTGTATTTCAGTGGTTCCACTCCTACTTGGATAGTTGAGTCTAGAATGTGATCATGAGCACAGAAGGCTGATTCCTTCAGAACCCATTAGTTGGAATGAGGAAACATGGGGGTGCATGTATGAAAAGCTCTCTCCTCTTTGCTTTGACTGTACCCTTCCAACTATTTTTTTTCAATTGGCCCCACACAAAAATGTAAGAAAAAAGGTTCAACCAATATGTGTATATAGCAGAAAGTATGTGTGTGTGATGTAGGTCCAGAAATGTTTACCCACTTCCAGATGAGTTAGAAGTTTGAAATTTGGCATGCTGATAGGTCTGGTTGCACAATGTACCAGAAAAACCTAAATACACTTTTTTGTGTGTTTTAAGTATTTTTAAAGAATTTAATTTAAAAAATTAGGCTTATGCCTACAACTCCCAGCATGCCTTGGGTGGGAGGCCAGACTTACAGGCCTTTGGCGCCATTGTGAGCGCACGGGCGAGTGGCTGCTGCCTGCCTTTCACAACCCAGACTCCTAAGGTCGGTTTTGAGTAGTCAACCCAATTCCACATAGAAGGAAACAACCCACATAAATGGGCTGCGTCCATTTGTGGTGCCTCCTCCAACCTACACAGAGAGGAGCCCTCACAAGCATAAGACAAACCAAATAGGACCAGAGAGTAATAGCAATTCCATAAATGTACCACACTACTCATAGTAGAAATTCCGGAGTCACCATTTGTTATTTGTCTATTGCTTGTAGTTATTGTAGAGCCAATTGAGCAAATATTTGTACATGAGATTTTATTAATTTGTGTATGTTAAAATATTCATTACTGTTGATGTACAATTTAAGGAGTAGGTTTTTGCTCATTGTTAAGTTCAGATGAGCCAATAAAACATTGATATTTGTATGAAATATTTTTACTATGAGTAGTGTGGTACATTTATGGAATTGCTATTACTCTCTGGTCCTATTTGGTTTGCCTCCTCCAATCTGCCATTTGTGGTTTTAAACCACATGCTCAAAGGCACCCCGTCCTGATATCGCTGTCTTCTCAGACTCTGGGGGAAGTGCGCACGTGGCCTTTGCCCTTAAGAGGGAGGCAGGGGAGGTGCTCTGCGCATGCCTAGGAACAAGCCTGATGAAAGGGGGCAAGTGCCCAGCCTGGCCCCGAACCTTCAGTACAGGCTCCTGATGGAGCTCTTGATGGGTGAGAAGCGTAGGCTGAGGCAGTCCCAGCAGGACTTGGCTGGAGCTGACCGTGTCCTCTGATAGCCACATACTTCCCCTCTTTCGCAATACTCCTCCTCAATCCTCTATCGAAGAGCAGCATCGGCAATGAGAGGAAGGCAGCGCCTCTCAGAGGATGCAGACATCTGCAGGCTGCCAAAGGCATGCTGGGAGGTGTAGTACTGGCATGTACTGTGGCTGATTTTAAATAAAGCATGGGCTAGCAAACCAGGTCAGTATGTGCAAACCAGGTCACTATCTCTCAGTCCTAACTCAGCTCCCATTTTCCTGACCTCTCACTAACTTCTCTGTTCTTCTTCTACCTGACTTTCTCCAGCTACCACTAACCTCACCCACCATTCCATTCTAGCCTCAGCTATCAATCATCCCTCCACTCACCCTTCTGTTTCAATGGCACAGTCAGGCTTTTACATAAAAATCATAAAATTTATTTAGTAATTCCTGGATCTAACTTGGAATGTTGTGGTTTAGCTATAATGGGGGGGGGGGGGGGGGAACCTGCAGCATAAACAAATCTCATAAAGTTAAAAGGCCTTGGAAAATAAAAGTTCACTGGGCACTGGAAAGCCATTAATGCAGTCACTAGGCCAGCCGGCTTGGGAAAAAGAAATCCATAAGTAGGGTGCCACAACTAAGAAGGCCTGCTCTCCGGTTGTCTCCCACCACACATCAGACAATGTTCAAAGATTAACATGTTATTCAGAGACCTAGGCTTTGGCAGCCATCATCTGGAAGTGGCTTGCCATCCTGGGCCTGAAGGGAGAGCGCCTGGGACAGGCTGCCTTGATTGCTAGGCACCATCAGGAGAGGGAAGGAAGGAGGGCACAGCTCTGGGCCCGTCGCCAATGGGCCCAGAGCTAACCACCAATCAGTCAGCCGGCTGACTCCCTCACAGCCTACCCATGGGCACCGCTTGTGCAGTGCAGCGTGGACTGGCTCGGCCAGACTTCACTTCCCATGAGCCTTGGCAGCAGGACTCCCATTGGGCAAGTCAGGCACTGCGGTGAAAGGCATGCTGGGAGTTGTAGTTTTCATTTCCTGCTGGGACAAGGAAAATTATGGCGGTGGCTTCTTCCTCAGGCCTGAGTAGGCCTGACAAAGGGGGGCAAGTCCCCGGGCCAGGCCCAGTACTTCAGTACAGCCTCCTGCTGGAGCACTTGGTTGATGAGAAGTGCAGGCCGAGGCAGGTGCAGGCCTTTGTCCTAGCCACCCACCAAGAGCCCGAAGCAGAAGATGGTCAAGCAGACCATGGCTAGGGGGATCGTATGGAAAGAGGGCAGGGCTCCTGTGTCTTTAACAATTGTATAGAAAGGGGAATTTCAGCAGGTGCCACCTGTATGCATGCAGCACCTAGTATAGCTGCAGGTGCTATACTCGTGTGACCAGATACAAAAGAGGGCAGGGCTCCTGTGATGAAGAGGGAATTTCACCAGTGTTGCATGCAGACAAATAACACCTGCTGAAATTCCTTTTTCAATATATCTGTTAGAGATACAGGAGCCCTGTCCTCCTTTCCATATGGTCACCCTCGCCATGGAGAGCTATGGCTTCAAGGCGGCCCTGGCCTGCGTCAGGGGTGAGACAGAGAAAAAAAAAAAGAAACAAATATAATTCATTTTAAAATTACTTCACAGGCCTAGCACTGGCCTACTTTGCGGGGTTGTCATGAGGGTGACAGGAAAAAGAAACAAATTTAATTCATTTAAAAGTTAACTCACAGGCCTAGCACCGGTCTACTACTTTAAGATGATTACCTCACAGACATATATCTTAGGGGAGCCAAACAACAGGTAGTGTGTATATATATACCATAAAGTTCAGTTATATCCATCTTCTAGCAATTAAATATCTGGGGATAGTTGAGCTGTATTCCCAAACCATCTTTGTTAATAGCCAATAAAGCCCCCATACTCCATACATTTCTTCAGTCCCATAATTTGTCTTGTACAACATCCTGTGCTAGTAAGTTTCAGATCAAATGGATAAAAAGCTGCAGTTCTGCCTTCAATTAATATCAGAGTCAAGCACCTGGATCATTGTTAGGAGTATAAAATCCAGATCTTTCTCATGAAATACAAAATCAAGAACAAGCTAGTCGCGGTGTATTTCTCCCTCCTCAAAACAGAAAGCAAGTTTACCAGAGCACCTCAAATGTCTTCTACACTGCAGCCTTAGAAATAATTCTTACTATTCCCATTTTTATGGGAGAGGTTTGGGCAGATTCCTAAGATAAGCACCATAAATATGTCAGCTCAATCCTAGTGTTACCTATTACAGTCCTCCTTTCTTTTATGAGCCTTTTCCTGATCCAGGTTTGTTTGTGTTTCTGTCCTTAAAAGAAACAAAATCATCACAGCTGGTAATGGGAGAAAATGGACACCAACCATTTCCAAGCCAGCATTTGAAACTGACTTAGTGCTACCTAACATGCTACGTTGTATGTGAATGTGCATGTGCGCATATATATGTTGCTGCTCATATATCCAGGACAGAACATCTCAGGTGCATTCCTCACTTCTGCTTTCAATTAACAACCTATGATTGCTGTTTGTTGTTTTTTAGTGTGACATCCAAACCCGGATACTCTAGGTTGTTTAAGGGTTAAACAACCCAGAGTTAACCTATGATGTGTTGTTCAGTTAATTCTGGGTTATTTAACCCCTAAACAATCCAGTGTCCAGGTTTGGACGTCATGCTAACAACCTACGAACAGCTTGTTAATTGAAAGCAGGAGCACATTAGAAGCAGCGCACTCATTGTCTCCCGCTCATGTCCCAAAAAACATAAACATAAGATTTTTTGAATGGTACATGTAATTCAAAGTAGTGTTTGCACTTACCTTGTGCATACAGAGTGAGTACTGCTTGAATAGCTACATAGACCCCAGAAAACTGGTATGTTTCAAACATTACCTGGAAAATAAAATTTGTCTCATTTGCAGAAATGTATTGCACGAAGTTTCATAGCTATGAACTGTGTATGACAACACTATTTCCTGATTTTTGCTTTCTGTACTTGCGAAGAAGTAGAGTTCACAAGGTAATTCCTGTAAGTTTCCCCCTTTTCAAAAATTTATATTTTTATCTTAAAAGTGCAATGTGTAAAGGTACCACCTATAATTTCTTAGCATTAATATCCAATTTTGCAGGATGATTTAAACTGTATTATCTTAAAACTTACAATGCAAGCAAGTCAGACCTTTGAAGGCAAATATATGGGATTAATATATATATATATATATATATGTATGTTTCAGTATTGACATTAGACTTTGGAATAAAGAATTTGTTCAAGTAGCAAGGAAACATTGATTTACTCCACCACTGACCAGTTTGGCTCAAGCTTTGGAAGCTCTGAAGCTGTTTAAATGAGAAATGCTCTAACATTAACTATTTCCAATAAACCATTTTGAGGAGATATATAGCTATAGATAGATATCTGATTTAATTCCAGTTACCTAGAGAAGTGTTTTAAAAAGGCTGCTGCTCTATTTAACAGAGTGGCTGGTTAACGTCTAGCATAACACAGTACAAGAATTTCAGTGTTTGGGTTTTTAACTAGGGAAATCTATGTAAAATAATCCAGTGCAAGTTTTACATTAAAGTTGCCTAATGCCAGGGACAAAACAGCTACTGTGTACAGAAGCAATCTGTAAATCGTAGCTCTGAAAGTATGACCCAGAGGAATATTCTAGTTATTAAAATGGATTCTTACATTTTACGCTCCTGGATATATAATCACCAAATTAAAAGTTCTATTTTTAGAAATGAATATTAGATAATAAACTAACCCTACAGGCAATATGAACTATTTTTCCCATTAACCTCTATTAAAACAAACACCCTCATGTCAAAACTGACAGTTCTGCCTGCTCTTCACTGGAAATGTCATGAGAGGACAGCCAGGGGCTGGAAGTGACACACTGTTACAAGAAGCATCCCTTTGTGGGAAGGGAAAGTGCAACGAAAAAGTGCAACTGTCTCAATTACTGCATGTTACAAACTAAAAACATAGCAGCTCTTTGTAACATCGAGTTTACATTTCATTATCTTGCTCCATTGTCAAAGGCCACTCCCAGGTGGAAAGTATTGCCATGGTTTACACGAAGGAATAATACTTAACATTTTTCATAGCTGTCCTTTCTTCCATGAGATAATTGATGTGAAAAATGAATGCATTTTACTTGAATGAGCGATGACAAAAAATTGGCTGGTTTGGGTTTCTACGCCAGTTCAAAAAGAAGATGGCCTAAAATGACAGTTGCTAGACTCAATTAATATGCAACAGGAAACACATCAGCTTATTTATTATTATTTTTTGGTGTGGAAAAAATGGTTAAAATTTATCAGATACTTAAGCTATTTTGACATAGGGCTAAATTAGAAGTAACTTTCAGAATAAATGTTTCTATATAGAGCGCAACATAGAGATACTACTATTAGCCTCTTTATAGCACCATCAGATTTCTCTACATAGTTCCCATCTTTAGATCTTCTATTTAAAAAACAACCCATTCCTTCTGCTCATTTTTGTAATAGATCTTATTTCTTCTATTTTGGGGGGCAGGTTTTTTTGGTGCAATTGCTTTCTAGGTTTTCTTAGTAACTGATTTTACATTATAGGACAGACTAAACTAAAATTGTGTTAAAAATGAGTGTCTTGACCAATGTATCTTATTATGCCCATTTTGTCACTGTGGAGAGAATCCTTTGCTGACCAACATTGACAATTTTCTTCCAAGTGCCCATTTTAGCATGCTGGCACAACCAAAAGTTATAGGATTTGACCATTTCCCTTTTTTCAGACTACCTGCCTACTGAGCAGGGCTATCTAATAAGTGTTTGGAATGCGAAGTTACTAACACTCTTAACTGGATCATATATCTGGTTATCATCAGGTATATCTGCATGCTTAAACAAGGTCTAAAGTAATCAGCACTTTGCAGGAATAAGCCAATAGGAGTTGGATATATATAACTTCACTGGAGAAACATTCTATGCCACTTTCTGAACCCAGATGCTTACATGATCTTGGATGAAGTGTCAGATTGACACTCTCTGGAAGAACGCTGCCACCCAGACTATTTTATGCTGAGAAATCTGAAATGTGCTGCGGCCTTTCTTTGACAAAAAAGCCTTTGAGGACACCATTACCCGCAGAGGCCTATTTGTTGGGAATATGTGAAAGGGCTTTCTCCTGTGTTGTTCCCGAACTATGGAATACACTCGCCTCAAAAATTATGCATGCCCCCCTCTCTTGGCCTTTCAAAAGGGTTTGAAGATGCACCTTTTCAATTTAGCCTTTAGAGTATGTAGTTCTAACATTCTAATGTTCTTACTGTTTCAAGTTTTTGTTTTTATTTTTTTAATTGTTGTACACCACCTTCATGGATTTTTCTTACCAGATAAGGTGGTATATAAATGTTAATAAATAAGTAATAAAAAGTAGTTTCTGCTACCATAAGGAAAACAGTGGGATACATCCTGAAAAAGGTACCTACCTCCACAATCTTTTCCCTATTCTTCGTTGGATTCATAGGAGGCTCCGTAAGAAGTATTTTACAGTTCTTTGTATCAATGTTAAGTTTCTCTGGTCCAAAGGTGTAGTCCCAAAGATGTTTCATATCATCCCAGTTCCGGACAATGCCATTCTCCATGGGGTAATTAACTTCCAACATTGATCTCAGTTCGCTTGCTTCATCACCAACCATAAGATCCTAGTTGCAAATAGAAATTTGTAAATTAACATTTTCCAGAACCAATCTGACTGTTTAAAAAAGATCCACAAAAAAGAAACTGTTCTAATTTATGCTTATGATACAGTTGGACAATATTGGGAGGTGGGGGGGGGGGGGGGGGGGCGACAGACTTATGTATTTACTTGGGAAATATACCATTTATACATGGAAGAAACACAATAGGCACAATTCTGCAAACAGTTGTGCATATAAATTTCATGGATTCAGATTTAGTTTTCATGCACGTAACTTCATGCAGATTGCCCAGTAAGAACAAATTTGGGAGATTTCCCCTTCTTAAAGTCGTGTTACATTATAACAAACTACCACTGAAGCCTCTGGGACATTAGAGCTCTTAGCTTGCATGTAGAGTACCCAAACAATACCTCCAAATTGATTTTATCATACATTAATATGTGAACAGGTCATGTGATGTGGAATTGCACACAAGAAGAATAGGTGGGTTTAGCAGAATAAATTGTCCATGCATGTTTCATGTTTCTGTGCACATTATTAAATGGGTATAACAAGTGTTGCACAAGCATAGAGAACAAGTAGCAAAAGCAAATAAGGGACCGCAAATTCCACATTAAAAAAAAAAGATGTTTCATACTAGTCTGCATCAGCAGCCTGACTTCTGTAAGGTAAATGCACCACTTTTTCCAAGCCTGTTCTTCTTCACAAAAATTAGAACTACATGCTTAACTAAGCTCTTATTTATATAGACATCTGTCAAATAATGAAATATCCCTGTGGTCTATTTAGAAGTTATACAAAATATTTTACTCTGCAAATCAGCGATGCAACCATCTATCAGTAACTTTCTTGCAATACAATTCTAAAACGAGGTTACCTTTAGTCTGTATCCCATCTCATCAAGAACCTAATTACCATATTAAAAGCGAACAAGATATTAAAAAGGAACAACGTTAAATTTGAAGTTTCATGCTTCCAATAAAATGGAGATGCAAACAGCAATGCCTCGTATTCATCAAATAAAAATACACTCAAATACAAAGGGAAGAGCTGATCTTCACCCATTAAACAATGCAAGGTTTGAGCCACTGGGCAGGTTCACAAAGTCGGAAAAATAAAATAAGCTACCGTAGCTTATTTTCCTGGCCCATTTATATTGGTTGCGCACTGCCTAATTACCAGAATCATCCTCGCCAGGCACAGTTTGTTGTGCTGTCCAAACCCAGCAAGGTTGGGTAGCAAAATCAACCTAAACCCTAGAACAAGCCATGGGTTCCGGGTGGTTTGTAAACCCACCCACCACTCAACCTCTCCAGGTTTGGATGACACATCAATTACCCGGTGAGGGTAATTAGGCGGTGTGCGACCAGCACGCATGGGGTTGGAAAATAAGCGACACTGGCTTATTTTCTTCATGGATTGTGCAAACCCAGTCACTGTGGCAAGCCTAAAGACCTTTGGCATACAGGGAAGTTTCATGCAACTGGAAAAGACATTAAAAAAAAAATCTAATTTATTTTCTACTGTTTTTTTTTTTAAAAGAAATCCTCTTTTAAAATAGAATTTTAATATTATAACCTCATTCTCTAATGCTTCTTCAGTCATGTAGCGCAAGGTAGCTCACACTACTATAGTTCTCAGCTTCATATTAGTTGTAGTTAGTCTGTTGAAGGACCTTCATTTAGCAAATTCAGAAGCAAAACTGCCTGAAATTTAAGGAGATCCAAACTGGATCCAATATATCATTTCACCCCACTCTTGCTTAATGCTTAATATTGTTTTAAATGCAATCCTATGGTACTACATTTAAAACACTATCGCCTACAGTATCAATTAAGTGAAGGAAAATCAGTCAAAATGTGTTCAGTCCACATAAGGTTTAGTACATGCTTCAGACATGACCTGCTTAAAACTGCATTTCAGAAAAAATAAAGTATAACTTACACTGAATCACATATTCAATTTAAACTGAACACATTGGAACATGATGACACAGAATATACTAAGGCCAGGTTCACACATGTAAACCAGCTACTTTTCTCCTCTCCACACACTTCTGACCATCCTGCATGGAGAACTGTGTGAATATTTATTACATTGACATAAACTACTGCATACATTGGGTGGTGAGAGGAATCACATGAAGAAATAAATGACCAGTTTGTATGTGTGAACCAGTCCTACTTGTTTTAACAGTCCCCACAGATCGGAGTCACATGATCACCACAGCCCACTGTGGCTTACCGAAGCCACAATGCATTGTGGTGTGCACAGGCCACACTTCGAATATTCAAGCCATGGCAGTTGGGCACCGTAGCTTATGGTATCATGCAAACCCGGTGAGGATGGCTTCCACAAGGGTTGAACAACCCTTGCTTAATCCATAAACCTTTTCAAGGTTACACAATGATTGGTTAACCATCACATAAGCCACCTTGACTAGGGTTGCACAACACAATAAGCCATGGTGACCGACTTCGGCAAATATTCAAAAGGGAGGCTGGCATATGCTGCAACCCACCATGGCTTAAATAAGCCACATCAGGCTGCAGCGATCATATGAACTGGCCCACAGAAAAGACTCTGTCAATATATCAAGTGGGACCATTTTCAGTTGCACGATCATGGCAGCTGAAACAAGTCGGATTTCCCTAACTACCCACACCAGTGCAGCTTGCCGTGCCATCTGAACCCAAGCAGCATGGCATATTTAGGGTGGCAGCAACCCTCAAATTACCCACGGGCTGTTAAGATTATTTGAGGGTTGCCGCCCAACCAAAAGAAGCCATACCGCCTGGGTTTAGATGACACAGGAAGCTACACAAGTATGGGGAAATCTGGCCAGCACATGTGGTGGCTGAAACACGCTACAGTGGCTTGTTTCAACCACCGCAATCATGCAAACCGGTTCTATGTCCCATATCTGTTATGATTCAATAAGTAATTTCATGCTGAAATTTAGAGCTATAGATGCCTTGCAAGTGTAGTGGCATGGTTTGGAACATACGTGTAAGAATTTGAAGGAAGTCCTGGCTACAAAATCAAAGCAATGAAGAAAGATTAAAATAGGTATGTATTCAAAACATAGAAGACAGGACAAGAAAAAAGCACCAAAAAAAAGAAGAAAGAAGAAAAAGAAAAAAAAAAAGAGGCTACAAAGTCCCATCAAGCAAAAGAGTGAATGACAGTACAGGGGCGCCTCACTTACCATCTTTTTGTTATTCTACTTCAACAGGTCAAGAAAGATGAGGAAAAGGCAGAAGCAAGAGAATCAGAAGAGGCCCAGGTGAAATCTTTATTCAAATTATTTCAAGTATACACAACAGAAATAAAGCAGGAAAACAGATGCAAGGAGAAGTAGAAATGCTCTGAATTCAGCATACTTCAGGGCAAGTGACAGGAAGGCTACTACTGTTCTAAAAAAACATAACAAGCTAAACAAACAAAAAAACACAACAGCTTCAAGAAGAACTTACTTCCAGGCACACAATGACTGATGTTCTTGTTTTCACTGATAATGTAATGCAGATGTCCTCATGTGTCTGCAAATTTGCTAAGCAGAATATTTTCCACAGCAACTTCTTATTGAAATGCAATCTTAACCTACTATCCTCCGATAATACATATTTGTCATCCTCTATGCCTCAGAAATAGACAATTTAAGTTCTGTTTCAACCACTGAAAGTATATTCAATAGTTTGGGTGTTGTTCATTATGATTCAGAATGTAAAGACATTTTGGTAAAGAAGCAAAAAAGATAAAAGAACTAGCAAAACCACATGACCAATTGCTATTTGTCACCTAATCTAAGAGAACAAGCCCATGTTGTCTCATGTCACAGAGGAAAAATGAAAGCTTCAAATATATTAGATTCCTTGCTATATTTCAATTTAACATCCGGGAAAGCCAATACACTTTCATCTCTGCCAGGAAAAAACATCCAGGTTGAACAATTCAGTATACTTAAAGCCAGCATTCTGCTGCTAACTTTTTTTTATGTTTTCTTGGGTGAGAAGCAGGGGTTTGTTAGAGAAAAGAGAACTACAACAGGGACATAGGATATTATGGGACTGTTAGTGAAAGCTTTAAAACCAGTAGGAACTAGAGCACGACAAATCAGTGTTACTAAACAACTTGGAACAAGGTTGGGGATACAAGTATAGCAACATCCTTTTAAAATTGTTCAGATCACTTCATCTGGGATGGTTTTCAGTAGCAGGGGCAAAATGTGGGGAGTTCTTCTATTGACCTGGTTCACACAATCAAAATAAGCCTCCATGGCTTATTTCCTCCTCCAACAAGCTATGCCATGCCAAACTGCACCGATGGCCTATTTAAGTTGGGATATGTGCAGGGCATGATTTGAATAATCACCACCTGGGCGTGGCTTGTCATGTCGTTCAAATCCAGGTGACATGGCTTGTTGATGGTGGAAACAACCCTACAATAACTAATGGGCTATTATAGAGTTATTTGTCCTTCGAACAAGCCATGGTGTCCAGGTTCAGATGACAAAAGCCATGCCCAGCACACGCTGCGATGTAAATAAGCTTATCATGGCTGTGGCTTACTTTGACATGTGAACAAGCCTATTTTGTGTTTTAGCACGTTGTGAAAAAATAAATTTCAAATATGCAACAAGAAAAACAATAGCAGCATTACAGCCTTCATGAACCCCAACATCCGCTAAACTGCCCTAAAAACAGAAAAATTCTATACCAGCTTAGGACAAAATAAGGGTCGCTCCAATGTGCACATATATTCCTGATAACCACTAGTGGACTTTGAATAGATTAACATACTGCTATTGGTCAATATTCTTGTATGAATTCATGATATCTCTATATATTTTTATACATTCTTACCTGTGTACCCACTGAGCAACCCACCCCCATGTATACTATTTCTGTATTTCATTCAAATATAATTCTGAATTCTATGTAATATGAACACACCAGATATTCTTTGTGTCAATTTCCTTGAATTACAATCTAAAACTCTCTCTTCCCTATGTTACTGGAATTAGCATCTAGCTTCCAGTAAATATATTTTGGACAGTTACTGTAACCTAGCACATGTAGAAAAAACATTTTAGAAATCTGGTCATGCTTCTTAATATTTTTCCCTGTTTCTAGGCCAGTAAAATTTGAAATGAGGTGGGATACCTGACCTGGGAGAAAAAACACATTGTGAAGAGTTATGGCCCATCTGTTAAGGTATAATTAAGAAGTTTTCCTTGCTCTGTCTTGTTTTGCTTTAGAATTTTGCCAACTTCTAATTGGTTAAGATGCTACTGTGTATAAATATACCTGCTTTCCACACTGCCAGGGGAGAAGTTCTTTGTCTGTAGGACTCTCTCAATAACACAGAGTTGCCTTACAAACTAAAGTGGATTTTTATCCTCGACAACATAAAAACACAACTGAGTACCCATTCCTTAGAATTTATTTAAACAAACATAGCACATTTACTTAAGGATGAAGAACTTACAATGACCTGAAAACTAAGCTGCCCTTGATGATGTTTCGATGCTTCAGCACATTATGCACCCAGTACAACACACCAACCCCTCATCCATCTGTATTTGGCTGCCAGGACTTTAGGACACTAATACTCTAGGATCTGGCACTGAGATTCTGCAGTCTTTCTCACACAAGAACAAGGATGCTAGTTTTGACCCTTTCTCCCAATTTCCCAGAGCACTCTGTTTTGGCAAGAATTAGACAAGTAAAAACAGCCACACGCATAGAGACTGCTCCTAACAGTGTTTCGCAAATTTACTAGGAGTTCCACTAACACACAAGCCTAGGAATCTAAAAGCACTGTGAAATGTATTTAAGATGGCATTTAGTAGCAAGAGCCGGGCTAGGCTGGGTGAAACAAGGTTTTAATATTTCTCATATTTGTAATCTTTTTTCAAGCTCATAAGCATGGAATTTTAAGATCATCATTAGCCCCAGGCCTGAAAGAGTGTGGAACGAATAATTGCATTAACTATTGAGTAGCTAAGATTTATTTTCAAACTAATCCTAAGCAGTAACAAAGCAAAATTGAGTTGAAAGGGCTGCCATGATTTCTTCACTGCCTAGCATCTGCTTACGTATTTTCACCATTTGACTATAGAAAATCCTTGCGGGATGCCCGGATCTGGCAATCTTAATACCAAGCTTAACTCTGACAGTGTTAACAGATGTAGGTACTGGCACGATTGCTCTAAAAATGTGCTACCTAATCGGTCTTATAGTTTGGAAGAAGGTCCAGATGCTGAACATCCTTGCCCCACTATGCTTACTGCATTCTCTTCTTCCAAGCCCAATTGCCTATCTGGGCATAGTGAAAAGAAGAAAAGAGAACTGTTCATTACGCTATTTCTGAGATGCTCTAAGTGGCCAGAAGAGGAGAATGAATAATGCACCTAGACATAGAACGGCGTAGCAGACGGGAAGACTTCACATGCTCCTGGACAGTGAAAAGCAAGGAAATGGAAGAGATTTGTCATGACACACACATTTCTACCACTGTATTTTCTTCTTTTACTGTTCCACTAAAAAGCAAATAACTGACACTGCTACATTTACATAGTATGAATGAAGCTGGCTAGAAATCAATTCCATTAATTCCCCAGCAAATTACGGGAACACTGAAGGCTCTAACCCAATTGTTTCTAATGGCTTTATTACTAAAAATAACTTCAGTCCTGTTTTAGAAGGCAATGTGGGGCCCCGATTTGACCCTGCTAACACGTTCAAAGCCCCCTTGCTTGACCTTGCCAATTCCATCATGTCTCCTGTGGCTACATGCCTCAATGAAGAGGGCAGTTTGGACCCTAATTCTATATAGTTTTGTTTTATTTAATCAGGCCATCTATCCAGATCCACCCACATTATGACTTTGAGCAGACTCCCTTTAGTTAGCTAGCTGCCCTCTCCTTCCCCCCGTGTGCTTGATTTGATCAAAGTGTCCTGCCACACCCCAGTAGTTTGAGCTGTGCACGACCTGTGCCTTAAAACTCGTTGGGGCAATGTCAGGACACCACCCCAAAGCTCATAAGAGCATACCTAATTGTCCTATTATTATGCAGTTAAGAAGGAGCAGACCACCATTGCTCCTGGCACATTAAATATTTCCTTAATTTTCAGTAATAGAATGAATTCCCATATGCATAATTTGAACCGCAATGCATAGAAACACAGCTTGGACTGTGGCTTATGAAGACCAGTGGAAAGGGCTAATATCAGTGAGAATCCAAAAGATTTCACATGGGACTCCGCCCCACCACCACCGAGTCCATAACTGGAACAATGCCACAGGGTAAAGTATTTTTTTCTTCTCATAAGCCTGTGGGGAAGATCAGGCTGACAAATGGCAACTGGCCCACAGGCATCCAGTGAGCTCGATGGCTGAGTGGGGGTTTGAGCCGGGGTCTCCCCAACCCTAATGTAACACACTAACCGCTACACCATATTGCTGCATGCTCACTTCATGGTTGGAGGACAACAGCTGTTTTTACAGTTATAATAATTTCAAACCCTACATTAGCAATAGCACCACCAATATATTTTTGCCCATGAAGACGAATGAGCTGAATTTCCATTTATTATTGCTCTAATCTAGCCTTGTATTTAAGCACTTGCCTGATACCATAGGTGAGAAGAAATTGCATGCAGGTGAGTGAAAGGGTGACAGAGGAGGTACGGAGTACTCCATCCTCCCTCTGTGCTAAACATAGAGGCCAACCAAGCTGCTAGATGAAGAAAGCCCCCTCCTCCATTCCTAGCATAGAAATGCAACTCATTATCTCTTCTCTGCCACTTCGCAGCAGGCTAGTAAATTACATGGGCTTCTTTGCAAAGTTGCTCTAACTGCCTATCACATAATGTATCAGAAGCAGTTATTTCACACAGTGGTAGAAGAGGCAATACCCTAAAATGCCATGCAATGGAGAGATCGTAAGCATTACCTTGATTTCTATGTTTCCCACTTTGGCAGTTGAGCGAATAATCGGTCTTCCAACCAAAGCTGGGAATATGTGTTCTGGAAAATTGGATCCTGCATATCCACATTTCACAAACTATACAGAAAAACAAAACTTCAAGTTAGTTTGTTGATGTACATATACATCATAATAGCTTAGTGCTATTTTGATATTTTATCATACATCTAAAACAAAATTTATTAAACACAGGTGGATATATTCCAAAATCATTTGGTAACTTTTGAAAATAAGGTTTTAGGACATACCACTTTAAAAAGTTACGTTTTTTTAATGAAGAAAATACTGAGATTGTGAAAACATGACAGAAACACACACACCCATTTCATTTGTTTAAATATATTCAAAGCCATCATCTAAACTATACCACAATTAGATTTCTCTAGATTCTGTATTTATGCCCATATAAAACCTCAGTTATACCAAGAGCAGCAAATGCCCGCTAGTTTGGTAACTGAATATACTTCAAAATTGACCAGATCTAATCAGTAGGGCTTTCCAAAGTTTCCAGAGTTCTATAGGGTTATCGGGCGGTCAGTATTCCATAATTCTTGGCAAAAGACAAAACAAGAATACAAAAATAGTCATTAAAAAGTTTCTGATTCCCCCCCCCCCCAAAGTGTTATGTGGGCAATGCTTGATAAAATCTCTGAAGCAGCTGAATCAAACCAGTAGTTAGGGAATGGGTTCCCTCCACAACTTCTTGAGATCCCCTTGTCTAGTGTAAACAGAGTAAGTTTCCTTGGTTTCCATAATGTATTCAGATGATGCAGCTTTTCTTGGCGCACACAACCATGGGCATAAGAATCCAAAACAGAATGTCAAAAGCTGAGAGATGGTAGGCAGAAGAATCCCAAATTTATGGAAGAGTGGAAACCTTTTATTGAATATTAGGAAAATATTAGGAAAATTAAAATATACTTCTCCTTTACTATCACCTAAATTATTGGTGTAAAAGCAAGTAATATGTGACACTTTGTTTTATCTGTTTTTTGTATTCAATTTCACAATAATTTCATATATGCAGTATTATGTAGGCTTTTTTTTCATCACATAGCTAGTATTTCTTATTTAATTTGATGTGACAGGTTGATGGTAATTTAGTATTTCTATGGTTTGAAGAAAACGTTCTCCTGTAATTTGTAAAAAAAATAAACTATTTACTGTTGCCTAACAAGCAGACAGGGTTGTTGATTGAAAACAGTAATATAAGCTAAAGTCTTTTGAACACTGGTCCACATGCCACAGCAACCCACACTAGATTGTCAGACTTGTTTCAAAGTGGTGTGTCATGATGTCTGAACACAGCATGGTGGCTTCAGTGTGGTTTGTTAAGCACGCTCAAGTCACCCTGAGAACCCATGGCTTGTTGTTGGGCTGTTGAGGTCAGGCTTGCCATGATGTATGAGCCCAGCATGAAGGCTTGTGCCAAAAGGCTACACAGTTGCCTGATAAGAGCAGCAGAAAACTTGACTGCTCTGCTAGGCGTCTCGCAATCTTCCTAGCCATATGTCAGGATGGCAACACCTGCGTGCCTGATTCTTGCTCACTGCTCTCTGAGCAAACAGGAGAATTGAGCAAATCAAGCAGCAATCAACTGTGAAATCTGTGCAAATTTCCAACTGTGCAGACCGTTGAGTTTTTGTTTGTTTTTATCTTTGCATGAAATTTAATCGCATGAAATTTAGTCGGGGGGGGGGGGGGGGGACAAAAAATACACATCCCCCACCCAATAAGCTAAAGTATAAAAATGTGGGATTTTGTGCTTTTCATTTTTTTTCTACTTTGGGAGTGATCTGCGCACATGAACATTACCTAATGCACATTTGTAAGCTTTATCCTATCTGAAATGTGTGGGAAATGCATACTTTTTTTGTCTCAGGATTGTTTTCCTCCAATTGTGTACAATTACTGAAAGTAAGAAAAAGAACATAAAGACAGTTGTCAATGGAATTGATTTAACAAAGATTTACTTTTTAAAAAAGCTGTGCTGCAAAGGACGCTGGGATACGTGATGGAAGCAGGCAGGAGGACCAAGGAGAAAACAAACTATGGAAAACTGTGGAGCACATGGTCATTTGTTGGCAAAAGTGTGGGTTAACAACGGATTAAATAAGCCACTGTGGTTTGTTTTCAGGCTGGCTTATCATGACGGGCAAACTCACCCTGTGTGTCTTGGAGAAATACTTGACCTTCTTGGTATATTTGTGCACGTTGAACAAATCTTCTGCTCAGTGTATTTCCTGATGATAGGTCATTACATCGTGTCAACGTACTTTTCAAAAGTCTTTCAGAGTGTGTTAAGTCATGCTTGTGACACATGATAAGACCTTTTCCAATATGCATCAACACAAAAGAGTATATTTATGATTATTTCAATTTGATTAGAGTCACAAAAATCTGTAGCCTCAGTCTCTAGATCAGTCTCCTCCAACCTGGTGGCCTCCAGTTGTTTTGAACTACAACTTCCATCATGCTGACTAGGGCTCATGGGAGTTGAGGTCCAAAAACTTCTGGTGGGCACCAATTTGGGGAAGGTTGCTCTTGATTCTTTTATGAGTTTAAAAGAATTACTCCTCTATGAATTGTGAAGCATCTTTTCAGTATAGTAGAGCTTTCAGAATTTTTTGAAGAAAATCCATAGCTCCATCTTGCATTGCCATGTATATCACTGAAAAGCACTCAAGCTTTTTTCCCTAAAATGCTGCTTAACTCACAGTGTGCAGGGCATAGGCGGCCACTATTTTGCATATTCAACCCCTGCTCAGGGTTGTCGCGTCATGCAAACCCAGCAAGCTATGCCCATCAGATTTGTATGACACGAGAAGTGGGGTTGGATATACAAAGTGGCACCCATGAGCACCATAGCACGTTACGACTTAAATAACCCATGATCAGCCATGTTGTCTCATTTGGATCAGGTCAATGTGTCTGCTGGTGCTTTCTGGCCACCCAGGACTAGTGAGCAAATCTTGTCCTTTTTGCAACATTGTTTACAAGTGCTGCACTTTACTTTTTCCCAATGGAACAGCTATTCGTATCACAACAATAGGGCTTGATCCAGCCTTTAAATATCAAGCCTTTCCCTAATCACATCATCCCATCGTGGGTAAAAGAACTTTGATCACTGTTCTTTATACATATGCAAAGATAGTCAAAATGAATTTCAGTCTTTTGCTGATCTGATACACAGGGTAAACCAATGTAAATATATACAGACGTCAGATATAAACAGAGTCAAGAAAACAAAATCAGTAACTGAGGTTTTTGAAGCCACCTTGAACATTTTAGTGAAAGGCAGAGTAAATTATTGAAAACTTTTATAAATAAAAATTAGGTAAAATCATGTGTTCTCAAAATCAATATGCATTACTGTGCCATACGCTATTCCAGCCTACCACAGTACTAAGCACACTGTTTTGCTAACTTCTTCAAATACATTTTAAGCGTCATTTTGCCACTTCAAAAAGTAGCCTAGTACTAAACCAACTAAGTTTGCAATTGTAAATATAGATATTAACAGGACTTTTTTGGTACTGTTTTAGGAAAATCTTATGTATGTTTTACCATATATAGTTTCTTCTTCACATAATGTGGTTTTGACTGTCTCTCTCACTTCCTATTCAGTCATCAAGTGGTAATAAAATGTGATGTATAAATATTCCTTCAAATGGAAACTACAAATGTACAAAATTGTACAAAAATTAGTCCTTTGGGCAGTGTTAAACACTATCACTATTAATAAATCCCAGATAAGGAAGGCATTCGTTGTAGTCTCCCCAGATGGAAGAATTAAGGTTTTAGTGACAAAAACCAAGGCCTGTAGTATTTATCATTAGTCCTAAAAAGTTATTATATCTAAAGAACATAGTCAATTTTATCCCTGCTGACATTGTATTTTTATTACATATGATATGTGGACATGCACTTTTAGTCACTTTGAATCACAGACTATAATAATCTCCATAGTTGTATCAATCGACTCATATTGATTTATATTCTCATATCAATCAATATGAGAATATTTTAAGTAAGGAACCACAACACGATGGGATGTTAGCTAAGATTACTCAAGTGTACATTTTCTTTCTCAGAAATTCTTTGCTTATGGCAATTACAGCCAAAATTATCAACTTCCATGGCTGAAAAATGTTGCCGGTAAGTAAAGCAAAATATTACAACAATATACACACACAATTGGAAATGAAGCTGTCTAGCTGCTCATGGTCAGTAATTCAAATCCATTGAGCATGGAGGAAAATATGCTTATGTTTAGAGAATATGATGCAAGAGGCAGTACTTATGAACTGGCACAATCCCTCCCTCTGTAAGCATAAACTGCCATTGGAATCCTTTCACCTTACATATATATTAGGACTGCTCAATCATTGCAACTTTTTTGAAAGCTCATTTGGGCATATTTTTTTAAAAAAATAACATATATCATAGTTTTCCATTGGTTTTAATAGATTTTCTCCCCCAATTCTTTTCAAACCCAAGACAACAGCTCATGGCTAAATTGCTAATTGCAGCTAAAATGGTCAGAACCAGATTACGGAAATACAAACGTGTTCCAACAGTTACAGCATAGCTACTTCAGAAGAAATCCCTCCTCTGAAGTTGGTAATTGCATTAGGAGGAAATCTTCCTCCCAATGGGCATCTAATCCAACCTTGCATGAGCGCAAGGTAAGCTGCAGTTGGACAGGAGAGTGCCGAAACTGGGAACACTACATGATCAGCGCAAGATCCCTCTGCCTGACTTTGGCTGATTCTCCTCTCCCACCATAGCTCAGTAAGACACATTTCACAATGTCCCCTCAACCCTCTGGTGTGGTTTTTAGGGCTGCAGGTGAAAGGGAGGAGGGGAAGGTCTATTACACAAGTTGTCTTCCGCTTGAGCAACACTGAATTTCACCCAATGCTAACAGCAGATTGAGAAAAGGGGATGTTTATCAGGGCTGTAGCAGGGCAGAAAAGTGTTAAATCTCCCCTCCTCACTTGCCCATTTGTTTGCAAATACACACTTGAAAAATTAAATTCTGAATGTAACAAAGGCATCAGGTATTTGTAAAATACAGATACCCCGGCCAAACAGCCAAGATTGGCTGCAGATCTCCATTGAACGTGCACTCAGTGGCAACTTAGATTTGTTCCTATGAAATGTGTGAAATGGCCCTCAGAAAAGGACTGAATATTTCACATATTTTAATGCCTTTTTATTAAGAAAATATAAAATTAAATATCAAAGATAATTAACAGAAAAAAGCATAATTAATTCATACATTAAGTAACATCATAAAAAGTTTTCACGTTTTAAAAAATTAAGTATACTTGATGATGCAGTAATAACTTTATATGAATTCTACTATATTGAGTACTGAATTTCTGATAAACTGATAAAGTTACCAGATTAACAACATTGCCTTATGAATGTCTACTCTGAAGTATATCCCACTGAGTTCAGTGGCACTTACTCCCTGGTGTGTTTATAATTACATCCTAGGCTATAGATTGAAAGTGATTCTTCATTAAGAAAAACCGCCAGCAATAACCAAGGTAAAACTTTGTCTTATGTTCTAAAAATGAACGAACCCTGCTTATACGACATTCTCCAGGGCAATAAAAAGTTGCAAGATTATCTCGTTTCTAAACGCACCAAATACCCAGTGTGTATCAACTTTGGGACTCCTATTGCTTTCCTATTGCTCATATGAAAAGGAAATCATAACATCTCCACATATTCTGTCCCCAAGCCCAATACAACTTAGCTTTCTAAAGTGACAAATGTTGCCATCAGCAGTAAATCTATTCATCTATCTTAAATTGCTTGTCAGAGACCCACCCGACCTTTAGGGGTGTACAAAACATCATTCTAATATTTTGCTGAAATACAGACTCTTGATTTTGATGTGTCTCTTTTTTGTTTATGTAGGGCCCAGCATTCCCCATACTGCCTTGGAAATGCTGGGAGTGGTAGGACTTTTTTCTGTCCAAACATATGTAGGACTGCACACTTACAGCCATTTTGTTACTGAGCATATTTTTAGGAAAAAGAGGCATTTGGGCAGTTTGGGTACAATTATTACTATTGCTGACTTTAGGCCTTCCAAGTGAAAACACCTGAAACCAGCACTCAGATGTCTTGGGGTAGGGCATAGAAGTAATATATAATCAAAAAGTCTGAAGTTCAGATGATTTGGACAAGTCTGACTCCTAGCAATAATAATAATAATAATAATAATAATAATATATTTATATATTTCTTACCCGCCTCTCCCTCCGGATCAAGGCAGGGAACAACATCAATAAAAACAATATAAAATACATAAAACTGATTAAAAGCATATAAAATTAATACATTATTAAAATATCAACAAAGTCTCAAAATTCAACTGGGTAGGCCTGCCGGAAGAGATCAGCCTTTATAGCTCTCTTAAATTCTGGAAGACTGGTAAGTTGGCAGATCTCTCCCGGCAGGTCGTTCCACAGGGATAAGCTGATGGCGATGTATTATTTATTTATTTATTACATTTATATACCGCCCTATAGCTGAAGTTCTCTGGGTGGTTTACAAAAATTAAAAGATTGAACATAAAAAGTCAATATACAAAATTTAAAACCATAAAGCATAAAAACAGCTGATATTTAAAACCTTTTAAACCTTTAAGCCAGACCACAAAGTCAGTTAAAAACCTCAACTTAAGCTGTTAAAAATGCTTGGGGAAAGTTTTGACCTGGCGCCGAAAAGATAAACAGTGTTGGCGCCAGGCAGGCCTCATCAGGGAGATCATTCCACAATTGGGGGGCCACCACTGAAAAGGCCCCGCACCCTTGTTGCCGTCCTCCGAGCTTCCCTCGGAGTAGGCACCCGGTGGAGGACCTTTGATATTGAGCGTCGTGTACGGTTTAGGTTCATGTACACCCTTCCCACCCACCCCCTCTGGTGTCCACCTGAAAGGATGGGGAAAGAGACCAAGTAACAGTGACACACGCGGAAGACCAAGACTGCACTGTGGAAGAGAATAAAAGTTCGATGAGTAAGCAGAGTACTGAAGCTTATCAGGACATGTTCTACTTTGGTCCAATATTGATATACATGGAGGTAGAAGAATTCAAATCAGGAATACATATTCTATGTACCTGGAAGAACAGGGGAAGCCGCTGGGGCTGATCAGAACCAACTCTGCGCCTATGTCGGGTGCCAGGAGATGCAAAAATGGCGGGGGGGGGACGAAAGGGGGACGAGTCTGTGCACCCACTAACCTTCTTCACCCCCCCCCCTCCCCAGTCCACAATCAGACAGGAGAAAAGCAAAAATGGAAAATGCCCACCGGGTCCATCTGGAGCCGGGAAGGGGGACCAGGGGGCCACAGGGGCCCCGGCACCCTTTGGAAGGGAAGAGCGGAGACGCCAGAGCAGAAGGGGAGGGGGCTTCACTCCCACCACCCTCGCGAATCGAAAGGAACCGAGGTGGGGGGGGGGTCCCAGAAGGCCCCCCCGAGGCTGCAAGAACCAGGGGGGGCGCTGACTTGGGAAGCGAAGCCCCCCCAGTCTCCGTGCACCGGGGGCTTTTACTCCCCCGCCCCCGAGCGCCCTCCGGCTGGTACGAGGCCCCCCCTGGGGGGGGGGGCAGAACCCCAACGCGTTGCATCTGAGGACACGGGAAGGAGAGAGTCACGTCTGAATGCGAGGCGGCCTCTCCTCCTCGCCGCCGCCCTTCCGCACCGAAGCGCGGCCTCCCCCGCCGGCCCCACGACGCTCCCCCTCTCTCTCCTCACCCCGGTGCCGTTGTCGCAGACGACCACTTTCCTGCCCTGCGCGTCCATGTCCCCCTTCCTGGCCGGGCCGAGCGAAGGGCGCTGGATGGGGGCCGCTCCTCGGCTCCGGCAGGCCTCTCTCTCTCTCGGCTCTCAGGAGCCCCGGAAGGGAAGCGGATGAGAAGCTGCCGCCGCCGACCCCGCCCGGGCAGGATCCGCCTCCATGACCCGGTGGCTGCGCGCCGCTCCCGCTCTCTCCTGCCTCCGTGACTGGCAGTCCCGCGGCGATCCAATCAGAGCCTGAAGTCTCCTTCCGGCGCCCGCCTCCGCCCTCCTCCTCCTCGTGGTCCTTCTCCCACGACTCTCGGCTGTTGCCATGGCAGCGGCGGCGCATTTGGGCCTTTTCCTCCCCTGCCGCGCAACGGATGAAGCAGCAGCAGCTGCTGTTTCCGGGGATGGGTGGGTGGAGGTGGGCAAAGCGCCAGAATAATAATAATAATAATAATAATAATAATAATAATAATAATAATAATAATAATAATAATTTCCCTAAAATGTATGGGGAAGCCTCATTCGCCGCCCCCTGATAAAAGCTCCTTAGGTTTCCTCTTCAGGGGACCCTGCTCCCATCTCACGCAGCTATCACAGAATAGTAGAGTTGGAAGGGTCCTGTAAGGCCATCCAGTCCAACCCCCTGCTCAATGCAGGAATCCATCTTAAAGCATCCCTGACAGATGGTTGTCCAGTTGCCTCTTGAATGCCTATAGGATGGGAGAGCCCACCACCTCCCTAGGTCACTAATTCCGTTGTGGTACTGCTCTAACAGTCAGGGAGCTTTTCCTGATGTCCATTGGAAGGACAACACTTTTCTGATAGGGCAAATCCATGTAGTGAGAGTCCATAGTGTAGACCATTGTACTGTTAACAAACCTATCCCTTTTGCTTAAAATTAAAAAAATTACAAAGCAATCCCGTAATCATTGAGGCATCCATCGCATTCCTATGGCCATTTTTAATCTAATGGCCTTTTCAGGGCCATTCTTTTCTTCCTTATAGGTTGAGATGTTCACTGCAACCACTTCCGTTTGTCTTTAGACTTTTTAAAAGGCTTTTAAAGGGAAGGTAAAAGTGGGGACTGAGAAAGAAAGTGAAGCAGAAAGATGCTGGAAGAAAAAGAAGGGGTGGGTGGAGAGACTGGAGAAAGCTGGATATTTCAACAATAAACGTTAAAAGGGAGACTCATGGTTTAGGTTGGAACTAGTCAGTGAATATCGGGCAGTATCCAATGTTAGTCTAGCTTAAGTCCCATTTATTTCAATAAGTCTGCTTTAAGTAGGACTAACATTAGATACAACCACTAATCTGAAAAAGGTTTAACACTAGTAGCCTAAGAAAAATACATGCACAGGAAGAGACACCTACACCAGTGGTGGGTTTTAGGACTCCTCTGCCTGTTATTTAAATGTGCTAAATGTAAGAGTGTTCCTATGAGACCATAGCTAATTTCTAGCTAAATATAGGCTCAGTTCAGACCACACGATAATCAACGGAGGGGGAAGAGGCAACCATCAGTTTTGTTGGTTATTGTGTCGCGTGTCGGGCAACATACAACGCACACACAACTGACGGTACACTATTTCGGCCAATTAAACAACGGAGAAAAACAACAGGCTGCTCAGTTGTCTATCCCGAAATCCATTGCTTAAAGTGTTGTGTGTCGGGAACCCCCCACACCCTCTCCTTGTACTATTCCACTTGGTCATAGAGTTCGCTGGCAGGAGCAGCCGAACCCCCCCCCCCCCGGCTGCTCCTATACAGCTGGCAGAACTTGCGGTGCATGATGGGATATGGCCGGAGGACTGGGGGAGGGGGGAGACGCAGCAGCCCAGAAGGACATCAGGACTTTCAGCCGTGTGATGGGGGGAGGGGCAACATGTGTGGTGCACACTGACAAAATAACGCACGGTGAGTGTGTTATTAATCCTTCTGTTGTCTAAAGTGTCGTCTGAACACACCCGTAGTCACATAAGAAACTACCACTATTATCCAGCTAGTTGGACAGACTGAAGAAAGCAGAGGGATGAAGGTGACACAAACCTAACAGCCACACAGGAAGGAGAAAGCACTTGACAAATGCTATCTTTCTTCTGAGTGGGTAGTACATACAGACTTGGTTCCAATGATTAACCCTCAGGGCACTGTGGCATACGCCATCCACTATTAGGAGTATGCAAGCCCCACCCAGGGGCTTCTGTAGCTTGTTGTGTCATCTGAACCCAGGTGGTGGGGGTTATTTAATGGTTAGAGTTTGGACAACACAGCAACCCCTAGACAACACAGCAACCCCTGCCCGGTGCTTGTAGATTCTTAACAGCGGCCCACACATGTCACAGCTCCTCATGGGTAAATCAATCCACAAAGGGCTGTTGTGTGGTGTGAAGTGGCCTATTGTGTATACTTGTCGGTGGAAAACACAGTTAATGATAGTAGAAACACTGTGAAATCTGTCTTGTATTTTAAGACAATATGTTTCACATTTTCTAAATATGAAAATGAAATTTCTACATGGTTGAGGAAATACTTATTTTGAAGACCTCACTTTTGTTTGATTTGCTCCCAGTAATACAGGAAATTCCTTGTGTACTTAATGTAAGAGAAGAATAGCTATTTACTCTGCCGAATGTTGGAGGGTAGGCTATTTGCCAAGTCATGAAAGTGTATGCATGTGATGTCATATCAGTAATATCAACCCACCATTGAAAATGGTGTTTTCTAAATTAATAATACAAACATCTGGCATACTGAAAACATTCATGTTTCATTCTACATTAATGATTATTTCAGTTGTACACTTGATGTCTTTGAACGCTATACCGGCAGCATAACTTACTGTGAGTTGCCTATTCCCCCCTCCATTACCTGAAGTGTCGTCCGAACACGACCAATGTGTCCTGTGAACCGTCAATATTTGAGCTACACTTCCTAATCTTCTTGCAGAACAGTTTGTATCTTATTAAAGAGAATCTTCACACACACTAGCACAGGGGTAGGTAACCACAGGCCCGTGGGCACATTTAGGTATTTGAGAAACTGTCCTGGGCATAATTATAAAATGGCTGCTATGTGTGGGCATGGCTAGTCATAAGGGACAAATAACCTGCCCAAAGACATTCATTGGAAATTAAGATTAGGGGTGTGCACGGACCCCCCGGATCGGATCGGGACCCGGATCAGGACCTCCAATTTTGTCATGGATCGGATCAGACAAAGTCAGAGGGCCCCGGACCGAATCGGGTCCGATCCCGATCCAAAAATTGGAACTTTTGGGATCGGCCGCCATTTTTTCCCCATAGACTTGCATTGCAATGCAAGTCTATGAGGAAAAAATAGCGGCGGGTCGGTGAGGGGGGCCTAACTCCCTCCCCCCCCAGGGCCGTCCACTGTGGATGGACCCAGCAGGTAAGCCCCCTCCCCCGCGCTCCTTACCCCCCGGGGCCATCCGCTTCCATCCACTGGCGCCCGCATGTGTCATTATACAGCCACTAGATGGCAGTGCCATATAGTGCAACTCCTTCATTACATACAGTCGATATATCATGTTAACACACCTTGCAGCATTATCTCCAATCTTTTTTTAAGTGTGATAAAGATCAAAAATCTGTGGGAGACACCCTGGAGGTTGATGACACAAACCTCTGTGAGTAACCAATCATGAGGGTGCAATAAAAGCTTTGTATAGAAATGCTCCAAGTTTTGGAGTGACTTCATGCATCATCATCCAAACTCCTGCCAAAATAAATGCTGCCATCACACCCTTGCATGCAAAAGGGTCCTTCCTAACCCTAGGGCTGGGTCAAGTTAGTACACAAAAACATTTTTAAAAAGCCTGATGCTATCTATGTTTACACAGAAGTAAATACCGTTGATTTTGGTGATATATTTTCAGACAAGTAAGCTTAGGTTTGCAATACAATTAAGACATTGTGTGCCTGCTTGTACGTATGCACAAGGTATGCATATACTGTAGTGTCTTAAAATAGTATGAAACTTGTTCCTGAGGTTGAATAATGCTCACATTTTTGGAACTGCACACTGATTTTGAGTGCTTCAGGTTTTTTTAGTATCTCACTACTGATTCCTCCTCCTCTATAGAGTTCTATAGTTTTATCAGATTGGGTTGTGGCTGCAATTGTCTGTTGCAAGTTTTATTTTATAGTACTGATGCTCGCTGTTTTTATAAGGTTTGCTGCTATTGCTGGTGTTGTTTTTTACCGTTTTTAATGTAGCAGTGGTTTTTATTATGTGTTTTATTACTGTATGCTACCTTGGGAGGGCTCCTGCTCTGAAAGGTGGCCAAGAAATATTTTAAATAAATAAATATTGAGACAGAGACATGTGGACCCAGAGAGCATATTACAGAAACTCTAGATTCATTCAGGTCCCCTCTACAAGAATTCAGTTTGACGCCCGGTTTTCCAATTATGCGCAGCTTCTCGCAATCGCTTTTATGCCTAATCCCTATACACGGGAGGCGGTGAAGCACATTACCGGTTGTATAAAACACACGTTGAAGTTGTTTCATGCGCAGCATTGCTTGTTTACATGGTCATAAGGCGCTTTAACTCTCACGGTAAATTAAAACTTGCTATTTAACGCGCATTCGATAAAGCGCATAATCGGACAGAAAAAGCGCCTCAACCCCCAATTTGTGCTCCGTACATGTGGAGGTAAAATCGGTAATGCACTTTGAAAGAGCTTTAAACTGCTCTTGTAGAGGCACCCTGAGCCTCAAATCCCATTGCTTGCACCATTCTTGATCTGTTTCAAATGTGTGCTCTCTTCTCAGTTACATGACTTTGCAGAGATGTAAACCCCACCTTGGAATGTATTGAACCCAGTGATCTTACACCTAATTCGCAAATATTCTGAGCACCCAACTCCATGAATTAATATGTCTGATTGGGCCCTTGAAAAGTCATATAGTTTTGCCTTCATTCATTCTTTTAAATGGTGGAAACGCTGGCTTTAATTCCATGGGTTGTAGCCAATGTTAGTCCTACTTAGAGCAGACCTATTGAAATTAATGGAACTCAAGTTAAACTAACATTGGTTACAACCCACTGAGCAGTATACAGCAGGGCTGCTCCACCTCCGGTGGTTCCACTGCGCTTGCAGGGGCGACCGTTTCCACAATTGGTCTTTTGCACTTCTAAATATAACCTTGGAAATCACTGGAAAGACTTGTTTCCAAATCAGGACAGGTCAACGGACCTCCTTTCTGAAAGCTCCATTGACCTGCCCCATTCTGGAAATGAGTATATCCTCTCATTGCAGATTATTTTTAGAAGTGTGAAAGCCCCATTGCGCAAGCGATTGCTCCCATGAGCACACGGGCACATTAGGATACTACAACCCTGTGTGTTTGACAGAGTCATGGATTGAATTCTAAGAAATTAGGAGTGTGGACTGGATTCAGATATAATATTCAAACCAGGTTATTTCTTTTAAGAGACACAATATAACAGATGGGAGAGAAGGAGAGAAAAATAGGCGGAGCTATTTTCCCATGCCTTCTATCCAAAGTTAATGCTTCCTCAGTCCATCCAACATGAACCTAGTTGGGAAGTTGTGCTGCTGCTTAAAGTGGTAGGAAAACCCTGCCATTGGTCAAGTGGTGACCTTTCACAGGCTCTCATTTGGTGATCCTTAGTTTAGGCTCAAGGCTAAGAAACCACATACTACTTAAGAATAACATCTTGTGAAAGAAACAGTGTGACATACAGTTTCAGGACATTACTAACACATATGCATGTGATGCTGATTACTGAACAGATGTATACTTGGAGAAAAACTATTACAAGTTGGTGGTATTTGAGAGGGTGATTCATTCTAATCTATCATTTTCTATAGGAATATCTAGAAAATGAAAAAAAAATCTTGAAGAAACATGATACTATGGGTAAATAATCTTTTATTAAAATAACACTTTTCTGGGTCTTTCTATATTCTTTTTGCAATTGTTAAGGCATTGCTGTGACATTTTACAATTGTTTGTACATCCCAGGAATTATGGAGACATAAAGTGCTGTAATGAGTTAATGGTTATGTATTAACTAGTTACACTTACAAATTATCTGAAATAAACTGAGGAATTGACATAAATCTCTGAAATAAGAAGATATGGGCTGCTTCAAACATGATGTTTCCTATACAGACTGCATTTTGTTGTAGCAAACCATGCAGCCTTCATATAGGCTACCATATATAACAATAGCATGCACATCTTTTTCACTGTGTGTATACACAGGGCACATGCGATGAAAGCTGCACCACAATAGGTAGGTGAATTGTTCAGATTACAGTGTACATGGGAGTAGGGGGTTTTCCCTATCATCCATCTAGGCAAAATAGCTTTTAATTTTCAGTGCTTTTTGAATAAATATAGCCCCATTAAGATCACCCATATAATATCCAGAAAACTTCCACATAAGTAAACCTGGGATCATGGAGACCAGCATAATTTCTAATTAATACTCCTGACTTCTTTTTCAGTGCTCGGGGGTCAAATGGTAGTGTTATGTGTAGTATGTGTTATGTGTAGTAGGTTCTCACTAGATCCTTTACCTGAGAGCTTGCAGAAACCTGGAATCAGCTTGTGTGGATTCCACTGCCTTGCACAGTACTGGGGCAGCCATTCTGAAAAATGGGAAGGTTTCAATCAGTTATTCTGCATATAGCTGTGTGTACTGCTCTTCGAGTCCCTTCATTTGGCCACAAGAGGGTACTGTGTCTTAATAAAAGCCAAAAGAAAACTGAACAGAAGATGAGCTCTAAAGAAAATGGTGACCAGAACAAAGCGTTGCATCTCAGCCTTAAAATAACTGAAAACCTCTCGGCAATTGCTCCAGATCTGGTAATGGACAATGCTTACAGACTCCATTACAAGAGGCAATATAGTTGCATTGAATATTGAGGGACATGTAAAATAATGAAATTACCAGTAGATTTTTGTTTATTGTATTATTCTTGGGCGAAGACGTAATGCAAAACCATGGCTTGTACTAACCATAGTTAAGAATCCAAACCATGGTTTGAGCTTTCAGATGTGCAACAGGCAAAGCTTCCACACACACACACCTCTTCAGGATTTGGAACAGATGAACAGGTGAAGGACTGTATGATAAAATGGGCACAACATTTAATATACCAATAGACCAATGGCAAAATATGTGGTTAAAAGGTTTAAAATTTACATTAAGCACTAGACTTAAAGAGAATTTCTATAAGGTGATGTATAGATGGTATATGTCTCCCACGAAATTGGCTAAAATGTACAAGGGGGCCTCCGGAACCTGTTGGAAATGTGAAGAACAAGAAGGAACTTTTTACCATATATGGTGGACCTGTAAAAAAGCAAAAAACTTTTAGATACAAATTCACTCTGTCATTCAAAAAATACTGAAGATCAACGTACAATTGAAGCCGGAATATTTCCTTTTGGGTTTAACTGATGATCAGATAAAAAGGAACTGTGGAACCTAATTTCTGTATATGATAACAGCAGCGAGGTTATTATATGCACAAAGATGGAAAGACCCAACGTTACCTACAATTGATGAATGGATGATGAAGCTACTGGAGTTGGCGGAGATGGCAAAACTCATGTCAATAATTAGAGAAAGGTCAACATCTAGGTTTATAATTGAATGGAAACCTCTTATAGACTTTGTGGAGGGACAAGAAAAAATGATTTGTATGTCTGTGGATTCAACGAATAAGAAGAAAAGGTTTAAATGAAAGAGGGGAATCTGTTTTAACTTTTTGTAGCAAGAGAAAATATTGGTTACATATTTTTGCTGTGGAGAAAATTGGAAGTCTATCTTAACTTTATATGTTTTCTTTTCTACGTTCTTTGGATTTGTGTTTTAGCTTTATTGTTCTATTTTGTATTGTTTGTTTCTTACTTGGTTTGTGTTTTAAAAACAAAAAAACCCTTTATTTTTAAAAAAGGATTTGGATTCATAAGTTCGTTCTGTTTGTCAGTGGTCTTTAACAGCAAAGCACAGGTAGCACAATCTATGATTTACAAACCAATTTCAAACTGTGGTTTCATATCCTGACTTGTTGACTCAAAACAAATCATGGTTTTCTTGTTATGGCTCATCCCAGCCTATGAGTATAATCATTAAATAAATTGGGATTAAGTACTTTTAAGCTTGCCTAGTTCAAAGCTATGAATTTGAGCTAGGCATTTACTATTAAAGTAAGCTATCCACTTCAGCTGGGGTGTGAATGGAGTTTACCTTTCCATTGCATTATATAAATTAACCCCGACACTGAAGGGCTTGCCAAACTTATTAAACAGACATCCTGTGCAACGGGACTTTCCTCTCCTCTCCCCTGCACCACCCCATGGTTGCTTCTCCAGATCTTCACTGGAGGGTCCTTCAGTTTTCCAGGGCAGATTTTGAAAGTGTGCAGGAGGCTGCAGGGAAAAGGGGAATTGTCCCACTCCGTTGCACCTAAATTGAAAAGATGCACTCTCTTGGCGAAGAGAGTGTGGGGCAATTGTAGTTCTTGAAGGAATGCATTCCACAGTTTGGGAGCAATACAGGGAAAAGCCCTTTCATGTGTCCCTGACAAACTGGCCTTCTCTGGTAACAATGTCCTCAAAAGGCCTACTCCTACAGATCTTAATAGACAGATTCATCACAAGATAGGTGGCCCTTTAAGATTGCTAGTGACAAACTGGCCTTCTCTGGTAACAATGTCCTCAAAAGGCCTACTCCTACAGATCTTAATAGACAGATTCATCACAAGATAGGTGGCCCTGATTGCTAGGTCCTAAGCCGTTTAGGGCCTCCTCCACACGAGACGTTTAATGAGCCTTGAAGGCTCATTATAAATTTTACCTCCACACCAGCGGAGCGCAAAACGGGCGTACAGGCGCGTTATCTCCCCGATAATGCGCATTTTCGAATGCGCGTTAAATAGTGACTTTTATTTTGCTCCGGCCGTTAAAGCGCATTTTCGCCGTGTGAACAAGCGATTATGCGCATTAACGTCTTCTAAAGCGCTTTTTGGACATCAATTACTGCGCTTCGCCGCCTCCCGTGCAGAGGGATTAGGCGTAAATGTGCCTCCGCGATAATGCGCATAATCCCCGAACCGGGCGCAAAAGCGCATCCTTGTGGAGGGGGCCTAGGACTTCAAAGGCTAAAGAAATTGGCATCCAGTGCAGGTCTTTCAGGACGGTGTAATATGGCCTCATATTGTGCATTGGTTAACAGCCCAGTTGCCACATTTTGCGCCAACTGAAGCTTCTGGATATACTTCAGGGATGTCCCCAAATACAGTGCCTTGCAATAGAGTAAACATGATATAACCAAAGCATGGACTGTTGCCAAGTCAGACCAATTCAGG
Source organism: Anniella stebbinsi (assembly GCA_029215795.1). Classification (NCBI taxonomy): domain Eukaryota; kingdom Metazoa; phylum Chordata; class Lepidosauria; order Squamata; family Anniellidae; genus Anniella; species Anniella stebbinsi. Next base: position 113,468,417 of record JARDYH010000003.1, on the reverse strand, counting down.
AGGAGTTGGAGGAGTTATCATAGAGTAGTAGAGTTGGAAGGGGCCTAGAAGTCCAACTCACTGCTCAATGCATAATTATGAGTTTGCACATAATTGTGCGTAGCGGTAGCCCAAGACATTTTGCTGCCTGAGGCAAAGGACAAGATGGCACATCCTCCCATTCCATGTGCAGAAGCCTGCTAGACTGGCAATTGAATTTTACTTCAACACTGTCAATGGGAAGGCAGCAGGTGCACTTAGGGGGTAAAGGACAGGCTGCATGTCACACAGGTCTCTTCTCCAGTACTCTGCTGCCAACTCCCAACATTTTCTGCCTGAGGTGCCAGGCCAGCCTAAATTGTGCAAACGTTTTTATAGCCACCGCCCACCACCTGAAAATCCAGGGGCAGAGTATAATCAAGGAGTTATTATAGTTCTGTACAATTTTCTTAATAGCCCAGTATGTAAAGTCTATATTGTAGACTTAGCATCAAGAGTCCTCTTGAATGTTGAAAAACAATATTGTAATCCTTGAGGAAACCTATTTTCAGCAGTATCAAATCCCTCTGCTAGGGTTACTAAACTTTAAATTGATATATTTTCACTTAAACTGTCTATAGTTAATATCTAACCGTATATGAAATGAATCTAATTTATTTATGAATTCTTAATTGGCAAGGAAGTTCACTAGCCTTTAGATTAAGCTGAAGGAGGAAACACTTGATTGTAGTGTTTGTATTAAGCTATTTGCCACTGATATTTTTCCTGTTTTCATTTAAATGCTTTAACAGAATAGAGATAATGTTAATATGCTTGTGAGGGAGAGCAATCAAATGGAAAGATTTAACTCAAAGCATCTAGGAAAGCTAATGTTTCCAAAATTTCATCTGCTGGGATTGGCTTTCTTTAGTTGAAAAGATAATTCATGATGACAGTTTAGTGTTCTAGTTTTATGAAGCAATATATTGACTATTTATGCTACCATCTGCTAGGTAATTATGAAACAACAAATTAATTTCTTTGGGCCACTGAGAGAAGTTTTAGCCTATCCACTTAGATGTCATGTTAATTGCAGTGCAGCTAGAACAACCATTTCCAACCCAGTGTCCACCAAATGTGTTAGTCTACAACTCCCATCATCCCCAGCCAGCATGCGTGTACAGGATTAGAGCAGGCTACATCCAATATCATATGAGTGGTTTCTGCTCATGCAGTAGGAATTCCCCCTCAATCAATTCCATGCATCCCTTGTGTGCCTTCAGAGGGACCCTCAACCCAACAGAGCAGATTCGGGAGGTACGCAGGAGCCTTTAAGGGGGAGGGGGGAATCTGTTCTGCCAGTTCCATTGGTGAATGGCCAGCATCGGATACAATCCAGCCTTAGGTTTATGAACAGGTTTCCCTCTTTTTTAAAAACCCTAAACATTTCCATCCCATGCCCATTTACCTGGGAGTACACCTCATTGAATTCAGAGGGACTTCTGAGTAGACATCTATAGGATTGCACTTTAATAGATAAAAAAATCCACCTTCTATAAATACATAGCTGTTTGCATATTTCCACTCATAAAGGGGCTGTTCTCACAACCATAGGTGTGCACAGCACATTTCATTAGGCTGTGCCCCCGGTGCTGAATAGAGGGGAACCAGTACCTCACGTGATTTGGAAGCTACACTTCTATTAATGCCACCCAGTGTGTGCAGCTACATCACACTGTTGGTTCATATTCAGCTTGTGATCTACAACAATTCCAAGATCCTTCTCGCTTGTAGTATTGCTGAGCCAAGTATCCCCCATCTTGTAACTGTAAGGTCAATGGGAACACAATTTAAAAGCTCCTTCCTAAATTAAGGTTGCATGCACATGGAGGGTTTTCTTTTATTTCTTTTTGTTTGCTTTAAATTGGAAATGTTTACCCAAAAAAAGATTCTTTCTATATATGTATTTTAACAGTTTCTAATATTTTGGAGAATGATGTACATTGCCCACAATTCCTTGAGGAATAGGTAGGATAAAAATAAAAAGAACAAAATGTCTCAAAGCATCTCAAAGATTAACAAATTTATTATGGCATAAACTTCCATGGATTACAGTCGTCTTCATCAGATGATGTGGTCTCGTTTATGAAAACTTATACCATAACTAGGCATATAATTTTACTATTATGAACAACATTATATGGTCTATCCATTTTAAATTTGGGGAAATCCTCTTCAGTAGGTTTGGGAAAGAACAAAGAGTTTCAGATAGGACTGGAATGCAAAGCAAAGCCCTTACCTTTTCACTGCTTTCTTCACTATTATAGAACTACTTTTTCAGATTGATTATGCTAATATGTGGATGGTTTGATTAATATTTGTCTAATGAATTAATATATTGATCGTTCTTACTAATTTTTCTGTTCAAATTTACTATTGTATTCATTTTATGTGTTTTAGTTGTTCTTTCTAAAATACCTAGAACAGTTAAAACATAAAATCAATGCATTAGTAAATTAGACAGTTGAATATTTTAAGTAATTAGTCAAATATTGATCAAATCACAGACACACATGTGCACATGCGCACACACACCCCTCCTATAAGCACATCAAAACCCGAGAGTGACCCTAAAATAGATTCTAAGGGCCGATCTACACAGTAGGAGAAAACGTTTTAAATTACATTTTAAAACGTTTTAAATTGTACCGTTGTATAACGTCAGATGGCACATTGCAGGATGTAACGTTTTAAAAAATCGGGACTTACTTGAATGTTACATTTTATTTGGTCACACGGAGCTGCTAGTGGGTATTTTCGCTGGAACTTCTAACTTACAGTTTTCATTCACCACGCCTACTTCCTCACGGTCGTTCTCATTTCCAGTCCTCTCTAGGCATAAATGATCATAGAGACATATGTTTTGCTGTCCTTTCTAGGCATAAATGACCACTGAGATGTATGATTTCCTGTCCTTTCTAGGCAGAAATGACCCCTGAGACGTATGCTAGTCTTTATGAGGGTCATTGTGCAAGGATCATGGCACTCCCTTATCAGAACTTCAGAGTAGTGAGTGATATTTACAGTTTTACAGTGTGAAATATGATTGAAACGCTAATTGCTGAATTGATTGTTAATGTAACGTCTATACTACATGCATTAACATTACTGCAATGTACTTCAATTTGTCTTAAGAGGGCAGGTATCCTTATGAGAAGTATTTATAGATGCAGAAAACGTTGTCTTACAGCAAGATTTGAAAGCAATGTTAGAGCTATGTAACCTGTCATGCTTCACAGAGACCTGGCTGGGAGATGACAGTGGCCCGATATGGGCTCAAGCTCTCCCAGCTGGGTACTGTGTTAGTGAGCAGGTGAGGGAAAGTGGGCGGGGGGGCGGAGTAGCTGTGGTCTACAAAAATCATCTTAACCTGACCAGACATCCTGTCCGGCAACTGAATCACATCGAGTGTGTGTACCTGAGTCTGAAGACCAGGGATAGACTAGGGATTCTGTTAGTGTACCGGCCACCCCGCTGCCTGTCAGACTCCCTGGCCGAGCTCACAGAACTGGTCTCGGAGCTGGTGTTGGATTCGCCCAGGCTCTTGGTCCTGGGCGATTTCAACATCCCATTCGAGACCAGTTTGTCAGGTGGAGCTCGGGAGTTCATGGCATCCATGACAAACATGGGCCTATCCCAATTGGTCTCTGGACCCACACATTCAGCAGGTCACACTATCGACGCTGTTTTCAGTTCCGAACAGACGGATCTGTGGGCGGAGGTACTGAATACCTCCGAATTGTCATGGACAGACCATTTTCTGGTCAGGGTTACCACCCGTCCCTGCAGGGGTGGCGGACCAATTAAGATGGTCCGCCCTCGAAGGCTGATGGATCCTTCTGGATTCCAGAAAGCCTTGGAGGGTTCCATGGCTGGTATCGTCGACGATCCTGTAGAAGCCCTGGTCAGTAGATGGAATCAAGACCTAACTAGGGCTATCGACACGATCGCCCCCAAACGTCCTCTCCGGCCCGCTTCTAATAGGGCGCCCTGGTATACAGAAGACCTCAGGGAGTTGAAGCGGAAAGGACGACGACTGGAGCGCCGATGGTGGAAAACTCGACTTATATCCGACAAGACACGACATAGAGAACATCTTCGTTTCTATGGAGTGGCAATACGTGCAGCGAAGAAAGCTTTCTTCTCTGCACGCATTGCGTCTGCGAATTCACATCCAGCAGAACTATTCAGGGTGGTGAGGGGTCTAACTCAGGCTCCTTCTCCCCTGAATCCGATTTTAGAGCCTTCGGCAGTTCGCTGTGATGCCTTTAACGATCATTTCTCAGATAAAATCTCTCGGATAAGAGCCGACTTAGATGCCATTGTTATAGCAGAGGCTGACAGTGGAGTGTCCAGTGACTCCGCGAGTAGGATTACACTTGATCAGTTTCAGTTAGTGAGTACCGAGGACGTGGACAAGGTACTTGGATGTGTGAGGAAGACGACTTGCCCTCTCGATCCCTGTCCTTCCTGGCTGGTCGTCCAGGGAGGAGATGCAGTTAGATCACATCTACAGCATATCATTAATGCATCTCTCAAGGAGGGGAGCTTTCCATCATGTTTAAAAGAGGCGGTGGTAAGGCCTCTTCTAAAAAAGCCCTCCCTGGATCCCCTGGACCTTAATAACTACAGGCCAGTATCAAATCTTCCATTTTTGGGCAAGGTGATCGAGAGAGCAGTTGCTTTTCAACTCCAGGCAGTCTTGGATGACACTGATTTTCTAGACCCATTTCAAACCGGCTTCAGAGCAGGATACGGAGTTGAGACCGCTTTGGTCGCCTTAGTAGATGATCTACGCCTTAGTATCGACAGGGGGAGTGTGTCCCTGCTGGTACTCTTGGACCTCTCAGCGGCTTTCGATACCATCGACCATGGTATCCTTCTGGAGCGCCTGGGGGAATTGGGAATCAGGGGCACTGTGCTTCAGTGGTTCCGATCCTATCTCTCGGGCAGGCTCCAGATGGTGATGCTTGGGGATAGCTGCTCTTCAAAAAAGGTGCTGCTATGTGGTGTACCACAAGGTGCCATCCTTTCCCCAATGCTGTTTAACATTTACATGAAACCGCTGGGAGAGATCATCTGGAGGCATGGGGCAGGGTGCTATCAATATGCTGATGACACCCAAATATATTTCTCTATGCCTTCGACAACATCGTCAGCTAAGGATAGTGTGTCTCCTCTGAATGAATGCTTGGAGGCGGTAATGGGCTGGATGAGGAAAAACAAACTGAAGCTGAATCCAGACAAGACGGAGGTGCTTGCTGTCAAAGGCCCCAACCTGGGTCTGGAGGTGTGTCAACCAGTTCTGGATGGGGTTACACCCCCCCTGAAAGATTGTGTTCGCAGCTTGGGGGTACTCCTGGATCCGTCGCTCCAGATGACAGCTCAGATTGATGCGACGGCCAGGAGTGTCTACTATCAGCTTCGGCTGATACGCCAGCTGCACCCCTTCCTAGAGTTGGAAGACCTAAAGACGGTAGTGCACGCACTGGTAACTTCGAGGCTCGACTTCTGCAATGCGCTGTACATAGGGCTACCTTTGTGCCTAGTCCGGAAACTTCAACTTGTTCAAAATATGGCAGCCAGGTTGGTCACCGGTACACCTAGGGGTGATCACATTACACCAGTTTTAAAATCGCTTCACTGGCTGCCAATCAGTTTCCGGGCGAAGTATAAAGTGTTGGTTATTACCTTTAAAGCCCTACATGGTTTGGGTCCAGGGTACCTACGGGATCGCCTTCTCCCGTACAATCCGCCCCACACACTTAGGTCCTCTGGGAAGAACTTACTCAAGCCAGTCAGAACTAGGCTGGCGGGTGTTACCCAGAGGACCTTCTCTTCCATCGCTCCCAGACTATGGAATGGTCTGTCGGAGGAGGTTAGACAAATTGACAGTCTTCATGAATTTAAGAGAGTCATGAAGACTGTCCTCTTCCGACAGGCCTATCCAGATGAATTTTAAGATGTTTTTAATGTTGTATTTTTCTCTTGTTTTTTTAAAAAAAATTTAACTGTTGTGATTTTTATGTTTTATATTGTTGTTGTTCCCCGCCTCGATCCGGAGAGAGAGGCGGGCTACAAATAAATATTATTATTATTATTATTATTATTATGTACTCCAGCTTCTGGTTAATACGCTTTCCCAGGGTGTTACGGAGATACTGGGTAAGGCCATGCAGCAAGGACTGGTGGGAGAACTTTGTGATGAAAGTTTGGAACGACTCACAGTGGATTGAATGTTTCAGAATGTCTTGGGGAACTCTATTTGAAATAGTGGCAGTACTGACACCATACCTTCAAAGGAAGAGCACCTCGATGTGACAAGCACTTTCTGTTGAAAAAAGAGTGGCTATATCTATCTGGAAATTAGCTAATCCAGGAAATTATAAGACTACAGCTACCCAGTTTGGTGTTGGACGTTCCACAGTTGCAGTGGTGTTTGTTGAATTTTGCCTAGCTCTAGAGAAAAGTAGGGATGTGCACTGGATCGGACCCGATCCACGATCCGAGTCCGGTCCAGTGGGAAATCGGATAAATTATCCGATTTCCGATCCCGCAGCTGGATCGGCCGATCCAATCCGAACCGGTCCGAAAAAGCTCCGAACCGGTTCGGCGGATCGGCGGATCGGCGGGCGCCCACTGGCGCCCACCGCCGCTTCCATTGGCGGGCGCCAGCGGGCGCCCGCCGATGAAAGTGGACAGCGGGGGGGGGGAGGAGGGGGGCACTTACCTTCTCGGCCCGGTGGCTCCCGTCCGGCGCCGGCGCCTACTACTACTAGCAGGCTCCGCGGCCTGCTCTAGGGTGGCGCGCCGGGTGATGTCATCACCCGGCGCGCTACTCTAGAGCAGGCCGCGGAGCCTGCTGGTAGTAGTAGGCGCCGGCGCCGGACGGGAGCCACCGGGCCGGGAAGGTAAGGAGGGGGTGCGTGGAGGGGAGGAGGGGGCGCGCGGAGGGGGGAGGGGGGCCCTTACCTTTCCGGCCCGGCGGCTCCCGTCCGGCGCCGGCGCCTACTACTCCCAGCAGGCTCCGCGGCCTGCTCTAGGATGGCGCGCCGGGTGATGTCATCACCCAGCGCGCTACTCTAGAGCAGGCCGCGGAGCCTGCTGGAAGTAGTAGGCGCCGGCGCCGGACGGGAGCCGCCGGGCCGGAAAGGTAAGGAGGGGGTGCGTGGAGGGGAGGAGGGGGCGCGCGGAGGGGGGAGGGGGGCCCTTACCTGCCCGGCCCGGCGGCTCCCGTCCGGCGCCGGCGCCTACTACTACCAGCAGGCTCCGCGGCCTGCTCCAGGGTGGCGCGCCGGGTGATGTCATCACCCGGCGCGCTACTCGAGAGTAGGCCGCGGAGCCCGCTGGTAGTAGCCGCCGGCGCCGGACGGGCCGAGAAGGTAAGTGGCGGGGAAGGGGGCTTACCCCCCCCCCGGAGCCGTCCGCTTCTATCCGCTGGCGCCCGCGGGCGCCAGCGGATGGAAGCGGGCGGCCCCAGGGGGGGTAGGGAGCGCGGGGGAGGGGGTTTACCTGCCGGGGCCGTCCACAGCGGACGGCCCCGGGGGGGGGGAGGGAGTTAGGCCCCCCCTTACCCACCCGCCGCCATTTTTTCCTCATAGACTTGCATTGCAATGCAAGTCTATGGGGAAAAAAATGGCGGCCGATCCAAAAATGTACGATTTTTGGGTCGGGATCAGACTCGATCCGGTCCGGGGGGCCTCCGATTTTGTCCGAACCGGTCCGGGACAAAATTGGAGGTCCCGATCCGGGTCCCGATCCGATCCGGGGGGTCCGTGCACACCCCTAGAGAAAAGCCTTCTGAGAAAAACAGTTTCCGTTGGAGATCCTTATAAGGTAAAAAATAAGTTTTGATTAAGTACACACACAGCTTCATAAGCAGAAATACGTTAATGTTATTCTGCTATTTACCCCTACATTTTCAAAAAAGAAGTAAAAATAATAATTAAAAAGTCTCTAATTTTTTGCTTTAATGACTATGTCCTTAACATCATTGGAATACTAATGTCTCTTATCTTCACAGATTTTAGAAGGATTTTCCAAATTAGGATTTCCGGGTTGCTATGGTGTGGTGGATGGAAGCCACATTTCTATTTGTTCTCCTGTTAGACAAGGGCAGGATTTCATAAACAGGAAAAAATACTACTCAATGTTACTTCAAGGGACAACCGATCATACTGGACGTTTTATTAATGTGGAAATTGGCTGGAGCGGACGTAACCACGATGCCTATGTGTTTGCAAACTCTAAACTTTTTGAAGCAATGGACGCTGGAGCATTTATTAACCCAAATGTCACGTGGAAAATGGGAGACAGAACGTGTAAACCAGTTTTAATAGCGGATAGTGCCTATCCAATTAAGACTTGGCTTATGAAACCATATGGTGGAGTTGTAGAGGGGAAAAAAGCATATTTCAATTACAAACTGAGCAGAGCTAGAAATGTTGTTGAAAGAGCATTTGGTAGATTAAACATTCACTGGCAATGTCTTTGTTCTAGACTTAATGTTGCAGAAGAAAATGTCCCCTCAGTTATCTCTGCTTGCATTATCCTACATAATATCTGTGAAACTAAAGGACACGCCTTACATTCTCAAGGTGAACATGAAAATGTAATAGAACTAAGAACTCTAGGAAAACAATATGAAAACATTGATACAACTCCATGTGAAGCTGGAAGTAAATTCAGAGATGACATTGCAGATTATTTGCTCCTAATCCCTCTGCACGGGAGGCAGTGAGAGGCGGCGAAGCGCATTAATAGATGTCCAAAAAGCGCTTTACAAGAAGTTAATGCGCATAATCGCTTGTTCACATGGGGAAAATGCGCTTTAACGGCCGGAGCAAAATAAAACTCGCGATTTAACGCGCATTCGAAAATGCGCATTATCGGGGAGATAACGCACCTCTACGCCCGATTTGCGCTCCGTTCTTGTAGAGGTAAAATTTTTAATGAACCTTCAAAGCGCATTAAACCTCTCTTGTAGAGGCACTTAAGGAAAGACAACCAAAGGCAAATCAAGAGTGTAAAATCCTGTTCTGTCTCTTTATCATCACTCTTGCGGTGCATTTTCAAAAACTATTTAAATAATTTTCTGACATTGTTAATTGTTAATGTTAAGATGGAAGCAATGTAACTCTATGTTATTCAATGTTAAACTAAAATGGGAATGAAAATATAGTTATCCATTCTGATACAATTTCAACCACATGGAAGTACCTGTTCATTGTAAATATCTTATAAGAGCATGGAAGAATCACATGTTGATTCTTAGAAAATTTAGAAACTAAAATACTGTCTTTTTGTGAAAAAACTTCAACTACGTATGTTGTAACAATAAAACTTATTGTTTGAATTAAAAGAACAATGTTGACTATTCTAAATAAAGAAACATGACAATGTACAATAGTACTGTCTAAAAACACATTTTTAAGTCATATGTTTTAAGTTTATTTCAAATAGCAGAACATATTTTTGACCTATGACATATGGCATATGCTAACACATTGCAAATATTTATTCACTTTAAAATTAAGGCCTACTTGAAAAAATGTCTTTACAAAAAAAATCCCTGAAATCATTTTCAAGAAAAAAACATAGATAATGATAGCTTTGGTTCTTCCTTCATTGCAATACTGACAAATCCTACATCTGGGAAATTTCTGTAATACTCTGAAATGAAAAGAAAAACAATTATTAATTCATATACACTATCTAGGTTAGTATGACATCAAAACAACTCCTCAATCTTTATAAAATGGCAAACACAGGGAAATAAGAGCAAAGCTTATCATATACAATATGACAGATTTAATTAACAAAAAAACTTACATAACTCACAATAGCAATATAAACTCAACAACCCACTTCTAATAATATTATACCACTTAAACAGTTGAAAAACATATACACTTCAAATTGGGAATGGAGTACAGTCCTCAGGAAAATGCAACACTTGTATATAATATGTCATTGCAACCACTGTCATTTCTATGCAATGATTTTCAACTGAAATGACTTCTTCATCAAAACAGTGTCCGGTGCAGGCACTGTAGTAGACTGAACAAATTTTAAAAATAAGGCACGTCAACAGCAACCTTAACTGTTGTGATGAAGAGGAAATCTTACCAGAAACTAATTGCATACCAATTACACTGGCTGAAATTCCAGTTTCTCTACAGCAGTGAACGTTACATGAGCCCTGTCCTCCTATGAAGAGGATAACTAACAATAAAGGTAATGTGAGAATGGGATGGCATGCACAACCTCTGTCAAAAAAGGTAAAGAACAATCCACGGACTACCAGCATTGTGAAAAAAAAACCCAACACAATCACTAATAATAAATTATTCACTTCGGTGAGATTTAATCTGCTTGACCTTAAAAGCATAATGTATGAATAGATCATTAACATGTATATTTTTAATTTATGTTTTAAAATAATTGTGGTCCTTGTGATTCGATACGAGTCCAAAATAAAGAAAAACCTACACAATAACACCCAGGATCAAGGTACATAACCTTTCAAAAAACAAGTAGTGACCTACGGGGTCCTATGCCCATGCCCACAATGCCAATATCCTCCAATGCCACATTGGCCACCCAGCGTCCCCCTCACCTATTTTCAAATGCTCCTCTCTGATCCCTGAAGGTTAATGATGATTAGCAATAGCCACAGAAGCAGCTACATTATGAGGAGAAGACACCTTTAAAATGCCGACACACACTCCCTGCCAGCCTTGGAAAGAACTGCATAGCATTAAAGAGTGTCAACAACTGCCTTGTCATGTGGCTAAATCAAGAATAAACTAATAACATACACTTGCTTCTGCTCCGTTACGCGGAACACTTTCTAGCAGCCCATTAAGGAAAATGGCGTGCTGGAAGATAAATAATGGTTTACAATCACATGTGTGCGCGTTCCACATTTAATTAGTTGTTGTATCCTGGGATACATACTGAATAACTTTGGAGTCAATTTAAAAAACACTTGGGAGCAGTTTACCTTTTTAAAAATAAAACATGACATCATAAATCACCATCAAGGTTGTGTCCAAAACACTATATGTTTCTGCACCCCAGGATGTGTGCCCATCCTGACATAAGCTTACCCAAAGTTGTGTGTGCTGGTTCACATGAATGGTTTCACAATTTTTAAACCACATTGTGTAAACATATAAAATGTGTGATCCACTACCCTCTCTGATTCCGATAAATACACCACTAATGTTTAGAGATGCAGTCACTGCTTTGTAAAATGGACAAAGGGAGAGGACTACAACATCAGCACTCTCCATACTTTTAATCACAAAAGTATATCAAAAACAAAAGTGGGAAAACTCACCATCAAAGAATAACAACCCTTTGATTACTAACGCCTTTATGTCACACTACCAATGACATGTTTGCTGGTATAAAGAGTAGAATCCCTCATTAAAACAAAAAGTTCTCATGTGTATGAACTTCACCTACGGCACTAACACATTCTGCATGTATGGCTATTAAAAACAGACATGTGATCGTGGTACAAATTGTCAGTCTACACCACAGAAAAAACAATGAAGGAATGCAAGTTTGACAACAGTATATTTTACAATTTTTTTAAAAAGATCATTGTTTTTTCTAATGAGGAATGGTGTTTACATTGATTACTCACAATTTAATGCATTACTCTTGAAGTGTGTTTCCAAGATATGTACCCCATTTAGAAAGTGAGGCTTAATCCATACCAAATTAACGGGAAGCCAGTACCTCAAGGGTTTGTGAAACTATACTCAACTAATGTTAACAAAACTATCAATTGTTTTTTGGCCAGCGACATCACACAGTAGGCTCAGATTAAGTATGGTATAGAAAACATGATGTTGAAAAGATTTAAAGGCATCCCCTGAAATTACACTACAAATGAAAAAATGTGTTGCACATCCCTGGCGGAATATGAGACACCACTGTGATGTGGCTGCAAAAACATCAAATGAAATTTTTAGATACATCCAGACAGTATAGCTTCCAAATCACATGTGCTACTTCTTCCCCTTTATTTGGCACTGCTTAGGCCTCATCTTTAATTTTGCATTCTGTTCTGGGAACTTCACTTCAAAAGGGATACATACAACTTTGAGAAAATAATGCAAATGCTAGTCAAAACTTCAAATTACACTGTTAATTAATTTGAACATAGGAAAGTCCACACTGATAAAAGTGCCATTGCTTCAATGTGTCTGCTCTGCTGGGGAATAAAAATTGGTAGCCACAATCAGAACTGTTAATGTCATAGCCATAAATGCATATTGAAAAAGTGTTGTAGGCGCAGAGAAGACAATTGAGAATATCATTGTTTAGTTTAAATAACTATGGATGCATAATGGAATGGAAACATGTCATTGGAAGGATACAAACCAACAGCCACCATGCGGGGATTCATGCATGTCATGCCTGCAAAAATAAGAAAACAAGCATATTAGAAAATTATACAAATTAGGATTACAATAAATATCTATTATTTAAATTACAAACATGGAATTCAAAATACAAGAACCCAAGAATATGCATACATGTTAATGGGAAACTTTTGCAAAATAGTACTAATACTTAATAATTACACGTCTCTTCCATTTATTATTTTTAATTAACTCCTGGTTGCACACATACAATAATAAAGCGGAAAGAAAACTGATGCAGAAACAGGAAACGCCATTAGGGTGACTCTCATAACCTATAGTAAAGTCTCTATACATAGACACATCTAAATTCATTTAAAATAACATTAATAAAAATAAAACAGAGTCATAGTATCTTTATAAAATTAGGGTTACAACGTTACCATACAAAATGGTTAACCCCTCCAAATCACAAGCCTCATACATAACAGCTTTGCTTTCAAAAGGTTGAACGTCATGAGGCAAAAAATAACACACCCAACGCCACCACCATAAATGAAACACTTCCCCCCCCCCCCACAACCACGCAAGCAACCCACAAAAAAACATATCATGGAGCAACCTGATGCTACGGCAACACCGCCGACCTCCTACATCACCGAGGGTCCCCCTGCTGGCCCCTCACCCTTGTTTCGCTCCTACTCCACTCCAGGGTGATACTAAATAAAGATATAAAAGATGGATGAAAATCTAGCTTTAAAATGCCCTTGATGCTCCCCTGCCTGGACTGCAAAATATTAATCAGCGAAATAAAACGTCAACATAGTGTCTGTTTACTAAAGCAGTACACTAAAGCAGTTAGCCTACAGACAATGAATATCTGGATGCTCCCTAACGCTGAGCACGAGTTTCCAGGCCAGGGAGGGAAATGGCGATCAGAACGCTCATTTTAGGGAATGATTTAGGGTGACCAGATTGTGGATACCAAAATCCCGGTCCAACACAAATACCCCAGCCACACAAAACAAGCCCCTCACCGACCGCCGTCCAGCCTCGGTCGGCCCCCCGCCACCGCCGCGTGACCCCCCGCAGGCACGGTTTGCAACCGCCCCCCCCCCATTTCCAAGGATCGCCACAGATTTCCAGGTTAGGCCCGGGAACCAAGGGAGGTATGCTCACCAGTAGTCCCTTTGCCCGTATGGGCCCCTTGCGCGACACTGTGGAAAACAACAAAATATTAGGAATGCACGGGGAAAACCAAGGCGAGCTGGTCTACCTAACCTGTTCTCTTCTGTGCAAGTGCTATAACAACAAAATATAAAAACATTTCATCAGTTTTACAACACAAATATAGATTTACGGCCATGGTACGTTAACTCGGCTATAAAAACACCAGAATGTACTGGAAACACCTATGTGCAGTCGCGAAAAAATCTAGTACACAGAGGAAGATTCTAGAACTTAGATCACCATTGCTTCCATTCAAGATGTTTAGGAACGAGATGCTGTGGACAAATTTGGAAATAAAAGAAATGTTGGATGATATTAGAGAATGTCCAATAATGGGCCTTCTGATTAGAAGCTGAACAATTAAAAAAATCCTATGTATTTAAGGAAATTCATTCTAGATTACAAAGGAAGGGGATTCGGCGTTCTCCATCTCAAATCATGAATAAATTTAATACATTGAAGGAAATGTTTTTCCATACAATCAAAGAACATGGAGAGCAACCTAAGGACATTCTTAGACCACCATTCTTCATTGATGTTTACAAAATGTGGGAGGCGTCGGGTAAGCCATTAAACAACCCTCCTGCAGTTCCAGGCAAGTAATTTTTTTTTATAAATATATATGCTAATATTTAATATACTTTACTTTTTTAAAAATTAATAATTTCAGACAAAGTTACTGTTAATAAACTAATATCAATAATTTCTTCCTGTCTCTGCATGCAGCACTACCTACTAAGCGGAGACACAGCAGTGGCTCGGAGGTTCCTCAGAAACAATGTAGAAATACAAACAGTCCAGAGATTGAAAGAGAAGGTTGTAAGATATTTTGTTTTAATTTCTGTCATATTAATAAATAATATTGTATAATTTTCTGGAATCATAACAAATGATTTTTAACTACTTTTTCATAACATTGATGGGCCAACAGAAAAGGATAACAGGGCTCATGTAAAATCTTCAATTTTTGAGACAAGTCACTGTGAGGTAGAGTCTTTCTCATGCACAGAGTTCCAGCCTTAAATCCCTGTTCAACAGAGTCTTTTTAAATATTTTTTTAGAACCCTTATATTTAGTTTTATAACTCACAGTATGATAGTGACTTCACCTTAAATAAGGTTGATGAAGAATGGATTATGGCCAGAAGTCATTGCGTTACAAGGACACTTCCTCACACTCCCTTGTCTTTCAAAGGAGCCAAGTAACCTGAGGAACTTCCTAAGAGTAGGGGAAATAAAATTGCCCATATGGGGTTTTAAGTTTTTTTTAAAAAAAAACCTGGCAAAGAAAAATCCCATTAAGAAAACTTTAAAATTGTTATGGATACATTGTAAATCAGTAACCCATATATCTAATTGGAATGCTTATAGGGAATATTTTAATAGCAATGGCCCGTTTGGAGATAATAGATAGCACTTTTGATTAGAATACAGATATTGACAAGTGCATTGTTATTACTTTGTATTTACAGGTATTGCTTACCAAAGAGAAACTAGTCTCAGTGGGTTATAGTAAATTATATTTTGATTAAGTTCTGTTTTTGGACTGACAATCACAAAGCAATGTTTTTTACCATCCTGTTTAGACAACAACAAACCATAAGTATGGAGTCTGTAATGAAACTTAATGATTTTTAGACAAGGTATTTTTAAATAAAACCCTAAATTCTATTTTCCATTAGAGTCTGCGTCACCTGATATAATAGAAGGGGAAGAGGAGCTATACTCTGAGCTCCTGCAGGTTAACGCCGTTTTAAGCATTTTTATCTGCTCTTGGCAGTTTTAGTATACTTAGCATACAGTTTTTTTAAATCTGCTTTTAGTATACTTAGCATTTTAACTGCCTGAATAGTTTTAATTGTTTTAATCTGTTTTAAACTATACATTTTATAAAGACCTTTATAGCTCTAAATTATCATTTCAATTTGTTACTGAGCTGGGAGAAAAAAGTCTGTTTGATGGTGTTACAATATTTACTGAAAACATCAGCTCAGCTTACAAACTGACCTTGTAGATTTGGAACCGAAATAGGAGGGAGAGAGAGGAAGCTTTTGCCAAACCTGAGGAATCCCTTGAGCACATCTTGGCTCTGTCGGAAGAGGATTTACAAATAAAGAAGCAGAGGAGGAGGAGGAGGAAAGAAAAATTCTTTCCCTATCAAGAACAGAAAGGAGACAATTGGAAGTGTTTACAGTTTGCAGTTAGAGGCCTGAGGTACTATCCGCGTTTTATCTACTGGCAGTGCTGACTTACTGGACTTTTACAACTTATGGAAAAGTACTGGACTAGGGGGTGCTGCGGGTGAGTTGGTGGGGCCCCAGCATTTTGGGAGCTTCGTCAGAGTTGGGACTGCAGGTGTGTTGGATGTTTAATCTACAGGGCTGTTTGGAGAAAGAAGGACCTAATAATTAACATCTACAGATTGGTCAGCTGCTACTGCTTCCCTAATCCCCTCCTTTGACTCACTTCCTGCTGGATTTATTAACATACGCCGAGGCAAGAATCAACTACTCAAAAAAATCGGACAGACCACTGATACACCTATATAGGGGTCCCTAGAGCAAAATTTATTAGCAGTAAGCTAGCAGCTAAAGAACAAACGGCCTGTTTTCGAGATAGGACAATTTGAGTCAATTCCTGTCTCTTTAGCCTGAAAATGTGTTTGCTTGAGTTTTAATTCTACCAGCTGAAGATAATAATCTGCAACAGATACAAGCTGTTAACGATAAGTATTATTGCTGATAGTCGGCCAATCAATGTACGTTTACTGATTTTGACTTTTTTATTCTCCTGAAATTCTCTGATCAGATAACCCTGTTTTAACTTTAGGAAATTTATATGGAATATAAGCTCAGTTTTAATATTAGGAAATGTAATATATCTATCTAACAGATTGCATTTACCCTGTTCTATATAAGGAGGATCTGAGTGTTTGAGTATAAATCGAAAGGTGATAAGAATTCCCTGGATTCTTAACTATTAGTATTGCTTATATCGGGTAGTATAGTTTCTGGAGGGTGAACAGAGACAGACTGGGTGTTTATAGAGTACACATAAAGAAAAATTCAACACTAGGGAAAAATGGTTTTTAGTAGAATGGGGTATAAACAAATGGGGTATAAACAAATGGGGTTAACTCCCGTGGCTGATGACATAACAGTTCTGGTTAAGATCCTTAAGCAACAAAAAATTAATAAATTCTTCAGCCCCACCATTGAGAAAATGGACAACCCTATAGATGAGCCAAGGTTAATAAACGAGAAGATTTTAGATTGGTCACTGGGACCTCAATGTATTATGAAGGTCCCGGAACTGGATAAGCAATCGAATGGCAGACGCAGTCTAGCAGCTGAAATTGAAATGTTAGAGGATGTGATAGAATATCCTGCAGAAACCAGCCTCCAAATTAGTCCAGCTGAGCCAACAGAGGGCTGTTCCAAAAGTCCCAAAAATTTATTGGTTACTCAGAGTGGAATTAACTTCTCCACCCCTAAACTTGTAAAAAATAAACAATCTCCTCCTCTCAAGGACAAGGTCCATAATACCAATGAAGTAGCAAATCTACTTAAGTACCAGCATGAACTGGTTAGGCATCTATTCACCGTTTGGACTGATGATATACATGCTATCAAAAAAATTCTCTCAGAATGTAAGGATCTGGTAACGACTCTAACGACAATTGTCCTAGCAAAGATGAATGGGAAAGATCTAGTAAACTTGAGGGAAACAGGGACAAAGAGAGATGAATCAAAGCCTTTTAATGACTCCCAACTTACAGCTTCTAATGAGCACGCTGAACCAGTGTTTATGCATGAGAAAGATGTGAGTAACATCGGCAGAGAGACTAGGACAAAGAGGGCTTCAAATAGGTCAAGAAGGAAAATGAAGTCCAGGCCCACGAAGGATATAAAACTAAAAAATCCAAAAATATTAAAGGCGTAATAAGCTCTAAAAAACTACCAAAAATGAATTTTAACCGTCTATTCAAATTAATGGAGGGAGAGGATAGGAAACAGAATGGAAGTCCCCAGATTATGGGCAAACTAGCAAACAAAGACAACAGTAAAGACCCAACTAGTTTGGATAAAATATCTGAGTGGGCGGACCAGAACCACAATAATGAACAGGGAAGACCCCAGGATCCTTGGTCCCTATCCCAGTTAATTAATGAAGTAAAACCCATTACGATAAAATCTAAGGAGCAGAATTTGGCTCAAGAAACCAGGATAGGAAGGAAAAAGTGGGAATTACAGTTAATAAAAAATACGCTTGTTTTCTCCAACTACCCGAAGCCCAAAGGCTCATTGGCACAGATAGACCGTATTAAACATTTTTTACGATTTATATCAGCTGTCACTACAATACACCTAACGTTAAACGATATCCAAAAAATTGACTATCTTTTTTTCAATTATGTATCGGCCAGAGCTATAGTGACTTTTGAGTCCTCACTTCTAACCTATAGAATTCTCAAAGAGAGAGAGGCTTTTCAAAGAAAGGGGATGACAGTGAGTAGGTTCTTCAGGGATATTTCTCCAATGCTTTCCCTGGGAAAACGGCATCCACCTATACGTAACAGCAAGGAGCCACCCACAGGAGATTTGATCAATCTAGATAAACCTGTGAAGACTATGGCTCTAAATAGCCAAGCACCAAAAAGTGTGGTCATTCCAGAAATGGAGGGAGAGGGAGCAAGAGTTAAGAAGGAATACCTGAAAGACACCCTTAACAATTTTACTCAAGAAGAAAAGGAACTGATCAAAAGCTACAGTACTTTACCATATCAAGAGCAGCAGGCGATCCTAGAGAGACTTGCAACATTGAGCGAAATTTTAATGATCCAAAGTGGAAAATCTGACAGTGCCAATAAAATAAGCTTTTCTACAGCGGAGGCGCAAATAGTAATGGAAGCTAAGGAGCCGTGTAATGGTCCTCTATTACCCCATGTCTTACAACATACTTATTCAGATGAGGATAGGACCCGTGGCTCCAAGGATATGGGGTTAGAACCCAACAAACTGGCTCAAATAACTGGACCAATTAGCAGTAACAAAAGAGATCCTCCATGGAACACAAAGTCGATAACTCAAAAAGAACAGAGTCACAAGTATGTAAACTCCTCGAATAATAACTGGACAGCTTACAGGTATTTGGAGCCACATGAGATCGGCATGGCAATTGAGTCCACTCTAAGTAGGGCATGTCCAGGAAGGACAAACTCACCAGTTAGGGGAGATAACGGATGTGTCCTAAAAGACCCGAACCGGGTACTGGACAAAATTATAGAGCTGGATTGACCCAATGAAAAGGAATCCAAGAGACTACTCAGAATCCTCTCATGGAATATAGCTGGGTGGAACTCTCAGAGTAAGAATCAAGATTTTTTGAATTTCCTAGGAGAATATGATATAGTGATGCTCCAGGAAACCTGGAGCTACGAAAACATCTTTGTGAACGGGTTTGTGGCCATCAATTTGCCAGCTCTCTCCAACAAAGGCAAAGGCAGAGCTAGGCAGGGCCTGTGCATCCTTATCGCTTCATGTTTGGATGCTAAAATAAAGGAACTGCCTAGTTATGAGTCTAACATTCTGCCCCTATTACTAGAACTAAGGGCATTAAAGCAGTCTCTGTTACTATTTCATGTCTATCTCACTCCGTCATCTTCCAAGGAAGCCACAACATCAACTTGGCTCAAAATAGAAAGTTTCTTTTTGGTGCAGACGACAAAACACCCCAACGCCTTTCCGATAATTGTAGGGGACTTCAATGCTAGGTCCAGCACGTATTTGACGGACCCGACAATTGATCAAAACCGTCTAACAACGGGAAGAGAATGTTTTGAAGCTAACCTACGGCATTCAAAAGATCCCTTTGTGAACTTAGCAGGATCCTGCTTGCTTCTTTATGTTAAGAGAAACAATTTGGTGATTATTAGGGGTGTGCACGGACCCCCCGGATCGGATCGGGACCCGGATCGGGACCTCCAATTTTGTCCCGGACCGGTTCGGACAAAATCGGAGGCCCCCCGGACCGGATCAAGTCCGATCCCGACCCAAAAATCGTACATTTTTGGATCGGCCGCCATTTTTTTCCCCATAGACTTGCATTGCAATGCAAGTCTATGAGGAAAAAATGGCGGCGGGTGGGTAAGGGGGGGCCTAACTCCCTCCCCCCCCCGGGGCCGTCCGCTGTGGACGGCCCCGGCAGGTAAACCCCCTCCCCCGCGCTCCCTACCCCCCCTGGGGCTGCCCGCTTCCATCCGCTGGCGCCCGCGGGCGCCAGCGGATAGAAGCGGACGGCTCCGGGGGGGGGGGTAAGCCCCCTTCCCCGCCACTTACCTTCTCGGCCCGTCCGGCGCCGGCGGCTACTACCAGCGGGCTCCGCGGCCTACTCTCGAGTAGCGCGCCGGGTGATGACATCACCCGGCGCGCCACCCTGGAGCAGGCCGCGGAGCCTGCTGGTAGTAGTAGGCGCCGGCGCCGGACGGGAGCCGCCGGGCCGGAAAGGTAAGGGCCCCCCTCCCCCCTCCGCGCGCCCCCTCCTCCCCTCCACGCACCCCCTCCTTACCTTTCCGGCCCGGCGGCTCCCGTCCGGCGCCGGCGCCTACTACTTCCAGCAGGCTCCGCGGCCTGCTCTAGAGTAGCGCGCCGGGTGATGACATCACCCGGCGCGCCATCCTAGAGCAGGCCGCGGAGCCTGCTGGGAGTAGTAGGCGCCGGCGCCGGACGGGAGCCGCCGGGCCGGAAAGGTAAGGGCCCCCCTCCCCCCTCCGCGCGCCCCCTCCTCCCCTCCACGCACCCCCTCCTTACCTTTCCGGCCCGGCGGCTCCCGTCCGGCGCCGGCGCCTACTACTTCCAGCAGGCTCCGCGGCCTGCTCTAGAGTAGCGCGCCGGGTGATGACATCACCCGGCGCGCCATCCTAGAGCAGGCCGCGGAGCCTGCTGGGAGTAGTAGGCGCCGGCGCCGGACGGGAGCCGCCGGGCCGGGCAGGTAAGGGCCCCCCTCCCCCCTCCGCGCGCCCCCTCCTCCCCTCCACGCACCCCCTCCTTACCTTTCCGGCCCGGCGGCTCCCGTCCGGCGCCGGCGCCTACTACTTCCAGCAGGCTCCGCGGCCTGCTCTAGAGTAGCGCGCCGGGTGATGACATCACCCGGCGCGCCATCCTAGAGCAGGCCGCGGAGCCTGCTGGGAGTAGTAGGCGCCGGCGCCGGACGGGAGCCGCCGGGCCGGAAAGGTAAGGGCCCCCCTCCTCCCTCCGCGCGCCCCCTCCTCCCCTCCACGCACCCCCTCCTTACCTTCCCGGCCCGGTGGCTCCCGTCCGGCGCCGGCGCCTACTACTACCAGCAGGCTCCGCGGCCTGCTCTAGAGTAGCGCGCCGGGTGATGACATCACCCGGCGCGCCACCCTAGAGCAGGCCGCGGAGCCTGCTAGTAGTAGTAGGCGCCGGCGCCGGACGGGAGCCACTGGGCCGAGAAGGTAAGTGCCCCCCTCCTCCCCCCCCCGCTGTCCACTTTCATCGGCGGGCGCCCGCTGGCGCCCGCCAATGGAAGCGGCGGTGGGCGCCAGTGGGCGCCCGCCGATCCGCCGATCCGCCGAACCGGTTCGGAGCTTTTTCGGACCGGTTCGGATTGGATCGGCCGATCCAGCTGCGGGATCGGAAATCGGATAATTTATCCGATTTCCCACTGGACCGGACTCGGATCGTGGATCGGGTCCGATCCAGTGCACATCCCTAGTGATTATGAATGGTGACACTGTTGGGGACCAATGGGGTGAGTTTACATGTACATCCTCCAGAGGGTCAAGTGTGATTGATTACATTCTGATCCATGAGAACCTGAAATCCAGGGGCTGCGATTTTAGAGTTTTACAACGCTTTGAGAGTGATCATTTTCCCCTGGAACTTTCCCTCTTGATCCCAGGGCCTTTTAGGTTGGGCTTAGAGTATGCCCCTCCTAGCACTCTTACCTACAACAAAGCTTCCAGAACTACAAAATGGCCCAAGGTTACAGACCAAGTCTTTACAAAGCTTGTGCAGTCCCCACTGTTTGCCAATGCAGAAAAGCGAATTAGTGCAGCTACTACGTCTAAGAACAGCATAAAAGAGTACGAGGAGATGATGAAGGATTTGAACAGTAACCTAACAAAGGAAACTACTAGCCTAAACAGCTTAAATAGCCTAGGAGCCAATCCCCATAAGTTTCTAGAAATGGAAATTGCCGACTGCAAGAGAAGGTTTCAGTCTATATATTGTTCATACCGGGAGAAGAACAAACGTAAACTTCCAAGATCTTACTACGAGACAAAGAAAAAATATAAAAAGCTATTACAAAAAAAAAAAAATAGAGGCAGACAAGGAGTCATGGCAGGTACTGATCGCGGCTACAGTCACCAAAGACACCAGATCCTTCTGGCAAACAGTGTCAAGAGAACTAAAAAACACCAGGGGAATCAATGAATGCTGTATTTCAGTGGACACCTGGGAGAAGCATTTTAGGATAGCTTTTAAGGAAACACGAATGCCAATCTCTTCCCCAAGGTTGCCAGTGGATTCGCCTGATTGGCCAAAGGTTGATATCAAAATCATAGAGGACCTAATAAGCAAGTTAAAAACGAGCAAGGCCCCTGGTCCAGATGGTATCACACCTGAAATGATAAAAAAACGACATCTCCTGGTGGTCTCCAGTATTGGCAGCTCTTTTTACATCAATAAATAAGCATGGACAAATTCCAACACTCTGGCTGAAGGCCCTCGTGATTCCAATATATAAAAAAGGCCCCAAAGACGATCCTGTCAATTATCGCCCTATTAGTCTTCTTTCCATAGTAGGAAAGTTATATGCAGGCTTCTTGAACCTAAAATTAAAAGAATGGATTTTAGACAATGGAATTTTGGGAGTCGAACAGAGCGGTTTTAGAGCAGGCAGCTCAACGTTGGACCACCCCTTAGTTTTGGCTCATCTTGCACACAAATACTCTACCCCTAAGGGAGGTAAATCATTTACAGTATTTATTGACCTCAAAGCAGCATTTGATTCAATACCTCGAGCCCAACTGTGGTCAAAGTTAGAGCAACTCTCCATTGAAGGTAGACTACTCTTCTTGATCCAGTCTTTGTATTCAAACACAACAGCACAAGTCCGATGTAGCAGACAGGGCCATGTGACTAAGGAGATCACTGCTACTAGAGGTGTCAGACAAGGGTGTGTACTTGCCCCGACTTTATTCAACCTATATTTGGCAGACCTTCCTTCTATGCTGGCTCCTTTACCATCACATTCTCCAAAGATTGGGCAAACAAAAGTCTCCATACTCCTTTATGCAGATGATGTTATTTTAATATCACAGACAAGGTTGGGCTTAAAGAGACTATTAAGTGGTTTTGCTGAATATTGTAAATCAAACTTTTTAACAATTAATTTCTCAAAAACTAAAGTGATGGTTTTTTCAAGCAGGAAAGTGAGATATAAGTGGACTCTGGCAGGAAATAGAATTGAACTAGTGGAATCATATAAATATCTAGGCATATGGTTTCACGAAGCTCTCAGCTGGAAGGCCCATATAAAATATACTAAGACCAAAGTAGAACAAAGTTCTGGGGCTTTATCCCGGTTTTATTTTACAAAGGGCGGGAAATATATACCAGCAGTTACCCAAGTGTATAAATCCACTGTCGTGTCCCAAGTTTTGTATGGATCACCGATATGGTTTCCACTCTTTAAAAGTAACCTTGAAGGAATTCAACACTCCTTCCTTAAGTTAATCTTCGGTGTACCTAGATGCATCTTAGGAGGTGCTTTAAATTTGGAAGTGGGTCTTAACTCGCTAAAATGCCAAGCCTGGATTTTTTCTGTCCACTTCTGGCTCAGGTGCCACCTTGCGATATCTCACGACTCTTTAGCCTATAAGGTATTAACAGACTCATTTGTATCTCCCTGGATGAAAGCTGTAGAGTACAAGATTTCGAGCATAGGGCTTTCACCCCCTTACCTGCTAGCGGTAGGACTTGATAAGGCAAGAGCAATCATCAAGCAAAGATTAACAGATATAGACACCCAGGAGTTAATTGGGGCAGCAAGGGGCCCCTGTTCACCACAGGCATTGGGGATATCAGTGCTCCTTAGTAAAGAGGGAGCACAATATCTAAGGTGGCTATCAATTCCCAAATATAGGAAGGCCTTTACACTAGCCAGGTTTAATGTTCTCCCGTCTAGGGTATTGGAGGGCCGCTACAAGGGAATTCCTTGGCACAACAGATGCTGCCTCTGCAATGACACCGAGGTCGAATCTATAATACAGGTTTTATTTTTTTGTAGGTTTTACCAATCGGCCAGGGTAGACTTAATTTGGCCAATTACACAGTCCCTCCCAGGGCATTCCTCTGAGGCCCTAACAAGTATTTTGCTCCAGGGTACAAATAAGCGAATAACGGTAGCTAAGTTTCTGAATCTGGCTATTCAAACCAGATCATTAGCGGACGATTAATTTTAACACTCACTATTTACAGTATTTATTTGTAGATTTATAGTCCCTTTTATATCAGCTAAGTTGCAAGCATCATGACTGTATGTTATATTTGTTTTGCCTTTGGTCTATTGACTGTAAATAAAGGTTGATTGATTGATTGATTGATTGATATAATAGAAGTTATCAGCAGCACAAGTACTCATGGAACTTCACCAATTAGTATGTTGTTTTACCAATCCTGTTGTTGTTAATTTTTTGGGGGAGGGGGTGTTGCGTTGAACGTTGAATGTATTGTTAAGACGTACTTTATGCTTAGTAAATTCTTGTGGATTGAATAGATACTTGTTATAATCTTCAAACATATCTGTATGTGAAACAAAACAAACTTCTATGTTCCACTTAGGCATTTCAAGTACAGAAACCACTGCTGTGACGGGAAGATCAACATCTACAGAGACAGACGGTACCTTTATGTTTACAAACAACTAAAAAAACATTAATAATGAAGTATTTTTGAATTAAAGATTATAATTTCCTAAAATACAAGCAGTAATGATAATAAGACCATTAATGCAATGGAAATTAATTTATTAATTAATTTCAATATTTAAATTTAATGCTTAGTGGATTCTAATAAATTAATTTATACCTTTTTCTGAAGAAATAAACAATGACCCAGAATAAGTTGAGAATGAACCTATGGATGACTTACAGCCTATATTATTGAAACAATACTTGCAACTTAACTTAGAGGAAAACTCAAATGGTAAGTACAATTACATACATCTTAAAAATAATATTGATTGTTTGTAAAGGTGAAAAACATTGGGTAACTGCAGAGAAGACCATTAAAAACAGGAGTATGGGAAACAACAAAAAGTTTGTCTTAGTGGAGTGTGATCTGAATGCAGGCAGTTTTAATTGACCAATGTTACTCAGCCAGACCTCATGGTTTTATGTTCTGGCATATTGTGTTAGGAGTTTCCCCAACAGTTAGGGTTAATCATTCCAACATAGATGTATGTGTAGTCCAACTATAGCCAGTAAATGAAAGTTAACTGTATTGATTTTTAAATTAAGCTTTAGTTCTTGGTTGTAATTTATATTTGCTTTCTATATATAATTATATTTGTTATACCTACTTTAATATTTATTGTTTGAAATACTAGTTCTAGATGGCACAGTGTTTGACTGTTTTTTTGTCCTTTAATACCCAAAAGATGTAGGAGAAGGGACATCTGGTCAACAACAACATACTCATGTTTGCCCATGTCAAATTAAAAGTAGTAGTCTTCTACTGTCTTCTACAAGCACTAATGAGGACATATATTCTTCGATTAATAGCTTAAGATTGGATGTTGAAAATGGAAGTAAGTTGAATGTGAAAGCTTACCTAATAATAATTCACTATTTTAAAAAAAATAATTGTATGAACCACATACTAGGATTAGGGAAAGGGCACTGAAACACTACCATGTCATTAGCTTGTAAAAATTAATCCTTACTTCTATGGAGAGATTCAATGGTCAGCCATGGACCATTTCTTTCCTTACGTTAATTAATATACATTCAGTAATATAGGACATTACAGTATTGGTAAGAACAATTAATTTCCCCTTATCAATAGTTATGGTATTATCTCTCAATTTGATGTATTGGTTTTGAAATTATCCCAAGGGACAGACAAGGTATGTTTTAATATCTTCCATATGAATGTGATCAACCTCCACAAGCATGTGCTGTCCACCAATTAACATTCTACCATGGTTTACATGGCTATGTTTATCACCTCCCAAATGGATCCCTATGGTGAAGTATTACTTCTATATAGCCAGTAGTACATACAGTATTTAGAACTAATCACATTGTTGGTTTTCAGATCCTATTTTTTGACTGTTTAACTTGTAGAACACACTATGGATGTTGGTTATATCAATATAAGTTACCTTTTTTACCAGCGTACACATGCATAGTTCTGCTGGAACATATGGCTTAACAGTCCATAATTTGGCAACAGGAAAAGGTATACTTCCTCATAATAAGTGCAAAATCAGCCATAGGTATTTTTAAAATTATGCATTATGTATTATATCTCTAATGTATATCCAGTAGTTTGTGGGTACAAGAAGTTATTCATTATCATGTGTGTTCATCTGTAAGAATTTTCCCCTTCTACAATATTCCTTCTAATAGTGCTACGCTTGGAAAGACTAATTGGGGCCTTAGAGAAAAGGATTTCCTCTCTGGAGCATTGGAGATGCGAAGTGGAGGATGGGATGCTCATCCCCATTACGTTTGACGGAAAATCAAGATTAGTCCAGGAAGCTATATGTAAACATTGGGGTCTATTGGAGGGAATACCAAGATGTAAGTCTTCACCTAGATTTGTTTTTAAACGGGCTAAGAACCTGAAGGATAGACTTGTACATAGCTCTTTAAGGACAACAGATTCCATGCACCATAGAACAATAGGACATTTCCCTTGCTTCCATTGTAGTGTCTGTAGTAATAGTCAACATCTTAAGGAATTCTATAATCCAGTGGATAACAACAAATATATACTTAGGGACCTCTTTAACTGCAATTCAGAAGGGGTGATTTATATTATCCAATGCCCCTGTAGATTGATGTATGTGGGGATGACAACCAGAAAGATCAAAATCAGAATCAGCGAACATAAAAGCTGCATTAAACGGGGTAGGATACAGGCACCTTTAGTTAATCATTTTATTGAAATGAACCACTCGGTGGAGGATTTAAAATTCTTTGTCATTGAAAGAGTGAGGGGATTGGGAGATGAATTGGAGTCCAAACTGAGAAGGAGAGAATTGTTTTGGATTTTTACTTTGAAAACAGTAACGCCAAAAGGGTTAAATGAGGAGTGCAATTGGTCCGTTGTGTTGTAACAATTGTATTTGTTAATGTATGTCTCTATGCATTATTTTACTATACATAAATGGATTGTAATAGATTGTAACTTTCTTTGGGAAAGGGGGATATATTGCTTTTAATCATTGCCTTCGGCACGGTAACGGCTATTACAACAATTACAGGGCCATTTTAGCGTAATTGATTAGAGGATTAGTAGAAAAGGAGTGGCCTGTTATCTTAACTATAAAACCTGTGCTGATATCAGCTAACCTTGACGCCAGCTGCAGTTAGATGGAAAGGCGGGTATACTGAGCAATAATGTAAGTTCTTTACAACTTATGTGTTTAAATTTATTTCAGTATTTGTATTTTTCCTATGATTGTTAAAAATGGGTATTTAATTTTGCCTTTAGAAAGAGCTGTACATCTTAAAAGAAGAAATACTGGCCACAATATATATTGTGGCTATATATATTAGTGTGCCCAGGCCATATTATTTGGACATGCAGTATTTGGTGTTGTAATTCCTGGTAGGTGATATAAATGTTTTTAGTTAAATTGCATTTTCCCTTTCTTACCAAACATTGTATTTGATTTTAATGTATGTTTTTATTCTTATATGTTGAATTTTAGCAGAGGTCACTGAGGAAGATACAAGAAGTGTTGAAACGTGTTGGACCATCTATTTCTGTTTATTTTATCATTGTATTAAATTTTCATGTTCATTTAAAGTCTTTGCTTATATCATGTGTTTATGAGTTACAATTCATTTATAGATTATTTAATATTTTAAACATCATTCCTTAACTGTTTGTCTGGATAGATTTGTTTGTTATACCTGTAATGTAGAAGTATGTTATAATTAGTTTTTTTAATATATTTTTTTAAAGTATCGTTTTGCTGCTTACTGACCATGCGTAGATGTGTCTTCCATCATTGAATTACTAAAGCATAATTTAATAAAGCTGTTTTTCTTGATTTATTTTTTTTCTGGTCAACATGAATATTTTCTAGCATTTGAAAGATTTTTGGAAAAGGGATTGTGCCATGTCCTGATTTCAAAAACATTGGTGTAGTATTAGTGGGCATTACCCACAGTGTGTTTTCTCCTTTGTTAAGAGATACACTTTTAGTTATGAATGAGATATTGAATGAAAATATTTTGATTTGTTAATACTTAATTTTTATTCTTTGAAATAATAACGTTCTGTTGTTCTGATTTCAACTTCATTTCTAGTTTTGTTGCAGACACATCTGTAAATTTTATGGTCCTCCAGCATCCCTATGCTGCCCACATTTTCCTCACTTTATATTTGTATTTATCTCTAAAGCTTGGGCACATCCCCAGCCATTGCTGGGGATCGGTGTAGTATATTTTGAGGTGTTACGGCAACCCTGCAATGGTGTGCCTTATTCCCCCCAAACCAGCTGTGGTGCCTTCGTGCATTTAGAGTCTACGAGGAAACTTAGCCCTTGACGGATAAGGAAGGGCGGCATGCAGCCAGGCAGGCAGAGTGTTTTCTTCCAAAAGCACCCCTGCCCTGCTCCTTGCGATCTTGAGATTCTTCTACGCCAGTTCCACCGAACTGGCCTAGAAACTTCTCAGCTCGCCATGGAGGAAGGGCTGGAAGTACCGGATGGCATGGTCACCATGTACTTGAAGAATACCCGGATCACCCGTACCATGGGCTGTTGGAAGGGTACTGAGGAGGGGTGCTGTCCATTCTCTCTTGCCCGGCCAGGGGGATGTTTTATCTGCGCAGCCACAAGCTTGGCGGAGGTTCCAGTGCTGGTTGAGGGGGGGGGGGTTTAGTGAGTATTTTTAAAGCTGTTTTTTAAAATTATTTTCACCTTGCAAGGTTGGGCCATGATCTCCCATGTTTTCCCATTTAGAATCGGCAAAAAAGGCGATCGGAACACCCATCAGTTTGTTTAAGAGAAATGTAAAATAATGTTAATTATACAGTGCAATATCATATGACATTAAAAAAGCAATTACATTAGACAAAGTAATTAAAAACTATGTTTGAAAGTGTATTAGAACTAGTCAGAAGACGATCTTACCTGGAAATCCACCATTTCACACCACTTCGGAAATGATTAGAAATGGCCATGCAAAATGGAAACAGAATTAAAGGAACCGCCCACAGTCAACCCATTGGTTTACATTTTTTTAAAAGACCTCATAATTATCACAGTTTGATGGAACACACCCTAACATTTGCAACGTCAAATAAAAATTAAAAACGTTTCAATTATGGACAATACGACACACTTTGCAGCGCAAATGTGACGACATAAACAAAATGTCATGTGACCAACATCGTCATCACTACCCAAAAAAAAGTCATAAACGTTGCATGTAGATCGGCCCCAAGATGCAGAGCCATATATTTATTTTAATCTATAGCCCGATCCATTTTAGGATCTTTTGGACAATACGTCCTGAGTGACATGTCTACTCAGAAATAAGTCCTATTGAATTCAATGGTGCTTGCTTACTCCAAGGCAAATGGATACAGGATTGCAGTCTTCATGATAATGTTTTGACCCATATCATCAAACACTCATGGGCATATAATAACAAAAATTCCAACAATAAAAAATTATAATACTTCAGATGGATTTGTTCATCTTTAAGGTGCCATGGGACTCTGTTGTTTTTGCTGCAGCAGACCAACAGGACTGGCCCTCAGGATTCAAAAATATATAGTAAATAGCCTCTGGGAGGTTTACAACTTATAAACTTGTAACACAATACTCCTGTTGCATGTCACCATTATTTGGAATTGAGGAGGAGAGAGAGAGAGGGAGAAAGGTGTGTATGTTATAAACTCTCAGATTTAAAACAACTACTCCCTGCCATCTCTATGCTATTACCTCCTACCTTGGAGCAAAATTGGTGGTACGTGTAAGTCTCACTGTTTTCATTCAGATATGGTGCATTCAGCCTGATAGCCTAATATTTCCCACTGGGAATGGGAGGGCTGAATGAGACAGTCATCATTGACTTATGGAGGAGCTGGACAGGCACGCTCCAAAAGCAGCAGCAGGCAGGCAGGGTTGGCAAGACAAGGCTGAGGCTCTGCCCCTTCCCTTGATCCTCTCTCCCTCACCACGCAGTGATCATTGACTTATGAGGAGCTGGGCAGGCACGCTCCAAAAGCAGCAATAGCAGGCAGGCAGCATCGGGGAAGGGGAGGCAAGGTTCTGATCCTTCCCGTGATCCTCTCTCCCTCACCATGCACGCATGGGTCCAAGGGTGCCTCTACAAGAGAGGTTTAATGCTCTTTGAAGGCTCATTATAAATTTTACCTCTACAAGAACGGAGCGCAAAACGGGCGTAGAGGCGCGTTATCTCCCTGATTATGCGCATTATCGAATGCGCGTTAAATAGCGAGTTTTATTTTGCAGCGGGATGTAAAGCGCATTATGCCCATGTGAACAGTTTTTCAGTGAAGCGCATTTTCGGAGAGGTGTGAGCAGGTAGTGGGCAGGTAGAGGGCGGGTTTTGACGAGATGGGCAGGGAGAGGGAAGGGGATTTCCGGGAGAAGGAAGGGATTTGAAAAAAGGCCCTCGGGTTATGCGCAGCCGCGCAGGTGTGTTCACCCAACGGTTTTGCTGGAGGCGCAGGTGTGGTCGCACGCATTTGCATATAAGCACGTGATCCGACCGTTGACCTCAATTACCTTCGCGACGCCAGAGAGTCAGCATCTTGAGTTATTTCTTCCAGTTACACACCTTTTCCACCTAACGAAATGGCTGCTCCAGGAAGGGGAGTTTCTTGGAAAAAGGCAGAGATCCTCGACCTTCTGGACATTTTTGGGGAGCAGAAAGTTCAAGCTCAACTGAATGCCAGCCATAGGAACCTTGATGCTTATGAATCCATTGCTCAGGAAATGCAAAGAAGGGGACATATCCGTTCTGCAAAGGAGTGCAGGACCAAGGCAAAGGCAATGAGGCAGGAATATCGCAGGGTCGTGAATCATAATTCACGATCAGGAAATGATGCTGCCACCTGCCCCTTTTTTGAGGAGCTTCATAGCATTTTTCGGGGGGATGCTACTATTCAACCAAATCGCGTTGGCAGGAGTCTGAACATCCATCGTGTCCAAGCACCTGCTGGTCCCCCAGTAAGTTCCCCCCTGGCATTCCCGCTCTCAGAAGGGTCAGAAGAACTGTTCAGCAGTGAACTTCAAACAATAGATGTGGAGGACTACCTTGGAACGCCCTACTCTCCCGGAGGTACATTGATTGTAATCGCCATTGTTTTTAAAATCTCGTTCTTCCTTCTATTTCATGCCTTTAGCTCACATCTGATGTTTTCCCCTTTTAGATTTCGAGACACCAGAAGATATTGGAAACGAAGAACCTGAAGGTATATACTGTTTCTTTTGTTGGGTTGGGAAGACTCTTAACTTTACTACTTACTATTGTGTTCCATGGGATAAGAAATTGTATTCTAAAATGGGGCAGGCAGATGCGGGTGAGCGGGTGGGCAGGAGAGGGCAGGAGACATCTCCTCTAGCTAGCCAGCGTTTCTCTGGTCTCTCCAGGGCGGGGGGAAAAAGGATAAGGGCAGGCAGCCATTTTGAACAACCACCCCCATTTAAAATGGAGGGAGGTTTGTGATTGTGCCTATTGATGAAACCTCTTAAAAGCTCTTCCTTTTTCTGCCATGGCAGCCTACAGAAGCAGCAGTACCACCAGTGCGTCGGAATCCATTGAGCACGCAGATGTGAGGGCCAGAAATCTCCAGCATCCTGCAGCAGCACTGAGTAAGTACAGGGCTAATTTCTGGGGTCAGAAATCATGGAAGGAAGGGAGTTCCCAATGATCTATTGTGGTGCATGGGACAAGAAATTGTGGTCTATGGGAGAGATTGCAGCCTTTTTCTCTACAGCTGTTAAAGTTACATGAGCCCTGACCTCCTTTTCATGTGGTCAGCCTAGGCAGGCAGCCATTTTGAACAAACAAACAACCCCCCTATTTAAAATGGAGGTTTGTGATTGTGCCTATTGGAATGAAACCTCCTAATAGCTCTTCTTTGTCTTCCACGGCAGGAACCTCCAGAAGCAGCAGTACCACCAGTCCTTCAGAATCCAGTGAGCACGCAGATGTCAGGGCCAGAAATCTCCAGCATCCTGCAGCAGCACCGAGTAAGTATAGGGCTATGTCAATGAAACCTCCTAATAGCTCTTCTTTTTCTGCCACGGCAGGAACCTCCAGAAGCAGCAGTACCACCAGTGCGTCGGAATCCATTGAGCACGCAGATGTGAGGGCCAGAAATCTCCAGCATCCTGTAGCAGCACCGAGTAAGTACAGGGCTAATTTCTGGGGTCAGAAATCATGGAAGGAAGGGAGTTCCCAATGATCTATTGTGGTGCATGGGACAAGAAATTGTGGTCTATGGGAGGGATTGCAGCCTTTTTCTCTACAGCTGTTAAAGTTACATGAGCCCTGACCTCCTTTTCATGTGGTCAGCCCTGCCCTCTTTTGTATATGGTCACTGTAGTATACTGCCTGCAACTTTAACTGTGGTGATGAAGAGGGAATTTCACCAGGTGCTGCATGCATACAAACGACACTGGCTGAAATTCCCTTTTCTCTACAACTGTTAAAGTTACATGAGCCCTGACCTCCTTTTCATGTGGTCAGCCTAGGCAGGCAGCCATTTTGAACAAACAAACAACCCCCCTATTTAAAATGGAGGTTTGTGATTGTGCCTATTGGAATGAAACCTCCTAATAGCTCTTCGTTTTCTTCCACGGCAGCCTACAGAAGCAGCTGTAACACCAGTGCGTCCGAATCCAGTGAGCACGCAGATGTGAGGGCCAGAAATCTCCAGCATCCTGCAGCAGGAGCGAGTAAGTACAGCCGATGTTATTTGCTTGATAAAGTTTCAGTCCTGCAATTCTTATAAATGTGTGAAAGGACATTCTCATCTTCAGGATGAGGGTGCGAGAGAACCCATGGGACAGGCTGGACATGTAATAAATGATTTTTAAACACACTAAACTTTGCCCTTTCCCTTCAGGTACAGATGAAGGAAGGTGCCCTCCCATCCCAAAGGCAGCACTCTCGCCTGCAACCCGCCTGGAAATGGCCAGAAACAGAAGACCCCCACGCAGCAGGGACACAGACCGCATTTTGGAGCATGCCTCTGCACACAACGCAAACCTCTTGCAGATGCATGAGCAGATGTTGCAGAGAAATCACCAGATGTTGGACTATTTGAAAACAGAAGATGCAAGGGACCAAAGAAATCAAGATGCCCTTCTCAGAATTCTAGAAAGACAATGTGTCACGATGGAGAAGCTTGTGACGGTGGTGCAACAGGAAGAACCGGGAAGATCAACCCATACAGCCAACCCATCATCTACTAGCCATGGAAAACGCCAGCCAATACAAAGACGGTTAGCTATTGACAGTATGGAGGGGACCAGCTCTAAGCCAAATGACTTAGGTCGGAACTCAGGAGAGGGTGAGGGGAGAAAATGCATGGCTAAGGAGAAAGGTAAAGTCAGGGTGCAACAACCCGTTAGTGGGCACTTGTCCTAGGTCTGCCCAGTTGCAAAATAACCTGCAGACAGTAAATCCCCAAAATGACATTTTAACCAAAGACTTGGAAGAATCACTGCTCCCGTGCTCCCATACAGTACCCCCACAGCGCTCATCATCACCAGTTCAAGGTGAGCCAAGCATAAAGCGCACGGCACGGGAGGTAAAAAAACCCTTAAAGTTCTCACCTTAGGATACATGTTTTTTTGGGACATTTATGTTACTGTTAATATCATGTTAATACTGTTGTAATTTGCTGTTAATTATGGTATTTTTTGCTGTTATTTATGTAATTGTTATTTGCTGTTAATTATGTTATTGTTATTTGCTGTTAATTATGTTATTTTTTGCTGTTATTTATGTAATTGTTATTTGCTGTTAATTATGTTATTTTTTGCTGTTATTTATGTAATTGTTATTTGCTGTTAATTATGTTATTTTTTGCTGTTATTTATGTTGTATTTAACCATTAAAATATAGTTTTCATATCTCACTGTTTGGTTGGGACTGTGCGTCCTATCTATTATTAAAACACTTAGGCATCCCTCCTTAATACTGCACCAACCTGAAAATGCTAAGGAAAACCAAAACAATGTTTAAGTAACAAAAATAAAGATTTACTTTTTTTAACAGATGTTATTTACAATATTTACAATTTTTTTAGGATCATGTCCAACTTTTCCTCAATGGAGGACATGCGATGCTGCATGCCTCCCACGGCTGTCTCAAGGCTTTCCAGCCGCTCCTCCTGAGTGGGAACTGCATGGGATGGTAAGAAAAAAAATGTGTTTTAAATCATATAACCAACAGAAAAACAGTTCAAGATGTACCACTCAATGACATTGGCTATTCAATGCGATTCAATTTACAGGAATGTAAATATAGTTTTTCTTTTTTTAATTAAAAATTTAAACCATTAGTCCTGTACTGTACAATAGGGTGACCACATAAAATCCAGGTCGGTTTAACTGTTGTGATGAAGAGGGAATTTCACCAGGAACTAATTGCATACAAATGACACCGGCTGAAATTCCCTTTGCTCTACAACGGTTAAAGTTACAGGAGCCCTGACCTGGATTTTATATGCTCAATGTACTCTACATTATACAAAGCAATGGAAGTTCTATTACCTGCTGGAGACACAGCAGCAGGTGATACAGGTGGTGGGGGTGGATTATCCTCTTCCTCCTCTTCCTCCACCTCCTCCTCCACCTCCTCTGCAGACGGCGACGGCGATGGACTGAGTATCCCTTCAAAATTGGAAAAAAAAATGTATAGTTAAGCCAAGAGCAAATGATTTTTGATTTCAGGGGCTTCTCTTCTGAATTTTTGGTATGTGCTTTTAATCATTTTTTTATTTTAAGTTTCTATCATGGTGTTCCCCGCCTCGATCCGTTGGGAGAGTCAGTTAATTAATAAATAAATAAATACATATATCATTACAATTATTAATATTAATAATATTATTAAAGTACGCTGTGCAAAAATAGTATTCCTAATTAATCGGGCTTGCATTTAACTTACGTGCCCTTCTGCGGAGGGTCCTCCTGGGAGGTGATGCCGGAGGAGAAGGAGGAGGAGAAGTCCCCCCAACCTCCTCCACTTCTGGAGAAGGCGCTGCCTCCTCCGCCATCCTGTTTTGTGCTAAGAAAAAGAAGGAAAAAGGGAAATAACATTAAAATGTGGAAGGGGTCCCTGAAGGGCATCTAGTCCCACCCCAAGATGAATGCTGGAATCCACCTTAAAGCCTCATTGTGTGAGGGGTCATAGTTTTTGGGGCTTTCCCCCCCCCAACCTGCACATCCACCAGAAAATACACAATGAGCAGTGGGCAGAATCACCAGCACACAGGGCTCCTTAAGGGCATCTAGTCCCACCCCAAGATGAATGCTGGAATCCACCTTAAAGCCTCATTGTGTGAGGGGTCATCGTTTTTGGGGCATTCCCCCCCCCCAACCTGCACATCCACCAGAGAATATACAATGAGCAGTGGGCAGAATGCTAATGCACTCACTCACCTGCAGTCAGCCTCTCCTGGGGGCTGGGACTCCCCGCCTTCCTCCACAGCTCGCGGAATTCCACGAAGTAGGGTGGACGCTGTCGGAAGGGGGGATGCTCCCCATGGGCACTAATGGCCCTATAAAATGCAGCCTTCACATATTTGAACTTCGTCCTGCACTGCAGGGCAGTGCGGACGAAGCCTTGGCTGCGCAGAGCAGCAGCCGCCCTCCTAAACAGCCTCATCGTGGGGAGGCTCCTGCTCCGCACAATCCTTCCCACGAGGGAGGATTGGAGCAGGAAGGCCAACAATAAGCGGACCTCCACATCGCTCCAATACCTCCCTCTTGGCATTTTGAAGGATTGTGAGGAAGTCTAGGCCTCACTTCCGGTTTGCGATGTTTCCGCGGACCGGTTTAGCGGTTGCGCGCGCACCATTCCCGAACAGCGCGTAAGTGATTAAACACTGTCGCGTTTGTTCGTTGCAGTGGGAAAGTTACCAGATGTGTTTTGGGTGTCCTGAATGTACCTTTGGGTGTCCTGAACTGAAAACATGAGAATGTTATTGACTAGATTGTACTATGTTATTCTCAAAAAAACAACCCTGTGAGGTAGGCATGGGCTGTGGTCCTGTTACTTGCCCTTCTGCAATGTTCACTGTACTGCATATGTGTGTTGGGTTACCTGAAGTCTTATTGTCTAGGAATACTACTATCAACATTGTTTGAAAGTTGTAGGAACATATTTTATTTAGGATAAGCATTTTTAAAATAAGCATTTTTAATATGGCAACAACAATATGGCAATATGGCAACAACAATTTCAGCATAGAAAATAAAATTAACAGGATTTACAACAGCATTTAATTTGACATTGAAAGAAACATAGTTGAAAGTCACATTATTATGAACATCTCAAAACAATATCTAATTACTAACAGCAATGTAAAAGAAAAATCAGCAAAGAAAATAAAATTAACAGCATTTGAAACAGCATTGCATTACACATTGAAAGAAACATACGTTACTTTAAAGTCACATAATGAACATCTCAAAACAGCAATGTAAAAGCAAAATCAACATAGAAAATAAAATTCACATATTCTAAAGGGATTGTCTATCAGTAGTCTCATTTACTAATGCTGCTTCTTCTTGATGAAAAAAGAAAAAACACAGTCAGTGCTGCCTGGAGCAGGACTTGGCTTTTGCTTGAAGAATGAATGATCCAGAAAAAGGAAGCGGTTGCCTTCTGGTCTGGGCACATCACAGAGGTTCCACACGGCACCGTCTTTGATCCCCTGCAGTTCTCTCTATGCTATGTTCTAAGGGAAATTTAGAGATGGATTGTTTTAGCATAGGATGTAATAACAATATCCCACCCTCTACACATTCATTCATTCATTCATTCTCAGGCCATGAAGCCTTTATGCGGAAACTTTCCTTATTTGTTTATGCTTCTAGCAGGTCTTGACACATGGTTCCTTCCTGTGACTTGCTGAAATAGAGTAAATAGAGTAAAGTTAGGGAAAACATGGCTTACACAACTTTGGCACAGGGTTTTGGCACTGAACACTCACCTCCCTAGGGGTTCTGCCCACGCAGAGACCAAAGCATGCCTCTTGAGGCATCTCTGACCTTTTCCCCAGCAGCCTTTTCTTGAATTTCCTCATGCGCCATTGGCAGCGGGGCACCCAGGGTTGCCAGTTCAATTTGCCTTGCTTCTGGGAGATCCAATACAACATCATGTCCTTGACTTTCACAAATGTTGTGTAGAATGACACAGGCAGATATCACTGAAATGATGTTTTCTTCAGCGAGTTCTACCCTGGATGACAGGCATCTCCACCGCGCTTTTAACCTTCCAAAGGCACATTCAACAACATTCCTCGCCCGTGACAGACAGTGGTTGAAATGTTGCTTTTGCTGGTCCAGGGCTCCACCGTAAGGTTTCATCAGCCATTTCCGAATGGGGTAAGCGGAATCAGCCACCACCAGTGGAGGAATCTGCACGTCATTAACAGTAATGGTAGGGTTCCCTGGGATGAAGACACCAGCTTCCATGGCCTCAAAGAGTGCAGAGTTCCTGAAGACATGGGCATCGTGATTTCTCCCACTCCAACCTATTTCCACATCCATGAATCGCCCACGGTGGTCCACTGTGCCTTGAAGGAGCATGGAAAAAAAGCGTTTCCGGTTTATGTAGTCAGCCCCTTGCCTAGGAGGACAGGCAATTTCAATGTGACATCCATCTGTGGCTGCAACACAATGAAAGAAGCCCAGTTTGGAAAATCCACTCATGATCTGAGAGAGAAAACATAAATAATGGAAAATAAATCATTATTGCTTCATCGGCTGGCATGCTTGAGATACAATGATCAAGTTCCATTAGGCCACCTATATAACAGCCTAGCCCATCTTTTCCTATCCCAAATAATAAAGAACAAGACTCACCTCTGGAACATTGCCAAGGCAAACTGTTTGTCTCAGAAGCGCATGCTCCATGGCTAGGCAGACCTCCACAACGATCATGGCTGCCGTTGTTCTACCGATCCCAAATTGCTGAGCCACCACCCGGTAACCACCAGGATTTGCTAGCCTCCATATACAGATGGCCACGCGCTTCACCATTGGAATGGCTTCCCTCATGTTTGTAGTGCGACGTTCAAGAAATGGCCGAAGATGGTCTGCAATCTTGAAAAGGGTTGCTCTGGTCATCCTAAAGTTCTCTAGCCACTGCTCATCACCCCAGAGGGCTAGAACATCATTTTCCCACCAGTCACGACTCCTGGGGAAGCACCACCATCTTCTTGGTCTCCGTTGTTTCATCAAAGGAACATATAATAAATTCTCTTGGAGCCTATCTTGGAGCCTTAAACAATATGAGTTGTTCTCTTGGAGCCTTCTCATGATGATTCGTCTTCTTCTTCTTCTCCGTTGAATCATTCTCCTTAGGCAAGTCAATGTAACATGCATATTTGCGATCATAAGTTGAATTGCATAAATGAGGTAACGAGAGATCGAGGTAGGAGCCATCTCGCCTTCTCTTCCCGTCCAGCTCAAAATGGCGTTTCAGAAAGAGAAAAGGGGAACC
Organism: Anniella stebbinsi; assembly: GCA_029215795.1. Lineage (NCBI taxonomy): Eukaryota > Metazoa > Chordata > Lepidosauria > Squamata > Anniellidae > Anniella > Anniella stebbinsi. Next base: position 113,429,805 of record JARDYH010000003.1, on the reverse strand, counting down.
AAACTGAACGAGAACAAAGGAACTTGCTTCTCTGGTGTCGCCTAGGTAAATGAACTCAACGGTTGACGAAACTCTGATCACGTGCTTGTATGCATATGCTCGCGCGCGAAGGTGCGCGTAACCTGAAGGCATTTTTCCCCCCCGCTCAGCACTGCCCTCTCCCCTCCCATCTCGTTGCCAGGCAACCCGAAATTACGTAGGCAGGCAGGTACATTCCTGTGGGTGGAGTACAGGAAGGGAGGGCTGGTAAAGGGGTTGGCTTTAGGTAAAAAGCGAATTAAAATTTCTGTTTCCTCCTCCCGAAGCGTCCGAGAAAAGGGATAATGCGCTTCGCCGCCTCTCGCTGCCTCTCGTGCAGAGGGATTAGGCGTAAATGCGCCTCCGCGATAGTGCGCATAATCTCACAACCGGGCGCAAAAGCGCATCCTTGTAGAGGGAGCCTTTGTTATGTTTACAAAATGCATTTTAAAAAAATTCCCCATGGCTTCAAAATTTCTGGAAATTTTACATCTCTAGGGCAGACACACAAATTGGTTTTGATAGTTCTACTGGTTTTGAGATCAAGGGCAGCCTCAAGGTTTAGACCCTTTCTAGTCTAACTGTGTGCTAGGTAGGTGACAGGGTAAGGTGGACTTTGGGTGAAGTGAGGGTGCCATCTGGATTTTACTGTAATTCCCGAGACATTTCAGAGATGTGTTACTGAGTAAAATCCAACATCACGTGAGCAGAAGTCCACTTGTATGAATTGACTTTCCTCTCCCACTCTTTCCCCTCCCCAAATCTGTTCCAAAGGGTTGCCTCAACTCTCCTGAGCAGAATTTGAGGGTGTATGGAAGGTTGCAGGGGTGACAGGGAATTGTCCTTTCCCCAATTCGGTGATTGAAGCAGTTCTTTGAGTTGGAAAACTTAATTGGATTCCACCCACTATTGTTTGTTTATAGGGAAATTTTAATTCATTCAGTTTCAGACACTAACAGATTTCTTAGGGCAATATTTCTAGTGTTGCTCAGTAACTAAACCCTATTACTTTTGTCTTTTTACTAGGTTTGATTGCCTTGGATATCTATGGAAACATAACTGTTGGTAAGAGCAGGTTTGTTTCAATAACTTGTAATGATTGAATAACTTTAATAACTTTTAATAATTGAAGTTTGTTTTAATAATTTTTCATAATAATAATGATGAGGTAATAAGCATTGTGTATGGGGATTGAAATAATTGTATAAGTTTAAAATTGTCTGGAAGCTGGTAATTGAGTTTAGTAACAAGAAAATAATGGAATATGGAAATATTTGAAGTAGTAAAGAAGTTTTATGAGGTGGAATTGTATAACTAAGTAAGAGAGGAGAGGAGGGTTTTAAGAAAGATATAAGGGGGATCTGTTTTAATAATCTTTAATAACTGAAGTTTGTTTTAGTAACTTTTAAGAATGTAGAGAAAAGGGGAGGATGGGTCTTGTTTTCTTTTGTTCTCCTTCTTCTTTGTGCTAAAAGAATTTATAAAAGGGTTGTGGGAAAGTAGGGGGTCCTTTTAAGTGTTGTTTGTTCTGTGAGTCTTGTTTTGGTGTTTTTGTTTTTTATGTTATTGAAACAAAATAAAAATCTTTAATCGAAAGCAAAGAAAAGACGGATACTTCCAGCTCGAGCTGTGAAGGAGCCGTAATGGTCTCTCACTTGATGAGTGCAGAACCAAATACATAAGCTACACAGGAGGCTGCGCCCACCTAAGGCTTGTGGCGAGGCAGTAACCGCCCTTGTGTAGGAGAAACAATTCTACCACCACGACCTCCCTGCCCGTGAGAGAATTACAGCCACTAGGCAAAGGTGAGCCCCCCACAGAGACTAGGTAAAAGTCTGTACGTTCTGGTTCTCTTACTGACGTGCTATTTGCATAATGCTCAGATTTTGATATTACCTTACTATTGGTTTACAAAAGGTTCTGTTTTATCTGTTTTAACTTACTTATAATAAGATCATTTTATTAGCTAATTGGTTCAACTTTCCCCTTTAAATGCAGGAAGGGAATCAAGGGATACTAAGGTTAACTATTACAGTAAAGCTTTCTACAGCATAATCATGAAATGTAATCTATATATCCTTAACGGAAACCACCCCAATGTCAAGCCTGGTAATATGACCTTTTCCTCGGGCCAGAGTGGAAGTGTCATAGACTATGTGATTGTTTCAATTGATTTGTTTCCTCTTATTATCAATTTTGAAGTATATTGCTACCCTGAGAGTGACCATTTCTCAATCCACCTAACATTTACAGTGGCATCCAAGATGCGTATAACACAAGGGGACAATATTATGAACAAGCCAGCTACTAACTCTCTTAAAAGAATCAGATGGTCAGCTCAAGCAGAACATCATTTGCTTGAGATCCTGTATGATGAGAAATGCCTTGCGGTACGAAATAATTTCACCCTTAATCCAGAGCATAAGGATTTGGTTTTGTAGTTTTCTAACATGTTGCATATACTGAACCCCTTATATTCTAAGAAAGGAGTCTTAAATTCACCTAACTCCACTTCTTCTCCCAGGTGGTATGATAGAGAATGCAAATTGGCTAAAATAAATCTTCAAGCAGCTGCAAGAATAGCTTGTAGGGTCCAAGCCCCTAGACTAATCTCCCACTATAGCCAGCTACGATGTAACTATAAGACATTACTAAGACTCAAAAAGTTACTATATGTTAAGTCCCAGTGGGAGGAGCTTCTCTTGGCTGCTCAAAGTAAAGACTCTCAGAGATTCTGGAAACTTATCAACAAATTAAGTTCAAACAGTTGTTTTGTGAAGGAACCAGATATCCCCTCACATGTATGGGAGGCACATTTCCAGGACCTGTTCAATGAACCTATTCCTCAAGATCAGCTAATGGAACCTTACTCAGATAACAACAATTTAAATGCCATCACAGAGGAAGTCCCCCCAGTGTGGGATTCTGTCTCTCCTAGTAAAATCTACGAACTAATTACCACCTTAAAGAATGGGAAGGCACCTGGGGAAGATGGTATTATCGAAGTTTATAAAGCAGCCCCGAATTGGTGGGCCTCCATCCTTGCAGCTCTATTATTTACAGAAATCAAAAATAGTGGACATTTTCCCCCACAATGGAATATAAGTATAGTGGTCCCCATATTCAAAACAGGTGACCCTAATAACCCAGCCAACTACCGCCCAATCAGTCAGCTGGATATTTAAACTAAATTTATTCCGGCTATCTATTAAAGAAATTAAACCACTGGCTTGAGGCTAGTGAACTGATTGCAGATGACCAGGCAGGCTTTCGCTGCAACTGCTCAACAATCGATCACTGTTTTGTCCTCTCACACTTGGTCCATAAATGTGTAAAACTGAGGCGCAGTCGCTTATACGTGGCATTTATTGATTTTTCAGTGGCATTCGATTCAATTAATCATGAACAACTCTGGGATAAACTAAATAAATCTTCTATTGACAAAAGGCTATTGATGCTAATTCAGAAACTTCACTCTGACACTACAGTTCAGGTTAGGACAGACCTTTTAGGCTCCCTCTCAGACCCAATTCATACCATGCAAGGTGTACGGCAAAGATGTTTACTGGCACCAACATTGTTTAACATTTATGTTAATTCTCTAATAACTGATCTAAGTAACAATGATTACTATGTGCCGCCCCCCCCCCCCCAAATTGGGTCCTAGGAAGGTCACAGTTCTTATGTATGCTGATGACACTATTCTACTATCTCAGACTCAACAAGGGCTAAGGAGATTGCTAAAATCTTTTGGTCAATTGGCCTCAAAAGAAAAGCTGAAAATCAACCATAACAAGGCAAAAGTGTTGTTTTTCGCCAAAAGACTAAAAATATACAAGTGACAAATGGATGGATGTTCCATAGAACAAGTGAAATCTTTTGGTTTTCCTCAACTGGAAACAGGAATACTCACCTAGACAATGTTAAAAAATTGGCCATTAACACAGTGAATTCTCTAGTAAGATTTTACTGGGGTAAAGGTGGCAGACAGACTCTTTCAGCTCTTAAAACCTATGAGTTTAAAATTATAGCACAGATCTGCTTCGGCGCTCAAATATGGGGGTCTATACAGAAAGTAAATCTCAAAATTATTCGAAACAAATATTTATGAGCCATCCTTGAGCTCCCTAAGACAACAGAGTCCTCTATCCTACATCTGGAAGCGGGCTTATGTTTGCTGAAGACCAAAGTACATATTCTTGCTCTCAAATATTGGCTAAAATTGAAAAGGGGAATAGGGTCTATGCTAGTATTAATTGCTTTTAGGGAGATGTTGAACTTTAATAGTAGAGCGCCTCTGTCCTGGAACCAAGAAATGTTACAAATTATTGAAATGTACAGACTCTCTCTTGACATTTTGAGCTCTTCAAGCTTTGAAATGGCATCTCGATATTTAAAATCCTACATGACAAAACAGGATTTTCAAGCGGACCGTGTTTCTGTCTGTCTATCAAAATATGAACCCTGGTATGCTAAATTACCCATTCAGGCTCCCTATCTGCAATATATAACAACTATTACAAACTTTAAATGGAGGAAAGCCTTTACAGCCCTATGAGTCCAATCCATGAGCTCTGCCATAATCTCTGGACGTTATAGTTAGATTCCCTATGAACAAAGTGTCCGTCCATGTGGGGCTAACTTGCCTGAAGACCTCCCCCATTATCTGCTTGTATGCCCAATTTATGCAGACTTAAGGATAGCCTTATTCATGGATTTAGACTTGGCATCAGGTAGATCCGATGGATATCTGATCAATTTCTTATTGGGGGACAGATTCCCTCAGGTTTCTGAAAAGGTAGCCCACTTTGCTTTCAGAGTAGCAATTCTAAGGAGGAAATTTTTGTGACAAGCTGAACTGCACTGAAGAGTAATTTTTTATTGTTAGGTTTTATCATAGTTTTAAATGGATGTGTGCTCTTGGTTTTTGTACTATTTTCTTTATGTGTTTTGTTTATTGTAATGGCTTTTGCTACACAAATAAACAATTACTTACTGCACAAACAGAGCAGCAAGATTAATGATAGCTAGGAAATGGAAAATACAAGGCAATTACCAAATGACAGAATGGTATAAAGAAATATGGGATATCGCAATTAATGATAAGTTAACTAGTAGTATTAAGGTTAAAAGGGGTTTATTGAAAAGAAGTGATTTTGAAGATGTTTGGGGAATATTTGTAGATTTTGTGTAAAAAAAGGGAAAGGGTGCCCATCTTTACAGGACTCACTACAGTTTTGGAAGGATGTGTAATTAAGTACTGGATGGACCCATTGGGGGTGCACTTAATAGTTAAGTTGTATTTTATTGTTTGTATGTATGTAAAATTAATAAAAATTAATTAGCCAAAAAAAAAAAAACCCAGAAGGAAGGTCTTCTGACTAAGCAAGGCGGGTTGCTACTGATAGGCCAACTTCTACTGGGCATGCGGCTGACCCTTCAACAACTGAGAAAGCAACAACAACTGTGACGCCCAGTGGTGCCTCTCAAAGTGAGCACAGCACACAATTCACTGCAAGTTCACCCTCATGGCCAGCATTTGGCCCGTGGGGATTTCCCCCTTCGGTGGCAGGCCAAACATGGCCCTTCTCCCGCCCCACTGAATATGATGAGTCAAGGGATGGGTGAAGTTCCCAACAGGACTTAACAGCAGCCTCTTGTACGCCAGTGTGGGAAGCAGAAGCTGGCACAAATCTTGGCCAAGATTTGACAGGTCAGGCCCTCACAGTTCCTGTATCCAAGCTCCTTTGGTCACTGTTACCCAAACAACACACACGGAGCCTGGTCCAGAAGCGTTAGTAGTGTCCATTGATCCCTACTCATTAGCAAAGGGATCAAAAGTTCCTTATGGGGCAGTTTCTACCCCATTGGGTTACCACTTGCTTCCGGCAACTAAGGAGACAATCTGGAAGGGTGAATATGTGGACATATTCTCGTTATTGTTCAGGGAAAAAGAGCAAAAGGATAGAGGAAAGAGTAAGGATAGGGAGCAGGAGCGTAATAAAAAAGAAGAAGGTGGAGAGAACCTGGGCTAATGGGCTGGCGGGGTTATATCCTCTTTATGGGTGTGGTACAGCAAAAGCATTCCGATCAGGCAATGGTTCTAACCCAATATCTAGATATTATATACCGCTGTTATTCAGAATATTTGGGGCCTCAAAACTGAGTTCGCTAAAGCAGTTATGGCAAGGATGAAACAGTTCAAATACTTTGATCAAAAGTAAGTCCCGGTTCATCTGCAACAGTTCTTTGTAGTCTTGATGTATTTCAGTGTTCAGCTATTCAATAGCACAACAACAAGTGTATAGAGAAATGCATATCCCCACACCCACCTCGGGCGGGGGAGGACAGTTGCGAGTGGGGATGGAGAGAGGCAATGTGGAGGCTCGCTATAGGCAGCCTCAGTATGGTGCCGCAGGGCAGGGTCCCCGAGGCTTAAATAGCCAGGTAATGGACGTGCCCCGCATCGTTTGCTTCAGCATGGCTCTGCATCACCCAACAGCTTGTTGAGGCCTTCCAGAGCATGCGGCAGGGAGAGGCTTTCGGTGCAAGACGCCTTCTCTTACCGCGCGAGGAGCGGGTCTTCAGCGCAACCATCTTCTGCGAGTCTCTGGCAATGGTTGGGGTTCCAAGAACTGGGCGCCAGTGGAAGGATGCTCCGTTGGGCCTTTCCGGCCCCAGGCTTGCAGGAAGGACCGGCCAGTCCTCCCAGGGTTGGCGCCAGTGCGTTCAATCGCGTGGCACTTCTCTCGCGTTGGCTGACGCGGAGGCTTAGCGGCTGCGGCCTCTCTTTCTAGCTTTGGGAGGACCAGCTGGTCTTCCCAGGCCCAGTGTCAGTGCGTTCTCTCTTGGCGATTCCTCAATGGACAGCACAGGCGCAAGGTTGTCCCTGGGAAGGGTATTCAGATAGGGTGCGCGCTTACCGTGTGGTGTTCCTAGTCGTGGGCCTCACAGAGGCTCCTATTTTTGGCCCATTTTCTGGTAAACAGGGAGGATCAGCGGGTCTCCCTGAGGGCAGGGCTGCCGCTCCAGCAGGGGGAGGCTTGAGTCGAATAGTGTAGGCTGCTGACGCAGCTGCTATTAGCGACCTCATTGCCCAGTAGGCCCTCGGGATAGTAACAGATGGTGTGACTGGCACCTGGGACTACACGGGGAGTGTTTGAGTCCCTTGGGAGGCAAACGGGTGGTGCCTGTGCATACAGCTGGAGGCCTCTATCCAGTTCTGGTCGATCCAGTTCCAGGCTTGTACAGTCCTTTATACCTGGCACATTGTTGCATTTACTTTCTTGGCAAAAGTTGTGGGATAATTTTCTCAGCTTTGGAAGGGTATAGAGGAGTTTCCCTAGGACATGCCACATGACGTCCATGCATCCTAACATAATGTATCCTTACAGGTACCAGGACTGCACCACAGGTTGGCAGCGCCATTGGTTGGCTTGACACAGCTGTAACTCTGACTGGCAGCCAGCTGGCTGTAGATACTAACTGTAGATACACCTAACAGTCAATTAGCTAGTTCCGGGGCAAATTCAGTTTTATCGGGCCAAGCCTCTTCCATACCGATTAGGCCACCTCCAGCTCCTATCCCGCCTTTGACCTTTCCACTAGGGATTTGCTGGCGGGGGCTGAGCGAGATGCGATTCCTACTGGGAGCACTGCTAGCCCCCTAGGCTATTATCTTCTGCCTACTACTAGGGGGAAAAATCTTAAAAGGTCATTTTGTAGATGTGTTCTCGTTTTTATTCGGAGAACCAGAGAATGCAGATAAGGATAAAGCTGCAGAGAAAGAGGCTGAGAAAGGCTGCCTCTACAAGAGGCATTTAAAGCTCTTTCAAGGTGCATTAAAAATTTTACCTCTACAAGAACGGAGCGCAAATCGGGTGTAGAGGCGCTTTAAACATCCGATTATGCGCATTATCGAATGCGCGTTAAATAGCGAGTTTTATTTTGCTCCGGCCGTTAAAGCGCATTTTGCCTATGTGAACAAGCGATTCTCCGCATTAACTACCTGTAAAGTGCATTTGAAACAACCAGTAAGGTCACCTGTTGAGTGCTCAATTACCTCCTGCATACAAGCATTTATGATAAAGCGCTTCTGCGAATATGCGCATAATCGGCTAACAAGGCGTAAAGCCGAATTCTTGTAGATGAGGCCAAACTGAGAAAGAAAAGGGTTGCCAGGACCTGGTCGAACTGGTTGCCCAGTTTCCTAATATACATGGGTGTTGTGCAGCAACGCTTCCCCGCCAAAGGTTATATTTTAACCAAAGACCTCGATATGATTTATCGGGCGTCTACCAAATATGAGGGCGGGGCCTGGTTGGCCTATGATGAATCGTTCTGCCGAAGGGCAGCATTTGACCATTCGTTGAGATGGGACGCCAAAGTCCACCACCTCTGGTTGCAGTTTATGACTCCAGCCAGACCGGGTTTCAGCAATCGAGCCGACAGTGGCCACTTATTGAAAAAGCCACAACCCGCCCCCACTTTCAGATGGTCGGCGGGGCGGGGGGTTCAACACTACCCGCCTCACTGGGAGTACAGCGCACGTGGCATGTATACCCGAACACCCTGCAGATACAGGCATGAGTGCCCTGTCTGCAGTGGCCACCACCCCGTGTCTAGCTGCCCTTCTGCAGTGGCCACCACCCCGTGTCTAGCTGCCCTTCAAATAGGGAGGGAAGGGGTCACTATAGAGGGGGGCTACAACCCACCAGAGTGTCCTACATCGAATTGGAGTGATGACAGCGATGGAGAAATATGGGATCTGGAATGGGAATACATGGGAGCAGAGGCAGCGGCGGGGAGACGAAACCAACCGGGATTTACAACTAAACAGCCCCCAGTAGTGGCACAACAAGCAACCAAGGATATCGCGATGCGACTAGTGTCTCCGGCCCAACTGCAGTGGAGCAGACAACAATTCTGTGAGGGTGTGCACGTGAACGGGAAATCCGTTCGCGCCCAACGAGATACGGGTGCAGATGTTTCTTCGGTCCACTATAGTTTACTTCACGAGGGGCAGAGATTAACGAACCAGACCTTAAGGGTCACTCCTTATGGGGCACCTGCGTTTGAAGCCCCTCTGGCGCGTGTAGAAATTGAATAAAAGGGCTGGGAAGGGGAACTCACCATGTTGGTGCATTCCGAAGGATCAACTTTTTTGCTTGGGAATGACCTCTGTTTTAAAACCTCCCACTTCCAAGTGACTACTCGAGGGAAAATAGCGAAAAGGGGAGAGAGGAGAATAGAAGAAACCCGTCCAATCCCCCGACCAGTAGGAAACCAAGAGGAAGAAGGGGTGGTCAGAGCAAGGCCAGGAGAGATGGATAACCCCAAATTTCAAGAGGGGCAACAGAACGACCCCACATTACAACCCAACAGAGATGCAGTGGCAGGGGGAGATCTGGGGAAAGGAAAGAAACCCCTAGCCCAATTCAAATGGGAAAGGGGGCTGCTGTAGCGAGTATTCCAACCAAAGAAGGGAGGAGGAACAGAAAGGATGCAGTTGGTGGTGCCCCAGGGGTTTCAGCGGAGAGTGATGGAGACAGCACATGAGACACTGTGGGGGGCACTTAGGAATCTGTCGGACACTGGCACGGGTTAGTAGAGGATTTTACTGGCCTCTGGTGGCTGCTGAAGTCCGTGACTTTTGTAATTCATGTGAGACCTGTCAGGATTTCCTAAAGATCACCCTAAAGCCCCCCTCCGACCATCTCCCATCTCCGAAACACCTTTTGAGAAGGTGGGCGTAGATATTCTGGGACCGTTTGCTCCCTCCACCAGGACCGGGAAGAACTATATTTTGACCCTTATTGATTACGCCACCCGATATGCAGAGGCTGTTCCTCTTACTTCCATCTCTGCTGTGCAGCTAGCTAAAGCCTTGATGTCTGTCTTTACCTGACTAGGAATGCCCCGAGTCTTGGTGCACAATTTGGGCCGTGGTTTTATGTCCCAGCTATTGAAAGAACTATGGAAACTGGCCAGAGTTCAACAGTGCACCTCAGCAGCGTATCACCATGAAGGGAATGGATGGGTGGAATGTTTTAATCATACATTGAGAAAAATGTTAAAAGCCTACGCATAAGACGGATTGGGATCTAGCCCTCCCCTATCTAATATTTGCTTACCGGGACTCACCCCAAGACAGCCTGGGTTACTCCCCTAATGAGTTATTGTTTGGAAGTGAACTGAGGGGGCCACTGACATTGTTAAAAGAGAGGTGGGAAGGACAATCACCCACCACCCCCACTTCAGTGGTGGAATACATGCAGAATTTGCAGAATATCCTACGGGAAGCGGGGGGGGGGGGCAGCCCAAACTAATTTGGCTCAAGCCCAACAAGTACAGAAGGGGTGGTATGATGCCAAAGCCCGACAAAGAAATATGTGGAGAGTACCAGGGGCAGCAATGCTGGTCAGGGAACCTCTACAGGCTGCCCCAATACTGAGAAGTCAACCCTAACAACCAGGGCGACTGGAATGGGCCCTGCCATAGGTCGAGGAGCCCCTCGGTGGATACCACGCCTGGATAGTGGGAAAGGAAAAGATGCCAACTATCACTCTGTTTCACCTATGGGAAGGAGGGACACTTTAAGGCATTAATGGGGCATGAGTCATTGAGCAAGGATCGTCTTGATTCAAATCAAGTAACACACACCGACCCTGAAAAGTGGCACAGAGGATGAGAGGCAGCACGAGGTTGAGGACATGGAGCCCTGGAAGCAAGTATGCCGTAGGCATGTGGGGTTGACCCACCCAGCCCAGCTACATCTCCCCGGAAGGCACCAGGAGGGCATAGAGGCAGCAGGGTGGCAGAGGCCAGGCAGCACATGTCTTTGAATGAATGATTATAATGATTAATAATTATACAGACTGCTGACCGGCTGTAAGAGGATGGAGGGATTGCACAGAGCATCCCCTTCCTCAAAGAGTCCAGGTCAGGGAACCAAGGGCTGTCTCTTGATTCAAATGCAGAGCAAACACACCAACCCTGCTAGGCTGCACAGCGGTTAGAAAGCTGGATACATACTAGGCAGCGAGAGATGCTATGGCATGCCTTTCATGTGGGTGGTGAGGAGGAGGATTGTTTCAAAGTCCACCCGAGCTCACTTACTCCAAGGTAAGCAGCGCAGGCAATGGCAGTCGCAATGGTGATGCTGTTGGTAATGATCATCGTAGTAGTAGTAGTAGTAATAATAATAATAATAATAATACTGGTAATGATAACTTCATGCTAATAACAATAAGGATAGAGCCTGCTGACCAACTGTAAGAGGACGGAGGGATTGCACAGAGCATCCCCTTCCTCAAAGAGTCCAGGTCAGGGAACCAAAGGCTGTCTCTTGATTCAAATGCAGAGCAAATACACCAACCCTGCTAGGCTGCACAGTGGTTGGAAAGTTGGACAGGTAGGCAGGGGGAGGATTGTTTCTTAGTGCATCCCAGCTTGCATACTGCATGGTACGCAGCGCCGCCAATGGCAGTCACAATGGTCATGCTGATGGAGGTGATCTTTACATTAACACTGATACTACTAATATAATAATCATAATACTACTTCTGGTAACGAAAAATTCCTGCTCAAAACAGTCAGGATAGAGCCTGCTGACAGGCTGTAGGAGGACGGAGGGCTTTGACCAAGCATTCCTCTTCATCGCATCGGCTGGTTAAGTAAACCAAGGACTGTCTCTGGATTGAACAGCAGAGGAAAGCAAACACACCAACCCTGCTAGGCGGCACAGTGTTTGGAAGTTGGAAACGTAGGCAGCAACAGCGAGAGTTGCTGTGGACTGCCCTTCATGCAGCCAGGCAGGAGGAGGATTGTGTCAATGTCCTTCACACAGTGCGCATACTCCAGGGTAAGCAGCGCAGCCAATAAGCATAACAATAAGAATATTAAATATTAATACAGGCTGCCTGACTGTCATAGGAGAGAGAGATTGAACAAAAGCATCCCCTTAATCAAAGAGGCTACAAAGAGGATCCCTTTGGGTTCCTTCCTTTCTTCAGAGTTGAGTGACTGAACTGTGAGCCCAGCCAATAATAGTAAGAATAAAAAATTATCATAATTTTAATAATAAAAATATAATAATGATACGACAGCCCACCCAACTTAAAGAGAAAAAGCAAGCAAAAACAGGAAGGGTAGGGGAAGGGTGGGTGTGCCTGTCACTCCCCTGAGGGCTTGAGGGTGGGGTATCCCAGGACGGGCAGATTTACTTTAAGAAAGACCAGCTGCTCCACCGACTCAGGGTCCAAGGAAGAGCAATGGGGTGTCGCCACATCGCCCGCCCTGGAGAACACCATCTCACTTGGAACACTGGTCGGTGGGCAGCTAAGTGGATCCCAGGCCAAATCTGGCTACAGGATGACCAGTAGGCCATGGGGTTGGTGGAGCGGTTGTCGATGGTCTCTGACAGATGACGCTGCCCTGTCACTTCTGTGGTGACACAGACTGCCCGCTTTCACTCTGAAGTATCACCACAGGAGCAGGGGTAAGACTGGAAGAGGGACTGGAGAGCGAAGCCAGAGGCTCAGCATGTGCCTGCTGCTCCACCGCAGCCACATCCTTCGGGATCTCCTCCTCCTCCTCATCCTCAATCACGCTGAGGACATCCAAAATCTCAGATGTGAGGTCCATCAGCGGACTCTCCTCTACCCATATAAGAGACTGTGATTTTCTTCCTGCCAGGGCACTGTTGCTGCTACTAGCGGCTGCATCGGCTGATAGGGGACTTTTCCCTGCCTGAAACAGTGACCAGTGGGCAATACTTTGAGGCTCAGGCATCTGTGACTGTTGCTGCTGCCCCAGCGAGGAAAGGCACCTGAAGTTTTCACTACGGGTGAGACAGCCCACCTACTGGACCCACCAGCACCTCGCCCACCTCTGACTCCTCCATCTAGCCCAAACTCACAGGTTGTGACACTTTGTTTCATATTGAATAATTGCTTTATTGTTGTTGTTATTATTATTATTACTATTATTAATCAATGTGCTGCTACACAATGGCTGAATTCGGACGACACGATAGTCAATGGTGGGGTAATAATCAACTTTACAGTTGTTCAACTAGGGGGTACTCCCCACACAACATGGTAATAAATAATCAACTGTGGTATGGATTAGGATCAGCGCTAAGTTGACTATGGCAGCATTCGGATGACACGATAGTCAAAACAACTGGTGATTGTTTCCCCCACACCAGTTGCTTATTGTGTCGTCCAAATTGAGCCAGTGTGTGTCTATTGTGTGTGTGCTGCTTTAACAAACACAGTTGGCTAGAGCCAACCGACAGGCAAACGCACACACACACAGAGCTACTAGCTAGCTACCCAAACCAAATTTTAAAAGGATTTTTAAAGAATTAATGAAATTGCTAATGCTAACATACAACAGATATAAAAGTGAGATGGGGGGGGAGGCTGAACAAATAGATGGGCAGAGGACTAATCCCACAAACACACTTCAGGAATTTTCTTAATATATTTCTTGAATGTTTTACGTTACAGGGGAATGAAGAAGGCAGGAGATAACAGTGAGATAAGGGACGGGTGAAGAAAAACCCCTAACACCCCCCTCAAAGTTTTAAAAGGATTCACAAAGAATTACTAAAATTGCTAATGCAAACACACAACACATATAAAATCACAAGCCTAAACTAGCTACTAGCTACCCAGCCCAAAGTTCCCTCCTCTCCCTACGAAATCTCTAACCCACAATGAGAAAGGGGGAAGGAAGATTGATCACGTCGTGGTTTTTAAGCCCTCCTCCACCATTGTGATTGGAGGCTGCTGGAGACTTCAGGAAGATTGGGGGATAAAGCTTTCAATTAACAGCCCATTCCCCCCCCCCCCCAAACTCCTCCAACTCTCTCCACCCCCCTCCTCCCCCTCCAAAACGACAGAAGTGGAGCCAAGCTGATACTGATTTGGGATTCTGAAACAGAGTGCTGCTAGCCATTTGCTGCAGAATGGTTAGCGGACTATTCTAGTTATATGCATTCTAGGTATACTGGAGTAGTTTAAGCTCCAGTTAACTGCAAATTGCCCATATGGGACCTGCTGTCTTGCTTCAGAAGCCATAAACTAGTTTTAATGCAGACTCTCACTAGATGGCAGTATATAAACTGCTACAGCTGTAATTAATTCCGTAAAAATCCACAAAGATGTCTGAAACTGTTGAAACCACATGAAATGGGGGAAATGCCTGAAACCAGGGCAAATATGGCATTTGAAGCCTATCTGCAGGTATGATGGCCATTTCTCGCATGTCCCACATGTTGGGTAGTTCAGGCTAGAAAACTCCGAAAAACGTCTGAAAATCTACTATTCCTCAAAAATACACAGATGCCTAAACCTGCTTTAAACTACACGAAATGGGAAAATGCATGAAATCAGGGCAAAAAAGTGCATTTGAAGCTTATCCACAGGTATTCTGGACATTTCACGCATATGTCACATTTTGAGTCTTTGATGCAAAACAACTTGGAAAATTGCCTGAAAGTCGACTATTCCGTAAAAATACTCAAAAGATGCCTGAATCTGCTTTAAACTACATGAAATGGGGGAAATGCTTGACACCTGGGCAACAAGGGGTATTTGAAGCTGATCTGCAGGTATTCTGGACGTTTCTAGCATGTCTCGCGATTATCGTTGTTCAGGCTACAAAACTCAGAAAAATGCCTGAAAATTGTCAACTCCTTAAAAATATACATAGATGCCTGATACCCATTTTAAACAATGTGAAATTGGGAAAATATTTGAAATCTGGGCAAAACAGGGCATTTGAAGATTACAAGTATTCTGTTCATTTCTCGCATGTCTCACATTTTGGGGCTTTGAAGCAAGAAAACTCCAAAAAATGTCTGAAATCAGGGCAAAAAGGGGCAATTGAAGCTTTGAACATATCGAGGGAAGCATTCTTCTGTATCACTTGCATTCAGATACTGAGCCATCTCCGTTTTAGTCCTTCATTTTTTTAAGTTTCATTTTCCTGTGCAATGTATGTAATGTCTATTTAAAGTCTATTTTTCTTCCAATGAAGTCTATTTTTCTTCAGCCTCAGCACAAGCAAGAAAAGATTGTCTGTTAGGGCCAAATTAGACAATACGTGAGGATGTGCAATTGTATTCCACACATCTGTTTGCTTTTTATAGCAGCTGTGATGTGGGAGTACATGGAGAAGAGTGCACTGGAAGAGGGTTTTAACTAGGCTGACCATATGAACAGGAGGACAGGGCTCCTGTAACTTTAACTGTTTTAGAGAAAAGGGGATTTCAGCCAGTGTCATTTGTATGTAATTAGTTCCTGGTGAAATTCCCCCTTCATCACAACAGTTAAAGGTGCAGGGGCCCTGCCTTCTTTTGTATATGGTCACTCTAGTATAGTGCCTGGCAACTTTAACTGGCTGACACTGGCTGAAATTCCCTTTTCTCTACAACTGTTAAAGTTACAGGAGCCCTGTCCTCCTTTTCATATGGTCAGCCTAGTTTTAACTCTTTTCCCACTTTAGTATAAACCTGATGAACCCTATATCCATCCCCAGATATTCACTCTTGGGCTGCCTCTACAAGAGGCATTTAAAGCTCTTTCAAGGCGCATTAAAAATTTTACCTCTACAAGAACGGAGCACAAATCAGGCGTAGAGGTGCGTTTTCTCTCCGATTCTGCGCATTATTGAATGCGCGTTAAATAGCAAGTTTTATTTTGCTCCGGCCGTTAAAGCGCATTTTGACTATGTGAACAAGCGATTCTCCGCATTAACTGCTTGTAAAGCGCATTTGAAACAACCGGTAAGGTCACCTGTTGAGTGCTCAGTTACCTCCTGCATACAAGCATTTACGATAAAGCGCTTCCGAGAAGATGCGCATAACCGGAGGAACAGGCGTCAAACGGAATCCATCTAGAGGGGGTCTTGGAAGAAAGCTGCCATTTGCACCAATGGCAGCTTCTCAGGTCAAATAGTAGACTCATTTTGATGTGGCCACTGGAAACTGATCACAATAGATCTAGTTATGGAGGGAGGAGGAGGGGGTGGGTAATGCTATAAATGTAATGTTTTCTGCTTTTTTATTTGCATATTATACCTATACTGTCTTTCCTTGTGGGTTTTTTTTTAAAGTAAGATAGATTGATGCTTTCTGTCAAATATTAATTTAAAGATGCACTAAAACCATGCAAAAACATCAGAGTTCCAGTTTATATAGAGACATTACAGGTTCACTTTCAAGAATGAACGAAAGCTGGCCCTGTATGTATTAGGATAAACCATTTTGATAATATTGATAGACTGTACACTGTAACCAAGAAGCCCAGTTGCTTGACTACTTTTGTGATATGCTTCACACACCTTGACTGTAAAATCTCTATTTTGTCCTGGACATTTGACTAAGCCAGGGCAGAAGAGGTATAATGTACACTTGCTATAACCTAATTAAAACATCAAGAGCTTTCCCCCACCCCACTCCCCACTGTAAAGAATGGGGGCTCCAGAACTTGCAAATATCTCTCTGATTTCTGCACCACTATCATCAAAACTGATTCAAGGTAATTTCTGAATTGACAAATCCAGAGCCCTAACAGGAAAAAAGTTCCATTCATGAAGCAGTACCATTACTGGAAAACACTTTAGCCTGCATTAACATCCATTATGGATAGGAACCTACATCCATTCCATCGTTTTACACAGGGAACGCTCTCTGTACCATTAGCAAGAGAGCTCAATACCCTAGATTCTTTTTGATTCCCTTTGTTTTGGGAATACGATCCCCTTCCCTAATAAGGTTCCAAAACAGGTTTTCATTCCAGGAGGCCTGAGTTGGAGATGGGATTTGGTTGTCCGCTTTCCTGCATCTGTGTTTGATATTTTGCTCTTGGTTCAATCAGGGCTCCTAAGGAACACACAGCTCATGTTTCCTTCCCATGCTTTCCAGCAAGAAGCCTTAGAACATGCCAGGGTTAAAGGAACCTGCAAGGGCATACCTAGCCCAGGTTCCCCGTCACAGAAATATAATCCTCAACCTGGAACTGAGATCTACAGCTTTCCAAACCTCTTTATAACCTTCCTTCTCTGTAATAAGTAATTATTATCATTTTAAACTTTTTCTCACTTCCCCATTTTTCTCTTGTTATGTCTCCACTCTATTCCTCGTACTGCCCAATTCCATGTTAATACACCTTGAATTACTTCAATGCATTAGGCCTCCAACATTACCTTATTTGGTAACTTCCCCATCTCAGTCTTTCTTTCTCTATTTCCTGGTTATACCTAGTTGCTGATCCAAGCATAATTGGGTTAATCTAATCAGCATCTCTATTCTATCATATGTTTAGGCAATCTTATATATTTAGTAATAAAACTTACGTTCTTTGATTCAAGTCTCTGTGTTTAATGGCTAATATCCCCTTCATATAAGTGTAAAGCACAACATCCCATGGTGCACCTCTTCTGTAGGCCCAAGGTTAATTCTTAGATGTGTTGGTCAGTTACACACCTACAGTCAGGATATATATGTGGTTGGGATACTTGGCAACAACACCTTTGCCCAGGTTAAAAAAAAAAAAGTAAACCACATTGGGATACATACAGAAGAAACATGCAAAATTTCATTACTGATGATGTACCAGTAACTACTGTACAGCACTGTGAGAATATAATTTTCCGTTCTATGTGTTGCCGATTTCACAAAAGTTACACAAACCAGAGCAGATTTTGACCTTTGGTACTAACACTGATCATCATGCCACACTGGAACCAGTCAATTGCAACAGGGAGATAAAAGCTTCTAACATTTTGTAGCTCAAAGTACAGTAGACTAATTAAAATACAGTAGACTAATTAAAGTACAGTAGACTTATTGAAAGTTGTGTTTTTGGAGCAGCATGTGCCTTGCAAAGGAGTTAGGACGTTGAAGAAATGCACATGTGTAAAAGTGGAAAACTTCTTTAAAAAGTTGTTAATTGTGCTTTTAGATTTAGAAAATGGCAACCCAAATGAGAAACACATCGGACAATATTCTGTCCTCTTTTGGCATTGTTAGAGGGCAGGGGCCATTCATGCAGGCCCAGTGCAAAAATTACTGGCACCTCAGTCCAGTTCTAGTGGACACGTACACATGAGTATACAGCGAGAAAGAGACACTGCTTGTTCATACCAGAAGTACTATCAAGTCCTACACTATGATACAATAATATAAGCCTTTGCTTCTGCCCCTGCTATGAGCCTTGCATGCCCTCTTGATCCAGGCATGCAGGTTTCTTGCAGTAAGACCACACAAAGGGCCAATTCACATGATAGCCCACTGTGAGTTAATTAACCCTAAGGAGCCATTGCAAACTCTAATTGTGTGAGTGTGAGTTGCTTATCATCCGAACCTAACCATTGGGGGTTATGTAATAGAGAAACAACCACTCATAATGCATGGCTTGTTGTAGGGTTAACCCTCGCATAACCCCAATGGCCAGGTTCAGATGACCCAACAACCCCCAGTCAGGATTTGCATATGCCAAATGGCACAAACGGCACTGCGGTTTATCATGGGTTAAATAATCCACAATGTGACGCAGTGTGTTCATGCGAACCTGGTCAGTGAGTCTGACGGGGGCAATTTGAAAGGAGGGGATGGGGTATTGCTTGAGGCATTGCCAAACCTCTAATAGGCTGTTGTGTTTGAACATTGATTTCCAGCCAGCCGGAAAGGAGGAGAAAAAGGCCCAGTAAAGTGGCAATGTGTGATTCCATTGTCTTGTGACATCTAGAGCTACGGTAGTCTGGCTAGCACCATCCCCCTTCCCAGCTTTGCAGAAACCAACATGTAATATGTCTCTCAGTAGCAGGTCTAAGATTATCACCTACATCAGGTGGCCACCTCTCACCCACCCCGGATGCTGTTTGTCATATTCCAAGCCCTCCTGCCAAGATGTGAGACAATAAAGAGGTCTGTCGTGCAATCCACAAAGCTTTATGCAGTAAATAAACATCTCTTCACACCTGAAGGAAGTGTGAATGCTAAGAGCTATCCTCTAAGCTTAATTCATCTCACAAAGCAAGGCAGTTGCCTATCAAATAAATTAGGGCTGTGCACAGATCTGGATCCCGAATCTGAATTGGATTGGGCTGATCTAGACCTCCAAATTCCGGATCCGAAACGGATTGGGGAGGTCCGGATCGATCCGGATCAGATCGGACCGGATCGATCTGGAGATTCGGACGCAGGTCCCTGGGTGCCCACCGGACCCGGTAGTAAGGCCAGTGGTGAGTCCATTGGACTCACCTCCCTCTCCCTGCTCTCCCCACTCACCAGCTGCCGTCCGCCATCCACCATCGTTCTTCGTCGCCATCGTTCGCCACGATTGGAAAATGCATCACACTTTCCAATGAGGCCTGGTTCTCATTAGGGTGACGCATTTCCCGATCGCAGCGGACGATGAGGTGGCCTACAGTGATGACGGTGGACGATGGCGGACGGCGGACAGCAGCTGGTGAGTGGGGAGAGCAGGGAGAGGGAGATGAGTCCAATGGACTCACCACCATCTTTTGAGGCATCTGGATCTCAATCTGGAGGTCCGGATCCGGGGAGATTCAGATGGGTCTGGATCAGATCGGGCCTGATTCAGACCTTCTGGATCTGGATCGGGGGGCATGCACAGCCCTAAAATAAATGGACAGTTTCCCACCATGCCTGACAGGCTTTTACCGAACCCCTCCTTCAGGGTGGATCTTCAAGCTGTAGCTGCTGATGAGTGGCTAACCTAGTGGACTGCCTCCCATCTCCACCCGCTTGACCTTGCAACAAACTCTGGGATCTGTCAGTTCTGATGCTCCCTCCACCAAAGTCTGAGTTCTCGGGGAGGGGAGATGATCTCTGAGCCTGGGCCTCCTGTTCGATAAGCTCTTGGGAAGCTTCCTTCTTGACTTCTGGAGCGTCTTGGAGAATTTCCTCCCCTACTTCCTGTCTTGGCTGATACATTTCTTTTTCATGCTTCGAGTCCGATTCAGGATACACACCAGGAAGACCGAGCCTGATCCTGACACCATGCTGGTGTAGAGGGCATTGAATATGCATGCATCACACAATGTCCATCCTCACCCACATGTAACGGATGTATAACATTTTATCAAAAACTATCTCAGCAGTCAGAGTGTCTATATAAATATATTTCTCTTTCTCACACAGTTTCACAATCCCCCCCCCCCCGTGTGTCTCTGTTTCAGTTCACTTACATTTCTACTCCTCCTTTGCAGCAAGATAGGCAGATATAGGGTGCAGCGTTCTTCAGCGCTGGAAGAGACCATAAGCCAAAACTGCTCAAGGGATCACTAGTACCTTACATCATCAAGATTAAACAAATTATATGCATTATGCCAGGTTAACTGTTGAAGATGTGGAGGACAAAGAGCAAATCTTATCCATGGTTTTGTTTTGGAGGACTAGCAAAAAAACCCCATAATCTATTGAAAATTAATATTACATCAAAGAAATGACTGCATAACTTGATAGTGTTTGATGATTTGGAAAATATCACTTGTTTATTACTACCTCCAAGGCAAAACAAGGTAAACATGCAGTCACTGGTGATTTGTTTACTTAGACTTTAGGATACCATTTCAAAGAATTAATTAACAAATTTTTGTCTGTGCTGGAGAAGAGAGTAAAAAATATGTTGTTTTTCAGAAATGGGTTTGGTTTATAATATTGTGGAATAGCAAAGGATGAAATTTAACTGTTCTGTATTCAAACATCGTTTTTTTCACAGTATTTTTGCCATTGCAAAGGCGTTGTATGTAATCATTATTAATAGCTTGCTAGCTACTTTTCTAGAGATCTGTTAGCAGACGGGCTTTAGGATTTGTCAGAAGCCCCACTATGTTGGCAAAATGCCAGATATGCCAGCCCCATGCCAGATAATGCTGTCAGAACACCTCAGTAACTCCAGCAGAATGGCTGAAATGTTTTGGTTTGAGTAGCTAGCCTTCGCCAGAGTTATTGCAGCTTTAAGTGGCTTGGCTATAAGGATCCAGCCCCTCAGGCTGAAAACCCTGCCAGATGCCCCCCTTATTTTGCACCAGGTAGGGTGCCCGACATATTTGGAAATTAATACTTGGGAAGCGGTAGTGGAATGCAAGGTGCTGTATGGCTTCAGACCTGGCAGGCACCATTTCCATCAAAAACTGAGCTTTGGCACTGGGAAGGTCACTTTCTAAGTCAAAAGTAATGTGTGAAAATGTCGGTCCCTGCACAAAATGAGGGGACACCTGAAGAGAGCCTCTGTAGTTATGCCAGAGATCCACTCCTCACATGGTACTGGATGAATGCATTTGGAGAAATGTGGGCGGGAGCTGGATGTGACCCATTAGCTAATACTCGGCTGTCTTCCAGATTAAAATTGTGTGACCTGGTGCCTGGAGGGACTATATGCAGAAAACAAATTCCGCCTACAAAGTGGGTGAGGATAAGAATACATTGACATTTTAAGATATAATCACAGCTTGCCATCTCAGTGGAAATATGGGCTGTTGATAATTATGCACTGCCTTTGTCACTGGGACACTGCTTTTGTTCTTTAAAAGCAAACAGGATTGCTGTTACCTCTTGGTCAACAACCCTTCCTCAGCTACTTTTAGAATATCTTTAGAGACTTAACATGACAGCATCAGCATGATGTGAACTGCCTGAATGTTATAATTACATCCACAACACCAGTTATCCTCTTGCATCTACTTATTTATATAACTGATTTATATAAGGAGCAACTTCTAGTGCAGAAAACTGCATTTATTGGGTCTAGGTTTTCATTGTGCCTAAATACTGGGAATGGATGAGATGCAAAATTTAGAAATGAAAATTTGCAGGTAATATATTTATGGCATGGTAACTGCTTTCTGATATACAGGAAGTTGAAGATAATGATAAAGTTGCTGGCTGGATCTACCCCCTGCGTGTGCAGATCCCCAAATGTGAGAGGATTTCTATACCCGGGGGTGGAGGTGGGGATAGAAACTCTGCCTGCCCGGAGCTGTGAGCGCACATACATACTGCTCTGCAAAGGGGCAGGACTATATCATCCCCTTGCAATGCTACATACTCAAGAGACAGAAAACAGAGCTGTAGATCATATATTTATTATTTTATTTCCCTATTTCACCCCCTACCTCTTTGCTTCTTGATATCCATCTCTCTGGCCTCTTGCTGTTCAGCACCTGGCCGCTTATCTTTGTGTCAGAACTCGGAGCGTTTGGCTGAACTCTAATACTACGTGTCAGAAACTGCCAGTTATTATGCTCACTTTATAAGGGGACTGTTGTTCTCTTGAGGTTTAACGGGTTCTCCACTCTGTCAACATTAAACAACTACGGCATTTTTACTCCATTGGGCTCTCTGCAAAAGCTTCAAAATATCCCCATGTAAAACCATGCAACCTGTCAGCCCACACTGCTTCAATGAAAAAGGCCAAGTTCACCAATCTGCTTCTGTGGAAATTATTTGCACCTGGCCTATTTATCAAGGTAAGCCTTGTTAGTAGCTACAGTATCATCTACTGATGAAAAAGATGTGTGTGTGTGGCAGCATTCGGACAACACTTTAGGCAATGGAGGGGGAAATAGTGTACTGACCATGCATTATTTTGGCGGCGGCGCGGTAGCACCCGCCACACAACATGTTGCCCCTCCCCCCCGTCGTGTGGCTGAAAGTCCTGGCATCCTTCTGGGATGCTGCGTCTCCTCTCTCCCCCCTCCCTCAGTCTTCCGGCCATATCCCAGCATGCACCGCAAGTTCTGCCGGCTGTATAGGAGCAGACGGGGGGTTTTGGCTGCTCCGGCCGGCGAACTCTATGCCCAAATGGAATAGTACACGGAAAGAGGCGGGTTCCCTCCACACTACACTTTAAACAACGGAGTTCGGGATAAACAACGTGCAAGCCCGTTGTTTTTCTCCGTTGTTTAAGTGCCCCAAATAGCATACCGTCAGTTGTGTGTGCGTTGTGTGTTGCCCTCCACACGATACAATAAGCAACACAACTGACGATTGTCCCCCCCCCCCCCCCCCGGTTGATTATCATGTCATCTGAAACAGGCCTGTGTGTTTTAAACTGAAATGCTAACCTCCAAGCCACCTAACATTAGTTTGGACAAAGGCTGCAATCCTATGCACACTTACATAGGAATATGTGCCATTACATTTAGGATTAGTTGTACATTCCATTAAAACCAATGGAACAAATTTGTCATATCTCATTGCCTTCAGTAGGGCTGAGTCTCAACCAGCTTTAACTGAACGTGACCACTATTTTTATGTTCTTTCTACTAAGACTATTACAACTACTGCTGATCTATCCATCCATCCATGCCAGTGCTTCACTTAGTCCATCCTGTGTACATCACCATGATGTGATGTTAAGTCATGTGGAATAATCTGAAGGTTTTTAAAGCATCGCACATGTGAATATTGAACACTCAAGCACATTTCTGCATTGTTATGTGCTTGGAAATGTTTCAGCAGAAAAGGATTATAAGAGACAATATTATCTATTATGAATTTCTCAAAGAAGCTTTTATTGACAACATATTGAACAGTAGCTAGGAGTGCGCTAGCTACTGCTATTTTCAAAGGCAATAGACTTAAAGCTTTTGGGGGAAATGACTGTTGTTGCATTGGACTTTTCATACATAATGCAGAGCCGCAACAGATTTATTTCATGCAACTTTCAGACATATTAATATGATTGGATCAAAATCAGAGCCCAAAAGTCCTGCCCAATGCCATTAATTTCAAGTAACTCAAGGTGCAATCTTATCTGTTACACCCTGCTGCTCAGAAGCCACTGAACTTTGAGGCTTCTGAGATTCCGATGCCATGCCAGGCTGAAGCCGGCAGGGCAGGAGGAGCTGACGGGCGATCTTTGCCTCCCCACTCTCTGTTCTTTGCTTTTTCGCTTTTCAGGATCGCTGCCTTAATAGTTTTAAATGGCCATAATTTCAAACTAATTGCCACATGAAACAATTTAATTTGAAACTAAATAGCTCAATCTGTTGTGCACAATATGCAAAATATAAGGTCAAGTGTGCAAAAATAATACATACTGTATACATTTTAATGCAAAATGTTAGTTGTGCTATTAATTAGTAATAAAGGCAACATTTTCTATTTTGGAATTTCTCAAAAACAACAATTTAAGACTCTTAAGGTTGAAATGGGGATAATGTCACATAATTTGCACATAACAACTGCCTCATGTGCACTCATCGCTGACATTTTCAATTAACAACCCAGGAACAGGGCATTCCTGGGTTGTTATCATTATGTCCAAACCCGGGAAATCTGAGTTGCTTAGGAGAATAATAATAATTATTATTATTATTATTTCTTACCCGCCTCTCCCTCCGGATTGAGGCGGGGAACAACATCAATACAAGCAATATAAAATACATAAACTGATTAAAAGCATGTAAAAATTAATACATTATTAAAATCAACAAAGACTTACAATTCGACTAGGTATGCCTGCTGGAAGAGATCAGCCCTTATAACTCTCTTAAATTCTTGAAGACTGATAAGTTGGCGGATCTCTCCCAGCAGGCCATTCCACAGTCTGGGAGCAGCAGAAGAGAAAGTCCTCTGGGTAACAGTTGTCAGTCTAATCTTGGCCAACTGTAGTAAATTTTTCCCGGAGGACCTGAGCGTACGGGGCGGATTGTATGGGAGAAGGCGATCCCGCAGGTAACCTGGACCCAAGCCATGTAGGGCTTTAAAGGTAATGACCAGCACTTTGTACTTCGCCTAGAAACTAATTGGCAGCCAGTGGAGTGATTTTAAAACTGGTGTGAGTTATATGGTCAACCCTAGTAGTACCGGTGACCAACCTGGCTTCCATATTTTGAACTAGTTGAAGTTTCCGGACTAGGCACAGAGGTAGCCCTATGTATAGCGCATTGCAGAAGTCGAGCCTCAAAGTTACCAGCACGTGCACTGCTGTTTTTAGGTCTCCCAACTCTAGGAAGGGGCGCAGCTGGCGTATCAGCCGAAGTTGGTAGTAGGCCCTCCTGGCCGTCGCATCTATCTGAGCTGTCATTTGGAGTGACGGATCCAGGAGCACCCCCAAACTGCGAACACAGCCTTTCATGGGGAGTGTAACCCCATCCAGAACTGATTGACCACCTCCAAACCCAGGTTGGGGCCTTTGACAGCAAGCACCTCCGTCTTGTCTGGATTCAGCTTCAGTTTGTTTTTCTTCATCCAGCCCATTACTGCCTCCAAGCATTCATTCAGAGGAGACACACTATCCTTAGCTGACGATGTTGTCAAAGGCGTAGAGAAATATATTTGGGTGTCATCAGCATACTGATAGCACCCCGCCCCATGCCTCCGGATGATCTCTCAACAACCCAGAGTTAACCCAACAATTGCCCATAGTTTGTTGCTGTTTAAATTCTATAAGGTGAACCCTTACCCACCTTGGCTGGTTAAAACCTGTCAGAAAGCCTGGTACGAAGGAGACAACACTTTTATTTATTTGACTAATTTAAGACGGTGGTTGGTGGTAAGGGAAAGGCATTTTTGAACATGGTTAGTGTCCATTTTAGTATTACTGCTCCAAAAACAGCACTCACACGGAAACTAGATACGTGAAGCGGTATTTGTTGCAATGCATTTGCCACAGGCGATTTAGTCATATGGACAGTCCAGGATGGATGTCTCAATTTCAATACCTTTTAACTTGCAGTCGGCATAATGACCCTGCCGAGCTGTCAGTGAGGTGAACTCACTTTCAAGTGAACAGCGGGGGGGAGGGGGGCGCCTTGAAGGCTTCCTCGCCAAGCCTCAGCCCTGTTTGTTCGCTGCCCAAAGGCACAAGTCTTATTTGTGGCTGCCCAGAGACAGAAGCAATAATAAGATAGACTCTGACCATGTGCAAAGTACCTTTCCCTTTCCCAACCACCAACCACCAACCACCAACCACCAACCACCAACCACCAACCACCAACCACCAACCACCAACCACCAACCACCCTGCCCCTCTGCTGCTGTGTGGGGCTGAGTCCAGAGGAGGCAGTTTTATGCTGACTACTCCCAAGGTTTGCTTGCAAAATGGCTCCTCCCAGTCCAAATTCCAGCTGGGGGGGTGAGAGATCATGGCTCCGCCCCCCACCTAGTCCCCGCCTTTACCCCCTTCCCAGCCGGCGGCCCCGCCCTTCCCTCATCCAGTCCGGTGAGGTCAACGGCTCGCCCGAGCTGCCACGTTTCCCTGCTGACGTTGCCCGGCCGGCTGAACCTCTCAGCCAATCCGCTACGCGGATCTCAAAAAACGGAGTCCACCGGGAAACAGGAAAGGCAAAGGCCCTGATCGCGCACGCGTGAGCCGCGGGGCGGGGGCTGCCGGGAAACCGAGTCCTTGTGCCCCGCTCTGCTCCGCCGCAGCCCAAGAACGGTCGCGGCATCTCAGAACTCGGTTTCCCAGTATCCCTTGCGAGAGGTCCCCCCTCTCTACCTACCACCTGTAAGCCCCAGCCCCCTGCTGGAGGCTCCTCTGTTTCCTGGTCCGGGGGCTGGCAGCCATTTTGGGTTCCAGGCGCCAGAGCGGAGGCTGTCGCTGTAGCCGCCGCCTGCGAGAGGGGCAATTGAGCCCGGTGGAAAGGGAGACGCTGCCCTTGCCGGTGCCGCCTCCTCCTGCTGCTTGCTTGGATAGGGAGCCCGGCCCCCCACCCCCAGGAGCTGCCGCCGGTGGGTCTGGCCGCCGTCTGCTCCGCGGAGCGAACTCGTTCTCCACAGGCCGCGGGGGCCCCCGTTGACATGTCCAGCATGAATCCCGAATAGTGAGTAATGTGGCTGGGAAGGGCGACATAGGGTGGGTGGAGGGGGTGGGAGCCGGGGGTAGGGTGGCTGGCGGTGGTGGCGGGAGAGGCAAGGACGTGAGTGGCGCCGGGGTGGCGAAGAGCGAGAGGAGGCGAGGAAGGGGATCGTGGGGTGCGTTGGGTGAAGCGCTTGGGCCCTCCGGCCTCCCAGCTTTAGGAAAAGCCGGAGCTCTGGCAGAGGCCTTGGGGGAAAGTGGTGTGGCCAGATAGGCGCAGGCCATGAGCTGGGTTGGGGTCTGGTCTTAATGGGAGGTGGGGAGGGGGCTCCTGGGGAAGGGGCAGAGCCGACCCTTGAAATGTCACGAGGTGTCTGTCTCCCAAGGGTTATTTCGGGAGGAGCCGGGAGGGGTGTGTGATGGGGTTCATAGAATCATAGGATAGTAGAGTTGGAAGGGGCCCCTAAGGCCATCGAGTCCAACCCCCTGAGCAATCCACCTTAAAGCCTCCCTGACAGATGATTGTCCAGCTGCCTCTTGAAAGCCTCCAATGTGGGAGAGCCCAAGACCTCCCTAGGCCATGGGTTCCATTGTCGTATACGGTTCTAACAGTCAGGAAGTTAGAAGAAATGGTTACGAGGGTTAAGTTCGGTGAGGGGTAGAGACTTACCAAGGGGCAGGAATCAGCAGCAAGTGGTTGGACGGGGCTGAAGGTGGTGTCTTGTAGTTCAGTGTTTCTGAGAGCAGCGTCTGCTCTGGATGTGTTACTTTTAAAAGAGCAGAGTTCTCCATGAACCAGTGTGTATGCGCATGCGTGAGAGAGGAGAGAGTTCTTCGTTGCTGGAAATATGAAACTGAGTGGTGTTCAGCTCAAACTTTTGAGCTAAGCAAGGTGCTTGAATATTCTTAGTAAACCTTATAGTAGGTGGATGCAAAATTCAAAATGCTTTGAGGGCTACTTTTACAAACAGAAGGCTACATCATGATGCAGGAATTGCAGGGGGGAAGTAATCCATCTTTCCTCTAAGACTGAGGGGAGTTATCATAGCACTCTTCAAATACTTAAAAGGTTGTCACACGGAGGAGGGCCAGGATCTCTTCTCGATCATCCCAGAGTGCAGGACGCTGAATAATGGGCTCAAGTTACAGGAAGCCAGATTCTGGCTGGACATCTGGAAAAACTTCCTGACTGTTAGAGCAGCACAACAATGGAACCAATTACCTAGCGAGGTTGTGGGCTCTCCCACACTAGAAGTCTTCAAGATGCAGCTGGATAGCCATCTTTCAGGTATGCTTTAAGGTGGATTCCTGCATTGAGCAGAGGGTCGGACTTGATGGCCTTATAGACCACTTCCAACTCTACTATTTTATGATTCTGTGATAAGCAGCTCAGGGCAGTTTACATGATTCCTTCCTTTTAATCTTCACAACTCTCCTTTCAGGTAGGTTAGGCTGAAAGATGGTGAATGGCTCGTTGTCACCCAGTAAATGTATTTGAATATTGTGATTAGAATGCAAATCTCCTTGATCTAAGCCTGACACTGCACAACGCTGGCCCTTAATTATAACTTTGTTTTTATTTAAACTTTTCTGTACACCACCTCTTCTCTCTAGTTCCTGTACACACACTCTGCACAGCTACAGGTCTTCCTGGACATTTTATCTGTTAACAATTCTTTTGTTCTCCTTACATTCAATAGCATTCTCTTTTCCCTCTATCCAGTGTATGTTATGTCTCTACCACAAGTCTGCACCCCCATCTCTTAGTTAGCTACTAACAGCTTTATCCACAGCTACGTTTCTTTGCATCTATCAGGCCCTTCTGTTTCTTTTTTCCCCCAACTGCAAGTCTCTCTGCTCCCACCCATCTTTTTTCAACCCATTTCTCCCTCAGTATCTATTCTTGACTCATTTGTTTTCCCTACCCACCTTATCTCTAGTCATTCTTTTCAGTTTGGCATTTTCATTGTGCAAGGCTGTCCCTATTTGAGCAATTCATACTAGTGAAGGACTCTGAGATGCTTAATTGGCTGGCTGTAAAAGGTTGGAAAAGCTGGTGTCAATTTTGCTGTGTACTTATGAATTCAGAAAGAGGTGGGACTATACAAAAAAGGATTTCCAGTTTTGGCGGGCTTAAGTTATTCTTACAAGGATGTGGGAGAATGTTGCAAAGAATGGGTACTTGAACTTCCCATAGAGAGCCACAATTGATCCATAGGCCATATGTTGTTCAGGCCTGCCTTAAAGGCAGCAGCAACTGTACAAGAGAGGTCAATATTATCTCCACAGCGTAGAAGGGGGAATGACACTGAGAAAGTGGCAACCTAGTGAATTAATGACTAAGGCAAAACTTGAAGTAGGGACCACCTTCTTGAAAACTTGTAATTTTAGCCATTTATCTTACACTGCTACAGTACTTATGGGGAGTTGGCTGTCTTCAAAATGTACTGAGAAACTTAACAGAGCTGAAGATGAATGAAAAGAGAAATGGAGGATGTCTCTAGTGTTCTCCTGAGGGAGTTTGGGTTACAAACAGCAGTTGTTACAGATGGGGAATGAGAAGATTTTATGACACATCATGAAAAGTTAATGATATATTGTCCTTTACACTGAGAAGCGATTGAGTATATAGCAGGCCTTCCTTGCAAAGTTTGTTTCACTCTTGGGGTTTCTGATGCAGAACACATTTCCCAATTAATCCTGCTGTCATGTATCAAAATTCAGTAAAGCGTATTTGGTTTCCCAAAATATTAAGTTGTAAGGGATAAAGTGAAGCCTGGACTCATTCTGACAGTTGTTCTAATTCTCACTTCCCAACCCATTGCTATTGACTGCTTAATGTGGATGTCCACCCTTCACTTAACTGAGGGTCATGTGTTCACCACATGATTCTTACAAAATGCTTTCTGGGCTTACGTTGATTTTGCAATGTTGCTGCATTGCAGAGAAACACTTCTAAGAAGTGAAGACTGAAACTGTAGAGGCAATAGCCGAGCATGAAGAATGTTGATCTTTAGCTGTTAAAAAGGGTTTTAACTGATAAGTAACTCTTTTGTGTCTTGCACCCTTTGAATTTTTTCCCTTAAGAACAGTGCTGTCTGCTATGGGAGATCTTGTTCCGCTGTCTCCTGACAACAGGAACAGCAGTGATGCTCTAGGACAATAAATCTAATTTTATCATATATTTTTTTCTTCTTTATGGGTGGGCACTAGGATCTTAAGAGTAAGTTTGTATGTGTTTTTACTAGCATCCTAAAATAGTAAATGTAATGAAATTGTCTGGTGTTGTAGCTATGTTTCACGTTAACATGTTTTTGTTAAAACTGTAGCTTGCTTTGATATGCAGGGGGAAATTCTGGAAACAACATCCTGGATATTCCAAGCTGAAATATTGAGCAGGATCAGAGTGTAGTTTTGAGATGACTTTCTTAATAGTTTACTAACGTGTGGTAGATAATTTGACAGAAATCTCTCTTTGGGCTCTTAACTATAAGTTTTTCCTGAAATTACATTGATTCAGTGGGATACTGATTTATTTTGAAGAACATTAAGTGGAATGATAGCATATAATTTTGACTCATTGTGCAGCTTCAAAGACTACTTGGGAGATAGAATGGCATCAAGGTCCAGTTTGCCAAGAGTTTGCTGTAGTGGGCAACTTCTGGCACTCCAAATGTTTTGGCCTACAACTCCCATTATCCCTCACCATTGGCTATGTTTGCTAGGGTTGATAGGAGCTGTAAGCCAAAACAGCTGGAGAGCCACCAGTTGCCTACCAATACTGTAGTATGAGGAATTAATTTGGGAAAGATGACTGAATAATAGCATGATCAAAAAAGGTATGAGGTCTGATTACTAGTGAGGACAATAGATATGCACCTGTTAAAACACCCAAGTTTGGATCTATGATCCTTAATAACTCTTGTCCAGTGTCTAACGTTCTATTATTGAACAAGATGCCTGAGTAGACTCTTCCCAACTATAGGCAATGTTGGATGAGATGGATTATTTAGATTTGTTCCAATCTAGTTTCTGGCCTTTTGGGGGAGAGAGGGGTTAAAACAACCTTGGTCACCCTAGTGCAAGGGTAGGCAAAGCTTTCAGGCCAGCAGGCACATATGACCAGCCCGGAGGTCGAGGGGGGGTGCGCTACGGGTGTATATTACTTTTTTTTGGAGCTGCAGGAAAATTTTATATATATATTTTCAGTGGCCCCTTCTGAGTTCCCTCTTTTCTTGCTGCTCCACCCCTTTCCTTCTCTGGTTGCCTCTCTTTTCTTCTTCTATTTTCTCCCCACCCCCCAATGCTTCTGCTCTTGCTCCCGCCCTTCTTATCCCCATTGTCCCACCTCTGTCTCCTGCCTTACTCACCTCAGCTATAAAGAAGCAGGAAGTTGGCAAATAGGGTGATAAGTCTCCTGATTTGCCAGCTTCCTAGCTGCTGAGCATGGTGGGAGGCAAAAGCAATGGTGGGAGTGAGTGTGAGAACAATGGGGATCTGGCGGTGAATGCCTTATGCTGGGGAATGGACAGTGGGAGTGAAACCCTGGCAGCTTTTGACACCATCACTCATAGTATCCTTCTGGATTGTCTAGCTAGAGTAGTACTGGTGGGTATAGTGCTTCAGTGGCTGTGGTCCTTTCTAGAGGGACAGACCAAGAAGGTGGTGCTGGGGACAACTGTTCTACCATATGGCCATTGGCTTCTGGGGTGCCTCAGGATTCCATCTTGGTCTGCATACTTTCTAATATCTACGTGAAACTGCTGGGAGAGGTTTTGGCTGAAGTGTCATCTCATCCCATGTAGTCTACGGAAACCCTGAACAAGTGTTTGGAGACTGTTTTCAGATGGATGACGATGAACAAACTGTAATTTAATCTTGTTAAGATGGAGGTACTTTAGTTGGGGAAACCTGATCTAGGGTGAGATGTCCATCCAGTTCCGGATGGGGTTACCTCCCCTCCAAAAGACCAAGGGCATTATCCGATTGCATTACTGCGCTTACGCAATTGGTGTTAGCATAAGCAACCTCTAGCACAATGCTAATAACATCAGCTGGCATGGTGACTTTTCTGGGGAAACTGGTTGCACCAGCTTATGCTGTTGGTGTTGTGCTCAAGGTTACTTACACTAGCGCCATGTCAGTTCCGTAAGTGTAGCAGCCCCTTTGGATACTGCTGCATGTTCGTAACTTGTGGCCCTGTTGAGGGTAGCACAAGTTGCATCAATGGCTAGGAGTTCCTTTTATCAGCTTTGGCTGACTTGTCGGCAGCACCCTATCTGGAGAAAGTGTCCTGGTTCCATTCTGGCTAAGCTACTCTAATATGCTTTATATGGGACTTTCTTTTAAAGATGTTTTGGAAGCTTCAACCAGCATGCAACACAGCTGCCTGGTTGCTTGTGGGGACCAAGGAATTGGAGCATGGAACACCTACTCTGAAACATTTACGTTGGTTGCCATTTTGTTCCGGAGCCAATTTAAAGTGCTGGGGATTAACTTGAAAGATCGAAATAGTTTTGGGCCAGGTTATTTGATGGACCACCGGCACCTGTTTAATCTGCTTTTAGTTAAAAAGGCTGGGCTGGATTTTTAATGGTTGTTGTTTTATATATTAAACTGTTTACTGTTATGGTTGGACTGGATTTTGGTGTGTGTTATGTGGCAGTTTTAGTTCAGAATCTTACTTGTTTTCTGTGTTCAAATTTTTATATTTATTGTGAGTGTCCCTGACAGGGCTTTTCTTAAAGGCATCATAAATACACATAAGATCAATAAAATAAATGGCGAAGACAGCAAATGACCAAGGGCACAATCCCCCCACACCTCAGAATTTTCAAATCTTGTAAATAAACTGGGAGAGATTTAAGCAGGTGCTTAATGCTCCACTTATTACTGAAATGTAAAAGTACTCAACTTTGAGCTCCAGCCATTTATAGGCTGACGTTATAATGTATACCTGAAGCAGTAGTTCATTGATTTGTTATGGGATATTGGAGCGGTGCTAGAACTTCTGATTATGAGAATTTTGGAAATTCATTTGATTTGCATTAGAGGGGAAGCAAAAGCTAAGGTATGTATCTTTCAGTACTGGATGGGCAAAGTACTGACTGAAAGGGCTACAAATGCACTAAAAATGCCATTCTTAATGACCCCAGATTTGGATTAGGAACCTTAATTTGCATAAAGTGTATTACTCCCCAAACAAGGAAATAAACAATTAATATTTGCCAGCAAGCAACTTCAGTTGCCAAAAATGTCTGTCTTAATCTGGTATCTCCTAATACCGCTACATTTTATGTAAGTTTACCTATTAATCCATGTATGCAGTCACTATAATTAGAATAGTGTTAATGACTGAGATTTAATAAGCTACTTTATGCATACCCAAAGACTTGTGGGAGTCAGTGATATTTTATTTTTATGTTTTACTTTAGTGAACAACTAGGCACCCCTGTGCCACATCATTGTCTCTCTAAAGTCCTTTTAATTTCTCAACTGGCCTGCTGTGTAGAATAAGAGCTTTCTGTGATGGAGATACAAGGGTCAAAAGTCTATTGGGGCATATAAAACTAGTTGTACAGTTCTTTGGATCCTCACCCTTATGATAAGGAATTCTTTATGTGATAAAATAGCGGCTGTGACCTGAAAGTACTTTGCATGTATTCATAATAGCATCTTTAATGTGCATGACATGTTAGAATGTATTAACTGCCCCTAGGTAGTTTTGCAATCTAACATTTGACATAATGGAAGCAACAGGGAAGTCAAACAAACAAACTTGTAACATAATCCTTGCTTGGAAGTAAGCCCCACTGTATTAAACGATGCTTGCTCCCAAAAAATGTGCAGTCTTAGGTTTAAGTTTTAATCTTGTTGGTAGAAGAGACCTAAATTAGACCATGCTGATCTGCCTGCTGCTCATGTTGAAGTTCTTTCAGCCTGCCTTGGAGATTTTTAACCATCACACGCCATCAAGTATCAGATCTCTTCTATCTGAAGAAATATATCTGCAGCATCAAATATGCTTACATATTAACAGAACCACCCTAAACTCCTTCGAGGAAGGGTGAAATATAAATTTAGTAAT
The DNA here is from genome assembly GCA_029215795.1 of Anniella stebbinsi. Classification (NCBI taxonomy): domain Eukaryota; kingdom Metazoa; phylum Chordata; class Lepidosauria; order Squamata; family Anniellidae; genus Anniella; species Anniella stebbinsi. Next base: position 113,395,911 of record JARDYH010000003.1, on the reverse strand, counting down.
AAATGAGATAGGGCTGCTTTAGTTCAAAATACTTTTGAATAAGTGGTTTAAGCAAAATTATTGTTGTGACAATTTATTGACCAATAACATTATTAAATGATATTTTAAGCAACAAAATGAAATGATCTTCTCGCTCACCCTAATCCTATGCACGTTTCCTTGGACTTTATAATGCAATAATAATAATAATAATAATAATAATAATAATAATACAGTGCATATGTAGCTTCACTAAGTCTGTTGCTTTCTGTGTGAAAGTGTGGACAAGTCCCTTTTTTCTTAGATTGTTTACCTTGTTGAACATTTCAGGTTTTATATATACTTACAATATAATTTGTCATGTATTTGAGTTCTTACAACTGCTTTAAGGCCCATAAATATGATGACCGAGGAATGGTTGTGGCCATGCAGGAGCAAGTGTGTTGTCTTCTACACACATATTACTTCCGTTTTTAATCAACAACCCAGGATCGCCATGTTCCTAGCTGACTATTGTGATGTCTGATCCCAGGAGCTATGGGTTATTTAGGGGTTAAACAACCCAGAGTTAACCCAACGACAAACTATGAATCCCTATACACCCCAGAGTTTCCTGGTTCAGATACCACGCTAACGAACTAGAAACAGGGCGGAAGTGAAGAGGAAACAGTATGCACGCTCACACCATGGCAATTCCCTGGGTTAAATAACCAAGGAATTGCTGTTGGGGTGAACTGGGTCAATGTTTGGGGTGTTTCTAAAGATCCTCCTTTATGTTATGTTCTAAACAAAACCTGATTACAGCTACAATAGTAATTAGCATACAGACAGTCAGGATACTGAGGTTAAGTAAAGCTAGCCAGGCTGCAGCCTAAAGTGCAAAGCCTTGGCACCCTAGTAGGTATTTACATTTTGAGTGTTCTTATAGGCTCAGAGCTTTAGGGTAAACAATTCCTTAAATTGTATTGTCATAGATGCTGGTAATATAGAGGGAGATATCTACTATTTAAAAGTTGCAGTGACAACTATTTTGTGTTTAAATGCTCATAATCTATTGGCAGACTCCAGTGTCACGTGAGTGGACTTCTGCTCAACCCCTGTAGCCCTGCCCCAGAAAATTTGCTCTGGAGAGTCATCAATTCCCCAGAGCAGTATTTTTTTTTGGGGGGGGGGGGATCCCCTCTCCTCAAGTTCTGCTGACAGAAGCAGTTCTGTCAGTAAACCAACTTCACTGGATTTTATTCCATATATTTCAGTGAATATGATATTCTAAAATGTTTTAAGTCCAGTATATTTCCTGTTCTTTCTAATATGGTATGGACCAAGAAACAAAGGGGACATAGTATATGAACTGGATTTTTTTATTGGTTCAGTGTTCTACCTCCTCTTCTTGAACTTTAATCCTAAACTAATTGGAAGTAAATCCTATTTGTTCGAGTAGAATTTAGTCCAAGTAATGAGTTTAGGATTTTGTTGCATATACAAAGCTTTTCCATAATTGCTGTTCATGGTTTACTTTCATCTACTCTAGGGGATTTATGGCCACCTGAAACTAGAATTGCTGATGAGGTATACTGGCTTCTTTGTAACACAGTTTATGGCAGGTATTAAAGCATAGGTGTTTGAAAGGCTTGGCATGGTTGATATTTTTCCTGTCACAAATTTCCTAAGTGCACTTTTCATAGCTACTTGCTGTATTTGAGGCATCATCAAACGCATGTGTATCTACTTCATGTATCTTTTCATGACAACTCAGTGATATGTCCATAGGGATGATTAGCTAAACATGTGGATAAACAGCAAGATTTTGAACCTGCTCCACAATGATTTCCTAAAAGACTACAAAAAGTCACCCAAAGTCACTCCACAATTTTAACCTCTCTTCATTGTATTTTATTTTGGTGGTACATATTGCCTTAAATCTTTTGTCTTTGTGGGTTCAGCCAATGATATAAAGGAGTCTCTTACTTAAATCAGAATATTCCAAAATGATTTTCTTGAGAGCCTATAATTATGTGTAGGATAAAATGCACTATCTGGTATTTTGGAGACTTAAGATCTTGAAATATATCTCCAGTAACAGGATTGCTTAACACTTAAAATGGATTATAGTAATTAAATGAATGTGAAATGGGTGTGAGGTGATAGTATGTATAACCCAAGCTTATAAAATGATGTTACCAGTCTTTTACTTGTTGGGGGGGGGGGGGGGGGAATTATACAAAGAGAAAAGATACACAAAATTCAATCTTTACCAAAAATGAGAAAATACCATATAAAGTTATTTATTAAAAATTACTGAATACATAAAAACATGTGCAAAAGTCATTAAATGTGGTACCTGTTGAACCTCCCCAGGAGGTGTGTTTCAAAGTGTCTCTACTTAGAAAGCCCTCTCCCCACTTGGCACCTAATTCCAGACAGGAGGGGTAAACAAAGAAGGGTCTTTGGAGAATGATCTTGGCATTAGGCTGATTGGATACTTAGGTCCTAACCAGCAGTTTGAACTGTATGTGCAAATGGGCTGGAGACCAGTGAACTTGTGTACAATGTGCTAGATATGTTATGTTTGCCCATGTACAATGTGCAAAATATGTTATGTTTGCCCAGACCCTATCAACAGTCTACGAATTTTATTCTTGTTCAAGTGACATTTCTAGATTGTCTCCAACGGAAGCCCCATGTATAGTCCTTTGCAATAGACTTATCTGGATGTTATTAGAACATGGCTAACAGTAGTCAAGCTGTGTTTATGTCAGAGGGGCTGCAGCTGGCACATCAGTCTTAGCTGGGAGGAGGCGCTTCATGTCACAGTTGTTACTTGAACAGTAAGAGACAAGACTAATGTAACAACATCCTCAAGCTGCTGATTTGTTCATTTAAGGGGAGTGCAACCCTATCCAGAACAAGTGTAAGACCACATCTGAGGTGAGATGAGTTGCTTACCAACTATTCCATCTTGTCTGAATTGAATCTTGGGAGTGGGGGCTATTCATCCAGTCTATTGCATGTCTTAGACACTAATTCATCACATCCACCAATAAAGACACCTTGCTTCAAATCTTTGGATGACCTCAGTCAGATCATAACAGACAAAATGGAACCTTGCAGAACAGGCTAGCACAAGTGCCATTGAGGGAAGCAATAGTCCCCAACAGTATCACCTTCTAGAATCATCTGGCCGTGGAACCACCAGGTTGCAGAACCACTTGCCCAGCTGGTCCAGATGGATAGTTATGTGAAAACCCAAGGTCCTGGAACAGTTCTCAGTACGTTCACAAATCTACAATTCCCAGGAAGCCATAGAATTTAGGTTTAGACTTATACTTCATTTATAAGAATCACTTGTATCCTGGCATACTCTGTGACAGGGTGAAATTTCTCAAATTTTTTTTTTTACAAAAAAATAGAACAAAATGACATGTCTGATATGAATTAACCGTTTAATATAATTAATCATGCCATAATAGATAGTTTTAATTATGGTTTTATCTTTGCAGTGACTATTTATTCAAGCTGCTTCTGATTGGAGACTCTGGGGTTGGAAAATCTTGCCTTTTGCTTAGGTTTGCAGTAAGTTGTCGTTTATTTTCAATTTTCTGTTAGTCACTAGCCTTATTAAAAACTGATACGCAGTTACTCTGGGCTCCCTCATGTTTTTTCTACCAACGGTTCATAATCAAAGGAAAAGAACCGTAAATCACAATTTACAGTCACAAGGAAAAAAAGTCTACTCTTGTGGCTTCACTAATAAGACATGTAGTTTACCTTTACTAAAGCTAACAACATACTACTTGGCACATGTTCCTCCAGCAGGCAAAAACTGATACCTTGTTCTTAATGTATGTATATATATATATATATATATATATACTGATGCAGTGCTGAACTCTGCTTGGTATATAATTGTGTGGAGCCAGTTTGCTTGATTGGTGGAGTTGGCAGCTGTCAAGTGGTAAGACCTCACTTGATAAGCTTTCTGACTTTGATGGTTTGAATCAATAGCTATAAAAACATGCTTCTGTGTGACGTTTGCAGTTACCACATGATGAATGTAGGTCATGGAGAGAGATGATCCTGTGATTTGTAATACTTGGAGAATACTGAATGTAGTCATTCTAGACTCTTATAGCCTGATCCCATTTATTAATTTGATAGTAACTTGCATGTAGGTACACAGGTCTGACTTTGAATAAGTGTGCTAAGGATTGCATTTGCAGACGATGCATAAATCTGCCCACAGAATGGAAGTGCTTAAACTATGTTTAGCCCATAAGTAGGGGGAGCATTGTGGCTGGTATCTCCTTCTGTCCTCCACTGAATTTGGCAGTGGGCAACGGGAGAGGATAAATAGGCGGAATCCAGGGAACTATCTTGGCCATGCCCTGCAATTATAGATTTTTTAAAACTTTGAATGGCAAACCAGCATGCCGTATGGCATTTTGTGGCATATGATGGGGCATTTATGCCAGTCATCTAAACAGATCTAGTATTTTATTGATAGTTTTTAGCTGTCTAAATTGTTTTAAATTTTGTATGTGTTAGTATTCATGCTGTATTTTATATTTATTATTTTATGAATTCTTGTAAACTGCCCGGAGAGCTTTGGCTATTGGGTGGTTAATAATAATAATAATAATAATAATAATAATAATAATATCACTGCACGCTGACACAACTGGGCAAACACAGGAGTGGGACTTTGCACTAAAAGTGTGTGTGTGTCTTATGACAGTTCTGCCCACTTTAAAGCCCTGCCTGTTTGGTGTCCTACCATCACATCACTATTTGCATATACATGCAGTTAGAATGCAGGCTGGCACAGTGATTTCTGCTGTCACTCTTGCCAGATCTTTGCTTGCCTCCGGTTAGGTTGTTCCTTTTTACATTGATGCTATAGGACACAATGTTGCTGATTGTAATAGTGGCATTCTTTTCTTTCCCTAGGATGATACATACACAGAAAGCTACATCAGCACAATTGGTGTGGACTTTAAAATCAGAACTATAGAGTTAGATGGAAAAACAATCAAGCTTCAGATAGTAAGTATTACCTGCCTTGGTGAATCTTGCCTACTTCTAATGTGAAACTTAAATAAATGGAGTGCTATAAGCCTGTGAAGTATTAGATACAGGAACTGGGTAAATGGCCCAGGTGCTTCACTTCTGCTAACCAGATGGTTGTTAGGAATGACATATTTAATTAAAACACAATCTGGTGTTTTGAAATCAAGTGTTGAAGGACTTTGACTAAAAATTAGTTCCCATTGGTATATAATTAAGGAGTTAGCTTTCAGACTGGAAACTCAAATTCCTTCTGGCCATGGAATTTGATATAGTGGTAAGGTGGGTAGCGTAGGAAATCTCAAGCCCACTTTTTTCTAGGGAAGAGTTTTTATTCCAATTGACTTGTCTGTCTGCTATTCCAGTTGAAGCAAATTTTATCCTCGACTAAACAAAGCAATATGCCTAAATTGAACACTTTGGCAATTTACCAGTCAGAGAAATCTGGTACATCTTAATAAACTAAGTGCAGTGAGATATCTATAATGGTAGAGTCAACAAGCCTTTATAATACTGAGTGCAATCAGTATCACTCTTGAGGTACGCTAAGGAGCAGCAAACTAAGGGGAAACATCTAGCGAGGTGTAGATTTTATATCCTTGGACAACATCAAAGATGAACTAGTAGGACAAAATAAATTGGTAGTGAGCCTGCATTTTCCCTGGAATGTGGTTATGGATCTACTTGTGTAAGATGCTACTGTATTTCATAACCCTATACAAGCTAATTAGCATATGGCATCTTATACACTTGCAATGGCCCACTGAGTGGTTATCCTATATCAGTGATTTGTATTGTGTTGCAACTTCTAGCTTTTCTCTTTTGATGCAAGTTCCACTATGGCACAAGCTGCAGGGTTTCATGGTGTTCCTGGACAGAAGTGAACGTCTCCTAGGCTGAACTACCCAGAGATCTTTGGTATAGAAATGTAATAAATAAAATAATAAATAGACCTGGCTTTGGCATAGACAGGTCTGCATTACTATGAGTTCCACAGCTTGGTAAGAGGGAAAACCCGATTTGGAGGGGGCGGGGTGTACAAGATGCCTTACGTCCAGCAATGCCCAATAATGGCTTCATCTCATACTTTAGTTTTCTAGCAGATACTTGTCCGTTGCTTATATGGGCTTGGGTCCAGAGTTGACCCTTTGGGAAAGGAAAGCCTCCTTCCACTGGCAGAGGGATCCAGCAGAGCGTCTGCACTCTGATGATGGTGGCCTCTCGCTGGGACCTCCTGATGACCCTTAAAGGGCCTATATAATCCTGAGCTTTACATTGATACGTCTGCCTTAACGTGTGGCAGTATTTTACAACTGACTTCTATAGAGTAAGAATTCTACCTTGTAATCTATGGCACTTCATGGAATACCTTATTTTAGCAACTTGTAACATTACAGAACTCTTTTAACCTGCCCTGTGTCATCAAGATAGAATAAGCCACAACTCTGAATAGATGCAATCTTTTAAGTTCTCTCTTAAGCTCTCCTGTTTTTTTGTAGTGGGATACAGCAGGGCAAGAGAGATTTCGAACAATCACTTCTAGTTACTACAGAGGAGCTCATGGCATCATAGTCGTGTATGATGTTACAGATCAGGTAAGCAATTGTGTGCTTGGCATTTCAGGAAATAGTATGTCTCTAAAAGCTTACTTCTGACTTGTGAGCATACAGTGGGAAAATGTAAATTTGTACATACAGGCCCTGTATGCATGTCATGACAACCCATCGATATGAAAACTTTCGTAGGTTGTGCAAACCCAGACTGCCGAGTTGTTTGGTGGCTAAACGATTCAGTGGTGAAACCAACAACAAAACATGGGTTAACTGCTCGATTGTTTAGCCCCGAAACAATCCAGTGCTCTGGATTCACACGTCATGCTCCACAACCTATGAAGGAACTGATTGTGGGTTGTGGAGAAGAGCCTGCAGCATGCCCTCTCATGCATGGCAGCCCCATTGGCTTTAAAACCAATGGGTTGTCATTACATGCAAACCAGTTCACAGTGGCGTAGGTTTGTGTAGTAGAGGCTTCAGCACAGTGGTGGCTTTTCCCACAGCTTCCTGCTCTTATTCTCTTGGCGTGAGCAGTAAGCTGCAAAATGTCTAGGAAGCTGTTAGTCTGTTTTTTTAAGGTTGCTTGCTAGCATGCCTGTCAAGCGCTTAAATTGTTTTAAACATTGCATTACTCTTATGGATCTGAAACTAACTGTTGGAACTGGAAGATGTGCCTAAAACAGCAATCGAATCTCCCAGTTAAAAAGATCATGTTTGTATTGCATTAAACTGACTCGTAGCAATTTTTCAAGATCTCTTGGAAGTCCCTCTTAGAAAAGGAATGCACTGTAGCGATCCACGACATGCGAGGGTTAACGCGTTCTTCTTTTATATTCTAGGAGTCTTTCAATAACGTAAAACAGTGGCTGCAAGAAATAGATCGTTATGCCAGTGAAAATGTTAACAAGTTGTTGGTAGGGAACAAGTGTGACCTGACTACGAAGAAAGTAGTAGACTACACAACAGCGAAGGTACGTCAACTGACTTAACCGGTTTACATTTTTTAAAAGCCGTAGTGGCTTTGAGTCAGATCACAATGGGCACAATAGCAATAGTTAATTCAAGATATATAAAGTGTACCTAATCAAAGGGATGGTGGTGACTGCTCATGTACAGTGGCTAAACACAACTAACAGTGATATATTTTCCCTACAGGAATTTGCAGATTCCCTTGGGATTCCATTCTTGGAAACCAGCGCAAAGAACGCAACAAATGTAGAACAGTCTTTCATGACCATGGCTGCTGAGATCAAAAAACGAATGGGCCCTGGAGCTACAGCAGGTGGTGCAGAGAAATCCAATGTTAAAATTCAGAGCACTCCAGTCAAGCAGTCTAGTGGAGGTTGCTGCTAAAACTCTCCTCCCTTCTCAACAATGAATCTGAACCCAACTGAAAAAAAAATGCCTGAATTGTACTGTATGTAGCTGCACTACAACAGATTCTTACCGTCTCCACAAAGGTCAGAGATTGTAAATGGTCAATACTGACTTTTTTATTTCCCCCAACTCAATAAAGCTAACTTCATTTTCAGAAATGTGTTAAACCTTTTGTGTGCTGGTTTATAAATGTGTGTAATCCTCGTTGCTTTTTCTTATACCAGATTGTTTCCTGTGGTTGGCTAAACTTGGAATATTTTTTTTTGTTCTGATCATATTGGCATGTTTAGATGTCGGGTTTAGTCTTCTGAAGATGAAGTTTAGCCATTTTTTGTATCCAACAGCACTACTGTGTCTATCACTTTTTCATGCATAAAGTTCAGTAATACGTTATATGTAAGATCTAATTTGCTAGTTCCTTGTAGAGATATAAATGGAAAGATTACACTCTGGCCAGGATCCAAAGAACTGCTCAAACTAGTTCCGTGCACCCATAGCAGGTTTGGACTTTTCTCGATCAGCACTTCCCCTAGCAAATCTCTTTTGAAACTGCGGGGTGTTTCATAAGGGTGGGGGAGATGCCATTTAAAACAAAGTTGCAATCCTGTAATAGCTCTTTGGATCCCAGATGTTGATTTTTTTTCTTCATACTCTGCATATAATTTGTGGCTGCAGAATATTGTAATTGGTTGCACAATATGTAACAAACAGAAGAAATGTTTAATAAATATTGTACTTATTGGAAGTAATATCGAACTGTATGGTGATAAGTATTGTCTTAATTCTTATATGGCTAAGGGGAAAGACTTACATTGTGCCCCCAAATGAACCTTTTTATGTGCAGTAATGGCACTTTAAAACCTTTACCTAGATCCTACCTTACCGGCCCAGCAAATAACTAGCAAGTATGGCCTAAATGACTAAGTTGTCATGGTGTTTCTGGCATGTATGCTGTACTTGGAACACAACTGATAATGTTGTTTACAGAATCATAATCACTCTAAATGTACCATATTTCTCTCCCCTCCCCAATCCTAAGTGTGTCTGGATCTGTTTCTAAATGATTTCATTTAGAAACAGCCTGTCTCTTGCTCTGTCTTAAGAGGAAAACAGTATTTTCCTAACATATGAATGACTTCAAACTAACAAGGTGATGTTAACTCTGATGGTATGTTATGTCTTTTCTAAATAATGTTACTTCCATTATCTCACAATCAAATACTGTTGACTTTAATAAAACTTAGTGCAATTTATTGGTTGGCTTTGTTATGCACAAGGAGGCTGAAGTGGTGGGAACTGGTAATGTAATTTTGTGCAGGGAGGAGACTTCTTAAATACAAAATGTGAGTTTGAGCAGAAATAGTGGCTTAGCCTTACTGCTACAGTGCCCACATGTAGAACTTTTGTACAGATAAACTAAGCCATTAGTGCCTGATATCTAGGTTTTAAAATTACCAATTTGATGAAACTGCCATTAAGGCTCTTTTTTTGTAAGAAGACATCCAGGTGTGACTGCAAAATAGGCCACTTAGATATGTCAAGAGGCAAGTGTGTTATCAAAACTCTAAAAGGAAAATTCCATCCCTCTCATGGGATAAACAGTGATTTGCATCCACAACTGAAATACCCTAAGTGAAGTCTTCATATTTTTGTCAGAAGATTGAAATGATTGAAAATTTGAATTTGCTCTCTTGACCCTTCACAATAAAAAGAGTACTTCATAATGACATGTGCTTAGTGGATCAATTCATAACATGCTCTACATGTACTGTGCCATCAAACAGAACTTGTGCTGGAAAAAAAACAGCTAGAACAGGTTAAGACTTGAGTTCAGAGAATGTTGGTCATTCTGAAAGTACTGAAGCTCTTTGTTCAAGGATATCTTAAGGTGAATCCATTGAGTACAACTGTTCCAGGGAAGTAATGTGCAGTTTCTTCTCTAAAGTTTGGAAAACTCATAGAAGACAAGTGGAAGGATACTTTAGAATTCTTATATTCTAATCTGCACATACTGTACTTAAAACAGCAGCTTTCAACTTGAGTGAATCCCTATTCCCCTTCCTGTGAATGGATTTGTGCTTCTGCCTGACCTATAATCAGAATCCTTGTTCTAGCAAGGTTTATTTGTTTTTAAAAAAAATCTGGGAACCAGCCAACAGAACCTGAAACACTGGGGGAATAAGAAGTTCTGGTTCACAGACAAACGTTTTTTGTCAGCTGTGCCCTGAAATCTTGTTAAATTGGCTTACATAGGCAATTGCATCCTTTGTTAGTATATGAGAAGACTTTTCAGTCCTCATCTTTCTATAAAAGGCCTTTAAGTCTTCCAAAGTTTAGTCATTACTGTAAAATATGGAAAGTAGGAATTGCTGTTTTTGCATCCCAGTTAGAATGTGTACTAGTTTTGATCCTTGGCCACAACAGAAGCTTAGAATGTCAAACATGCTGCATCAAGGTGTTTATCTTCACTTTGGGGCAGTGGTCAGCAACATGGCACTTGTCAAGACCCCTTGAGACTGCCTGCCAGACCTCCTTGCACCTTTCTCAGCCCTTGAGCAGAATCCCACCCACCCACCTCCTATGTTTCTTTTGCCTACTCCTGCAATCACCTCTGCCACAGCAAAGCCCTAGTGAGGAAGCAAGAAGTCAGAGGGAGCATTAGAGAGAAGCCACTGGGTGAGGGGGGAGGGGGAGGGGGGAGGGGGGAGGGCAGCTCTAGAAAAAAGCCACAGGTCTGAAAATGTTGCCTACCACTACTGCAAGGTAATACTGTGCAAGTTAGACCTGTCAGCATAATGGGAGTAACTCAATTATTCTTGAAGTATACTCATAAGCAGCAATAGCAGATTAACTTGAACATGCATGCTTGGAAGTCATAAACTACTTCCTATTATATCCCCTTTGAAGCAAGTAATTACATAGACTATTCTGGAGCAAATAGAGAATATGTACAGTTCAGCATATTGGCACTGTAACCATTTCCTTATGCTTAAAGGAGGCTAATTGGTTCAAATTGCTATTTAAACATGGTGCTCTTGAATAAGTCACCTAATCCAGGGGGTAGCAGGCTACGTTATTAAAAAGCAGGTCCACCAACCGCAGCCAAGTGCAAATAATGGAACGGGGCAGAACTAGGCACAGAGGGTAGAACCCATTGCCTACTGCACCCCATAAGTCATACACTGGGATGACTTGTATGCGCAAGTACAAATCTACATCAGGCTACAGATCAGAGATTCTCACACAAAACTAAAGTGGGCCAGTAGAGCTGCATCAAGAGCTAGTCAAAATCAAACAACTGATATATCCTGTGGGTGAGGAATATTGAGAGGAATTGGATTTTTTTTAAAAAATTGCAAATTTTATGAACCAGCAAGTTGTGCCATTACTCTTAAAACATGTTGCTTTTTACAGCTATGCAACACTGCTAATATATACAATTTGCTCATGTATCAGGCAAATAAGTTTGTATAGGACTGCAGACTTTTTATTGTTGAACAGCAGTTGCTTATGCTGATCTATTGCAAATCACCCAGAGATCTACCTGTAAAGCATGATCTAACTTCTACCTGGCCCTGTTCTAACCCCACAGTAGTTAAAGTAACTAAGAGTACTTGACCTGCTCAAGAGTCAGGCAGGTGAGTGGAAAGCCTGACTTTAAATACTTGTCTAGCTTCCAGGTTTTGGTCATATAATTATGGCTTTACTCTCACCATATTATTTTGGCACTTAATACTTTGCCCAAAGACCAGAATAGAAGACCGTGGTTGGATGGCAAACTAGTTCATGGTAAAGCAGAAGTTTTTAATTTCTTTCCTCTTGTGCATCCAGGGGAAGAGGGAGCGTGCAAGCTTGCTCAAGCTGTAACACCAAACCATGGCTTTCTGTTACAAGCTCACTCTCTTGTCTTGCCACAATGAAAAGAATATGAAGCCTCTGTTCAGCCAGATACTCGCCTGAGAAAAGTAAAGATCCACACCGTTTGGATGTATTTCAAGAGTGAAAAATATGTATTCGGTTATAAGAGAGCTTAAGCTTATCAGGCAAAGCTACTGGCCTTGTTTAATGCTACCAGAACGAATATTTGAGCTGGATGCTACCCACCCCCATACCCCACTTTCTTCTCATGCTGCAGGAAACACATGAGAATTTCAGAAGCATGTGCTTCCTATTTTAAACTGCAGCTATGTCCAAAAAGGTACAAACTATGGTGTGTCCAAACAAACCAACTTCAAACTGAGATTTACCATCCAGGCTTGTCTGGACAAACCAGTCCCCTGTTGTGTCTTTTTCTCCCTATTGCCATATTGGGGAGAATGGGGAGTGCATGAGCCCAAGGCTTGTGCTAAACTATGGAATGAGGCCATTAACTTCATAAGAAGCTGCCAGAAGTACCAAAACCATTTATTTCCAGTGCTTACTCAAATAATATGGTGTTAAAATAATTGTTTTATTTGAAATGTAGCCTTCCATAGAAATGTCATGTTAACAAAACATTAGAAGAACATTTTGAAAGGGAAACACGGGAAACAGGCACTGAAGACTCACAACTGTTCACCTGAAGAAATATAAAGTAAGTAGTATCAATCAAGAGGCATCCAACTGTTGGAAGCAGCTCCTCGCTAAGCCACTCATCACTGCTGTGGCTGCAACGCTCTCCAGACACTCTGGCGCCAACGTCAAGCCAGCCGCTGTCACATCTAGGCTTGATGAGACTCCAGCAGGTCACCGCTTCAAAGAAAAAGGCCCCAAAGTTTCAGCCTTCGGTTCAGAGAACAGTTGAGCACTGCCTCCTCACGCTCTTTCCCGAAGCACGTCTCTCATTCAGTTAAAGACTGGCTGCCAAATTCCACTTCGACTGGAGGCATTATCTGAAATAAATAATAATAAAAAATCGTAAAAGTTTACATTGGTATCCTGTCTTTCTTCTACTATGGAACTCGAAAGTGGTATACATGGGCCACCTAGCCAGTTCCACGTCCAGACACTGACTAGACCCCCCTTAGCTTCAGCAAGGCTGTCCCGCCATGTGCCCTTAGACAACGCCTTGTGAATTACAACAATAACCACAGCTCTGGCGAAGAAGCCAGAATGCCTTCACACCAGTCTGTCTTGATCCCACCCCTAATCCTTCTTCAAGCAGTGTGCTACTTGCTTGTTTCTGGGCGAAGTACAAAGTGTTGGTCATCACCTTTAAAGCCCTACATGGTTTGGGTCCAGGTTACCTGTGGGATCGCCTTCTCCCATACAATCCGCCCCACACGCTCAGGTCCTCTGGGAAGAATTTGCTACAGTTGGCCAAAACCAGGCTGACAACTGTTACCCAGAGGACCTTCTTTTCTGCCGCTCCCAGACTGTGGAATGACCTGCTGGAGGAGATTCGTCTCCTCTGAATGAATGCTTGGAGGCGGTAATGGGCTGGATGAGGAAAAACAAACTGAAGCTGAATCCAGACAAGACGGAGGTGCTTGCTGTCAAAGGCCGCAACCTGGGTTTGGAGGTGTGTCAACCGGTTCTGGATGGGGTTACACTCCCCCTGAAAGACTGTGTTCGCAGCTTGGGGGTGCTCCTGGATCCGTCGCTCCAAATGACAGCCCAGATAGATGCGACGGCCAGGAGTGCCTACTATCAGCTTCGGCTGATACGCCAGCTGCGCCCCTTCCTAGAGTTGGAAGACCTAAAGATGGTGGTGCACGCGCTGGTAACTTCGAGGCTTGACTTCTGCAATGCGCTGTACATAGGGCTACCTTTGTGCCTAGTCCGGAAACTTCAACTAGTTCAAAATATGGCAGCCAGGTTGGTCACCGGTACATCTAGGAGTGACCATATTACGCCAGCTTTAAAATCGCTCCACTGGCTGCCAATTAGTTTCCGGGCGAAGTATAAAGTGTTGGTCATTACCTTTAAAGCCCTACATGGTTTGGGTCCAGGTTACCTGCGGGATCGCCTTCTCCCGTACAATCCGCCCCGCACGCTCAGGTCCTCTGGGAAGAACTTACTGCGGTCGGCCAAGACTAGGCTGACAACTGTTACCCAGAGGACCTTCTCTTCTGCCGCTCCCAGACTGTGGAATGACCTGCCGGAGGAGACTCGTCAACTTAACAGTCTTTTAGAATTTAAGAAAGCTATAAAGACTGTTCTCTTCCGGCAGGCATATCCAGTGTAATTTTTAGAATGTTTTTAGGATGTTTTAGGATGTTTTAATGATGTTTTAGGATGTTTTAATGCAGTTTTAATAATATTTGTCATGTTTTAATTAGTTTTATGTATTTTATCATGCTGTTGTTCCCCGCCTCGATCTAGATGGAGAGGCGGGTAAGAAATAAATCGTTATTATTATTATTATTATTTAATAGTCTTTTTGACTTTAAGAAAACCATAACAAACTGTATCTTCCAGCAGGCCTACCCAGTCGACTTTTAAGAGTTTTATTGGTGTTTTTATAATGTATTAATTTTATATGTTTTAATCAGTTTTATGTATTTTATGTCATTTGTAGCAATGTTCTCTGCCTCGATCCTGAGGAAGAGGCGGGTAAGAAATAAATATATTATTATTATTACTGCCCCCTACTTTCATGAGAAAACTACTGCCTCATCTGTAACGGCATATTGCTGAGTGCTGTTTCAAGTGGTACTTTCGGGCACACGCTCTTGCATTTACTTATAAACAGGGACAGGTTTATCCCATGTTCTTTCTAGGCTTCTGTGCCTGTGCGCAGCAACAAAGAATAACTAAAAGTAGCGTAGTGGCAACAGAGGGCCCCTCTCGTGCAGTGATACATCAAAATTTCTGTAAGAATGCGGTAGTGTATTACTCGAGATCTACCAGACCAATTTTGCTCATTTTTTGTTTTAAACTGCAGCTTGAGCAGTGTAGACATGGGAGAAAGTTTGAAAAAGTTCAATGCTTGAGCTTTAACGTCGTTAATTTTCTCCATGCCAAACAAGCAGGGCAGCCCCTCTGCCAACAGGATGATGGACAACCCAGCTCAGCCAGCCAGTGTGGTGCAAAGGTGGGCCCTGGTTGCAGCTATATGGTTAGGCTGTTGATGCCAGAGGGGAGGGGACAGGCGGTCAATTGGGTGTGTGAGGGAGGGGACAGGGCTAGGGCCATGCCTTTCAAATTATGGAGGGGGAATCACTATGTATGAGCCACACTGGTTATTCATGAGTGTGGTGAGGGGACTAAGAGACAAAAAAGCAGAAAAGGAGAGGGACTCCTAGTACCCATGGTGACATGGGCTTTACTCTTGCACTATATATAAGATATTCATATAACACTAAACAAGGCCAGTAACCTGGCTATCAAAAGCCATTCCATATTTCCCATTGCTGTGCATCACCCCGCAAGCATGGGTCCACAGCTGTCAAAGAAGTATCCCTACATTACAACCTGTCCTACACCTACCTGCCTGCACACAGTAGAACTGCCAGGTGATACAAACCTGTAATCCTTCTCCCCAGACCTTTTGAATTTTGCAGTGCCAGAATCAAAGCAATCACTTCCATTTAATCCACGGCGCAAAACCTCAAAGGACATTTTTTTAAACCGCCCCCCACCGCCCCACCACGTAAAGTTACAGGCCTGTCTAATTTCCGTTAAACTTTTCTCTGGTTCAACTGGATTCAGTCAAGCTGAAGAAGACTGAGCCGTGATGGATGAGACCCTCCTAGTTCACAATATGGGAACATCTAAATGCCCTTGGATTTCACCAAGGAAGAGCTTAATTTCTGAGTACGTTTTTAGTTAAAGCTCCTTGTCTCGTTCACTTGTTCAAAGAATGTATTTTTGTTACATGTACCGCCCCACCCTCCCCATTTCCCTCTTGTGCTTACCCACTTAGACGACTCTGCCTGGGCTGCCGTTGGTTGAGCATCACAATTCTTCATCAAGCCGGCACTGAGAGTATCCATAGCTGCTAGAACAGACTCATACAAGTGTGTAGCATGGCCTTCGAGCTGGTTGGATTGCTTTGCGATCCAACCAAGAGTGCCCTGTAAAACTAACAAGCAAAGGTTCATGTGAACATGTCTTGGATCTAGCGCAGCATCACGGTGAGCCAGTCACTCACCTTCAGCCTAACCTACAGCACAGGATTGTTTTGAGGATAAAATGGGGGAGGGGAGAAAAGTCCCTTGAGCTGCTTAGTGGAATGGTGCAATATAAATATGATGAAATATCCACCACAAGTCTGCGCATCGCCTGGTAAACCGTGGATGAAATAGTGGACGGACTGCTCGCTTGTCTTCTGTCAAACTCTGCACTGTTCTGCCCAAAGTTTATAAAATTTGCAGTCAGCCCTTCAAACTAGGTTTTGAAAATAACGTATTTGCAGAAAGTCCTCAAACCCGAATATTTTGGCCTTCCAGTCTTCAAGACCTTAAGGCAGGAAAACATGTTAAGTCCCACTCATTTAAATGTGAACAATTAATATGCGCTTGAAGCTGTGATCCTCAGCATACCTCCCTGGATAGAAGTCCACTGAACTCAGGATTGAAATTAATGCAACTTAAAAGTGCTTACTTTTGGTTGGATCATGCCTGGTAACATTAAAACCATGACAGCTAAAAAAAAAACCTGGTGTCTTAAGAGGCTTGCAACCCGTCTGTCCTTTTTCCAACATGACATTTTGCTTCCACTTCCCATATGCAATCATTGCTCCTTACCTGGCGAATTTGATGCCATACACTGGAGGAGCCTTTCACCATCCTGCAACACACCTTCAGACAGGGCTTGGTGGCCAGCTAAATCTTTTTTGAACTCCTGTAAAAAAAAAAAAAAAAGTGCTTGATGTTGTGTGCTAGAACATGCAAAGCATTTAAAGATTCAGAGCGCCATTGAATTCTTGCCTAGGTTAGGTTCCACTCACATAATCTAGTCCACCGAACTGTGAGCTCATCAATCAGATCCCCAAATTATTCATTATCCAAAAGAGGCTACATGGATTCAGCAAAACAAGCAAAATCCAACTGTGCCCATCCGTAATGAATGGATGCTCTTGGGGGAAATGATTCCCCCACCGCCACCTGCAGCTTGCCACACACACCCAAACTCTACAACCGACAATAGGTAGGAAGCAGTTGTGGAGGCACGTGGGGAGGTGTAGGGAGGTGTAGAAGGGAAAGGAAGTCGCTATGCAAGAGAAAAGTCCGCTCGCATGACAACGGATGTCATCCGATGAATTTAAAGTTTACAAAATATTTTTACTTAAAAATGTAATACGCATCAAAATTACATTTTAAAAAGCATCAACTTAGGCTGCAATCCTACAGAGTCTTATTTGGGAGCAAATCACTTTGAAGTCAAGAGACAAGCAGAGTAAATCAGTTTAAAGATTGCACAGTTTAAGCATTAATATATATATATATATATATATATATATATATATATATTTCCAACCCTAATTAGTAGCCAGGACGATTATCCTAAAACCATTGCGCTCAGAACAATTACTTGCACTTCAGTAAGAAGTTCAAGTACTGCAGCACAGACCTCTGCTACTGTTTTGTGTATGCTGAGCCTCAATGTCCTGCGCATGTACTCCTATTTTCAGGCAAACTAAATAAGAGTAAATGGCCTGCCCTCCCGGTGGAAGATCAACTCAAATGGCTGTAGCATCTCTCCACCTCTGTTTCGAACATTCATACTCCAAGAATAGCAGCACTATCCAAGGAGGAGGAGCAGATTGAAAGAATATATACATTCCAAATCAGGATGCTGTTCTATGATGGCAGGAAACCCAAGAGTGACCCCTGTGTCTACTGATGCACACTAGGAACTTTATAGAAGACACTCATCTGAGCCAACTGACCATAGTGGGCATCCTCTTGGGTAGCTTTTCCCAACTTAGTGCCCTCCAGATGTGTAATCCTACACATCTGGGAGGGGGGGCACCACACTAGAGAAGGCTGTTCTTGGGGGATGGGACTCATGCCATTTCTCATATCCTTCCCCAGCCCTTGAGCAAGCTAACGGGTCTACCATAATTAAAGTTGGACCCAAGTCCTCCTTTCCGCTCATGGTGCTTTCACCTGATTTTCAAGGATCCTCCCTCTGCTCCTGCACCAAAGCTCACCCCATTCAGCCAGCTGGGTCCATGACCCCCTGTGCAGCATTTTCAGGGGGCTGGAGGGTTTGTTGTGAGGAGGAGGAGGAGGAAGAGGAGGAGGCGGCGGCGGCAGGGAAGCCCACTTCCACTAGGCATGAACCCAGATCCAATGTAGATCCAACCCTTTGAATTCAATTAGACCAGTCCTCTGCAGTTAGTACCTCCCATATAATGAAAGCCACTCATGTTAGAGCACAGAAGGGACTGAGCTTGCTGCCCAAAGCAGGCAGTGTAGAAGAAGACACAGCACAGAGCCCAGCTGACGCCACTTTCCCACCACCACCAAGGACGGCAAACCAAAGTTCAATAACAGATATCCAGCTTGTGGGCCCTTATGTTATCGCAGCGGCATATGAACGCCATTATAAAGGGTAAAACAAAGAAAGCCGACCAACCCTGCTACTCAAATTCAGTTAAAGGGGTTGGGGAGAAGAGACGGTAATTACCAGGTAGTTCTGTAATGATGCTTTAACACTTTCAATATCTGGCTTGGGAGGAATCCAGTTGTCTGTAACTTCTGCTACTTTGTGAAGCCAACAAATGAGCTCTTCTAGTTGACAGCAAAATATCTACTTAGATGAATTAGAACAAAGGCATCTGTTAGCTATATAAGGAATGGCAACATTAGACTTGATCGGCTTAATTTCACAATTGCCGCTCATTGCTGTTTTAGCTGCAAGGTGAGAGAAGTCTGAACCAAGTGGATCAGAATGCCTGTGAGAATCCTGGGAAGGCCAGTTTATTTTTAAGGTATCCTGATCTGAATAAAACAAAATGCTCCAACCCTTCAACAGGTCTGTAGCCACAGAATCAAGCACCATTGCGTTGTAACTCAGTTTTCAGATTACGAACAACATCAGTGCCATTACTTTCTGGTTTCTCTTTTCAGTTGATGAAGCCAATGCAGAAGGAGAGCACATTTCCTGCAACTATTTAACATAGATTTCCCACAACTATTAAACACTATGCATGGAAAGCAACCTCGCCTTCCATGCATCAGCTCAAACGAAGAAACCCCACACCACATTGTATAAAGTGACTGTATTAGTGCTTGGATTAATTCTTCAATCGGTACAAACTATTCTCCAACCACAGAATTGAGGATTGGAGGGAAGGTGGGATATAAATGTAATAAACAAAACAAAATAAGGAAATAAATCAATAGGATTGAGCCCCCACTACTCAGAGGCCTCCAAATTTGGAGACTTCCAAGACTCTAATGCCCTGCCTGGCTGAAGCCAACAGGATGGGAGGAGCTGTGGAGGTCCTCTTCGCCTCCCCATCCATCATCTCTGGCGATTTTTGCTAGATGGGCTTTCCAGTCCATCTAGCGAGGGTGCTTTGGAGGGAGGAAAGAGGGGTTGAGGCGGTGCAGGGTCTTGTATCCTGGTCTCTCTGGTCTCCTGCTTTTCCAACCTCAGACGGCAGCCTGCATGGTTCTTTCTGCGCTGGCTGTGAGAGGGGCAGGGCTTTGGATCTCCGACACCCCTTTCCAAGGTCAAAGTGTTGTCTCTGACCCCTGAAGGGTTTTTCTGAGCAATCCTCTGATCCCTGAGACACTCAACCAGGGACCATAGTATTGGTCTCTTGTGTCAAATAAATGATCTACTATGAGTATCATTTGGTGAACCCAAGTATGACAGACTATGGTGGATGGACATCTCACTTGGACGCTGTCACATTCTGTGTTGTTCAGCCCAATGATGGCAAAATTTGAGCCCAGCCCATCAAAAAAGATGGAGGTTGCAATCCCATGCATACTTACTTGGGAGTAAGCCCCACTGAAAACCAGAGGGTCTTACTTCCAAGTAAACATGTATTGGGCTGAGGTGAAACTTCCTGGAACATACCCTTGGTCCATCTAGCCCAGCATTGTCGACACTGACTGGCAGCCATGGCTCGCGAGGATTTCAGTCTGGATTCTTTCCTTGCCCTACCTGGGGATTGAACCGGGGACCTTCTGCATGCAAAA
Organism: Anniella stebbinsi; assembly: GCA_029215795.1. Taxonomy (NCBI): domain Eukaryota; kingdom Metazoa; phylum Chordata; class Lepidosauria; order Squamata; family Anniellidae; genus Anniella; species Anniella stebbinsi. The sequence goes on along the minus strand of JARDYH010000003.1, from coordinate 113,375,855 downwards.
CTGGTGCTCTATCACACTGAGCTATGCCCGCCCCCACGAGTGCTGGAGTGCTGTCAATTTAAGTACCATGAAGCACATTTACAAAAAGCTGTTCAGATTCCGATTTGGATTTTTAAACATTTACCTTAATGCGCTGTGCAAGGGAGTCTCTGTAACAGGTCTTCTCCTGCTCGACATGTTGGCTTCCTCTCTCCAGGAAGTCCAAGCATTTTGCTTCAAGGAAACCAGTGCAAGCAGTCTCTCCCTGCATACTTTCCTGATCGTTGCAGCCTTGATTGCTCAGAAGGCCTTCTTCACTGTGTTCTTGGAAGCTACACGTATGACAAGAATCACAATGCAGTTTCCACAGGCTCTCATCACCATCACCGTTGCCCTCATCCTCTGGCGGAAGCTGCTGTCCATTCACACTGATGCATGGCAAGTCACCACGAGCATGGCTATGTTCAGGTTTCCTTATGGTCAGTGAAAGATCAGTCAACTGCTGAGCCAACGTCTCCAACTCCTTGAGTCTGGGAGGTAAGGAGAGATATTCTTCATCACTGGAACATGCTGTTTGTAAGGGCAGCATCCGTGTGGAGCGTATGAAGTTGCTACTAGCAGCATCCCTCTTTCTAAGACAGTTATGTCCCCTTGTGTTCCAGTCTCTTTTGTCTATGCTGGTTGAATCGGATGGCCCAGGACTAGCACACTGAGGCGACAAACCATGTGCCATCTCTTTGATGATGCCAATTCTGCCAGAAGAGGGTCCAGCATCTACAAAGGAGACTTTCCCAATAGGAGAAAGTCGGTAGTGAGAAACAGGTGCGGAGCATTCTAGCTTTTTCAACAACGGAGTCAAAACCCTCTGTGCACTCTGGATCCCCAGAGCTGGATGTTCTTGGTCTTGCACACTCACAGACTTCAAAGTACTCTCAGGGGAAATGGAAAAACTGTCAAGGTCAACCCCAGAATCATGGACAGTGGAGTCTTTGGGGTTCTTTGCAAGCTTGTATTTTGGTCTTAAAGGGTAGGTGTAATCAAGCAAGTCCTCATATTCTTTGTTCGGGTTCCAATGAGGGGACTGACGGTCTGGCGATGGCGGTAGGGAATCTGGGATTGCACATGCCCAGTAATCAGCCTGGAAGGAGGACATCTTTCTTACTTGCCCCACCAGGGAACAGCAATCCATAGGCATTGGCTTGTGCGTGCCGAGCATGGAGGTTTCTTCAGGGTCGGACAAATTGTGCCGATACCACGGAGCAGATGTTTCAGGTGATGAAGCAGCCCCAGAAGTTGAGAAGCTCTTGGATCTGGCCCTTTCCTGCCATTCAAAATCACAGCCTTCTGGAGGTTGTAAGGAAATGCCGGCCTGAGGGAACATGGGCACTGAGGCATCAAAACGAGGGTCTCTTTTACACGACGAACGTTTCGGAGTGGAGGAAGAAGGGGCAAAGGCCACCTGGCTCCTGCAGCCAGCGTCAAGGCTGTGTCGGGATCCAGCAGTAGGGTTGTAAAAGGCAGAGTCCACCGCTTTCATTGGGAGGACTCCAGGACGTTCCAGCAAATCTTGAAGCAGCTTTGCAGAATTTGAGGACTTGACTGCATTCATCTGTGCGAGCCATTTTGAAAAGGAGAAAGCGGTGTGTGTGTGTGTGTTATATTCTGTTCAGTACAGTTAACAACAGACATACTAGTTCACTCAGATAAGGCCTGCTTAGTTTACTCATGCTTCAGGCCATCATCACATAGACTTAAGTAAACAACGTTAGACACTCCTGTAGATGTGTCTTGCGTACTATTCAGGCATGTTGTTTTTAAAAAAAGACTTCTCCCAAATAACAGGAAAAAGTGGCCACTGATGGGAGTTGCAGTCCAACAGATCCGGAAGGCACTAACTAGATCAGGGAAGGTGGATTTACACCCAAAGCTAGTGAGCGATATACCTAATGAGCATTAGGCCTCAAGGAGTGCTCAGCTGTACATCATAGACAAAATCATAGCAAAGTTACACTAACCTTTGTATTGTGTTTTGCCACACAATCCTATGCATGTTTAGTCAGAAGTTAAGTCCCATGGCTTACTCCTAGTGATGCTATGTAAAACTGGAGGCTCAATCTACCTGATCCTTCCCTCTGGTCATTACCCCCTGCATTCCTACCCTGACTATGTGTATATATGTTACAAAGTGAAAGAATCTATCTTAAGAATAGTCCAGGTCCGGGCCCGATTCAAAGTGCTGGTATTAACGTTCAAAGCCCTAAACAGCTTGGGGCCAGGTTATCTGAAGGAACGTCTCCTCCCACATGTACCTGCCCAGACCTTAAGATCATCTTCAGGGGTCCTTCTCTGTGAGCCCCTGCCAAAGGAAGTGAGGCAGGTGGTTACCAGGAGGAGGGCCTTCTCTGCTGTGGCACCCTGGCTGTGGAAAGAGATCCCTAGAGAGGTTCACCTGGCACCTACATTATACTCCTTTAGACGCCAGGTGAATACCTTTTTATTTTCTCAGCGTTTTAACTGTTCATCAGTTTAATTTTTGATCTGGCTGTTTAAATTTGTATTTAAAACCTGTATTAATTTCTGCATGGCTGCTCAGTTTTATCCTGGTTGTTCTTTTATACTGTATTTTATATTATATTTTTATACCGTTGTTGTTTTATGTTTTGAATGGTTTTTATGGTTTTATTTTTTGTAAACCGCCCAGAGAGCTTCGGCTACTGAGTGGCATAGAAATGCAATAAATAAATAAATAAGAATATTTTGGCAGTAGTACTGAAGTATGGACATTTAAAATATTCTCACCTTTTGCTCTTCAGGGTGCGAACTAGTACGGCTAAATTGATGAGGCACGACACCACCTTCAGAAGCCTTACCGACTAGCGGCTCTCTCTCCCCATACTTCACTTTTGCTTTTATCTTGCAAAACCTGCTAGAAGGCACTGACGACATCTCATGATATTTCTGGTTCCTCTTGGTAACGCCGGGAACTCTGGGTCCAGCTTTCTCTACAGCTCTGACCTCTTCAACCTTGGTTCCACTGGGCAAGGGGCCGTCGTCTTCCTCTTCCGAGGGCTGGCAAACCTGGCTGCCTAATGCAGGGCGGTCCGTCCACCTCCCACAGTGCCTGGCCTTCATGCTTAATGAAGCATCAAACGGAGACTTTTCTATCTCCAAGGCCATCTATGAAGCAAATTCCTTTTCCTTCAGGATCCCAAATATAAAGTCTTGTAACCTGGGGGGGGGGGGGGAGGTAAAAAAGCAACAGCCGAAATTATCATTTTCCTCATATCTAATACTGAGGCTACAATCCTATGCAGACTTCCCTCGGAATAAGCTCCAGTGGGACTGAACATCCAAGGAAACATGCATAGGATTGCTCTCTATGTTTAAAATCCTATGCTGGCTCACTTGGATGGTGTACATGATCAACTGCATATTCATTTGTACATTAGTCATACTGTTTTCAATGGGATTTAATCCCAGGGTGCAAGTATAAATGATATTTAGAAGTCAAAAGAGTTTAAATCCTGGATCAGAACATAGGCAGATTTAAACATCCAAATATCAAGATATAAGATAAGATTTTAAAAGTCAATACATCTTTGAAACAGAGCCACAATAATCTTTTGAATGGACTGTGTTACACAGAAAAGTAGCTACCAAAGAGCCATAGTCTGTGGGGGGAATATTTGTCTTCTGATATGATAATGCATTATAGGTACATTATAAATGACACAATAAATATATTGCATTTATTACTGTAGCTTCCTATTGGACCCAGAGACTAACACATTCTCACAAGCCCAGGCAGGCTTCACTATACATCATCAGGATCATCCAAGAAATCCAAATCGTGATCTTGCATTCCTAATTAATACATTCTTAACTACCTGAGTCCTTGGGTGACCCAAATGTTACCCATGCATAATTCTTTCCCATCATTTGTGTCAACCCTCCTGTATCTGGTTGGGATTCTGTTCCCTTAAATTATGGAAGTTAAAACACCCAGTCCTGGGAGGAAACAGATAACTTTTCTCAGTCCTTATATAGTACCACAACAGCTTAGGATATGCTGAAGAAGGATTTTGTAGAATCAATACCCCCTGAAATAGGAATTACGTCAGATGAAATGTTTGGTGCTCACGTGAGGATGCTGTAAGTGATCCCTTTGAGCACAATCGTTTGTAAAAGGTACACCAGGAATTGGCCATCTACATCAGAACTGTCCTGTGGACAAATCCATGGGGAGGGTCCGCTCGCAATCTCCAGTCCTGCTCACAGATAAAGCCGCAGAAAATCAGCACAAACAGTTCCAGCCTAATGTGTCCACAATGAAATGTTCTCAGAGGAACCCTTCAGGAGGTCATCCCAGGCATGCCAAACACCGAGCCGGGGCTGGCCTTCAGACTGCCTTCTCACTTCCTGCAAGCAGCAGCTGGAACTTCCTCAGCAGAGGCCCTTTCCTTCCTGCCCAATGACCCTGCCTATTGTATTCTCCCAAGGCAGGAAAAGCTTGCTTCCACTTCCATTGAAGCAAGGGCTTCCGGCAGCAGAGGGCCTCCAAAGGAAAGGGAAGTATGCAGAGGAGAGATAAATGAGAGAGGGAGGTCCAAAATGGAACGACCAAAGTGACATCTTACCACAATCATCCCCCCCAAAATAATCCCCATTTCAAACTTTACATAAAGCATTCACCTTTATGTATTGTGTGTACATCACTCGTCCCATCCGAGTGAAGCTTTCATTTGCAACCCATATTTCTAATCAAAGTTTCTTTTCTAAAATGTGCACAAACTGCCACCCTACATTTGTTAAACTGAGGTTGCAACTCTTGTTTCAATGGACAAAAGCAGAGTCATCAAATAATTCACAGACTGTAGCAGAGGGGCAGGGAACTCCAGGCCAGAAGTCCCAATCTGGCTCTCTGGGGATCCCCCACTGGCCATGCCCCATTCCCTCCTTAAAGCCTTTTTGACTTTAAGAAAGCCATAAAAAACTATCTCTTCTAGCAGGCCTACCCAGTCAGATTTTAAGAGTTTTATCTGTATTTTAATCATGTATTAATTTTATACGTTTTTAATCAGTTTTATGCATTTTATGTCATTTGTATCAATGTTGTTCCCCGCCTCGATCCTGAGGGAGAGGCGGGTAAGAAATAAATAAATACATTATTATTGTTATTATTGTTATTATTACTAACCATCATTTGGTAGTTTCCCAGTTTTTGTGCAATTTTCCCCTTATTTCCTAAAAGCTCGAATTCTTGGCAGTAAGAGCTCTATGCTGTTAGTCTTTGTATTTCTGGCCCCACCCCTACTTTCAGCCCCGCCCACCATCCAGAGAGCTTCTCCAAAACTGAATTCAGCCCTCACGTGGAAAGACGTCCCGCCCACCCAAACAATGAACCATCACATGGCACGGTGATGAGGTGATTGTTACGTGGCTGAATCATGTAACCCGCCAGAAGCCGTAGCCGCTGAAAAACGAACAATACCAAACTATTCTGATCAACTGCAGCCCGTTCCCTAGTTGCACTCCGGGGTTTTTTGTATTATCACTATTGTTTTTTAAACCTGTTTTATTGCGTGAGCCATCCTGAGGATTCTTTGGTTTTTTTGGCTACAAAATCCTAAACAAATGAGCACATTCTCATGCTGCTGACTCAGGTTCACCTTTAATTTAAAAGGAATTCCATTCACACAATTATTTCAACGACGTTAACATTAGCTTTATATTTCAGTTGAGTTTACTGTACAATATATACAGGAGGAGCCTTGTATATGCAGGAAGAAGTTGTTGTTGTTTTAAACCCATTTCCTGGATCTGATATAATTATATCTTAAATGGGTTCTTTGATGTATAGTTGCTACTTGCATAGTGCATTGTGATCTTATATGAACTGGTTCAGCACAGCCTTCCAAATAAATCCCAAAGTTATACCCAAGTTAGTAACTTGTTAGAAGTGTAAAGGCCTAAAAGGGAAAAACACCAGAAAAATGGGAGGGGGGGGGAGGGAGGAAACTGGTAAAACTAAGAGGGACACTGTTTTTTGTTTTTGTTTTCAATTTTTCCAAATATTCTTGCGGGGGGGGGGGGGCGGGAACAGGGAGAATGTTAAATTTTTATATCCTCTCCTTCCCCCTTTTTTCCCCTGCATTTTTCCCCAGGCCTTCAGAATTTTAATCATAACATAAAAATAAAAGAGCCAACTTCTGTAATGGCTCTGCCTAGTGATCATTCTTCCTCACCCCAGGTGAACTGGCTATTTGACGGCCTCGATCAACACTATATAATAAGGTTTCATGCCACAAGGACGGTATCCGTGAGCTAATCTGTGAGGAATATTTATATAATAAGGAGGATCCGGCCTCAGCACAAAAGGAACAGAGCACATGGGCCTCTTTCTCTCAGGTCCTACAGTTCTGGAAGCTTTTGTCATATCTGCTAGGAATGTGCCACGTCAGCCAAGAAGGCATCCACAACAGGAAGATAAAATGTCAAATAAAACACTCTTTTTTATTTGACCAGTGATGAAAGAATTGAAGTGTTCGGAGTACAATGTAACTATTTACTCAGTATTTCACCACTCCCAGTTTGCCCATAACGACTGGCTTGCACAGCATCATGGGACTCCTTACTGCCACGCCACAGAGCATGGAAAGGGTTCCTGGACTAAATGCACGGATCCACAACACCAGCCAAAAGCTTTACAGCAGGTTCACTGAACCTCTTTCAGCCCAAGGGCTGAATTCCATTTTGGAGACGCTCCTGGGGGGCAGTACCCCAGTGGTGGGTGGAGCCAAATCCAAAAGAGGTGGAGCCAAAAATATAGCACTTTTAGCTTCAAACTCTTATGGCCAATAAATAAGCCTTAGAATGGGGGGGGGGGACTGCACAAAAGCTGGGAAACCACCAAAAAGTGGTTTAGGAAAAGTGTGTGGGGCCAGAAGAAGGTGGATGGTCATCTGGGGAACCCAAGAGGGCTGAACTGGCACACCAGGAGGGCCAGATTTGGTCCCCAGGCCTGAGGATCCACACCCCTGCCTTAGAGGTTTGGGTGGCAAGTATGAAGGGATAAAGGCAAGAAACATTTGCTCCTTGTCTGAGCACACATTCCAGGCCAGATCTACACCAAGCAGAAGGTGACACTTCAAAAACGGTTTGAAAACTGTATAGGGAGCGTGTCCTGGGGTCCAACTGCTATCACTACTGTTATGAGCCATTTTAAAGCAGTAGTGTTGATCCCACCCCAGAGAAGGAAGCAGGCTGCTTTCCTGCATCTTTGATGTTCTCTTCTGGGAAGAAGGAATGAGATGGTCTCTGGTTTTTAGGTGCTCCCACACATAATTCAATTTAGGGAACATGGGGGACACACACACACCAGCATGGGCAGGAACCTCAATAAAGTTAAAACCTCTGAGCATGACACATTCACAACGATTTCCCTCTGCAGGATAATCTCCAAAGGCAGAATATATTAATCCTTCTCACTGCTTGGTGACTTTTCAGCTGGTCTAATTTATTTATTTAATAGATTTCTATACTGCTTACCATATTTAAAAATATATATCTCTAAGTGGCAGGCCGTGTATATACATGTATGCATATATATAATTAATTTATTGCATTTGGATCCTGCTTTTCAGACAATTACTGTCTCCCAAAGTGTCTCACATCAATAAAAAGAGAGAGGCCCTGCAATCAAGTTTACAAACTAAGGGCGCAAGCTTAACACGCATAAGATTGCACCCTAAAAATATTTTAGTCTGTAAGGGAAGGAGAGTGGAAGGAAAGGGAAGAGGACAAAGACCAATATTTCAAGGCTGGAACAAGACGGTGGCCTATAAGCCAGCATTTAAAAGCACTTCAGGCCAGGCTGATCTTCACTAAAAGTACTAGGCTACTGTTGCTTTGGATTCCCACCCCCCCCAGAACAAACATGGCTGCCTTCTATTTGGAGTCTTCCCATGTGGACAGTCCAGACATGAGAGTAATGGGAAGAGCAGCTTCACTGTTATAAAAATAAGAGGGAAGCTAGGCTGGTGCTAATAAAAGCAGGAAAGCTTTGGCCTTATTCAACCAACACCGGCGAGCAAAATTATTCCAAATACAGAGGGAGTGGGGATGGTGGAGTACAAGAGACACATTCCCACATTCCAGTCAGCCTCTTTGGAACACCATCCAGCCTTGCCTAATTCTGTCCTTGTTATAGTTCTGTGCCTCTCCAAACTATTGCTCTGACGAGGAGTTGAATTCTTCCAGCACGTTACTAATGGTGGCCAATGAATCTCGAAACCAAGAAGTTCTATCCAGTTGACAATACTGTGCACTAAGAACTTTGTGGATATTGCTAAGCAATGGGCAAGCAGTGTAGTTACCAAGCAATCCCAGTACTAGAAAGCACGAGAGAGGCAAATTAAATGCTTCATAAACTTTAAAGTGCTAGAATAATAAGCACATTGCTCAGCCGCAGGAGACTGAAAGCCCCACTAGAGAACAGTAAGCTGCAATTCCTGTTGATGGCCGATCAACTCACCATGCAAAAAAAGAAACCATATGGGGATTGTGACCACATCACAAAATTCTCATGGCTGTAATGTGAGAATTAGGCCAAATACTGTATATAGATAGGCTGTGTGCAAAGCATCTTTCCAGATGGTTGCATTATTACACAATAATAGAGCATCTGTTCCTGCATCATTGTGGGAGATCCAGACATCCCAAGGATAGCACTTCTGGGTTCCCCCCCAGAATTCAACAATATTTTGTCACTGGGATTCCCCACTGACCCCCCACCCCCCAGTATGGAACGTGGCTGTATATCAGAAAAGTCAACTGGCTAGAAGCAAGGACATAGCTGGTAACAATCAATGAACAACTTCCTCCCTATCCCAATCAAACATGCTTTTTTTTGTTAGATCACAACTGTTTATACATATATACTGATTTTATTTATTTTCAAATTGCATAACAAGGTGAGTTTTCCATGCCATACCATTCTAAGGCAGTATGTTCCTGTTACTTTAAAGCATCCTTCCCCATCTAAAACATCTGGAGGGCACCAAGTAGCAGATGCAAAAACCCACCAGACATTTTGTAGTCTCCCCCTGCCAATCCCCAGTGCGCATTTATCTCTTATATAGAACGTGGGAAGCTTGCCTTATACCAAGTCAGAACAGCGGTACATCTAGCCCAGTATTATTGGCACTGGCTGACAGTGGCTCTCCAGTTTCAGTCAGGAGATTTCCCAGCCCTAGCTGGAGATGCCAGGGATTGAACCTGGGTCCTTTTGCACAAAAGCATATTCTTGAGATGCAGCCCCTTCCTCTTCTGATTTTTGTTTTAGCTGAAGCAGGCATCCACCCCCTCCATCAATCACATCACTAATTCAAGACTGGGGCTAGTACAGCACTAAAACACCTTTTTTAATGCCTGCAAAGTCCACCAAAGTTTGCTAGATTACAACTCAAATTGCTTTGGGAACCTCTATAATAATCCACTTGCCCCATTCATGCTGAGCTAGTCAGTCCTCATTAACTGCCAGCTCCTGGTCCAGCACTCACAAATCACTAGTTCTGTTCAAAATCGCTGCACTTTCCTTCACACAAGGACATGAAACATGTGTACACTTTCACCATCGCAACTGAGAATATAATGAACTGATTGTCACACATTAAGGAGTTAGTAGACTACATTAAACTATTATGAGTTGTGCACTCTATAGCATTTTCAGCTATTTCTCTCCATGCAACTGAGATTGTGTAGAGAGAAAGAGAGTGGGGTTGCATAATCTTGTCCCCATTGTCATGCCCTACATCTGTGTCTCCAAAACTGTCCGCAAGTTGGAAGAAAGGGGGGGTGGCCTTCTAGGGAACACCAAGGCTTATGACTCCTCACCCGTGACCATGTCTAGGTCCCATTTTCCACAGTAGCCAACCAGATGCCTCTGAGAAACCCACAGAGACCCCCTCTAGATGGATTCTGTTTGACGCCTGGTTAGCCGATTATGCGCATAATCGCGGAAGCGCTTTAACGTAAATGCTTGTACGCAAGAGGTAATTGAGCGCACAACTGGTGGCCTTACCGGTTGTTTGAAATGCGCTTTACAAGTAGTTAATGTGGAGAATCGCTTGTTCACATAGGCAAAATGCGCTTTAACAGCCGGAGGAAAATAAAATTCGCTATTTAACGCGCATTCGATAATGTGCATAATCGGAGAGATAAAGCGCCTCAACTCCCAATTTACGCTCCGCTCTTGTAGAGGTAAAAATTTTAATGAGACTTCAAAGAGCTTTAAACGTCTCGTGTAGAGGCAGCCATGGAGGACGTGAGTACAACAAGCCTCCCTCATAGTCACCCCCTATGCTGTCTCTGAACCTAGAACAGTGCTGTGAAATGTGTTGCCTTCCAGACGTTACTGGACTGCAACTCCCACTGACCTTAGCCAGCACAGTCAATCCTGAAGGATGCTGGGAAGTGAAATTCATTAACATCTGGAGGGCCACATGTTCACCATTTCTGCTGGCCTAAGGGTTCCATAAAGCCATCAGAACTAGCAGCCACTGGCAGGCCTTGTGCACCATGAATTGGTCTAATCCCCTTTTAAAGCCACCCAACTTGGTGGCCATCACAACATTTTGTGCCAGTAAGTTCATTACATGAATTATGCGTTGTCTGTCCTGAATCTTCTGCAAGTCACTGGGTGACCCCAGGATTCTAGTTGTGGTCTGCTGTGGGAAAAGCCTCCAGTGTTTTCCTCTATTATCGTCCTCTTGGTCTTGAAGACAACCTGAAAGTGAACAAAATATATCGTTTTGCCTCTCCTGGTTATAAAGTCCGATACTCTCGGCAGCACTCACTTCTATCTCAAGCGCAGCAACACGCAATCTCAAAGTTGGACGGAGGGGCAAGAACTATATGGATTTACAGCGTTACATTCCACAAGTAAGCCAACTCATTAAAATTAAGGACAGACTCTCTCAGCATCTGCTGAGCACTCTACGAAAGGGGAAGCTACACTCTGGATAGCCATAAGTTCGTCCTCTCTCTCTCACACACACACACACACACAGACCTGAGAGAGGTAGCAGGACACTTTTCCCTTACCAACCCCTTGTGGTTACCTGCTCCATGCAATGCTGGCTCTCTTCCAATTGGCTTTTCTGAACATCCACTAAACACACCGACTGGTCTAAATTTAAGCGTGCCTCTTAACAAATTCCAGCGTTAGCTGTCCTGGGCTACTGGGCTACAAAGGCCACTGCTTTGATGCAGCAAGACACCACCTCCCCTTTTTTTATGCCTCGTTTCTTTAGAGAAGCCAGAGGCACAGCATTTCAACCAGACTCTGAAATCAAGACCCAGACCACACAATCCATGCCAGTTACCTAGGCTGACCATATGAAAAGGAGGACAGGGCTCATGTAACTTTAACAATGTAGAGAAAAGGGAATTTCAGCAGGCGTCATTTGTATGCAATTTGTACCTGGTGAAATTCCCTCTTCATCACAACAGTTAAAAGTTGCAGGGGCCCTGCCTTCTTTTGTATATGGTCATTCTAGTATAGTGCCTGCAACTTTAACGGTTGTGATGAAGAGGGGATTTCACCAGGAACTAATTGCATACAAATGACTCTGGCTGAAAATCCCTTTTCTCTACAACTGTTAAGGTTACATGAGCCCGGTCCTCCTTTTCATATGGTCAGCCTACAGTTAAGAAGCGTTGCCGCGAACTTTAATGGAAGAACAATGAATGGTAGTAGCAGCAGCAGCAGCAGCGGCGGCGGCGGCGGCGGCGGCGGCGGCGGCGGCGGGGGGGGGGGACTTTTTAAACTACCCCTCGGCATTACAGATACCAGGGCAACGTCCTAGACCATGACACAAAATTCAGCACACAAAGTAATGCACCACAAAACAAACCGCGTGGAGAAGAAACAAGATTCCTTCCTTTTGTGAGTTGCAGCCAGCTACGAGGCTTTGGAATAAAAGCAGCCCAGTCCCTAGACTGCGGCGGCATTTCGCCACGCTGCCTGGCGTCTCTGGCGAGCTTTGATTGCCATGAAAGCGATCCTGCCCCGGCCAAGAGATTCCTCGCTCCAACTGCCTGGGTTTATCCAACGGGAAGAGCAGCGGGCGCTCGGAGAGCCGCGCAAAGACGCGATCCGCTCCGGCGCCTGGTCGAGCTCAAGCGCAGGCGGAGGGCCAGGGGAGCGAAACCCCAAAGCACGGCGATTCCGCCTGCGAGGCCGCCGGAGGATTCTCCGGGAAGAAGATCTCTTTGAACACGGAGGAGGAGGAGGCCCCGCCTCGGTTCCCAGCCTGCTTGCTACACGCGCAACGCAGTCCGGAAGGCTCGGGCTTGGCTCGCCCGCACAGCCCGAGCAGGGAAGCCAGGGAAACAAGCCCACTGCCCAGCCCGTGGAATCATCTTCGGGGGGGGGGGGGGTAGAGCTACGGGTCGTTTCTCGCTACAAATGACCCCGGGTGGGCGGCAGGGCCTCAAGCACGGGGGGGGGGAGGGATCCCCCCGACGGCGCTGCACCGTGGCCAAACAGGCACGATTTCAAGCTTGGGCAGCACCGCCAGGCCGAGGGGAACACTCCCCCCACACACCCCGCTCCCCTTCACATTGCACAGACGCGTGTCTTTACCTGGAGCCGCGATCGAAGGTCCTTTCTGGGGGGAGGGGGGTCAGGGGGAACCAACCTCCAAAGCCGCCCGCGCGCGCACACGCTTCCCCCCTCCAGCCCCGCTCGGCAACAATAAGTCACTCCCTTCGCCCACTCGGGCCGCGCTCGCGCACGCATCACCGCCCGGGTCGCCGCTTCGACCAATCGGCATCCCGGGGGGGGGGGGTTGAAACGGATACGCTGAGAAGCCGCCGGGATCGAGCGTCTTAGCCAATCACCAGCCGCCTCGGCTGGGTTGCCGGAGGAGGGGGAGGAGAGGGCGGCTGCTGTTGTTGCGCTTGCTTGGAATGTCGGCCTGGTGGGGCTGGCAGCGTCGGGCTGGTTCTTGCGCTCTGGGCTTGGCGAGAGAAGCGGGGCTTGGAGGGGAGGGGGGGTTCTCTCCCAAGAGAAGGGAAGGCGCCCCCGCCCCCGCCCCTCTGCAAAGCAAAAGGCAGGGGGGAGGGGGGCCATGTGTGGTTACCCTTGTCCCCCAGCCCCTCGGCTCAGGGAAGAGAGACGGAGAGCCCACTTCTCAGTGGCAGTAGTGTGACCGCTGTTTCCTGTGGCTTGACAGTGCACAAAGGCGTTTTGGTCATGGTTTCTCAAATCACACTACATCGGTTCAGGGCCGTGCAGAGGGGGGGGCAGTTGGCCCACGATTTTGAGGAGGGCACTCTGATAAGTAGGTTCCCCCCGCCAGCTGACGCTACTGCTTTTGTAGCGTAAGTGGCCCTTCAAGAAACGAGGAGCCCGCCTTGGGGAAACAGCACAGAAGCCATCCCTCGTGAATACCACAGTCAGACTACAAGCTCCAGAGGGCCATATGCCGCATGCAGGGCGGGGATCTATGGGCCTTGAGGTGTCGTAGAACAGGTTCAATATGAAGGCGTTAAGTACAACGGGCATGTTGGTGGGCACATGGCCCCTTGGGGCGGCCATGTTGTCCTTTTTTGAAACGGGGGGCACACACTTCCCATCTGGCCTGGGCATATTCCCAGCTCTGCACGGCCCTGCAATTGTTAATTGGCTCGTCACTGCAATTAACAAAATCCCACATTATTATTTTTAATTTGTGTGTGTGTGTGAAATGAAACAAATCCAGGCAGTTATTTTTGTTTTTTCCTTTTGCGATTAAAGTTAAATAAGGGTAACATAAAAAGAAAGCACATACATAGCAAGATCACTAAAGAAAGGCGCGAATGATCAGTCTGTCATCAATATGATTGGGGAACAACTAGAGGAAAACAGCCTACGTAGCATCTAGCTGGCTAATGATGTCTGTGGTATCATCCAAAAACGTTTTTGGAATGGCAATTGTAGAGATAACTGTCACTCACTGTGCTTATTACATTTCAGTCCCCTCCGATAAGGCGGTTTGCATCTCCCCCAAGCCCCAGCATCTACACAACTGGAGCAGGATAGTCAAGAAAATAGCCCCAATGTGTATGCACCTGAAGAAGACTCCAGTCCACTAAAGCTATTGTTAGTCATTAAGGTGCAGCAAGACCTTTTGTGGGTTTTGCTGCTGCTAGACCTCAGTGAGTATTGCTAAGTCTTCCCTCTCAAGAGACAGCAAGAGGCCCGAAGAATGCCAAGCTTTGAGCCTAGGCACATTCAGAGAATGTTCAGCTGGCTCCAAAGCTATGTAGAGATGCATCCCTTGTCCCTTTTGCAGTGAAATGAATGGCCAGGTGGGGCAGAAGCGGGCTTGTTGTGGCACAGAGACTTTTCGTGTTCAAGGTAAAAGAGTACAGCAAGTGAGCAGCTCACCAAGGCTCAATGGTTTTTTGGGAGACTAGCCAGTTATCTGAAGGACAGCCTGCACTCAAAAGGGCCCACCCAGATAAGCCATCAGAAAGAAATGACAAAGCAGCCGTGCTGGGCCTTCCCTTTGGTAGTGTGAAGAGCCCTCCATCTGGAAGCACACTGCTAAAAGTGTTCTAAGTGGGGGATTAATTCTGATCAGTGGGAAATTGCTTTCTCCAATACCAATTAAGCACTCCTCCTTTAACAGCCTAATAGGCCCTTTAAACTGTGAAAGGGGCAGATCTCTGAACAGTTTAAAGCAGGCTTCCCCAACTTGGTGCCCTCCAGATGTGTTGGACTACAACTCCAGTCATTCCCAGCTGACATGCCCATTGTAGTGAGAGTTGTAGTCCAACATATTTGGAGGGCACCAAGTTGGGGAAGGCTTCTTTAAAATATCCAGGATAAAGGAGTGAATTTGGGGTTTGGGGATGCATACCATGGGTTGCACATCCCCTTACCCCAATTCTCCCAAACTCTTCCATACACCCCTCTCCATCCTTTACCCTCACATTGGAGTTAGATGAGAAGCATTTACTCATTTATCCTCAAAACTCAGTCTGCTTGGTAAGTCAATTTTGCTATCACAGTAAACTGCTGAAGATCAAGGATAGCTGAGCAGGAAGCTATTCATCTAGCCACAGAGCTCAGCGGTCCAGAGCTATTATGTTATGAGGGAATTTCTCAATTGTTCATTCCCCCCCAAATATGAATTTTCTGGTTGATGGTATGGAGGGGAGACTCAGCAGGTGAGAGAATTTGCCTAACCCTTCGCATGCCAGGGACCTAAGTCCAATGTACCATTAGCAGAATTAAGCGGTGCTCTAGTGGAGCTCCACTGCCTTTTCCCGTTGTACATCCACTAACAGACTATTTTGTAAACCTAAAATGTGCAAGCCGTTGTGAAACTGGGAGCGCAATCAGAACGTTAGCTGGATTCTCCTTTTGCGCATAGTTTGGAATGTTGTTTCTGATAGCACCACCTCATTTGCACTCGCAGAATGACCCCATTGGATGCAATCCATTACTCCCGCACACTCCTTCCTGCCCGCCACAACCATTTTTTGTCCAGTGGGCTCAGAGATCAAATCTAAGTCCAATTGGTGAGAAAAGCTTTGGGATGGGTGGGTTAGCCGGGCAGAATTAGTGGATAGGGAAGGCTGAAGGAAACCCTCCTGCCCACTGATTATCCACTTCAAATGTCTTCCATTATTGCCATTAATTAGAAAACATGTTTGCCAATGTAATGTCTTTTGCTGTTAGAGAAAGACGGAAGAGTAAAATTGCACTTCCTCTGTCTAACCACAAGGTGGAAGTCTTACTCCAATCTTAGGAGCTGTATGGATTGGATAGACTTAAATAATAAACCAACTGTTTGTAGAACTCACTGGAGTTGTTTTGGATGGCGAATTGGGTTCTTTGGGAGTTCCATATATTCTTTCCCCCAAAAAACTTATCCCTCCAAATAATTCTCTAGGGCTGCAATCCTGTGTACACTTCCTGGGAATAAACCCCATTGAACACAGTGGGGCTAACTTTTGAGCAAATGCCCAGTATTGCTCCAAAACATTCCCATTCCTGTGTTCCATCCAAGCTGACATGGCTACTGGAGATAATCTGCTGTAAATACAAATTCACTAATGGAAATAGAGATTTGCATGGAGAAGACTGACATATATCTGGGAAGCAACAAAGATTAAAGAGGCGGTGGTTCTGTTAGGGTTAGGATTATATGTAAATGTCAGAACAACCTACCTAGACATAAGGCATGGATAGACATAGCTAGGAAATAGACGCAACTGATTCATTATGCATATTATTCAGGATTAATGATAGATCTATATCTATAGAAAGTAAGAGGGAAAGTCTCCTTAACAAAGACAGGCTCGTGTTCCTTCAGGGGGAAGCCCTTCCCTAGAGGCCAGATGTACACCAAGCAGGATATAACACTTTGAAAATGGTTTGAAAACAGTATATTCAATGTGCCCTGGGCCCAAACAATTGTCAAAAACATTATAAACCATTATAAAGCAGTAGCGTCGAGCCTGCCAGAGAAAAGCAAGTGCAGACAAGTCCTCGGAAGACCCTATGCAGCTAAAGAACTCTTTAAAATAGCAACTGGTCAAGCAAATATTGAATTTTAAAGCCTTAGAGCACTGCTTGCCTTTTTATAGCACAATTCTGTGTATGTTGATTCAGATGTACATTCTGCTGTGCATGTTGGGGCATACTCCCGGGCAGGTAGGTACAGCATTGCAACCTTAAAGGAGGTAAGTAGCAGACAGTTCATAAACAACAAAGTGTGTTATGACTAGAGTTGCTGGTGAAGTCCTCTGAGGCAGTCTATGGAGGCATCAAGTTCAAAGGCTTATTAAAGTTGCCCCTAAGGAGAGGCAAGCTTTACACACCCTGATAATTCGCTTCCGGCTCAGAATAAAGCTGATGGAGATAAGCGAGGGGAAACTAAGAATTCTTCTCTTTATCTCCCATCACCCTGTTCCATTACCCCATTGCACTGGCTGGTACTCTCTCCCAGTCTTCACCACAGCGGGAGCAACAGACCCAGAGTGCAGAACCTCAGGCCTAGGAGCCAAATGCAGCCCTCCGGTGGGCTCAATCTGTCACTCTACAGTCCCTCAGATGGCCATGCCCCACTTTTCCCCCAACCGACAATTGTTTGGTGTGTGTGTGTTTTTAATCTTGTGCAGTTTTCCCCCCATTCTAAAATGTTCAAAATTTCGCTCCTAAAGCTTAGATACTGGCAGCAAGAGCGAAAATATCCTGGTATTGGGGGTGGGGTGTGGGGTGTTGCCATGCCATTTTTTTCTATTGGCCCTGCCCACCCCTGGAATCCAGCCCCCACGAGCTTCTCCGAAATGGCCTAAAAAGAGGCCCTGCAATGGATTCTTCTGTCCTTCCATGTTGGCAGGTCAGCAGTGGTTTGGGCTGTTGTAATGGCCACAGGCCATCTGGAACGGTGGTCATCTGAGCTCAAGGCAGCCAGCCTAGCGGGGACAATATGCTGGGTTTCTATATATCAAGGGAGGAATAAGTTGTCTCAACAGGATAATAATCGGATCCTTTGCTTTCTCTCTACCCCTCAAGATGTGCCAAGGAGAAGGGTCAAGTAAAGAGAAGGAGCTTTCCTTTTCAATCAGTGTCACGCTCTCAGCGTTCTGCCTTATTCGTTCGACAGCAATTCCAGTACCATTGTCCACAGGCAACTCTGGATGCTCTTTTCTATGCACTCCAGTTTGTATTGTTTCAATTGACGTGCAAGGGCCTTTTCTTTTTTTACACCTTATGTGGCAGCAATCCTGGGCTTGCTATCAAGCGAATGCTTACAGGGAGGAGCTGCAGCCAAGTGTATCTCTAAGATGCACATATTTACAAAACACATTTTTAGATGTATGCGCACAGAACTTAGAAATGTAAGTGTGAAGTGGCTCTTTATATTTCCTGTTTCTGGGATCAGAAACACGATCGCACCCAAGCGCCCTCTCCCTATGAGCAGAGCTCGGCCAGCTCCTTGGTTTACACCTAAGCTGAGGGCAATGAAGCAAAAGGGGAGACGGCTAGAACGCAGGTGGAGGAAAACTCATGCTGAGTCTGATTGGACACGGGCTAGAGCTCATTATCGAGCCTACTCTGTGGCGGTGAGGGTGGCGAAGAGACAGTTCTTCTCCACCAGCATTGCATCTTTACAGTGTCGTCCGGCGGAGCTTTTCCGGGTGGTTCGTGGCCTGCTACACTCTGGGCCAGGGCGAGAGATGGTGGAACCCTCGGTAGCACGCTGTGATGAGTTTGCACGGCACTTTGAAGATAAAGTTGCTCAGATTCGTCTTGAATTGGACACCACGCTTAATGCAGCTCCGCTAGTAGAGGCGTTCAGAGCACCGTCTGGTCCAGTTTTGTTGGATGAGTTTCAGTTACTGAGGCCTGAGGATGTGGACAAGGTGCTTGGCCAAGTCCGGTCGACCACTTGTGTGCTTGACCCTTGCCCGTCGTGGCTAATTACATCAAATAAGGATGGAACCGCCGGCTGGGTCCAGGAGGTTGTAAATGTCTCCTTGAGAGAGGGAGTGGTGCCGGCCTTGTTAAAAGAGGCGGTAATCAGACCACTCCTGAAAAAGCCTAACCTGGACCTGGAAGATGTTAACAACTATAGGCCGGTGGCGAACATTCCTTTCCTGGGCAAGGTGCTTGAGCGGGTGGTTGCAGGACAACTCCAGACACTCTTGAATGAAACGGATTATCTAGATCCATTTCAATCGGGTTTCAGGCCTGGTTTTGGAGCAGAAACTGCCTTGATCACCCTGTGGGATGACCTTTGCCGGGAGAGGGACAGGGGGAGTGTGACCCTGTTGGTTCTCTTGGACCTCTCAGCGGCTTTCGATACCATCGACCATGGTATCCTTCTGGATAGGATGTCTGGGCTGGGAGTTGGAGGCACGGCGCTGCAGTGGTTCCGCTCCTACTTAGATGACCGTTTTCAGAAGGTGGTGCTGGGGGATTATTGCTCTGTGCTGTGGCATCTAAGCCATGGGGTTCCACAGGGCTCTATTTTATCCCCTATGCTGTTTAACATATACATGAAGCCGCTGGGAGAGGTTATCCGGAGATGTGGGCTGAGATGTCACCAATATGCGGATGACACCCAACTCTACCTCTCCTTTTCAACAAACCCAGGTGAGGCAGTGGCTGTTCTGAATCAGTGCCTGAGCACGGTAATGGACTGGATGAGGGCTAACAAACTGAGACTCAATCCAGACAAGACGGAGGTACTGTTAGCCGGTGGTTCGTCTGTCCGGCGAGGTGATGTTCACCCTGTTCTGGAGGGGGTTGCACTCCCCCTAAAGGATCGGGTCCGTAGTTTGGGGGTGCTCTTGGATCCAGAACTGTCGCTTGAGGCACAGGTGAACTCGGTGGCAAAGAGCACCTTTTACCAGCTTAGGCTGATATACCAACTGCGCCCTTATCTGGACAGAGATAGCCTAGCTACAGTTATCCATGCTCTCATAACCTCTCGTTTGGATTACTGCAATGCGTTATACGTGGGGCTGCCTTTGAAAACGGTCCGGAAACTTCAGCTGGTACAAAACAGGGCAGCCAGATTGTTAACGGGGACTGGCCAACGAGACCATATTACGCCAGTCCTTTTCCAACTTCACTGGCTGCCGATCCAGGTCCGGGCCCAATTCAAAGTGCTGGTACTAACATTTAAAGCCCTAAACGGCTTGGGGCCAGGATATCTAAAGGAACACCTCCTCCCATATGTACCTGCCCGGACCCTAAGATCATCTACAGGGGTCCTTCTCCGTGAGCCCCTGCCAAAGGAAGTGAGGCAGGTGGCCACTAGGAGGAGGGCTTTCTCTGCTGTGGCACCCTGGCTGTGGAATGAGCTCCCCAGAGAGGTTCGCCTGGCGCCTACTTTGTACTCTTTTCGTCACCAGGTGAAGACCTTTTTATTCTCCCGGTATTTTAACAGTTAAATTAACTCAATTTTAATCCTTGCTGTTTTAAATTTGTATTTTAATCTGTATTAATTCCTGCTGCTTGGTTTTATTCTGGTTGTGTTTTTATATTGTATGTTATTCTGTGTTTTTAGATTGTGCCTTGTTTTATATATTTTAAAATGATTTCATGGTTTTAATTTTTGTGAACCGCCCAGAGAGCTTCGACTATGGGGCGGTATAAAAATGCAATAAATAAATAAATTAAATAAATAAATAAATAAATAAAAGAGACACTGGTTTACAGCAACATATGGGGCTACCCTGAAGAATTGGTTTTGTGATCCTAGTGCTGGCTCACAACAAGAATATTTAGAAGTAATCTGGATTCAATGCATGTATCTTGACCCATTCTCCTTTCTTAGTTTCTCCTTGAAATGTGCTCTCTCGAACATTAACATAAATTATAGCCACTGTACAGCCTGTCCCTTTTTAAAAAGCTCGATCTTAAAAGGCATATCTGCCTGTCTTGAAGACAAAAGATAACGCTCAAAGAGCAAAATAGTATTAGGAAGAGGGTGAGAAGAAAGGCAAACTCACTTCACCCTCTGAACTGTTTCCTGACAAGTAAAATGTGTGTTAAAGGTTTCTTACACTCCGTGACTGCAACTTTAATAACACAACTGCCTTTGTAGGCAGCTCTTTCAAGCATTTCCATCACTACATGAGAAATATGTTGGTTTAGGGTAGGAATTGCCAACTGGCAGCTCACAAGTTGGATCTGGCTCTAAAGCAATTTTACCTGGCCCTAAAATGTTAGTCCAGTCTGGCAAAACATTTATTCCATAGTTATACTTTTCCCCCTCATGAGTGAAAATGTTTTGAAGTGGGAAGGCAGAGAAAACAAGTTCACACTTCCAAGTTACATCTCTTTTGCAATTTGTATACATGTGTAAGAGAGCAATCCTATGGTCCCTAGTCAGCGTCCTGGGGTGGGGGTGGGGGCTATAGGGTTGTCTAGTTTTTTTCCCCCTAATGAGGGAAGTCTGGTATATCCTAAATGGTGAGATGAAACCCTGGTGTATTTCCACAATCACTCTATACCACAGCGCCACCTAGTGATTGTGTAAAGGAACATTTAGAAAGGCAGAGAATGAAAAATCCCACCAAAAAAACATGTAAAGGATCCAATCTTAATCCCTCAAAGAATCCAGAAGCAGAAGCCTCAGTAAAGTAGCAGATTAAAAGCTCCATGTAGAAAAGCCCAGATCTCTGACCTTGAAGGGTTTCCCCCCCTGAAGTTAGATCTGCCTCTGCTTCTCCAAAGTTTTCCACAGTGGCTTTCTCTACGAGATCAGAACTTCAACCTTGTAGATGGGGAGAAATGGCGGTGTTGGGTTCATGCTGGTGAGTGAGGAGAGAGTGGCAGAGGATCCAAGGAATCTTAAGCCCTCCCAACCCCCAACTACACTCCCAACATAGAGGGAAAGTAGGATGGGCTCTGAGGCCCATTTAACAGAGATTCCCTTTTAGGAGGATAGAGAAACAAAAAAATGCAGAACTTCTGTGGCCCGGAAGTTCCATATCCCTGATTTAAAGAGATCTATCTGATTCCACACATCTAATTGGACCCTTAGTCTCACCAAGTCCAGAAATGGTACAGTAAATATCTATTGCACAGAGTCAATGGCTACCTTGGCCTAAGAGTAACTTTATGTGGACATATCCAGTGGAATTTTAGGATGTTTTTAGGATGTTTTAGGATGTTTTAATGCAGTTTTAAAAATGTGTGTCATGTTTTAATCAGTTTTATGTATTTTATCATATTGTTGTTCCCCGCCTCGATCCAAACGGAGAGGTGGGTAAGAATAATAATAATAATAATAATAATAATAATAATAATAATAATAATAATAATAATGTGACATAATGTATATTGTTTTTTTTTCCAAAAACACAAATGATAATGTATTCAGTCTAAAGGAATTTTATTTCAGATTCAGAAAAACAATGAATAGTAAACATGATTGTTTGGGAGTGAGAGAGTTCACTGTCTGCCATAACTTGACATGATTCACTAGATCGCCCTTTCCAGCCAATGACAGGCTGAGGATTGGTGGTCTCCTTATAAGTAGAGATGAAATACACAAATTGAACCATAACATCAGCTCTACAGTCACATATCTACATAGAATATCTTTACATACATACACACATTTGGTCCTTAATAGTGACCAGGATTTTATGGAGCCATATGGACAAAATATATATTAAGAACATTTCTTCCACACAGAAAGAAAAGACTACTTTAGAAAATGGAGTGGTTATCTATGTAGCCAACATAGGTTTTTGGTCTACAGTGCTGCATCTGAACATTATTCCTTTGTAGGGATATACCTTTATCTTCCTACTAGAACAGAATAGGTGAGGCACAATATAAAATTCTTCATTAAAAACATGAGATTAGTGCAGCATTATACTGCGCTAATCATACAGAAATAGATGTTTTCTGCCTCTGCCCCACTAAATAAACACCAACTACTGTCAATACAAGGAAAAGGTGGCAGAAATATCAGTGAAGAAATGAATTCACCAAGATGGATATTTAACAACTCAGTTGAGGCCAACGGGAGCTTTCCTTCCAATGTAAATAGTAGCTGTGGGGGAGGGGGGAAGTGATCTGGATCAGGATTGCAGTGGGTGGGTGGGTGGGTGGTTACCCTGCCACTGTGCTCATAAATCTGGATTGGCCCTTCCTGCGGCTCTCATTCATCTTTTTAAAAACACACCAATCACACAGTTGCTAATTGGTAAATAAAGTCACATGTAGTTTGGCACTCTTTCTCCTCGGATCCTGGTCCAAGTCATTGTTAGAACAGGAGATTTTACTTCCCGTGGTGCATAGTTATAATACAGTGAGAAACTAAACAGTGGCCAAGAGCGGAATGGATCAGAGGTGAGCAGATCAAAGCACCTTAGATACAATACAATAAGGCAGTGGTGTCTTAGTTCTTGTTTAGATTCGTGGATTTCTCAAAGCATAGACTTCCTTATCTTATACAGTCTACGTTGGTCAAAATATACACTCTTATATGGACCTGTTGTTTCATTTTTAGAGTAGCAGCAGCTGTTCAGATTCCACCTGCCTTATGGGTATCAGTACAGAAAGAAGTTCATCAGACTATAGTTTTATCGCACGCCCAATACTGCTCACTTACGGATGTGCATGTGTCCTTTAGACGACATCCGCCTCCCGCTCCTTCCGCTCATTTTTCCGTCGCAAAATAGACCCCTTTTATTCCGACTTTTTTTTTTTAACAGAATGTGCTGGAATCTCCTGCTGTGTGCAGGAAAAGTGCTGTGATAAAAACAGCCTCTGAATGGGCCACGTGGTTTTTGTTTACTTCCTCTTTCCCCTCCGGGAAGAATGAGGAAGTGCAGAGAAGCGGCGGTAACGAAACGCAATTTCCCCCCCTTGTGATGACGCTCAAAGACACAGAAGTTATCATAACACTGTAATACGGTGTGACGTTTCATTTCCCCCTTATAACCTGACAAAGACCTGTCATTAAAGTATATAAAGATACAGCTGAATAATACAGATATTTAAACCTTCTGACCACTTTCCTGTCTTTGGCCAGATCTACACCAAGCAGGATATAGTTGTATGAAAGCGGTATAAAAGTGGTATATAAAAGGCCGGAGCCACACTACTGCTTTATAGTGGTATTGAAGTGCACTGACAACTGTTGGGGCCCATGGACACATACCATATCCCACTATATCCTGCTTGGTGTGGCTCCTGCCTTTTATATACTGCTTTCATACCACTATATCCTGCTTGGTGTAAATCTGGCCTCTGACCACTTTTCTGCAGAGCCATTTTTCTTTTTGTGAGGAGCAGTTTAGTCACTCTGAAAGATATCAGTTTGAAATGATATTGCTAACATGGCTCAGTATCTCAACAAGAAGGCGAGCTAGTGATACTGTAGCCAATTCGGTGGAATGGCCAAACATGTGAGAAGTCGTTGAAATAACATTATCAGTGGTAGCTTTTGTGCCACAAAATAGAGAAGCACATGGCAATTGGCAACAGAATAATTCCTTTTGGAATCTGCCAACATACCCTTTGAAAACTAAAACCTTTTAGACCAAAATCCCCCCCAAAATGCCTTCAAATATTTTAATAAATATGACACGAATTGAGTCCTATATACCCATTCATAAACCCAGCTTGCCTTCCATCTTTTATTTACTCCTGTGTTCGCCAGCAACTGGTTTGTACCTTGAACAGGCTATTCCACTTACCAATAGGAGAGATCGCTAGAAAAGAGATCAGCAAATCAAAAAAATAATGCTTAAATGTCTATTGCACTACAATTGCAAACACATGCCAAAGCAATGTTTTCTTTAATGCACACTGAAGTATAGACTACTGCTACACAGTACTCAAGGTAGTGTGCAAATTATGGCCAGGATCCAAAGAACTGGCCAACTAGTTCCACCCGCCCAATGGGGTTTTGTGTTTCCATTACTCAAGCAGCAGCCCTCCATGTCACTCAAATCGCACACCCTTTTCGGAACTAAAGTGAGTTTCAAAGCAAGTCATGAGCTGTGTCATAGGAAACTGCCATTCAAATTATGGGGGGGGGGGGAGAGAAGAGTGGGAAATTCCACTAGGCATGTTCAATTGCTTAAGCACAGTTAAAGCATCTTTTAGAGTTCTGGACTATGTGAATTCCACAACACTTCAGAAATTCATATTACAACATTACATTAATTTGCCAAGCATTGCAGTGCATCTTTTTAAAAACCCCATAACTGCATACAGATTATTATCACTTTTAAAGGTGGGTAGGGTGACCAGATAAAATCCAGGTCAGGGCTCATGTAACTTTAACAGCTGTAGAGAAAAGGGAATTTCAGCCAATGTCATTTGTATGCAATTAGCTCCTGGTGAAATTCCCTCTTCATCACAACAGTTAAAGTTGCATGCACTACACTAGAGTGACCATATACAAAAGAAGGCAGGGGCCCTGCACCTTTAACTGTTGTGATGAAAAGGGAATTTCACCAGGAACTAATTGCATACAAATGACATTGGCTGAAATCCCCTTTTCTCTACAACTGTTAAAGTTACATGAGCCCTGACCTGGATTTTATCTGGTCACCCTAAAGGTGGGGAGGGAGAGCTGTTTTAGAAATATGTTCCCTGTAGGCAAGTTCCTGTCTGTAACTTCCTAGGTCCATGGAGGATGAATTCCTATAGTTAATGACAATATTTATTATTTGTTGTATCACATTCTGCAGCTTTGATGTGCTTGTATCAATTCGGCACCCAACAAAGGGAGGCAGAATAAGCGCTCTGTGATTGAACAGGATTTAGCAACATGGCTCCATCAACACAAGCAAACTAAGCACACAACAGCTGCAGTTCACCACATGGAAAACTATGCTCCTTCACCCTAGTTACAAAAGCCTGCCCAGGAGTGCCAAGCGACAAGCCTAATATTACTCTCACGTGGGGGTTGCTGAGAGTTGCAGCCCATCTGGAGGACTGCAGGTTGGGGAAGGCTGGTTTAAACCCATCTGATTAAAAGCAATGGAGAATATGCAGAGTGGGAAGAAGTGGGGGGGAGCAAGGAGTGTAGCGGTGTGCAAAAAACCTACAGTAGGACACCTGGAATGTTGTAAATATTACTAGAGTGTGGTGCAGGTTTGCTATAGGCATAATTCAAAACATGTTTATGCAGCTGAAATCAATTGGGGAGGTAGGTATTGCATATTTGCAAATGTGCAATGGTAGGTATTGCACATTTGGCAAGCAGAAGGACCTGGGTTCCATTAAAAAGGACCTGCTTGCAGATGATGGGAAAGGGCACTGTGGCCTGATAACCCAAAGAACAGCTGCCTGTCAAAGCAATACGGTGTGGCCTGGTAGAAGGCAGTTTTCTATGTACCTAATGGGTACTGACTAGTTTAAAGGTTCATGGTGCACCTGAAGATGGATCCTGATTTCCCACAAGACCAGGAGAGGCACAGAACCCACACGATTAGCAATGGATTGCTAGAGGCAGTGAGTGAAAAAAGAAAGAAAGAAAGAGGAAGAGTGTCAGCTCACTTTCAGTAATCAGGCTGGTTCTGATCCAAACTTTGAGGAAGATGCTGAAAAACAAATGTTTTTCTCTCTCGTTTCTGTTCTCAATTAGCTTTTCCCAGATCAGAGGCACTGAGCTACTTATCATGGCATGAAAAGCTCGTCTTCCTAAGGACAAGAACGTCCCCAAAGGCTTTTATTTCTTTGCAATAGCTAAAACTCCCTATCAGCCCAGCTTTACCATCTGAGATATTTAGCACAACAGCGCTCTATTAAAGTCTCTTCCACTGGCAAAAGATCCCCCAGCTCTTAATACTCTATTTGTTAGGCAACTTCAATCCCCAACAGGGGAGTAGCTCACCCCTTGAGCGATAGCCCGAAACCAGTTTAACATTGTTTCTTCACTTTGCAGCACTCTGAGCGCATGAACTGTAAGGCAGCATTTTGCGAGGGAGGTTAAGGTTTTATTCTATTGTAGCTTCTCTTACATGACTGGCCACTGGGGGCAACTGCAGTAACTCGAAAGACTAATGTCCCCCCTCCTCCCTACATTTGCAAGTATTTTTAGTGCCACAACAGTGTTTGTTAGTGAACACCAGAAAGCAGCCCTCCCCAGCCTCACCCCTTCCAGATGTGTTGGACTACAATTCCCATCATCCCTCAGCATGTGTTGTAGTCCAACACATCTGGAGGGCACCAGGTTGGGGAAGCTGTTATAAAGAGTTAGAGGGAAGTGCGTGGCTAAGCATGTGGGGGGGCATCTCAACGTGGAGTCAATTGTGGCCCATAGACAGCATTTGTTTATGGTATAGTTCTCGTGGAAGTAGTGATCATCCTGAGATGGTGATCACTGCGCTATACCGCTTCATACTGCTAGTGGGACACAGGTAATCTAATGCTTCTCTATACCAAAAAATAAAATTAAAATCCCTTTTCACATAGAAAATCAGCGGGAAACTTTTGTATGGAGAAGATTCAACCATGTGAGCCCCATTAGAAATCTGGGTATATAGCTCAGAGGCAGGTTTCCTACCTCAATGAGAACTAGGCGTACTACACTCTTCTTTGTACTACGTGTGTCCTTGTCTCTACCATCTCCACCCCCATTGCTTAGTCCATCCATGCTCAGTTTCTGCATTTACCACACCTGGAATACTGTGTACGTTCTGGTCACCACATGCCAAAAAGGATATTGTAGGACCAAAATGATCAGAGGTCTGGAGCAACTTCCCTTTGAGAACAGGAGATAACATTTGGAACTTTTTAGCTTAGGAAAAAAGGCAAGTAAGGGGGAACATGATAGAGGTACATAAATGTAACATGGTGTGAAAAAAGTGGATAGGGAGATTTCTCTTTCCTTCCTTCCTTCCTTCCTTCCTTCCTTCTATTCCAATGAAGCTGAATGATGGGAGACTCAGCAAGATAAAAGAGAGTACTTCTTCAAAAAGTGCACAAAGTCAAACCACGGACCTCACTTCCACAAGATAGCTGCCAAGGTAGATAGCTTTAAAAGGGAATTAGACAAATCCATGCAGGATAACTACTAGGCCTGATGTCTATATGCTATCTTGGGGAAAATGTACATTCAAGGATGCTGACTAGATATGGGCCTTTAGTTTGACACAGCAAGTTTGCGCTTGTACCTTTCAAAGCAAAGCAGGTACATACCAACATAGCCCTTCCTTCTTCCATCCTATACAAATATATCAATCTAACGTAGGTAAGAGAAGTCAACAAAATAACTTTACTATACTCTCTGCAGTGATAGTGTGTGTGTTTGTGTGCGAAGAACAATTTAAAATTCGGCAAATTGTACTGGGGGGAAAATCATTTAATTACCTCTTCTTCAACCTGTTCCAATTTGGGGTGAAGGGAAAACCCCAAAGCTGCTTTTAAGTTTTAAAAAAATGTACGTTGGGAGATCTGATAATAGATATTCCGTCTAATTTGGCCCTTATTGGCTGCATGTTATTCTAGTTGTTCTTGCAAAAGCTACTATTGTGAAATTACTGAAAGAGAAATTGAGATATTTCTTGGAGAACCACTGAGCTTAGAGTTTGCTATTGATAAGGGTTAACTTGGACCCATTAGGAAAGATGCCTCTCTTAACTTTAGGACTGTTTAGTTTTCTTGCTAAACCAATTGAGGCTATTTGCTAATCACACTGCTCTCGACTTGAATGATTATTCCTTGCAGCCTGCATGCAAGCTCACGTATGTAATTTTAATGTGCAACCTGAAACATGTACTCCAAACTAATAAACTAGTGCCAGAAATAAGCAAAATGTGTATTGTCTTTCTTACAATGTAATCCTCTGAATTACTGTCTGTACACATCTGTCTTTCATAAGGGGAGAAGCCCATAGAAGCCCAAAAAAATTCAGACTCTGAGAATGTATTCCTACCCTTTCTGACAATGTGTCCTCAGCAAATTATTCGAGGGATAGACACAGTTGTATGACTGAATGATAATCTAACAGAAAAGCAATGAGATTTACAAACTGTATCATTTCTGCAATGGCGAACCTGGCAATTTCTGCTGGTATCAGCAACAACAGAACTGGCTTAACTAGCTGGGCCGCTAAAACTACAACAGTGTCTTTTTCAATCAGCATGTGGACTTTTTGCTATAGGACCCGGCCGGCAGAAACATTTCACAAGACAGCATTCTCCACACAATACAATTCTATGTAGCATTCCCTGCATAATACAAGAGAAGATTTGGTTTATTCCAACCTAATAAATATTACTATGGGTAAAATCCAGTTACATTTTTCCTGTTGTAACTGCTTCCATCAACAGAACCAGGAGGGGAATGATTCCTGCATGAGCAGGCTTCCGTTCATCTGACAGTGGTTTCCATTCTATATTCCACATAAAAAGGAGAACCTTTTGTGTGTGTGTGTGTGGGGGGGGGGTTCCAAAGCACAATCCAAAGTCCTGATTGGATGGTGTGAAAATCCTAATGATCAGGGTAAAGTGGGAAGACTGAACTCAGCCATCCTTTCCACGCAGATGGTAGGCAGCAATGAATGCATTCTGACTAGGAATGCTTACTTACAGCTCTGGCTCCTGTATCCAACTTTAGCCAAGCAACATGTACAGTAACACCTACTGGATTGGGAGTTATGTCATTCTGCAGAACTGCACTATATTTAGGGGGAATCAAGTAATAGTTGTGGATTGGTGATGTGTGCTCCAGATCTTGGAATTAATCTGGATAGAAAAAGGCCAGAGTTACTTGTTTGGTGATCACACATCTGCTACAAAGCAGTGGTGGCAAGAGCCTTTCCCCCCATTTTTTAAAAAAGCCAACTGATTATTACCAAGCCTCATTCAATCATTGACTTGAATTATCTTTTTAAATTCAGGCTTTGTGAGATTTGAAACGTATTGCCCTGCATATACATTTTTACCCAAATCTGCAGTATTAGACATGAAGAAAAAAATTTATTGGTCATTACATCTCCAAATACTAAGTAGATCCACAGATAACAACCTGTTCAAGAATGGACTGCATGGTTGAAAACTGCAGCTAACAAGCATCGTATTCTAAGGGCAGCACAGAAGTTACCCCCAGCCCAGGTATAGCCCAGCCCAGGTATAGCCCAAGGAATCCTTCTTTTTCTATGCATGCTCTAAAGCAAAGACCAAGCATTTGACCAGCCTTGCCATGCTCTTCTAGAAAATATGATTCTTTGGTCTGCATTCTTGAAGGCTTAGGGTACCATTTATAAGGGGTACTAACCTGCAGCACCAGCAATAGGCAGAAAACAAAGTTAGGGCAGCTTCACAGGAAAATTAAATCAGTTCTTCAATTGGTCTGAAGCATGTTATGAATACCTCACCATCATCCAGAATGCTCATTCGCATTACAAACTTATCTCCTCTGCATAAACAACAGTCAGATGCTAACGTAAAGAGCTGAGAGAAGCTCAAAGGCAATTTAAATGTCTTGTGTGAAAATAGTCTTAGAGGTTGTCACATAAATGTCATTGCGACAGTTTTTGCACAGTAATGGGTGGCGGTTCAGCTTCTTACCATTTCTTATTTGGGCCATTTAAAAACATTCTTTTAAAATGCCCCAACATATACAGGTGCTTGAAATGGCTTGGGGAAGAGTTGGGAAGGCCACTGGTACATCTAGGGGTGACCATATTACGCCAGCTTTAAAATCGCTCCACTGGCTGCCAATTAGTTTCCGGGCGAAGTATAAAGTGTTGGTTATTACCTTTAAAGCCCTACATGGTTTGGGTCCAGGTTACCTGCGGGATCGCCTTCTCCCATACAATCCACCCCGCACGCTCAGGTCCTCTGGGAAGAACTTACTGCAGTCGGCCAAGACTAGGCTGACAACCGTTACCCAGAGGACCTTCTCTTCTGCCGCTCCCAGATTGTGGAACGACCTGCCGGAGGAGACTCGTCAACTTAACAGTCTTTTAGAATTTAAGAAAGCTATAAAGACTGTTCTCTTCCGGCAGGCATATCCAGTGGAATTTTAGAATGTTTTAAGGGTGTTTTTAGGATGTTTTAGGATTTTTTATGCCGTTTTAATAATGTATTTAATGTATTTTATCATGTTGTTGTTCCCTGCCTTGATCCAGATGGAGAGGCGGGTAAGAAATAAATTGTTATTATTATTATTATTATTAAATATAAATTACAATGGTACTTTTTAGGATAGTTAGGATTAATTGCCATTAGCCTCACATATCTGACATACGTTGGTTCAATTCCATTGCTTCTCCAAGAGGCTTCATTTTCTGATCTCTCCAACTATAACTAGTAGGAACAGCAATGAGAACAAGTTGGCTATTATGCCCCACAATCTGTGGTCTTAAATCAAGATAAGCTTCCCTTCAAGGAGAGGGTATTTTTTTTTCAAAATACAATATAGCAGGCTGGATATAATAACTGAAAGAAACTCAATTTCTTTCCCCATATAACTCAGGCTAACAAAGTGACCTCGCCTAGCATGTTCTAGCTTCCATAATCTACCCTGTGAAGTGGGCCTTTAGCTTTAGTCCAACAAAAGAAAAGGCTTTGCTGAAAGGACTTACGTTCATATCTGTACATGTGTGCTGCCTATTTGTGTACACAGGCATCAATATGAAACGTCACTATCTCACCATCAAGGTTTCCCATTCTCAAAGGAGGGGCAGGGGTGGGGCGAAACACACCATACACACACTCTTGCACACACGCCGTAGTCTGTGGCTGGCATATCACTGCGTTACAAACCACCGGAATGGAAAAGGGACACATTTGCTCAATCCCACATGACCGCAGGGTCTCTTCAAAGTGAAAGACGCAGTCTCCAAAATGCAATGTCAGCGGGATGTCCCCCTTTCTTCTCATTTATAGAACTGATTCTTTGGATTCTAGATCTTTAGTACTAGCTGATGGAGTGGGGATAGCTTGATTCATGTGCGTTACCAGAGGTGAAGTCTCCCCTTCAGCCTTGATGTTCGGAATGGCTTCTACATGGACTTCGTTTATTTCTGCCTCTTTCTCCTTAGCTTCTTTTTGATTCAGATAATGAAGGATGCCTGCTCCAAAGGCATCCCCTTCTACGTTCACAACTGTGGTGGTTCGGTCCCTAGTTGATAAGGAAAGCAGACAAGCAGGTTGAATATGTTTTATACAGACAGAAGAGATCTCGGGTGTCCATGAAATGTCGCTGAACATGCTATTGCTCAGTCAGCATAAAAGTAGGATTTTTCAGATTTGTCACTCACCATAGGTTTAGTTAGCAGAGAGCATTTACATTCCAGACTAGGGATGTCATGAGAAATTGAGTAGGGATGCTCATAAGAGCAAATGGCCCTGCTCTATTTCTGCAAGCAGAATTGGGGTCAGAAGCATAGCTCACCTCAAGAAAACTACCCCCTCAATTCTGCTTGCACATACCCCAATGAGCTATACTGGCCAATGCCAACATGAATATAGAGCTCATTGACAGAGACAGAGCAGCAGCAGCAAGAGCACCCTGGGTGCGTCAATGCACTTTGCATATGTTGGCCAACGAGATGGGTACATCCCACCTCATTGGCCCACATGAACATGACTTTGGAGGGTGGGGGCCAAAAGCTACCCCCTGGAAATCATCCATGGGGAAGCGGTCTTTGGACCCTCATAGGGACTAATTGGGGGACCCTCCACAGCAGACCCCTTCGAGCAACCCATTGAACACTGAAGCCTCCTTGAAGGGTTTTGACGCTCGAGGGAGCTGCGGAGATTGTTCAGGTTGAGCAACCTGCTGCCGCAGATGTATTGGACAGAAGTATACTAATTAGATATTCTTTCTTCTTAATTGGAGATTATTATTGTCATTTACAGCTAAGTAACTGGGCCTCAAGAGGCAGCACCTCTTCCACTGCTTGCCTTGTCTCTCACATTATGTAACAGACATAGGGCATTTCCTATTTCATGGAATGGAGGGGAGCTTGGGGGTCGCACGTTAGGTGTTTTTCTTCCGTTCTTTCCTCTTCCAACTGCAGGCAAGCTCAGCTAGGGTGACCAGATAAAATCCAGGTCAGGGCTCATGTAACTTTAACAGTTGTAGAGCAAAGGAAATTGCAGCCGGCATCATTTGTATGCAATTAGTTCCTGGTGAAATTCCCTCTTCATCACAACAGTTAAAGTTGCAGGGGCCCTGCCTTCTTTTGTATCTGGTCACTCTAGTATAGTGCCTGCACCTTGAACTGTTGTGATGAAGAGGGAATTTCACCAGGAACTAATTGCATACAAATGACACTGGCTGAAATTCCCTTTTCTCTACAACTGTTAAAGTTACATGAGCCCTGACCTGGATTTTATCTGGTCAGCCTAAGCTCAGCTATTGTCACAGTGAACACGTATGAGCATAAACAGCCAAAGCAATTGCTTCCTTATTCCTCCCCATCAGAAGAAACAAGTGACTGAGTGTGGGACACAACATCTCTCTCTTTGATGACAGCACATGTAAGAGGGGTGATCCAGACATTGA
Source organism: Anniella stebbinsi (assembly GCA_029215795.1). Taxonomy (NCBI): domain Eukaryota; kingdom Metazoa; phylum Chordata; class Lepidosauria; order Squamata; family Anniellidae; genus Anniella; species Anniella stebbinsi. Next base: position 113,342,869 of record JARDYH010000003.1, on the reverse strand, counting down.
TGCTTAGGGTGGCTCTCAGAACCAGTGGCCACTATAAGTTCCTGGAAGCTTAAGCTGCTGGTGGTGTCCAAGGGCCAAACAAGACAGCAGAAATTCCAGGTATGAGGACAAGGGAGGGGAGCTGACCCTGCGCCCTACCATGGCTTACCTCCTTGCAGCTCCTCCCTACAAATGCTTCTCTTTTAGCCAATCATGTCTGGTACTGGGACAAAAGTGCTTGGAGAGATGGGTGGGCCATAAGCAGAGAGAAGGTTCAGCTTTCCTCGTAGGGACCTAGGGAGTTGCCTTATACCTGGTCAAACTATTTCTCCATTTAGTCTAGTATTGCCCATTCTGGTTGACAGTGTCTCCCCAAGGTCTCAGGCAGATGTTTTTTTCCCATCACTTCCTACCTGACCTTTTAACTGGAGATGCCCAGGATTGACCCTGGCTTGTGCTCTGTCACCGAGATATGCCCCTCGTTGGATCCCTCATTCCCCTTTTTCCATATGATTGGGGACATTCTGTGTTTAAACACCAGAACTTCTGTTTAGACACATTTAGTCCTGACTTTGTTAAAGGGCTAGTCCTTGAACCTGATCTTAAGGACACTGACAGCAGTCCTCTCTCAGGTATTCTGTTCCTTCCTTTTAAGGACTTCTCATTCTTTTCACGCTGTCCACTTATTTTGCTGACTTTGTTGTTCTTCTTCTTCTCATACCACTAACTACTTCCAAGACCACCACAGCAATGCACTCCCAACTACAGACATAGTAGGGCAGGTATCCGGTACTTACACAATCCAATCTACAGCCAGGATGAGAGAGATATCATTGGTGGGAAGTCCAATGGCCTCCAAGATAATGGCGATGGTTAGAACTCCCCCAGCTGGGATTCCAGCAGCTCCCACACTGGACGCGGTAGCGGTGACACTGTCAACATGAAGGAATATTGGTTAGCATTGTGCTGAAGTTGCAGACATACCTTAAAAAACACCTATGGATATGCAGAACCCGTGTCCGTCTATTGCCAGGGATATTTTTTCTTTCCTACATACTGGCATTACATGCTTGAAACAATTTACTGAAAAAGCAAATGTGCTGTTCCGCAATGCACATCCAAGTCACTGTTATGCATCAACCATGTATTTATCAGCAAAAGACTTCATCGAGTTCATCACGATCCCCATTCACGTCACGTGCGCAATTCAAAAGCACGGATCTTTCTCTAAGCCATATAATGCAGGGCACACTTTTCTAAATGGTACTTTAACCAAAGTGCAACAGAGTAAGCTGAAAGAAGGCAAACAGTTACTTTCCTGGTGCACCTGTACAGCAATAAGCAAAGTTATAACTGCTCTTGGCTATCATGGATAATCTGGTTTGAATTCCAACTTACAGAATAGTAAAGATCTGTCCAATATTGAGGTCGAAGTTGTTGAGCTGAGCAATAAAGACAGCAGCTATGCACTGGAAAATAGCAGCTCCGTCCATATTCACAGTCGCTCCAATAGGCAGAATAAACCTGCTAATCCTTTTGTCTACGCCATTGTTATCTTCAATGCATTTGATCATTGATGGAAGAGTTGCAGAGCTAGATTTGGCCAGGAAAGAAGCACATCATCAGGTCTGGCAATGTCCTCTGGAACCTGAAACAAGACTCCTAAAGGCCAGATCTGTCTGTCAGCCTAAACATATCAAACAGCATTCCAGATACATGCTGTTCCACGAAACTAGGGCACTAAAGAGAGTTCTACATTTTTTATTTCCAAAAGATACATCCAGATCTTATGAAAAAACATTAAAGGGTGGTCCCGAGTACATTTTTAGTTATTTCTGTTTTACTGCCATATTATGACTAGTTACAGAGACATTTTCTAAGGATCTCGGGTGGACTGGATTTCATTATTTGTCTTGGTGGCAAAAAGCATATAACCTGCAATGCTCCACAGCAAGACATCTCAGTTCTCTCAAATTGCACATCTCCTACAACTGGGGTGCTAATGCTCTTTGGCTATTCACTGCACGATCCTACACAAGTCTACCCAAAGTACGTCCCACTGAGCTCAATGGGGTTTATTCCCAAGTAAGTAGTTATATGATTGCAGCCTTAAAATCCTAGCCATCAATCACTGACAGCCATATATTAGAGCAGCCTTCCCCAATCTGGTGTTCCTCCAGATGTTTAGAACTACAACTCCCAACATTCCTGACCATTGGCCATGCTGGCTGGGACTGATGGGTGATGAAGACCAAAACAACTGGAAGACACCAGCTTGCAGGGGGGTGGGGCTGTATTAGGGTATACAGACATGGACCATCCACACATCTGAGTGCAGCTCACATTTTGAAAACTGTGAAAATTAAACCCCATAAGAGCCCCCAGTTTTGTGAGAAAAGCCACATAAACATCCAAGGTTATTAAGCTAGAATTATTACTCTGAACGGCGTTACTCCCCTTTTTAGAAATAAAAGCAAAAATCAACCAACCTGGAACAAGTAGCAAAGGCTGTTGTAAACGGTGTTATAAGTCCTAACATAAAAGTAAAAGGATTGTTGCGTGTGATTGCGAAATAAATAAGTGGTAGAACAATCCCTCCATGGATAATATGGCCCAAAATTGAAGCGAAGATATATTTTCCGAGGCTTGTCACCAGCAGGACTATATCATCCATTTCCACGATCTTGCTTCCGACAAGAAACATTATGCCAAGAGGTACATACCTGAATAGAAGTTAGCATTAAACATTAGTAAGGAACATGGTCTTTCAAAAGGCATATGCTATACTGAACCAAAGCATGTCAAGAAAGCAACACCTTGCTATGAACACCAAATGCTGAACAACGTTGGATTTAAAATAATTTACTAGGATTTGCATTTTGATCACTATGTTTTCCATAAAAAGAGATCACCCTTTTTCTGCACTGCCTGTCATTTCACAATCCTTTATCTTGAAAAGATGCCAACCCCTCACTCCACCCCTTGACTATTGTTCGCAAGGGTGTGTTTCCCTGGGTGATGCCAAGCCTGCTATGGAACACTCCTTTAGCTCCAACAGAAGAAAAAAATAAAGTTGTAAATACTGATGTATTTCTGCCCTCCATAGCAAAGCTATCACTGCTCCCTTCCATCAGTTAATAGCTAAAGGACAAAACATGAATAGTGGTGTTGAAAATAAGGGTTTGACCAGAGGAGCATCATGCTAAATTCAAATGCATGGTTAGGGAAATATTATGGCAAGGCCAGAGACAAAGAGTTATAGCCAATGTTGGTCTAACTTAGGTCCCATTCATTTGAATAGGTCTACACTAAGTAGGACTAATGCTGGATACAACCCAATGGAACAGCAAAAATTGACTACAGTTTACAAAAGGGTCCAAGACTTCATCCTGGGCATTTAAAAGTAAGGCAGAGAAAGACTCCTATTTGAAGCTTTGGAGAGCTGCTTCTAATCATTGCAGACAATAGTGAGCTAGATGGGCTCAGGTGGCCTGACTGAGTACAAGGAAGCAGCTTCAGATGATCCTAAACATGATTTGACCATGGAATCTAACAGTGTCATCATTTCAAATCCCAAATCCTTAACTTAATTGTTTGACCCCTGAATCTAGGGCAGGGTGCTTTTTTAAAAAAACAAATCATTCATTAGGATTTAGAGGGAGATTCTAAATACCACAAAATTGGTATTTCTGTTCATTTGAGTGTCAAGTCAAGATGAATGTCCATAATCCTACAAAGAGGATTATACAGTGACTGATTAACTTGTCTTAGCAAAGGACCAGAGACAAAAAGCCATTACCTATCAGTTTGTACAGTATCATGTGAAATATTCTTTAAAATAAAAACCTTAAATTGCTCTAATCCAAATCTCTAATGGCACATACTAACATAAGAGTCTGGTTTCTAAGTTCATACATTTTGTAGAATTTGTTCCACTGCTTGGAGACAAATTTCTCTTCTCCCACCAGCTCCGCTTTCTTTTTTAATTTTTTTTTAAAAATAACAATTTAACCCTTCAAACTGCATCAGAGATCTCAAATATCTTAAGGCAGGCTCTCCACATAATAAAAATATCACAGCTCTTAACTAGCATGAATAAGATGGATTTATTCAATGAGGGGTGCCTCTACAAGAGCGATTTAAAGCTCTTTCAAGGTGCATTAAAAATTTGACCTGCACAAGAGCAGAGTGCAAATTGGGGGTTGAGGCGCTTTTTCTGTCCAATTATGCGCATTATCAAATGTGTGTTAAATAGCGAGTTTTAATTTACCGCGGCAGTTAAAGCGCCTTATGACCATGTAAACAAGCGATTCTCCGCAGTAACACCTCTAAAGCGCGTTTCATACAACCGGTAAGGCAACCAGTTATGCACTTAACTGCCTCCCGCATATAGTGATTTGCTGTAAAAGCGATTGCGAGAAGATGCGCATAATCGGACAACCAGGTGTCAAACTGAATTCTTGTAGACGGGACCTACGATGGAAGGTGGCCAATTAAAAAGGCTTTAGAAAAAAAGTCACTAATGTAATTGTTGATGATAGCATCTCAGTAGAGGCTTCCTTCTAAGGGGAGCACTACCCATAGGAAGATGTAGACATCCACACAGCAGGAGAAAATTATGAATTTAAAGTAAGGGTTTTGTGGGGAGTCCGGCTTCCACTTTCCCTTCCCACCCAGAAAGACTGAAGATGTTTCCATTATATGAACAAGTCCTGAAGGTATCCACCTACAGCCAAATCCTCTGATAATGGTGGTAATGGCCTAATAAGGGGTGACCTTGCCTTATGTACAAGTGTACCCATTGCACTGTTACAGCTTCTAGTGGTGTTGCATGACAGATCTGGGATCCCTGCCCATATTGACGATGACCAAGCAGTAGGGGATAGGTGGCCATAGCTCAGTGGTAGAGATCATGCTTTGAATGCAGAAGGTCCCATTTTCAATCCCCAGAAATTCCAGGGAGGGCTGAAAAATCTCCTGCCTGAAACCCTGGAGAGCCGCTGCTGCCAGTCCGTATTAACAATACTGGGCTAGATAGATCAATGTACTGACTTGGTATAAGTCAGCTTCCTACAGGCTAAACATTCAGGTCCTGGGAAGCAGGATCTTAACAGGCCAATAGCCTTTAATAAGTCTCTGGAGCCAACATGATCTCAAAAGGGGACTGACGGATTGGTGAGGCCTGGACACTCCCCTCCTAAACAAACTCTACATGCAAAATTGGCAGGTGGAAGCCTGAATCAACTGGTAGGCTGATCAGAGAAAATCCAGGTCAGGGCTCTTGTAACTTTAACAGCTGCAGAGAAAAGGGAATTTCTGCCAGTGTTGTAATTGTTCTCTTGTTTTTTTAAAAAAAAATTTAACTGCTGTGATTTTTATGTTTATATTGTTGTTGTTCCCCGCCTCGATCCGGAGGGAGAGGCGGGTTACAAATTATTATTATTATTATTATTATTATTATTATTATTATTATGCAATTCGTTCCTGGTGAAATTCCCTCTTCATCACAACAGTTAAAGATGCAGGCACTATACTAGAGTGACCATATACAAAAGAAGGCAGGGCCCCTGCAACTTTAACTATTGTGATGAAGAGGGAATTTCACCAGGAACTAATTGCATACAAATGACACTGCTGAAATTCCCTTTTCTCTACAACTGTTAAAGTTACAAGAGCCCTGACCTGGATTTTATCTGGTCACCCTATCAACTGGTCACTCCCTTGGGGATTTCTGCCTCTCTAAGCAACTGATATTTTCATCACACCTGCTATTGTTCTGTGACTAGCAGCCAGGTAGCTCTTCGGTAGAAAACTTACTAGGGAATGCATGCCATTGAATTCAGTGGGACCTTTGAATAAACATGTTTAGGCTTGCAGTGAAATATTTAAAGCTTTGAAAGGAACGAAAAAATGTCATTACAACCACATAGCTGGCATGCATGTGGAATCCCAGCTACTGAACATACAAACTGAGTTTTAATGATTGAAAGTTTCTGCTTCTAATTGTGCAATCACAGTAATTATTAACAAGCAGTTAGGCAAAAATCGCTGGTACATCTCTGGGCTTCGTTTTAGATGTAGGACTCCATTTCTAGGTGCCTTAGAGCACTTCCAGAGGGCTTACACCACAAATGAACCACACACTGGAAAGAAAGCCATGGGTACAAGATGTGTATTTTGAGCTCTCTGTGTTCTCCTAGAAAATAATCTATTTACTTACACCTGTAAGTTATCAAAAATAGCTTAGGGAATTGCCTGTAACATGTCTTCCCCACAAAGAAATGCTATGGCAACTTCCCAAGATATTGTGGGTAACTTACAGTTAGATTTTACCTCAGCAGAAAAATTAAAAGCTCAACACACATATGGTTGGATCCAGGGTCAGTTAGTTGCACACAGAACCCTCAGAAAAACAAATGTGAAAAATGAGTCATGGCTATGTGACATCTCACGGATATCGATTGGAACTACATTCGACTAATTTACAGACCGCTCCTTGTCTGTGTTGGTGCCGGTGGGAGTGGGAGGGTCCATGGTGGACCTAGGAACTGCCACTTCCTAGGTCCTATCAGGCTCATGCTGGTCAGGGCATGAAGTGGCAAAGGTGGGTTTTTTTTCCTTCCTGCTTTTTTTTATTTTTTACTGCTGATCATTCCCCCCCCCCCGCCCGCCCTTTCTCTTTATTTATTTAATTTATTACATTTGTATACCTAGGCTGACCATATGAAAAGGAGGACAGGACCCATGTAACTTTAACAGTTGCAGAGAAAAGGGAATTTCAGCTGGCGTCAATTGTATACAATTAGTACCTGGTGAAATCACCTCTTCATCAAAACAATTAAAGGTGCATGCACTATACTAGAGTGACCAGATACAAAAGAGGGCAGGGCCCCTGCAGCTTTAACTGTTGTAATGAAGAGGGAATTTCACCAGGTACAAATTGCATACAAATGACACCAGCTGAAATTCCCTCTGCTCTACAATTGTTAAAGTTACATGAGCTCTGTCCTCCTTTTCATATGGTCAGCCTATGTATACCGCCCCATAGCCGAAGCTCTCTGGGCGGTTTACATAAGCTTAAAACAATTAAAAACAATATACAAAAATTAAAACAGCTTTCAATGATTCCAATGGTAAAGCATATACCAGGAACCAAGTTTCGATATGTCCAAGAATGAGAGGACATCCCTCGGTCCACCCCATACACCCCTCGGATTGTTCCCTTTTTACCCTTACCACTGTCAGAGTAGCAACAGCGGAGGAACCATAACTCTGGAACATTACACAGCTGGTCAAACAATTTACCTCCACAGCAGTCCTCCATCTCCGCCCTCAGAAAGGGAGATCCTACGACCCCTGGAACCCCAAGTTTCTCTACATTAAGCAAAAATCATGCACCCTTGCAAGTCTTTCTTCTTCCAGAGTCTTTCCAGATTTCTGATTGGCTCTTTTAGATAGCAACCAAGTGATTTGGAATTGAAAACTCCCTTTCTCAGCAATGCTCTATATGTACACTGAAACAGCTCCATCTGGTGGCTGCTGATACGTCACATTAATTTTTAGTTCAGCTTATCTCCAATCTTTTTGAAAGCAAGATAAACGGGGTACTGTGCCGGACACATCCTGGAGGTTGATTACATCATGTAAGGGACCCGCAATTGTGCTCCCGGCTGTGATCTCCTAAAAAAAATGGTGGACGCAATGGGCGTGTTCCCTGCAGGGACATCACACTTCTTGTTTAGAAGCTGGGGATGATCCTGGAAGCAGGTAAGTCCGGGATCGCCACACCCCTCCCTCTACACCCTTAAGTGTAGAAAGGGCCAAAGCTTCCATAATGTGGAACATGGGGATTTCACCGTATACTTTTGAACACCCAAGGATCATTCCCTTGTGTGCCAGATTGCTTGCTCATGCTACAAACTTGATGAATGGCACGGAAAGGGTAAGCTGGTTAGACTTGCCCAACAAGTGACTGGGGAGTCAGCTAGCAGTTGCCCTCTGTCAGGAAAAATCCCACAGATTTTGGAGTGCCCCTAGATCAGACCAGAGGGATGAAGAGAAGGGTGGGAGCAGCAATAGAGAAGGGAGAAGTGTTCTAGACTGCCCATTGATTGGAAGCTTCTTCACAATATTGTTTTAAAGAACACTCACCACATAATCCAAGACACTATGACCATGGTTGCCTCATTGAAGGAATTAAAGAAACGAATGAGTTCTTCACCTTCGGGGCCAAGCTTTTTCAAGGCTACTCCCAAAACCAGAGCAAAGAGAACTAGCCCCAGGATATTCATTCCTTCAGTCTCCGTGCCAACAGGTAACTATAAAACAACACAGGCAGCATTGTAAGAACCTATGTTGTATACAATAAAATCAACTGAACTTAAGGAAAAAACAACACATACATAAGTCATCATATCAAGTACTGAGCTCCAATTGTATGAAGCTTCAAGTTGGTTTTGCCCTCCTTTCTCTTATGATATTAACTATGGCAAGGCTACTAAATGGATAAAAACAACATTCAAAATATTGTAAAACACCAGGATATAACTTGAAAGGGCCTGTCTCTGAACACAAAATATAAACGCTTCAACAGAAAAAGATGGTTTTCTGAAGACTCCAGAATAAAGATGGCCAGTACTTCTGTGATGCTCTACGTTACGTACACTTGGAACATTTCAACTGGTCTCTGTTCTTTGGAAGATGGGAAGGTTCACATTAATTGACTTGTTTGTGGAAAATGGCCATTGATATCATCAAGTTTATCTTGAAATACCTTTCCTCAGACTATTTAAATTATGAATTACCTCTACATCAGTTTTTTGGGGCGAGAGAGGACTACAACATACAATTTATGGGTGCTGAAGGAGAGGATGTATGGGAGTTTGGGAGCATTAGCTCTGTTCTCACATCATTCAACAGAGCTTAAGAGCTGCATCCAACGTTAGTCCAATTTAGGGCCTTTCTACACCACAGGCGTGTAGAGGGAGGGAGGGGGGAGGATCCCGGAAGTATCTGCTTCGGGATCGTCGCTTTAATCCACACAGAAAAGTGCAACAACCCGGATTCCTCCTGGGCCGTCGCACAGTCACGCTGGCAATTTGGGGGGGGGGGGGGTTGGCAATCCGAGAAGAGCGCACCTGCACTCCAACGGAAAGATGAGTATTTTTATTTTTTTTTACAAATTGCCCCCCGAAATTGCCACCCCCACCCCTCCGTCATCCTGGGGCTGGTGGACTTGTTTCCCCCCCTCCCTTGAAGGGCACAGAGTCGCACAGTGCAGCCCCGTGCCTATTTCAGGTGCCTGCTTACTTGCGAGTAAACAGGCACCAGGCGGGACGGGCGCCCACACCTCCCGCAGTCTCAGGACGTTCCTGGAACCATGGGAAGAGTCGGGTTTCCCCCAGGATCCCTTATCCCGGGGGGAACCCATGCCCATCCACCCTGCCCCCGGGAGTCCCTGTGTGTCATTTGGATTCACAGGAACTCCCCCAAGGACTATCCCAGCTCAAACGGCCGGTGTAGAAACGGCCTTAGAGAAGAGCCATTGAAATGAATGAGACTTAAGCTAGACTAACAGTGGATTTAACCCTACGTCTATATAATTTGTACACACATAAGCTCCGTGCAGATGTTGGGATGAATACATGGGGGGGGGGGGCAGTAGGCAGAATCCAAAATACACACACACACACACACACACACACGTTGCTCAATTTACAAATGATGTCTGAACAAGACATACAGAGTCAAAGGACATGATTAGCGACAAGGATAAAAAAACAGACATGCTTATTAAAGGTGGCATAATTTTTTGTTTTCTTAGAGAGGGAGGAATAAAACATGCTATTAAATAGAGATGCTTCAGCCTTTCATAAAGTTATTGGGTGGGGGAGAGAAATAATGACCAAAAATAAGCAAATAGCCAAGATACAATATTTCTGCATGAAACATTAACAGTCTTCACATGAAAGGTTTTAATTAACCTTTGAGCATCTCTTGTAGTGTTTCTGCCACATGCAAATGTTATTCATGTATGAAAGTACAATAAAAAAATAGAGGTATGTGGTAGAACTTTACGTTAAAGAGCAATTTAAGCTAAAACTGATCAAAGTGACCTTAGCGTCAATCATATGGAAAATGCCCCAAGAATGCACTTCCTACTACAGTGATAATTAAACTATACCAAATGGATTTTGCTCCCCATTACCAACTATTACAGGCTACTGGTAGCTGCTCCTATAGGAATCTCGTGCACACTTGGTCAGAAATAAGCCCCACTGAACCCACTGTGGCTTACTTCTGTAGAAGCATTGTCTGGGTTAAACTGTATAAAAGTTTTCTTTAAAGCCATGGAAATAATGAAGCCTCGTGGTACTAAAAGAGCAGAAATACTGAACAAAGTAATTCCTCACTGACATTTTCTATGAAACATACAACAGCACATTTTTCTCGTTCAAGATATAATTAAACAAACTGGTGCAAGTAAAAAGATCAAAAGAAGCCTGAGCCTCTCATATAATGGGCTTGTGAATAAATGACAAGGCCATCCCGAAGAGCTTTATTTGTCTTCAAGCTTTCGTTTCTTTGGTATGTTAGCAAAATAGCAGGAGTCTACGAATTTGGTTGGCCTTGGTACTAAACCATTACTTGTGGTCACCTCCAGTGGCCCCATCCAAAAGTCCATGTAAAGACTTGTGGAGGGGAAGAGTGTGCCTTTCACTTTGTCCCAGCAAGAGAGATCCATCTGACGCCTCACCCCAAAGCCCAACAGAAAGTGAAAAGGCTGGTGACTGCCCCCACCCAGAATTCCCTGGGATTCAAGGAGAAAGGCAGCTGCATTCTCTCATCTTGTGCCATGCTTTGAAGGCAGTCTTTGGAGAGGCTCTTGCTGCCTCTGAGACTTTCTAGCCCAGCATGATGTGAAAGGCAGACCTCAGAAGACTTGGAGGAGTGGCCCGTCTCTCCTACCTTGCAAGACGCGAGAAATCCTTCCACCTGCCAAGTTTTCTGCAATCCTTGGAGAATTTGGGGGAACAGCCCCTCACCTCATCCATGTCTACAAAAGGAGAAATTTGTGGTTGCCAACAGCAGCGTGGCAGCCGCATTTATGAGACTCTGCAAGGTAGGCTGAGGCCGCTTCCAGACCTAGGGCCCGTAGTGCTAATAATCTGATGGCATTGTGCAGCTAGTCTGCCTTTTTTCTTATTATTAATGGATTTTCTAAGGTAAGGAAAGGACAGAAGAAACAGCGGGAAAACATGGGAGAGTTATGAATGGAAACTGCTGCCATATGGACTCCCCCATGGGATGCTGTAACAAGAGGCAGGGCATGATAAAAGCCTCATCTGGGAGCACCCTGACATTTTGTATTGTTTGATAAAATCACAAGCATTTTAAATAGGCCGTTCCCGCCTGTCCTGAACCACCAAATGGCAGTACATTCTTTTGAACATCTTTCTTTAATAAGGCTGTGCACAGACACACACACACCCCCGACCCACTTCGCGACTTCAGAGTTCGGGCCGATCCGCTTTGGACTGATGTGGATCTGATCTGACCCTCTTCCAGCTCTGGATCCAAGGAAAGATTCGGAAATCGGAATTATTCAGATTTCCCAATGACTTGCATTGAAAAACCAAAACGGCAATACCTTTTTTTTAGTTTTTATGATAAATACATGAAATGTGGAGACCTGACAGCCCCTATGGACGTGATTGAACCACAGGTAAAATGGGCTTTTATCAAGAACATCTGTGAAAGCGAAGAGACATAATTTTTTTAAGCTTCAGTTCTGGGGACATAGGCAGCCTTTATGGAGGTGAGTGGACCTGCCACATTTCAGACACTTAGGTCCAGTGGCTTTTGTATTAGCCATGCATAAAGTTTCCTTTTCTCAAAAACTAAAAAAAATATTAAATGTCAAGCCACACAAGGGATTAGAGATCCTAATCAGAAAGTGTTTAAGGTGACAATTAGGAGGTCACTATTCCTAATCTCTGGTGTGGTTTTTTTTTGAAGTGCAAAGTAACCCCTCTCCCTTAGTACTTTCTCTGTATCTGTCCTTAATCTGCTAATATTATTCAGCTTCACTGGATGTCCCGAAGCACTCATCAAGGAAAGAAAAAAGTTAAACCTCTCTTTGGCTGAAATACATACTACCTGGCCTTTTTTCTAAATTAAATAGCCCAGACATTGAGGCCTTTCCTTATAGAGTTGTTCCAATCTCCTGATCATTTTGGGAGCCCCTTTCCCCATTTGTAAAAGGGTAAAAAGAGGCGAACATTTTAAGAAGAATGCATACAGCCTAGCCTGATCATATTCTTTTATGGTTATTTGATGTACACAAGGGAAACAAGTATATTTTGTGTAGTGCTTTGGCCTACAGAATATACGGGACTATGTATGTACTGCTTTAACCACACACTGTTTGCTCATGGACAATAATGTGTATGCTGCACTCACACAGCACACACTAGGAATTCCAGATCTCAAGTTCAGCCCTACATTGGCACCTAGAGATGTCACTAGCCAAGGCTCAGTTCCCCCTCCCTTCTCCTCCTCACCCCCTCCCTACACTTCAGCAAATTGTTACATTTCCCAGACAGGCTGTCTAGGCTTCAGAATCGTCCAAAGAGCTCCAAAGTGATCCAAAGCACTTCAGATCAATCCAATCCACTTCAGATTCTGACCAAAGTGGTCTGAATCGTCCCACTTCGATTTGGAATTTGGATCCAGAACTGAAGAGATGCACAGCTCTACTGTTTAGTTATCTCATTCCAAGACAGGGAGAGATTAAACACCCTAACTAAAAGACAATGATTAAAGTCTGAGAATACAGTGGTGACCATCAAACAGAAACATGAAATGTTCTATAGTAATGTTTGCCAACGTGTCGAGATTTGCCATCTAAAATATATTCTTTTCTGTGCTTGGCAGAGATGCTGAAGCAGAGCTGGCTTAAAGAGAACTTGTTAACCTTTTACAGATACTCACATTCTCCAAAATTTCAAACTAGTTGAAAGAACAAAACAAAACATTTAAGTACTAGAAAGGAAAACTGTTCAAAAGCAGCAACAGTCAGCCAGATTTCAAGGACCGCCTAAGAAATAGCCTGCTGTGTTTCTAGGGTACACAGAGAGCCATTATACCCAAGCACTGGGAGGTGTAAAAATGAGAGAAGGAATCTACATTGTGAAGTGTACAAAGGCACATTAACATCTTATGAGAGGAAACAAAAAGCGGGAAGTGGTTTCAAAGTGTGTGTATGTGTGTGTGTGTGTGTGTGTGTGTGTGTTCCCCAAAGATAAACTCAACTCCATACATATTGCTTTTGCCCTTTGCAGCTCAGAGTTTTCACAAAGGGCACAAAGCTGAAATGTTGAACAGTCCACTTGGTATTCACTCCATTCCTGCTTTTAAGTGGTATTTCCATTCTTCGTCCCTCCAAATAAGGTTGAAAATTCTGAATCAAATGCCCAAGAGGCAAATAATATGTTACATCACAGTTGTGTATAACGAAGCTCCGATGCATGTGTATTGCAGGGCTTGACACCCATGTTTGCAAGGTAAACAGGGGTCAGGAATGCTAGCAAGTATAAGAGTTGCCGGGGCACATTCACATCTCACAGCTTCTCCAATATAAATAACTATTTCCAAGGTGCTTTGCAACCATAAAGGATCTGCTGGGGCTTCTTTACGTTTGGCTGTAGCGTAACATATTGTTTACCCTTGAGAAAACAGTTTGAATTCTACTTCTTTAGCTCTTTCTCCAGCCTAAATTGTGTGTCACTTTGGCTGCCTCTACAAGAGGCATTTAAAGCTCTTTCAAGGCGCATTAAAAAAATTACCTCTACAAGAATGGAGCGCAAATCGGGCGTAGAGGCGCGTTTTCTCTCCGATTATGCACATTATCGAATGCACGTTAAATAGCGAGTTTTATTTTGCTCCGGCTGTTAAAGCGCATTTTGACTATGTGAACAAGCGATTCTCCGCATTAACTACTTGTAAAGCGCATTTGAAACAACCGGTAAGGTCACCTGTTGAGTGCTCAATTACCTCCTGCATACAAGCATTTACGATAAAGCGCTTCAGCAATTATGCGCATAATCGGCTAACCAGGCGTCAAATGGAATCCATCTAGAGGGGGTCTAAGTCTGGGATCTAAAGAGCGTTTTCAAGCACACCCAAGAGCTTGGGCATATGCAATAGGGTTCTTGACATTCCCCCCTTTGAATAGCAACCCCTCATACCATATCCTTCCCTCTAATGCTGAACTAAAGTAGCACCATGCTCATTGCTTTGGAGTCAAAATGGAGCCAGTAGCAAACAAAAGGTAGTTTCCACCAGAGGAACCCTGAGGTTTGCGCAATTCCAAAATTTAAAGCCAGATCCACTCTCCAAATGGTGAAATACCACCACCACCACCACCCGGCCAAAAGAATTAGAAGCCAACAGTGTATGCTTGATTGACCTTGCTCCATTACTGTTTCTTCTGTTCTTAATAAAGGTAGTGCAAAAGGCTTTCATAAGGGAGTTGCTTCTTCGTGTGTGTGGTGTGTGTGTGTGTGTTGTGTGTGTAGGACAAGGAAAAGTTGGTGAAAAGTGGTGAGCATGCAGAAGAGATGGAAGCTGAGGTGGAGGGAAAGAAAGTGGCAGAACACACAGATCAGGAAAAAAGAAGAGAGGAATGAAATGGGAGATGCAGAAGGGAGTGAGAAAGAAGGGGTGCAGAAGCACAGAGATAGATGGGGAGAAGGAAGGAAGAGAGGCAGAAAACTGAAGTGAGGGATTGACCAGATTTGCACATAATGGAAGTTTTCTGTGGGTTAATTAACCTACAATTTGTTGCAGTGTGTAGGGCTGCCATTTTGAAAATGGAACCTCCAAGCTGATCAGGGGTTGCTCTGTGACGTCCAAAGCTGACTATTATGGGTTCACCGTGGGTTAAACAATCCACAGTCAACCTACAATTAAGTTGTAAGTTTAAGTGTGGGTTATTTAAGCACACAATGAACCCATTGCGTCGGTTTCGGACATCACAGAGCAACTTTTGATTGGAGGTTGCACATTGTGGGTGAATTAATCCGCAATTTTCTGCCATTCTGTGTGAATGGGGCTGTTGTGTGAGACACACAGTGCAATCTCCTGCTGCAGTTCTCACTTGTTACAAATTACTTTGTCAGGTTTCCTCAGTCTCAAAAGTAGTATGCCGTATGGCATGAAGGAGCGTTGTTCAAACCAAAGGTGGCCTAGAGCTGAGGTGGGCGGAAGGTAGATCTCTGGTGATTTGCAGTGTATCAGCAACAATTTCTGACTCCCAATTATTGAACAGAGCCGCAACAAAATGACTCCCCTGCCCCCTCCCTGCCATAAATTATATGAAATGAAGAAAGTTTAGGGAAACTAGGAATGGTTGTTCATGTGGAAGGACTGTGAACTGCATCCAATTCTGGTACACAAAACAAACTCCTGAGCTCAGAATTGTTTAATTCTATAGCTTTTGCACCAGGCTCCGGTTGGCGGATCTCAGGGTTCTAGTAAAAGAAAACAAAGAAAATCCCACCGCACAAGACTCAACTTTGCCCACTCCTGTCCTAAGGCAGATGGCACTAGCTGGGCTGTTATTTGGGTCCCATCTTCTGACCCCTACCATACAGACTTTAATTTACTCCATACTGATTAATCTCCCTCGGTTGATATCTTTCCTAGAAAAAAGAGAAGCATTCAGGGGCATTTTAAAAAGGTCTTCTTGATTTTCAAAAGTATCCCAGTAATGGGGGAGCAGGTTTAATCCTTTTACAAATTTACACTCCATTACAAATCCCCAGCTCATACATCTTTCTGAGGTTGAAGGCTGTGTGTTAATACTAAGAATGTGTCTCTCTTAAGAAACAAATAAACAAACAAACAAGCAAATGTTAATTACTAGGAGTGCACCCAAATTCTTTTGTTTGTATCCAAGGCCTAGGGTGCCTCCACACGAGACGTTTAAAGCTCTTTGAAGGCTCATTAAAAATTTTACCTCCACACCAGCGGGGCGGAAAACGGGCGTACAGGCGCGTTATCTCCCCGATAATGCGCATTTTCGAATGCGCGTTAAATCGCGACTTTTATTTTGCTCCAGCCGTTAAAGCGCATTTTCGCAGTGTGAACAAGCGATTATGCGCATTAACTTCTTGTAAAGCGCTTTTTGGACATATATTAATGCGCTTCGCCGCCTCTCGCCGCCTCCCGTGCAGAGGGATTAGGAGTAAATGCGCGTCAGCGATAATGCGCATAATCGCCGAACCGGGCGCAAAAGCGCATCCTTCTGGAGGGGGCCCTACACACAAATTCACCACATTATTTCTCTTTGGAGGCATAGGCACAGACAAACTATTCTGATCTTTGCTATTGGGCTTGACGCTATTAGAACCGGAGTCCCATTAATTCAAGCTGAAATAGAGAAGGGCTTCATGTGCTTTGACTGTGTTTCTGAAAGCCATTACAGTGTGGAAGTCAAAGGAAACAGGATACATTGGCTTGGATCCTAAGTTACGTGAAAGGAAGTAAGAAAATGTTTCTCTCTTCTCCTCCCCCTTGGAGCCATCTGGGCTCCTGCCCCCACCAAAACCTCTCTAGAGGTTTGGGGATTCCTTTTGAACAAAGTACAATGGAGTGGGAGGCTGAAATGGAAGGGTAAAGATGTAAAAACTTGCAGGTGAAGAAGAAAAATGGGGGGGGGGACAGTTTTTTTTTTTTTAAAAATTAAATCCTCTGAAAAAATAGAAAAAACTGGTGTCCCCACCCACCCCTGCCAAATGTATCTGGGTTTTCCCAATTTTCCCAATTTTTTTCCTGAGCCTTCACCTCTCTAGAGAAGGGGGATCTTCCCAACCTGGAAGGTGCCTCCGCCTGATTTAAGATAATTCCCCCATGCCCCCCCATCCCACATTGTACAGAAGAGCCTCCAGGTGCTCCCAAGAGACTTGGGGCACAGGTGGGGCTTAAGCAGCTGCAGCAGAGAGGATGGAAGGAGGAACTTTCCTTTCATGAATGTACCTTATGATCCAAGCCAATGTTCCCTCCACGGCCATAGCAACTTGTCTTAACTATTCTAATCTTCATGAGTCAAATAGTTTTGAGCGGTCTTCAATGTGATACATCAACTCACAGATTAGAGCAGAAATGGGACAGAACAGATTGATGGGTGAACACATGCAGAAGTGTCCTTCCGTACCTAGTCGCAGCAGCTGATATGAACTCAACCATCTTAGTTCATACACTTCTGCTACTGAGCAATAGCAAGCGGTGAAGGTTGGACGGCCCAACGACACAAGGTTGCAAGAAAGACCTCAGCCCACTAAGGACAGGCTGCCCAGGTGCTTTCCACCTGTGTCTTTTTTATCATCAATACTTGTCATCATTCCCCAAGAGTGCTTTAATAAAAACCATGCATATTTTGAAGATGTAAGAAAGATTTCATCCTAAGGCATACATTTGTATGAAAAGAAATACAATTAGAACAAAGCCATTGCTTACCTTTTCAATGGTAGCATTCCGAAGGCTAGCATTAATTACTGCTTTGTAATCAGCGATGTACTGTTAATGAAAAATAGTATTTTGATTAAGTATTTTATATACCATTAGATCGATAAATTCTTTATTACACAACTTGTGTAAACTCAGCTGGGATTTCTCATATGTAGTCTGGCAAAATGTCACGCCCATGATGCTGTTATACAAATAACATAAAAGATCAGATATGTTGCTGTACTACATTTATCAGAATAAACCATGCTTTCTACAAATTAAAGCATGGAGGTTGTCCCAGTGCAGTTCTCCTGCATTTATTTTATCAATGGTACTTCTGAACATTCGCTGAGGCTGCAATCCTATGCACACGTACCTGGGCATAAGTCCCATTGAACAGAGTGGGATTACTTCCGAGTAAGCATGTATAGGATTAGGCTGCAAGGGTGATTTAATGATAATCATATATATATATATATATATATATACATATATATTATAATAATATTCAAAGTTAGGAGTTAGTTAGTGATCCTTTTTTACTGCCTCCCCGTTGACAGAGTCTCATGAAACATACTTCATTGGAAAGCTCCTGACATGCAGATTACACAAATAACAGTTTTTACTGTAATTCAAAGTCGGAAGTTTATTTATGTCCATAAAGCTTTTTAAAAAAAGAATTTGGCTATCTTCTATTACAATATACAATGTTTTATTTTCAATATCAAAAAATGTCAAGTATACTTAAACATAGATGCAAATTTGAGCAAAATTAAATATGAACACAAAAAGTCTCTGTATTATTTATTTATTTTATTACATTTGTATACCGCCCTATAGCCGAAGCTCTCTGGGCGGTTCACATAAGATTAAAACAATTAAAAACAATATACAAAAATTTAAACAGCAAAAACATACAATATACACACACATTTAAAACCACTATAATAACTTTAAAAAGCTATAAGCCTAAAAACATAACAAGCCCAGGCTCATCAGATATTGCTAAATGCCTGAGAGAAGAGGAAAGTCTTGACCTGGCACCAAAAAGATAACAATGTTGGTGCCAGGTGGGCCTTGTCGGGGAGATAGTTCCACAATTGGGGGGCTACCACAGAGAAGGCCTTCTCCCTTGTTGCCGACCTCCGTGCTTCCCTTGGAATAGGCACTCGGAGGAGGACCTTAGATGTTGATCGTAGTGTACTGGTAGGTTCATGTCGGGAGAGGCATTCCATCAGGTATTGTGGTCCCAAGCCATGTAAGGCTTTATACGTTCAAACCAGCACCTTGAATTGGGCTCGGAAACATACAGGCAGCCAATGCAAGCGGGCCAGAGTAGATCCTATATGCTCGAACCTTCTGGTCCCAGTTATCAATCTGGCCGTTGCATTTTGCACAAGCTGCAGCCTCCGAACCGTCTTCAAAGGCAGCCCCACGTAAAGTGCATTGCAGTAATCTAACTTGGAGGTTACCACAGCATGGACAACTGAAGCCAGGTTATCCCTGTCCAGATAGGGACGTAGCTGAGCCACCAACCGAAGTTGGTAGAAGGCACTCCATGCCACCGAGGCCACCTGAGCCTCAAGTGACAAGGTTGAGCTACGAACATGCTCCTTCAAGGGGAGTGCAACCCCATCCAGAACTGGTTGAAGACCCTCCATCTGGACAGCAGAACCACCCACTAACAGCGTCTCAGTCTTGTCTGGATTGAGTTTCAGTTTTTTAGCGTTGTCGCAGCCAGACACCAGTTCAGCACATCCACAGCCTCACCTGATGAAGATGAAAAGGAGAAGTAGAGCTGTGTGTCATCAGCGTACTGATGACAACGCACTCCAAAACTCCAGATGATTGCACTCAACGGTTTCATGTAGATGTTAAACAGCATGGGGGACAAGACTTTATCAACACTTTATAAACCTTTATAAACACTGATGCAGGCCAAAGTACAATGCTACTTGTAAACAAATCATGAAGTGATTAAGAGACACCTACAGTTAAAAGTAACCCAGTCAAAATTTAGTTAAACATTTCATTACATTTGATTTTTCTCTCTGAGTTGTGTTTGTGGATAATGAACGGGTTACACATATTGTAAAGACATAAAGAAAGTTTAACTCTAAAGCTTGTAATCAAAGGATAAGATTAACATAAAACCATTGCTTACCTTCTCAATGGTACCATTTTCATTGGTTATATTTCTTACTATTGCTTTATAGTCAGTGGCATACTGTAAACAAAAAAGATTTATTTTGATTAATATCTGATACACCATTACACAGGTATACAGGTTTGTTTGCTTTAAAACTACTACTACACACATTGTTGAGGCTATACAGATATCAGATTTTGTTTCCACGACACATTTGTCAGAATAAGCGATGCTTTCTACAAGTTAAGGCCCCTTATTCTACAAAACACCCATAATGTTTTACTAATACTAATGCCATCTTATTGGAAACAGTGAGGTTGCTTGTGCATGAATGGGGATCTTGATAGAGAGCAGGAAGGGGGGGAAGTACCCAGTCATTCATTTGAGCCCACAATGCACAGTCTCTTGCTCAGCTGTGCAACAAGTTGGGAACAACAGAAAGGACAGTAAAAAGTTAACCTGTCCAAATTGTGCAATGCCGGCACCCTCTTACAAAGCACTCCTTGGCACTTCAGGATTGGAGCTCACACAGTCAGTCATAGAGGGCCAGGATTGGCAAGCTGTTCTGTTACCCAAAATGGGAACGTAGCAGCTGCACCTCTGGGGCTCACCTGCCAGCTAGACTGTAGACTAAATGCAAGATTGCAGCATCATTGTGCAATCCTAAGCATACTTTGCCAGAAGTAAATCAGTGGAACCTGTTTCCATGTACATACACTTATGGCTGTTTTAGCCCTATTTGAGTAAGTTAACTAGTGCAAAGAATTGCACCTCATAAGGCTGCACATCGCCTTCTTACTCTTTTGTTAATGCGCCTGCACTAAACCAAGTACTTACTATGCATCCACTTTTTTGGATTTTCTAAAATTCCTCCGATAAGAAACTGGAGTTTCTTCAAACTCTGGGTACACAAGAAGAGTTTGAAGAAACTCCAGATTCTTATCAGAGGAAATGCAAGCAGGCACTTTTTACAGAGCAAGGATTTCAAACTCTGCACAAAACATAGCTAATCAGACTATAGCTGAATAACCCCCCCTCCCTTTTTTTTTTTTGCCAGTCAAGGGAGCATGGGAGAACCATTGACTGAATACAGGCCATCGATTGGATGCTTAGGATAGCTAATGGCAGACACTGCAAGTAGTATAACTATATCTGGAACATTAATTTGGCGTGGGGGGGGAAGGGTAAATAGATGTCACCTACAACAATGGTAATAAAAACAAATTAATCAGATTGTGAAACCAAGGATTTGCCATTGACGTGAGATTCAGGACAAATAATGCAAAGCATATGAAATAGCAACTTCTTCAACCCAAAGTTCAAGTCTACACCACATTTCTGGTGGTTTAATGCTTCCCACTACTTTCTTGCAGCCACAGCAAAGGCTACCAGGACGCAGTGGGCAAAATTTGAAGGGACTTTGGTGCAGGAAGGTTTTGGAGAGATGTTATGTATTTCTTCCTGTGGGGGGATATTCCGGTTTATGAAAACGGAGAAAGATAATTTTTGAGACATACAGATCCTTCCAGAGGCACTGAATACTTCACACCAACATCAGACTGTCAGACTATTGCACTATGGATGGAGTGTAGTTCATTGTCAAGAGACTACGCAACAGATAGCAAGCAAGAAGAATCCAATACTGAAATTCTTCCATCAGTCTGTCTTCAGTATGTTGAAATTCCTAGTTATCCAAATTTACTGACAGGGTTCACAGGATCATGTAGGGAAAATAAGCTGCAGTATCTTATTTTCCCTCCATGGTGGTGCGAACCCACGCACTGTGTTCCTCATAACAGTGGATACTTGTATAAATAATACTCTTGTAAATCTACATACTTTCGTAAGCCTCTCACCCCAAGCCTTGCATAAGTGAAACCCTACTATACATCAGAACTACACTATGGCCTTTTTACCGTGTTCTTTGGTATAAATACAGTAGTAAGGGAGCTATTGGTTTCCTTTGTTACTCGTGGTATGTGCCAATGTTTTAGCAAAAGTGTATCCTCAACAGAATCCCCTCATAGAAAGTGAGAAATCTTTTTGACAAATCTTCCAGAAATTTCAGTCCAAACAAAGAGAGGGAAAAAGAGTGTGGACATTACCGATCGAAAGGCTGCAACAATGAGATTTGATGGAAATAAGTTTCTGCAGGGAAAAAAAGTAAACAAACACACACAAAAACAAAGATTAGGATTTGACAACAGCTTATAAACTTAATTATTGATTTTCGCATTATTGCTATAGCGGGATTAAAGCATTAACAAGGCATTAACAAGGCACAATGCCATATAATCGGTTTTTGCATCAATGTTATTAGGCCTGAGTCGACATGCTTGCCATTACAGAACATGCCATTGCAGAACATATTAATGAATTACAGTTGCAAGAATAACTATTCTCTCCAACTGTTCTGTGACATTTCCCACATTTAAATCCATTTAAAGAGAGAGAGAGCAGAGAATAACATCAGCTAAACATGATATGACCCTCTCAGAGCAGGTCTATAAACCTCATTTCCTTCTCAGAATACGAACCTTAATTGATCCACAGACAGTTGTATCTTATAATAAAAGACAGGCAATCCTGAGTATAAATAAGATGCTGCAGAAATCTACGGATCCTGAATACCAAGGTAGATGACCAATGATTGAAAAAATGTGAGTAAACCGCAAGAGAACAATTTCATTTGGAAATAGTTCTAATTTCAGAGTTACGCTAAAGAAATTTGTTTTCCCTACTTCATTTTATACTGCAAAAATACAAATACACACTCATGAATGGATGGGGCGGAAATTCCTGTTACGTACGACAACTCCCCACATCTTGCTTGTTGCAGGAAAGAACAGAGTTACACGAATGATTCTCACAGTAAACATGGACATCACACACCTGTGTGTCTGCATGCATATGGAAATCCATGCTCAATCAGGTTTTCCAAAACCGTGTAAGGAATCCACATGCTATGCATTTGTTACACTCTTTCTACTTCTCCAAGCAGTGAGAAATTCCAAGGGTGGAGCCTGCACCCATGTTTGATTCCCTTTGGAAGGTGGTCACTGCCAGCTTATGGCATTTTATAATTTTTTGAGTCTGTTTACAAATATAGAGATTGAGCATAGATTAAACACTCCAACAGATAGACACAACCACTGTCTGACATCAGATTTTTCTCAGAGATTCAAAAGGATCCTAAAATGCTATTAACAAAGCCTTAACACTCAGCTTGCTAGGTCTTTCTCCTTCATTTCTGCAGTCTGCCTCCTTCATTTCCTTTCACAGAAAACACACATACATTACATAGCCTGCCCCTGCAAGGGAGTGATTTTCTCTAACCATCTCCTAGCCCAGGGATGGGGAATCTTTTTCCTGTTGAGGCCTTGAGAGATTATCTCCCTTGGAGATAATCTCTCAGGGGCTGCATACTGGGAGTGAGCAGGGCCAGAGCCAAAGTGAATGGACCACCACTTCTCTGTCTCTCTCTCTCTCTCTCTCTGTCAATCTCTCTGGCTGCCTCTACAAGAGGCATTTAAAGCTCTTTCAAGGTGCATTAAAAAATTTACCTCTACAAGAACGGAGTGCAAATCGGGCGTAGAGGTGCGTTTTCTCTCCGATTATGCGCATTATCGAATGCGCGTTAAATAGCAAGTTTTATTTTGCTCCGGCCGTTAAAGCGCATTTTGACTATGTGAACATGCAATTCTCCGCATTAACTACTTGTAAAGCGCATTTGAAACAACCGGTGCTCAATTGCCTCCTGCATACAAGCATTTCTGATAAAGCGCTTCAGCGAATATGCGCATAATCATCTAACCAGCCGTCAAACGGAATCCATCTAGAGGGGGTCTCTGTCTCTCTGTCTCTCTCTCACACACACACTCCCATTCCACCCTGCCCAGTGGGCTGCTGAGGCAGGAAGCGATTGCTCTTGCCAGAAGTGGGTCCCCGTTAGCTCTCTCTTGCCCAAACCCCAATTTTACAACACGTTGGACAGCAATGTTTGGATACCTCCACTAAAATATTTTTAACATCTGCTACCCAGTTAATTATAGTCACTGTTTAAAATTTAACAAAAGGTTTAGTTATTTTCATACAAATACAAAAAAGGCAAGAGAGAAGCACCACTTAGAGAGCATTCCCCTCTTCTCTCTCTGAAGAGAATGGCTGAATTCGGACAACACTATAGTCAATGGTGGGGTAACAATCAACTTTACAGTTGTTCATCTAGGGGGTACTCCCCACCCAACATGGTAATAAATAATCAACTGTGGTGTGGATTAGGATCAGCGCTGAGTTGACTATGGCAGCATTCGGACGACACGATAGTCAATACAACTGACGATTGTCCCCCCCCCCCCCGGTTGATAATTGTGTTGTCCGAATTCAGCCATGGTCTCTTCTAAGATGACACTTATTGTGCCATCTTAGAAGAGGCATACTTTAAACCCAAGAAAATATACCTTTCCCCTTCCAGAACTCTCATTTTATTTATGTGCAAATGTATACAGTTTTAAATGAATTTAAACTCACATGACTAATCAATGAAACATTTCTTTAATTAAGTGCAATTCTTGATTAACTTTTTTTTTAACCTGACCTCTCCATTTTATTAACTCCTATACACTCCCATGATAAGCAATGCTGATCTTTTGGATAATTTTCTATACTGTATGTTAATTGAAGCATAACATTGTCTAATGTGGAGGTGACATGAGATAGGGCCTTCTCTGTAGTGGTGCCCTGACTTTAGAATGCCTTCCCCCAAGAGCTACTCCTGGTATTAACTTTATTGAAATGTTGGCATCACACTAAGAACCATCTGTTTTCCTAGGCATTGGTAAGTGGTTAGTTGCAATCAATCTCACTGTTCACTGTTTTATCAGTTTTATTATATGTTTGTATTTTAGGGCTGTTTTAATGTTGTTGTTTTAACATTGTGGTTACAGGCCCAGGGATTTTTATGAAGGGTGGGGTATAACCAGAATGAAATAAATAAAATAAATAAATAGGGCAAGCTATATGTACCGTATACATGCACATTAGGGATTTAAATTCATGTGTGAATGTGAACAAAGAAGTGGCCATATACCGTGTGGTTCAACCACCTAGCCATCAAAGGATGTGCAGAATCCCTGAAGGGCTATCAAATAGAAGAGGGCAATGGGTTGTTTTCTGCTGTCCCTGAGGGCAGTACTAGATGTAACAGGCTTGAGTTATAGGAAAGTAGCTTTCAGTTGAATATTTCAGTGGAACTTCTTGATGGTAAGAAATGTTCAACGATGGAACAAATTATCCAGAGAGGTGTCGGGATCTCCATCACTGGAGGTCTTCAGATTTCCTGCAGGAGGTTCGACTACAGACTACAAAAAACTCTCCAACTACTTTATTCCATGATCTCTGTACTAGCTCTTCCCAAATGCCTAGAAGGGGATGGGATGCAACAAATCAGCCACCAGAAAATCACATAATATACCAGAAGCTGAGTCATAGAGCAGCCAAGTTATATTGAGCAGGGAGTCAGTTAGCATTAAGAAATTCCCTTTGAACTAGTCTATAATGGCAAGATGTATCAATGTACAAAGACTTCCTCATAGAAGATCATGGTGTAGCCTGCTACAAAGGACTGGAACAGGGGAGAGGAGAAATGAAATCCAACAGAGAGAGCTCAGAATGGTCACCCATCCTATTCCAAATATGCCTTCGTGTTAAACCCCCTGTTCGTTTGCCTTGAGTTGTGAGATGAAGGATGCAGTATACAAAATCTTCGATTGGAAGGGATTAAAAGATTACTTATCAGTCAACCTTTTGCTACAGAATTAAGGTAAATCTCACAAACATACAACCCTGCTGTACCCACCTCCAAGAGCACTCTGCACAATTGAGAGCAGGTGCAACGCAGAAAATACACCAACAGAACAAACAGCTCCAGTTTGTCACCGAGGACATTAAAAAAAAGAAAGAAAGAAAATCTGAGATTCGAGTCTATACACAATGGTGGGAATAAAAACTTGTAGGTCCTATTGCGGTCAAGAGAAAGTGAACCAGAAAGATTGGTACGGCAAAAGGAGGAGCCATTATCTGAACCACAGATAAGCTTTCTAGTCTCCAGTTCTCTCTTCAATACACACGGTATGAACTTTCCCACAGCCGTTGGGATATGCTAAAGTACACAACGGTCTAGAGAATTGCTCCTATCAGTATCTTTGAGCTTTTCTGTTGTTTCTTTACTTCTGCTGCACGAGAAACGAAGGGAACGAATTCAAACCTTTAAAGGTATCAATTTCTTTTTAAATGTCATATATATATATATATATATATGAATGCATCTTGCAGATTTATTCCAGACAAGTACAATTAGATCAATCTTGCTGCCTTTTGGAAGCATAAAGCATAGGGACTGCCTGCATATTTTCCCCCCATGCAATCCAACTAGACATGTAATAATAAGCTAATTCAGCAAAGTGCTATTCGTGGTTGACCTTATTTCTTTTTATTTCAGATACTTATTAGCATTTTTTCTGTATGTATCCAAACCAACATACATAAAGCCACATAATATATATATAGAGAGAGAGAGAGAGAGAGAGAGCAATATCCACTGGAACAAAAGTGCTAATGTAAATTACGTTGTGCTAGCAGAAGGACCTCTCACGCAACACCAGTAGCATCAAGTGGTGCATCAGGTTTTCTGGGGAAACCTGTCGCACCAGCTAACATTATTCCCATTGCACTGCAGTGAAATTTACCTTATGTTAGTGCAATGTAGTTTATGTCAGTGCTCATGTCGAACCCTGCCCAACACCTAATCTTAAAGCCATATCTGCTCTGCAGTATTGTTACATTACACTTTGGCTGAAAGAGAGACAGGAATTGCAATGTACCACATGGCTCCTATGTGAATCAAGAACAGTACAGCTTAAGGATGGGCAACTGGAGACTCAATCCACTCCCACACCGACATCATACCAGATCTCTAGGATCTACTACTTCAGGTTCTCCCTCCCCCTCCCTTTGGCTTCTGCACAAGCAAAGAGACAGGCTTCTGTGCAAGCACATCTCCTTCTTTGCAAGCAAACCTCCTTCAGTCTTGCGCGAACTCTGAACAGAAAAGCTCCACTTATGCTTCACAGCTATTTGCCAACACTTTGTTGTATCAAGGTGCATAATAACAGGGATGGATTCTGTCAACGCTGTTGCTTTTCACACTAGAAGGAGAGGATTAAAGTGTTTTTGCCCATGACTCAGGTTTTGGGACTAAATCAATGAGCTGAGCTAAGGTTGATGGCTCTTCAATCCTTGTCCAATTAAAAACATGGCTCTCATTAAAAGTCACTTGCTAACTAGGGAGTACAGCACATGACCACGTCACATCAAGACATTCTTAGCTTTATTACTGCTAAACCAATACCATGTCTGACTGCAATGCATACAAATGCAGGTTTGACATACAATGCAAGCCACACTCCACATGTTTCAATTGCCAGGTATCTAAAGCTGCACAAAACTACAAGTGTGGACACCTTGTTCAGCTCGAGTAAATCTGACACTGGACTGCAACACAACATGCTTAGAATTGATGAACTGTCCACACAGAGTTCCCATACCATTCTCCAATACAAAGAGTGTTGCTAAAAGTTGCTACGGAGAGCAATGCAATGCTACACCACAGGAATTCTGTGGGTCTCTAGCATTTAGCAAGTTGTATTTTAGCTCACATCAGCCACTGACCTTAATAGGTTATGTGGAAAAACATAATAGTAAGCCACATATCACTTGTTGACTGTTCTGGACCAAGCAACTACAGTTCTGGCAAATATAAATGTGAGTCACACAATTTCAAAGTCTTCCTCAAATCCTGAATGTGAATATATATAATATTTTTACTTGAAGATCTAACTTTTTCCAAAATCGATAGTATTTGTTAATTAAGGATTTCTTAGTGGGGGACTTGAAACCCATGAACCTCCCTTCCCCTACAAAAGCTTAGCACTAATGTTTTCAAAGAAAGCATCCCCTTCTACTTTGAGAGTGGACAATATTTGAGGGGAGGGGTTAATAAAATGGTAAATGGTAAAATGTTGTCATGGTCACTGGATGGTGCAACATCGTTTACTTGTGATAATCTATAATTGCCTCTCAGCTCCTCTTATCTTTTTCTAGGGTTTAAATGTCTTGAAGGCTGAGTTCTCCCTTGCTGCATCTTTCAAGCATGGGAGCAGAACAGCTGTGTATAGATTGTTAAAGGCAATGAAAGGTTATACTGCTTAATATCCCACCATTTCATGGCCTTTTTCTTTTTTTAATTAAATACTTTTAAAACCTTTTTTTAAAAAAAGGTTTTTGAAGACTGCACACTTTCCTTCATTGCAGAACAGGACTAAATATCTTTGAATGAATAAATTCAATCTAGCCCTTGTGTTACGTGCTGTAAAACCTACTTACATTTTTATTATTATTCTTTTAAAAAAATGAACAGGAAAATGAGCCTCAATGAAAACACAGGTATAGTTACCAAAATAATTTGTTTTGAAATAGGTAAGATGTTCCCTCAACTTTCTCAGACATGCTTTGCATTTTTCTCAAAGTTTACTACTGAAACAAATTCACCTGTCCCCACGTGGCCAAAAATATTCACTGTTGGTGTTCATATCCCCAAAGCAGCCTGCAGTCTTCTAAGCAGCCTATTATAGTCTACACAATTTCAGTGTGATGACTGAATATAAAGCAAGCTGTTCAAATGCTAAGCAGGTCTAGATCTTATCAGCAACCTGGATCTGTGCACACCCATGTAAGAGCAGCACATAAGCGTAACATCTTTTGCAAAAGTAAATTAAAAACCCTTTGCAGCAAGGAGGACTTTAAAAACTAACAGATTTATTGTGGCATGTTTTCAAGGGCCAAGTGGATTTTGCCACGTAACTGAAGTGTCATCCTCAGTTGGCAGATATTCTATATCTATCTATCCATCCATTTGTACATAGATATTCATACGCACATAGGTATAGAGGGGAGGAAATGAAACATACAAAGTAGATTCCTACGAAGAGCACAAAACGGTTACAAGGTAAAGAGTGACCATTCACATGTGAATCATCACTGTTCTTGTATATATTTGGGCTCTGCAGAGAAATGTTGCAGGCTATACTTTGTGAATTTTATGGCCTTCCGGTCCCCCTGTTTACATATTTTTCTCTATATCTGTGCAAGCGTATACATATCTGCCAACTGATAAAAGGCTTCATGCCTCTGATGAAGTGGGCTCAAATTAATTAAAGTTTATGCATACATCTGTTAGTCTTTAAGGTGCCAGAAGACTCTGTTGGTTTTGCTGCAACAGACTAACATACCTTCCTCTCTGGAGTGATGATGATGATGATGATGATGGAAACAAATGCTTCTTTCGTCTAAATGGATTTTCACCATGATGTCTTTGACTATATGTAATGCTTGAAAGCTCAAAGAACTTGAACCTGTGTGGTATTGGTCACTTGAGACTTCTAACTGTGCAACGGCCACATGTCTAAAACACACTCACAGATCTTTAAGCAATTATTACCTCATTCATTCATTGCCACTAGATTTTGCTAATACCAGACCCTAGCTCACCAGCTGCAAGAGACCATGCATTATAAAGACTGTGTGTTGTCTCTAACTCTTAACAAACCATCAGGTATTAGGGTTTGATGACCAAATATTTGGTGAGTGTATCTGCTTTTTCTCACCTACCCCCGACTGTCCAGAGTTAGGATCTAGAAACATCAGGCATGCCTGAGTCAGGCATGAAACCCTCACTTAGAAGAGGGTCCCCGTCCCCCCTCCAGACATATACACACACCCATTAGAGCATCCCAGCTGGAAGAAGAGCGCCACTACAGAGTTGGCAATTATTCATTTGCTTCCCTCCCTGACTAGAGTTCATGGAGGGGGAAAGCCCGGCCAAACCCCTTACCTGGCAAGGTCCAGGAAGGAGTCCACAGTCTCCTTCGTGATGGGCATGGCGTCGTCCAAGCCCAGCTCGTTCTTGTTAAGCGCCCCAGCACCAACCCCAGGTTTGATGATGAAGGCTAAGGCAATGGCGAGGGCCGAGGCCATCAGGGTGGTGGCCAAGAAATAGGAGATGGCGATGCCGCCCAGCTTGCCCAGGGACCGAGTGTCCAGGCTGGCGGCGCCAGAGACCAGGCTGCACACCACCAGCGGCAGGATGATCATCTTGAGCATTCGGAGCAGCATCTCGCCCGGGAAGGCCAGGTAGGTGACCTGCGCCTGGGTGAGGTGCATGTGTCTCACCAGAGAGCCCATGGCCACGCCGGCCAGGACCCCGGACACGGTCAAGATCACGATGCAATTTTTCCTCAGGAAGCGCCCGAAGCCCCGGAGTCGGAAGAGCTTCAGGCGGGGCGGCTCGGCCCCTTCGTCTCCGCCTTCGAAGCCGGACACCACCGTGGGCTCCAGGTAGCCATTCCGGCTCTCGTTGGGCTTTTCCATGCTGGCCAGGCTCGGGCGGTCTGGCGGAGGAAAGCGCTGGGGACAGGAAAGGAGACGCTTCCCGGGCCGTTTGTGGACGCTTTGGGAAGGAGAACAACGCCGCAGACGCCGCCGCAGACGCTCGGGAGTCCTTCAGGGCCAGAAAGAACGGACGGCAAGCCCCGAACCGCTGCGCGCCCTCAGGACGCCGAGCGGCTTTTACGCACGGCAAGAGCTCGCCGGCTTATGCTGAGGCGCGCCGTGAAGCAGCAGCAGCAGCAGCAGCAGCAGCAGGATGATGCAAGGCAAAGCCCGGCTGGCCTCAGCTTCTGCCTCCTCCAACGCAGCCCCCTCCCCACGGCTACTATGGAAATAGATCCCTCGACCCCCTCCCCTTTGGTACGGCTCATTGGCAGCGGCGTGAGAGGGATTTTAAAGCGGAGCCTCTGAAAAGGAGCGTGAAGGCGGGGGCAGCGGGGGGGGGGGGTTGAGAGGGAGGAGCCAGACACGCCGAGGGGCGGGCAGAGCGGTTGAGGCGGTGCCTTTTCATGGACCCCCATCGTGAGTCGGGGAGGGGCGAGAGGCCGCTGAAGTTTTATTTCAGGCGCCTCCGTTCTCCTCCCCCATAAATGGTGACAAGGCGGACAACGATAGGCAAAGCAGACGAGGCACGTCATGTTCTATCCTAGGCTGATTGGGAGCACGCACGCAGCAGGGTAGAGGGGAATGGGGGGGGGGTGCAATGGGCTGAACCATTTCAGGCGGCAGGCGGGGGGGACCCATTTTGAATGTGCCCTTCCTCACATTAAAAAAAAAAAGCCTACACGCAATTTTTTAAAAAAAAAACCATCGGGGCGAAATATGACTGCCGAATCACTCGCCTTGCTGTGTTTAGTCTATATTTGAAGGGATTAACATGTGGTTTCCCCCCAACCCGTGGTCTGACGTGGTGCAGTCCATTGTGTCGCTTCAGCATTCGAGCGCTTGATTCTGCATGCTTGGCGGAGCTGCTGCGGGCCCGTTAGGCGGACTGCTGCTGCTGCTGCTGCTCAGGGCGAGGGGTGCTTTCGAGGTAGCCCCATCTCACGAGGGGTTCCTGGGTTGCATCACCCTCAGCAGCAGCAGCAGCCGGGCCAGACTAATTGGACGTCCAACAGCTCTGATGTGCGGGGCCAGCGCCCGAGGTCGGTACTGATGGAGAGCGGCAGAGGCCCCACTGTTGGAGGGAGAACCCTTGGCCAGGGAAGGTTGGCTCCCCTCCTCTGCGTTGTACTGCAGCAGCAGCAGCAGCGACCCCCACCTCCTCCCCCGCCCACCCAAAGGAGGCAAGGGGGGTGGCAGTTCAAAGCAGCCGCCTGTGGTCAATCCCTCTGGGTGGCAAGACGGAGGTGCTCGCTGTCAAAGGGCCCAACCTGGGTTGGGAGGTGTGTCAGCCAGTTCTGGATGGGGTTACACCACCACCCCCGAAAGACCGCGTTCGCAGCTTGGGGCTACTCCTGGATCCGTCGCTCCAAATGACAGCCCAGATAGACGCGACGGCCAGGAGTGCCTACTGTCAGCTTCGGCTGACACGCCAGCTGCGCCCCTTCCTAGAGTTGGAAGACTTAAAGACGGTAGTGCATGCGCTGATAACTTCGAGGCTCAACTTCTGCAATGCGCTGTACATATGGGCTACCTTTGTGCCTAGTCCGGAAACTTCAACTAGTTCAAAATATGGCAGCCAGGTTGGTCACTGGTACACCTGGGGTGACCATATCATACCAGTTTTAAAATCGCTCCACTGGCTGCCAATTAGTTTCCGGGTGAAGTACAAAGTGTTGGTCATTACCTTTAAAGCCCTACATGGTTTGGGTCCAGGTTACCTGCGGGATTGCCTTCTCCCATACAATCCGCCCCACACACTCAGGTCCTCTGGGAAGAACTTACGACAGTCGGCCAAGACTAGGCTGACAACCGTTACCCAGAGGACCTTCTTTTCTGCTGCTCCCAGACTGTGGAACGACCTGCCGGGAGAGATCTGCCAAATCACCAGACTTCAAGAATTTAAGAGAGTGATAAAGACTGATCTGGCAGATGAATTTTAAGACTTTGTTGATTTTAATAATGTATTAATTTTATATGCTTTTAATCAGTTTTATGTATTTTATATTGTACTGATGTTGTTCCCTGCCTCGATCTGGAGGGAGAGGCGGGTAAGAAATAAATAAATATAATATTATTATTATGGCAGGAGGGATTGGGCCCAGCATTGCTGCCCAGAGGGAGTGGGCAGGCAAGTGGAGGCAGTTGCTCCTTGGCTGGGCAACTGAGAGAGCTGGTGTTGGTGGCAAGGAGCTACTGATCCCACTGCCAACAGACAAGGCCAAGATGGCGGCAGCCGCCCCCGTGTAGTTGCATCTGCTGCTCAAGCAGGCAGGCAAGCAAGGTGCAAAGGCCACTGCAAAACTCGCAGCCACCATCCTCTCCCTCTAAGTGGGCCTGGCCTGCTGCTCCCAATCTCAACCACTGCACCTCCTAGAGAGAGCAGGGAGAGTGGCAGGGGCTGCCCCTTGCAGCCTCCTCCGCTGCTCCTCGGTCGACTGAGTCAGGATCTACACTACTGCTTTATAGTGGTATTGAAGTGTACTGACAACTGTTGGGGACACATCTATACCAAGCAGGACATAGCACTTTCAAAGCGGTATATGGAATGTGTCTTATGAGCCCCAACAGTTGTCAGTGCACTTCAATACCGCTATAAAGCAGTAGCGTAGATCCTGCCTCCATATACCATTTTCATACCACTTCCATAGTGCTATATCCTGCTTGGTGTAGATCTGGCCTGACGCTGGCTGGGATTAGGGAACATCAACCCCTTGCATATGGGTTCCTTCCCCACCCGAATTCTTATTTTCCCATGTTTTATTTTTATTATTTCTGCGCAAATGCAATGGAATGCAATTCCGGTAGGCTGAAATAGTGTAATCATGCAATAGTGCAATGGTGTATTTAAAGGACTAAGGGATTAGGGAAAGTCAACCTATCCTCGTTTCAACGAAGTATTGTTGCACTGTAAACCACCACCACCACCACCCCTGTCCTGGTGCATTTTCCGCATTTCTTTTAAAGTGAAAATGTACCTCTGGTCATGCCTACTCAGGAGTAAGACCATAGAGTTAAATGAGACCTCTCTCCCTCCCCTTTCACAGTTGAGCGGAGAACCGCCCACCCTCCTCTTTTGTCACCGAAACCAAGAGCGCCCTTAGATGCACCCCCCCCCAACGAAGAACTGGATGGTCTGATAGAGCACAAGGACAGCAATACACAGGAGGGAGGAGCACGTTTATTTTGCATAGGAGGAAAAAAACCAGACTTTGCCCATTCCAAAATGAAACAAAAAATGGAGGGGAAGAAGTGAAATGAGTGCAGGGCAGGGATGCTGTCATGTGAGTACTGCGCTGCAAAACCACGCACCAGGCATGGCAAGAGTGCGATGAATTGCTGGTGTGATGGCGCTCGGAGAGAGGCCAGGGAGTGGAGGCAGCAGCTGTTCCGTCCTCTTTGCAGCCGCTTCCACTGCTCAGCGGCCTGCCTGGACGAGAAAGTTGCAAGGAGTAGCTACTGCTTCCAACTGCTCCCTCTGGGAAGCAGGGCCAGGCCCGTCCCAACCACAGCTCCTGCGGCTGCTCAGTCACCTCAAGCAAGCAGAAGTGGTTGCCCCCTCCACTTGCTCTTTCCCTCCTAGCAGTGGCAGAGCAGACACCTGCTTTGCATGCAGAAGTTTCCTCATTCAACCCCAACATCTCCACCTAGAGCAAGGCAAGAACCCTGCCTGAAGCCCTGGAGAGCCCCTGCTGCCAGTCAGTGCCGACAATACTGGCTAGATGGACCCACGCTCCGACTCCATATAAGGCAACTTCCAATGTTCTTATGTAGTGTTGCAGTGGCGAGTGGGATTCAGCCCACTGGGGAAGCAAGATACTGGGGCTACAAGACAGGCAAGGACACTCACCCACACCCAAGCCTGGAACTTGCTCTGACAGCAGAGTTTAATATTTTGGGGATGAATTGATTCCTAAAAACGTGTTGTCATCACAATTCCGCATTCTTTCCAGCACATGGGTTATTATGATTTTTATGGGGTAGATCGAAGGTACAAATTTGCCTATAGTGAGCTGGTTTTGCTTTGGCAGAATTATAACCTTGTGCCCAAAAATTTGGATGGCTGTGGCATACATTCTCTCTGATAGAATGATGGCCTTTCACATTCCTCATTTTTCAAAACATGATGGTCATAACTAACCTCTGGGTGCCTACTCCAAGGGAAGCTCAGAGGATGGCAACAAGGGAGAAGGCCTTCTCTGTGGTGCCCCCCCCCCCAATTATGGAATTATCTCCGCGATGAGGCCCACCTGGCACCAACACTGTTATCTTTTCGGCACCAGGTCAAAACTTTTATTTTCTTCCAGGCATTTTAACAGCTTAAGTTGAGGTTTTTTAACTGACTTTCTGGCCAGGCTTAAAAGTTTAAAATGTTTTAAATATCAGCTGTTTTATGTTTTACGTTTTTAAGTTTTGTATATCGACTTTTTAATGTTCAATCTTCTAATTTTTGTAAACCACCCAGAGCTTCGGCTATGGGGCGGTTATATAAATGAAAATAATAATAATAATAATAATCTATCAGGCCGCTTTTCAACTCTGCTCTGTACTTGCTGCCTCATTGCCAAGATG
The DNA here is from genome assembly GCA_029215795.1 of Anniella stebbinsi. Classification (NCBI taxonomy): domain Eukaryota; kingdom Metazoa; phylum Chordata; class Lepidosauria; order Squamata; family Anniellidae; genus Anniella; species Anniella stebbinsi. The sequence continues at coordinate 113,308,053 of JARDYH010000003.1, read as the reverse complement.
CCCTACTCTGAAAAGTACAATGTTCTACATAGAGTGGCCACCCTGGATGAGACGGGTCCCAAATTCAGTGCCATCTATGAAAATAAGGTTTGCAATGCTGTACACACACTTCCTTGGAGTAAGTAACATTTGAACTGGAGAGGGGATTGTACTGTAAAAATCAATTAAAGCCTAATATCTTGCCATATACATATCTGTGATTAATCCTATATATTCCTCATTCCATGTTAATTGATTTAGGGAACAATCCTATGCATATTTAGGCAGAAAAAAACTACAATTGGCTGGAGCATGTTGGGAGTTGTCGTATTTTTTCTGTCTAAATGTGCATAGGATTGCTCCCTTATTTTATCATGATCCCATTTGTCCCTCTGTCTTCACCCTGCCCTCCACCCCCTCTGCCTGGCACACAGCGATCTGATTCTGTTCAGGTTCCCACACCTTGTCGAAGCATATTTTGAGAAATGCAGCCTTGCTTTCATATAGTTCCCGATAGCTGAGCAGATATCATATCCTTACCCAAACATCATTTATAAACCTAGTGGTTCTATTGATTTCATTAACCCTCTCCTGCCCAAACACCAGTCTCGCAGTCACAGAATCATAGAGTTGGAAGGGGTCCTAGAAGGTCATCCAGTCTGATCCCCAATTCCATAACAGTAATAACTGGTGTGAGAAGGGATTTCACCATGTCTAGTCCCTTTTGACTGCTGAGGGCAGAAAAGGTTGTGCAAGCAGGTCCATGCAGGCTGTTAGGATGGGGGAGTTCTGTTGATCGGCAGACAAATAAGTGTAGTCCCATTGCACATTTACCCAGAAGTAAGTTCAATGGTGCTTTACTCCCAGGTCACAGTACAAAAGATTGCAGCCTAATTTTCCCTTGAGTTAATGGCTTAGCACTGAAGCATGTGTAGAGCTGGCCACTTTTTGCTGCCAGATGCCCCCCCACACACACACACACCTTTTAACATACAGAAACTGCCTAGACGGGCAATTGACTGTAATAGGACAATGTCCTCCACTAGACCTGAGGCATGTATAATTCTATCCTGCAAGGCAGGGGAATATGGGCAGGAGAAAAAGCTGCCCAGCTGCCCTCCCCCACCCCCAGCAGTACTGTGCCCAACAGTAAGGCAGGCCCTGAAGCCTGCACATGGGTGTACATGGTAAGTTCTCCACATGGTTGGGAACTCTGACCACACAGGATTCCTGATTGCATGGGGAGCCTATGAGCCTTCCCAGTGGCAGCTGGAGGGGTGGCTGGGAGCATCAGCCCCCCTACTCCAAAGTAAGTGGATTTTTTTTTAAAATGGAGGGGAGGACTGCGGAGGCGGTGCAGCAAGCTTATGGCTCGCTGGTCTACTCCCTTCCTTGCCCAGCCCGCTCCAAGCTAAAAAAGTCGGGGTAAATGCCCGACTTTTTTAGAGCGGAGCTTTGGGGCTTTTCCCTGCAGTAGCTTCGGAGTGGCAGCAGCGTCATGAAATCCACCTGCCGCCACTCCAAAGCTACTGGTGGGAAAAACGACTGTCTAGAAGTACCCAGGGTTTCTTTTTAAAAACATGGTGTAATAAAGGTTATATACAGGAGGAATAGCTTGGTGGTGGTGTTTTTAAGAGCTTACAGTTAAAGACTAATCCAAACAGGCAATATCTTCTCCTTGGCTGTGTGGCAGAAATATGGTGAAATGTTAACAGCACACTCAAATGAGGTAGCGTGAAGGGAGAAAGGTGTCAGAGCAACCTAAGTGACATGGGCAGAATGTTGCAAATAGGCAAAATGTTGCAAAAGCAAGAGCCATGCTCCCTGCCACGATGTTTAGGTCTCTATGAGGGATCCTAATATATATTTTTAAAATTGTAAACATTTTATGAACAGACTTTGTGGTGCAGATTTTCAAAAACATTTGTTTCTCCAGATTGCTGGTGTCTTCCAGATATCTGCCCTGGAGTGATGCCAGTGACCTTGAAAGCTCAATACGTTGGAAATTCTCCCCCCACCTGCTCTCCTTGGGACATAATGAGGAATGGCATTCCCTGGAATAGCTGAGATGCAGTGGAGCCAATGTAATTTTAAGGCCATCAGTTTTGTATGGCACAGTTGTCTCATGCTTCCAGATATGTCATATGAAGAAATGCAAGAACAGTTTCTGATAGGACAAGTTGAACAAACTTTGAGAACCAGAAATGTATTCCAGCGCTTCTGCACATGAGTTAGCAGGGCTAGCCTGGGAATGGAGATGATTCAGGAAGCCCCAATAGACGACTCAGGCATTCGATCATAACGATATGAAAGATTTGGCCTGACTGGATTGTGCCTCCTGGGAGGAACCAGGAAGTCGTTGAGGGCAACATCCACTGCTTCTGGCCTGAAGAAAGAGAGGCCACTGCCTGAAAGAACTTAGTAGAAAGGCTTTGTTTAAATTAAACTTAGGTTTGTTTGGGGAAAAGAGTCTGTGTGGATCTCTGGAGTGCAGTACACCAACTTTGAAACAACAAGGAGGCAAAATTAAGGCCTGTCCTGTATCTACTTCCATCAGGTGGAATTGAAAATTGCAAGAACTCAGTTCTGTTCAATTCATGTTTTATTCTTTAACCATCAAGGGATAGTACCACAGCAGAGATACCCTACTACCTCTTACCACGTGCTGTGTCACCATGATAGGCTATCCCTAGGCAAAATATTTAAATGATTGTTCCACACACACAAGCCATAGGACTTCCTGGCCAGCTCTCCTTTTTTCACGCATCCCAACTCCATACCAGACAGACATCCCTTCTCTGCAGTCCCCATGTTTTATCGCCTCCCCTCAGTGTTTCTCTCTAAGAACTAACCCCTGTCTCCCGAGAGCTTGTTGCTCACATGAAGAGCTCAAATTCCCAAGTCTTATCCTCAGTGCCATTTGTGTTTTGGAGATGAAGTGAAATGTATGAGCTTACATAGGATAATATGCAGTTACGGGCCTTTATGAGGAGACATGCAAGGTAGGAGTGAGTGTTCGGGTGGGAAGGACAGGAAGAGTTTCTCAGCAGCAGAATTAACGAATAATATTTTGTTTCGGTTGTTGGCCAACGTGATAGGTTGGCTGATGTTCATCAGTAGTTTAAGACAGGAGTAGGCAGGCTTTGGCTTTCAGGATCACTTTTTTTTTTTTGCTGAGGTCCAGCGACTAGAGCCAAGTGCAAAACATCGGTACTGGAAAGTGGGCATAGATTTGTGGGACAAGGTGCCTCTGAGTACATGCTCAGCCCAGGAATTGTTTTCAGTACCAGAAATGGAGCTTGTACGCAAACCCTTTCACACACCCGTTTGCCCCCATCTTTTCTTGATTTCAGAAGCCTAGTTTAGAAGGAATTGTCACTATTGTTAAACCATTGGGAGTGGTCAACCCTTGCTGATCCACTGCAAGCCACCAAAAGATCTACCAGTAGATCCTGATCCACCTTCTGCTACCTCAGGGTTAGGAGATGGTTTTCTGATAAGTGAGGCATTTGTCTGTTTCAATGGCACTTCACAAGTTAAAGAAGGTGCCAACTCTTCCCCCATCTAAATGGAAAGGACAAGTGCGCATATGAGAGAGAGAAATGAGAGTTGAAAGCATCTTGGGAATGCAGCGATAACCTCTCCTACCTCCTTTGAGTGTGTTATGTGGAGTAGTGCCACATCGACTACATTGTAGGGGTGCCTCTCTACCTACACTTGTGTTCTGCTTGTACATTCGTCAATAAAGGAAATGTTGCAAAAATGCAACGATTCCACAGTTATCTTTCACTTAAAAAAACAACACACAGGTGTCAGCATTTCCCCTGAAATTTCTCATTGCTCAAGGACGTGGAGAGTCACAACAATTTTCCTGGAATGTCCACTTCAGGCTGCACACAGCAAACTACCAAGTTGGGGAAGAAACAGCAAAGAGGATAAAACAAAGCAAAACGGGGCCGATAATTTCAAAGATATACTGGTACATATTTGGAAGGTAGAAGGGTCATTCTTGTGGATGCGGCACACATTATAGATATACGTTCAATATATTGTCTTTTGTCGATCCCAATAACCAAAGAGAGTATTGCTTGTGAGGTTTTACAATTTGCCCTAGCCTTGGTGTGTGGTGTGGTTTACATTGTGAAATCCCCATACAGTTTGTTTTATATTGGAATGATTGCAAGTAAGAATTGGAGAACATTACAAGAATATAAAACAAAAAGGGGGAATTGAACATTAATGGAATTTTGTTTTACAATATGGACACAAAGCAGGAGGCATTAAGTTTGGGGTATAGAAGAAGTTGCTATAACAAAGAGGAAGGACAGCTGTTGTTTGTTAAAGCAATTATTGAGTCCAGACGCTGCATGGATACTGAGATTGGGTGGTGTGAACGTGAAAGGGTTAAGTGATGGTCTAGATTACATTTATTGTTTTCAGTTAGATTCCATTTGACATCTAGATACTCCAGCCTTTAGGAATTTTTGTGTTATGAGACATCAGAATCATCAGTAGGACATGAATTCTAATAGTATACTGGTTATAGTTTGATTTTTTTAATTGATTGTTTTGGTTTAACATTTTTTAAAATTTTTAAAAAAAATTTACTGTATTTTTACCAGCAGGAAATACTAAAATCATTACAACAACACAAAACCAAATGAAAACCAGAAGCTCATGTGGCACTGATATTATGCCAGCTGAACTGGTTGCAAGTGCATTTCCGAGCCCAATTTAAAGTGCTGTTTTTAACCTTTAAAGTCTTCTTTCATACCAGCCGGCCCGTACTCCAAATATTGTTTGGAGACATATGTATGTGTATATGTTAGCCTGCTGTCTGATTATATGTTTATATGTTTGTATGTTAACGGCAGTATAGAAATGTAATACATGAAATTCAAAGAAATCAAGAGGGGTGCTTCTCACCTGTTTGGTTAGGCTGGTTCCGTAGTTCCACAGTCTCCTAGGGATATTTTTAATGGGAAGAACGTCCAGTATGGGCCTCCTTGCCACACACAGCCAAAGGGGATACAGCCCCAGGGAAGTTTTAGCATAGAACTCTACTGATCATGTAAACAGGCCCTACATAATGTATGGAAAGGGGAAAGCTGTGGATGGAAGCAATGGCATAACGGGGGTGGGATGGGGGAGGACAGAGGGTTGTCCTGGGAGCCAGACTCATGGCATGAAGCTGCGCTTCTTTTGGGTCACTTTGCTATCCTGGTTCCTCCAGGGAATGCCAGGCGTAGGATAGCCTGGAGTTGAGGTCAGTGATGTAGTGGACAGGTGTGTTCGGACGACACTTTCGACGACGGAGGGGGGGAAGAGGCAGCCGTCAGCTGTGTTGCTTATTGCGTCATGTGTCGGGTGACACACAACGCACACACAACTGACGGTACGTTATTAAGCAACGGGGAAAAACAATGGGCTGCTCTGTTGTTTTTCGGAGCCCTGTTGCTTATTATGAAGCCCCGACTTTCAGCCACGCGACAGGGGGAGGGGCACCTTGTCGTGTGTCGGGCACTCCAAAAATAACATACCATCCGTTGCCTCTTCCCCCCCTCCCCCCCGTTGCCTAAAGTGTCGTCCGAACTAAGCTGATGTCTTTCAGGTGCCCCCGGATTCTTTGTTGCTTTTGCTGCAAGAGACTCTTACAGCCACCCCGCAGTAAGGCCTAACACTTTTGTTAGTGTGAGTCACTAGAATGGCCTGCCTACACTTTCATTCTGCGCTGTTGTTGCCCATAGAAGTTTACAGTGCCTTCTTATTTATTTATTTATTACATTTGTATACCGCCCCATAGCCGAAGCTCTCTGGGCGGTTTACATAGGATTAAAAACAATTAAAAACAATATACAAAAATTAAAACAGCAAAACCATACAACATACACACAATCTGTACATTTAAAACCACTACAACACTCCAAAAAGCTACAAAAAAACACAAAACAAACCCATTGCCAAATACCTGAAAGAAGAGGAAAGTCTTGACCTGGCGCCGAAAAGATAACAATGTTGGCGCCAGGCGGGCCTCGTCAGGGAGATCGTTCCACAATTGGGGGGCCACCACAGAGAAGGCCCTCTCTCTTGTTGCCAACCTCTGAGCTGGGACTGATTCCCAGGTGAGTATGTAGAGCAGGGATGGAGACCCAGCGGCTGGAGCCTTGCCTCTTCCCTGCTGTGGCTGGGCTTGAAAGAAACCCTCCCTTTGGAGCCCAGTGGGGTTTGCTTCATTCCTAACTGCAGCACAAGGGAGTGATTGCGAGGCCTGCAGCAGGGTAACCCTAACCCATCCTTGCACACTGCAGGTTTGGCAAAACTTCCCATTTGCTCCAACTGAACTTCCCCCGTCCCCAAGCCTAACTGCAGCTTCATGCGTGTTTGTATGTGCACGTGAAAGAGAGAAGGAAGGAATGTTTGGGGATGTGTGTGAATGGAGGGGGGGGAGGCGAATGTGACTTTGGCTCCACCCGCTGCTGGCATTGGGTGCTCAGGGTGAAAAAAGGAGAGTCCTGCTGCAGAGGATTGCAGCCTTAAACTCTGAGGGATGGGTGGAGGCCTCCTATCTCGAGTGCACACGCTTCGTGGAAGCTGGTTCGGAGCAAGACCTACCCAGATCCAAAGACTGTGCGTGCTCCTGTCATAGCGGTGCACAGCACATTTCATGAGGGTGTGCACCCAGGAAATTTAAAAAAAAACATTTATTGAATACTCCATCATAAAAGGCATTCTTTTTATTCATTATTTATTAAACAGTGTAGACACGAATACCCTACACTGTATTCAACTTGCCTGACCACAGGAGGGCCGTTGCAGGTGTTTGTGTGTGTGTGTGTGGGGGGGGGGAATAAGGAGATGCTTCTCAAGCCTCAGCATTGGTGGGGCTTTGTGGTGACACTGGCCGGAGGAGGGGCTTACGAGGCACTATTAGCTTTCCTCCTGGCCTCTTTGACATGTGGCTCCCAGCAGAATTATTCCTTTTTACTCCTACTGCTGGGGACAGTGGCAGCGGAGCAGCCAGAGGACTGTCCCCAATGCATCTGGATCCCCCTCTGCATCCCTACTCAATGGCTCCCTCAAGTTGGCATTTATTGCTTGCGACCTTAGTGTGTGCCTGGGCACACCTGGCACACCCCTTGCGCACACCTAAGGCTCCTGTGTTTCTCCCGTTTTTCTACAGTTTTTGGTTCTAAAGTGCCGCCTCCTCCTCCTTTAACAAGACAACACAAGGGAATTTCATCCAGTGTCATTTGTATGCAATTAGTTCCTGATGAAATTCCCTCTTCATCACAACTGTTAAAGTTGCAGGGGCCCTGCCTTCTTTTGTATATGGTCACTCTTGTATAGTGCCTGCACCTTTAACTGTTGTGATGAACAGAGAATTTCACCAGGAACTAATTGCATACAAATGACACTGGCTGAAATTCCCTTTTCTCTACAACTGTTAAAGTTACATGAGCCCTGACCTGGATTTTATCTGGTCAGCCTAGTGTGGGGAGTACCCCCTAGATGAACAACTGTAAAGTTGATTATTACCCCACCATTGACTATCGTGTTGTCTGAATTCACCCAATGTTGGACTAGATGGACCCTTGGTCTGAGCTAGCATGGCTCTACTGATGGTCTTACGTTTGTTTTTAAAGCCTCGGGGCACTTGTATTTGGCTAGAAGAGAGATGTAGGGCCTAGTGATGGTGGTACATTTCTAACACGCCAGAGAAATTTCTGTTGCATAAGAAAGAGGGGCGCAGAGGAGTAGCTGGACTATGCTGAAAGCTTTCACAGAGCTGCAAGAGAAATAGCCCATTATCAATCCTACAAAAGCCTTTCACTGCTATGAATTGAGAATGCAGGGAGCACAGCTAAGCCAAGCCGACCCCATGCAACCGGAAAGTTTAAGCCTGTCGTTAAGGTCTCGGCCACACAACAATTCCACCCTCACTGATTGGATTTTAAATAGGACACTTGGGAGAGATGATGACTCGTGGTTTATTGAGGATCTGTGGATAAGCCCAGGTTTGAGAGGTATAAGAAAGTAATAAGGTGGCAATAGTTCCTCCTTAAATGGGATAGGATGAAGTGAATAAAGGAAACAGATTTGGAGGAAAGAATCCACATCCTTATTTAGGGATAGGAAGATGGGTGGAAAGACTGTGACCTGGAAGCCCTCCAAGTTAGGGTGGCCGTATGAAAAGGAGGACAGGGCTCCTGTGTTTTTAACACTTGCATAGAAAGGGGAATTTCAGCAGGTGTCATTTGTATGCATGCAGCACCTGGTGAAATTCCCTATTCCTCACAACAGTTAAAGCTGCAAGAGCCCTGCCCTCTTTTGCATCTGGTCACTTTACAAAAGAGGGCAGGGCTCCTGCAGCTTTAACTGTTGTGAAGAAGAAGGAATTTCAGTAGGTGCTGCATGCATACAAATGACACCTGCTGAAATTCCCCTCTCTATGCAAGTTTTAAAGATATAGGAGCCCTGTCCTCCTTTTCATATGGTCACCCTACTCCAAGTTGCCCCATCTTGTTTCACCTCTGCCTTTTCTGCTATCTTAGATTTTTCTGAAAGGGTCTTGGGAGCTGCCAAACACTATCTTCACAACCACAAAAGAAGCCTCAATCAAAGGCAGATGGGTCCTCATTTCATTCCATCTCTCATTTCACCAAAGGTGATCACACACCTGCCAGGGCTTAAAGGGAGGTCCGGAATGGAGGAATAGAAACCCTTGGAGAAATTAATTTTTTTAAAAAACTTGAGACATTTTCAGTATTGGCAAAACTGCAGGGTAAAAAGCACCAGAAGGAGGTTCATAAGATCACACAGAAACAAGACAATGTCTTACTTACAGGGATTTTGTGCACACCAGGGCTTGGGCTCTATGCCTTTGCTCTGTACCAAAGCAAAGACTTCTGGTCCCACATAGGTCTGGGTCAACAACACTGGTCAATTTCTTCTTGGAACCAGCAGACAAGGTGACAGTGGCGCATCTTGGGGAATTTTAGGCCCTGGACTTAATGGTCTTCTGAGGGTCTCACCCTTAGACGCTCACGTGTATTACTGTAGTTTTGAGACACAGGGCTCACATTTATCTTCACAACTGCTTCTACATACCTGATATGTTAAGAGTAAACAACACAGCACACAACTTTTAAACCTCCTGTTTTTCAACCAGGATTAAAAGAAAGAATAGTGTGCCTACTGTAATCAAATGCATAGTGTTGCCATTGCAGGAGCAGTAGAAGGCATTTGAAGGAATTTTATCATTTACGTATATAGCACAATCAATCACAGGAGAATTTGGAGAGCATGACGCTGTTCCAGTTTGTTTTTTTAAAAGTCTAACTGAGGGTTCCTCTAGACGGGCGCTTTTCCCCGCAGTAGTTTTGGATTGGCGGCAGGTGGATTATGTGACGCTGCCACCACTCCGAAGCTACTGCGGGGAAAAGCCCCAAAGCTCCGCTCTAAAAAAGTCAGGCATTTACCCCGACTTTTTTAGCTTGAAGTGAGGTGACAACGGCATTTGCTGTTCTTGCTCCAGAGCTTCTGTGAGGCCTGCCACAGTCTATTGTGACCACTGATTGGTCGCCATGGGCTGGGCAGGGAAGGGGGTGGACCAGCGAGCCATAACCTCGCTGCACCGCCTCCGCACCTCCACAGACCTCCTCCCCCATTTTATAAAGTAAAAAACAAAAATTTAACTTACCCAATCTTGTCTTCTTTTCATCCACCAAAACAGCTGCTTTCCTGGAGATGGTTCAGCCCTCCTCTTCACGGCGTGGGCGCAGCAACGGCAGCAGGAAAGCCCGCTGTGGCTCTCCTTCCACTGTAGATGGGAGGAAGGAGCGCCAATGCCGGGAGCACCGCCTGCTGCCACTGCTGTGCGGCTGCACCGGTGCCGTGAAGAGGAGGGCTGAATGTGCTCCATTGCCACTGTGCAGGAAGGAGATTGAAAAATAAAGTATATGGTTATTTACTGTTACATAGCTGTGTACATGTGCAGCCACCAAAACAAAAAAATCAGTTGCATGTGCATCTTCACAGCCGTGCAGGAATAGATTGAAGTTAAATGGTGCAGTTGTTTGCAAATGTGTTGGTGTGCAATGAAATAAAGCCACCAAAATAATAATAAATGGATTTCCTGCCTGCAAGTCCCATGAAAATCGCTGTGAACAAGGAACAAAAGAGGGAAAAGAAAAGAAAGTGTAGATTCTATCATGGGAGGAGGGAAAGGATGTCGCGGTGGGGAGGAAAGGTTGTGCTTTAAAGCTGCGCATGCCAGTAGGGGTTATAAAGCTAGATTGAAATACACATGTCTTTCTAGCACTGAAGAAAGGAGTCAATGTTTGGAGGGAAATGGAATGTGGTGGGAGAAATAGCGACAGCTCAAAAGGGTGGGGAGTGCATCATGTGCCCCACGTGTGTGTCAGACATTACAATACTGAGTTAAAATGCTAGTCTAAATTGGCTCGATGTTTCACAGAGTTGAGTTGAACTTTGAGTTTCCAGTGGGCAGCTGTGGGTCCCTTCCTGACTTGCCCACCTGAGAGAAGTGCTCCAGCTTCTCTGTTGCATTATGCTTGCACTGAAATCTTTAATATAAATTAATGGAGAAATGAAAATGAATGATTTTTTTTTAAAGCAACTGAAAGTAAACTAGTGCTTTTTTACATGAGGCTCTTAACCTGCCACTTTACCGAAGCTTCTGCATCCAGATTCTTTGTGGGATTAAGATCAGTTTATTAATACAGGTTTTTTTCTGGAGGTTTTCTTTCTCTGCCTTTCTATATGTTCCACTATACAGCCACTATCTAGTGCTGTGGCATAGCAGAATTGTGCAAATACATCAGGGTTTTATGTCACCATTCATGGATATACCAGACTTTCCTCACTAGAAAAAAAAATGCTAAAATAGGTGCAAACAACGGGAGAAGCCCTGGAGGATAACAGTGTTGTGTAGAGCACCCACAAACTATCATGAGTGAGGAATTGTGAGCGCACAATAAATGCCTCATGTATAAAGGCTCTTAGGGAGCAATCCTATGGTCCCTGGACAGCATCTGGGGAGCCATAGGATAATTCAGATTTCTGGATCTCATTTTGGAAGCAGTGCTCCAATCTTGAACCCAGGAATCTTGAACTCCCATCCCTCTACCTCTCACAGTGGGCTTGGAAAGAACTATGCAAACTGCCTCTCTGAGGTTGCAAATATGACCTTGGAGAGGAGAGAAAAGGTGTGGTTTTGTGGGCAGAGAGGGGAGGGCACTTGGGAGGCTGTCTTATGAAGAATCCTCCAGCCTCCCCAGCCTCCTTCCCTTCCCCTTTGCAGAGCCCCAGCTAGACAGGCAAAAATGCCCATCTAGCAAAAATGCAGAGTGGGAAGTGTGGAGGGGAAGATGATCTCTGCACCCCTCCCATTCTTCATAAGTTGCCTGCCAACCATCCGATAGGACTGGTTGGCAGGCAACAGTGAAAATACAGTGAAAATCTGTATCTTCCCAAATTAAAGACAATAATGTGATATCCCTGCAGATGTACTAGAAAGTGCTGAAAGAAAAGATAAAACATTTTAAAAAATCAGAATGGGACAGGAAAAATGCAGAAAGCTTTAATGACTTGGGAAAATAGCCAAGGCGAGACTAGGCTGTCAGCTGAGATGTTTCTCATGAAATAAGAAAGCTTTAAGCAGTCACATTGAACTACAGTAAACCCACAAAAAATAAACAGTTTTCCCCCTGGAATCAGAAAGAAGGTCCAGCGCTATGAAAAGAGGAGAGAAACATGGAAAGGTTTAATTAAAGTGAAAGCAGAGAAGAAAACTTACAGGTGGCTAGAGGAAGGTTGTGTGGGGCTATTGGCTATGGAGAAGTAACAACACAAAGCCAATCTTGTGATTCCTTTAACACTTCTCCAGATTCTGACCTGCTACATCCTAGAAAACTCTTTCAAAACTGGTTTGAGCCAGGAAATGATTTACAATCTGGACACTGGACAAATGATACATTACTGGAACAATGTGGGAGCCACTTTTACATGCTTGGATTCCATGTTGCTCTGGAAAAAATTTTTGGGAAGGGCATTTGTTTTTGCTGACTAACGTGATTCTCACCACTCCAATGCCCGATCTGCACCAAGCAGGATATAACACTATGAAAGGGGGTTGAAAATGGTATTTGGAAGGTGAGCATCATCACACACACGGGAAAATTGCATCTCCTTACGTCGCTTCTCTGTCCCTGCTTTTGCCTCTCATTACTTCCTCTTTCTTCCCAGAGGGGAAAGACGAAGTAAACAAAGACCATATCGCCGTTTTTAGCGCACCGCTTTTCCTGCACACAGCAGGAGATCGTGCCACATTCCGTTTTTCAAAAAAAACAGATGAAAAGTGGTATATTTTGCTATGGAAAAATGAGCAGAAGGAGCAGGAGGCACGTGGGAGGCGGATGACGTGGTCTAAAGGATGTACGCACATCCGTAAGTGGGCAGTAGCAAGCGTGCAATAAAATGTTCGTCTGATGAGCCCCAACAGTTGTCAGTGCACTTCAGTTATAAAGCAGTAGAGTAGATCCTGCCCAATATTGGTCCAGTTGCTCTATGGTAAATTGTCATTTGTCATTAAATTGTCATTAAAATGGACCACGAAACTGGTAAGAGAACTTGCAAAGCAGCATTGGATAAAAGTGACAGGGATAGTAGGATGTAGTAACAAAACAGATGTTCAGTCAATGCAGACTTCAAGCGGGGTGGGGGAGGTCACAGGGGAAGGCTCCAACTGCACCCAAACCAAGGGCAAACAAGAGACAGATTGCTACAGCTTGTCATTTGAAACCATCGTTCTACCATGAAATCTGAACAGTTGACCATTAAGTGCTCCAGTATCAACCAGAAAACTCTGCTAGGACTTTGTCCAGGCTCCAGAGCGGTCGAAATAAACAAGTAGAAACCCATTGACCCAAGTCAACCCCAAGTCTGGTACAGCTTTTACACTTGTAAACATGCCTTTGACATGTAAACATGCCTCATTACTATCGATTTGTGAGGTGCTTGACTGACATAGCCATTGGGAAATGGAATCTCTTTGCTAGGACATGGAGAAACTGTGACTATTTATACATGGCTGTTCCCCACACTCCCCTGATAAACCCTGATAACCAAGGAAGAGTTGGCAGGAAGGGGCTGCTTACCATAGATGACTTCTGAACCCCTTTTTCATATATTATTAAATCACTATATATTATAGTAATTTCATATATTATTAGTATATGAAACAGTTGCCTTCTCCAGTTGCCAGATTTTCTTACCACTGTCTTGGAGCTCTGTAGGTCACAGTCAAGTCAATGTGGGAAAGTCAATCCTACAGTTCTGCTATGATGGTGGACACTATGCCAGAGCTAATGCTGCTGGAAAGTTGTCATAAACCTGGGCACTCCCAACAGCAACACAAGAAGAGCTGTAGAAATAAGGGACTGTGTCGTTACTGGCACGGTGTCTTTGGCACTTCTTCCATCACCCTCCAATCAGGTTGCTGTGAACCAGATGCAACCCCACAGTGGTCATGTGCGAAATGCCACTGTGACATGTCTCTATTCTAGTGATTGTCACGATTTTTCAAGACACTACCACTAAGGCCATGTGCAGGCCCTTCCTGGGCTGTGGGAAGTGACTCCTTCCCCCACCATTAAGATGATGCTACACACCAAGGACTTGGCTGTGAGCTTTATCAGCCATCCCCTCCAATCCTTGTCCATGTTGTCCAAGCAAGTCAGTCACCAAGAAGGCAAATTCCCCAAGACTCATTTCCCTCCACCCAGCCCCACCCACCGTGCAGCGCACCATTGCAGCAAGCTAAATCATGTTGCCCTTTGCTTCTTGGGCTCCTCCCTTGCAGCTCATTGGAGGCAGACGACGTTGTGAGAGGGACCCATGAAAATCCATGAGCGCCCAGTGAACAAGCATGCAATAAAATTAGGCTGACCCTGTGAAAAGGAGGACAGGGCTCCTGTAACTTTAACAGTTGCAGAGAAAAGGGAATTTCAGCTGGCATCATTTGTATGCAATTTGTACCTGGCGAAATCCTCTCTTCATCACAACAATTAAAGTTGCAGGCACTATACTAGGGTGACCAGATACAAAAGAAGGCAGGGCCCCTGCAACTTTAACTGCTGTGATGAAGAGGGAATTTCACCAGGAACTAATTGCATACAAATGACACTAGCTGAAATTCCCTTTTCTCTACAACTGTTAAAGTTACATGAGCCCTGTCCTCCTTTTAAATAAAATGCTCATCTGATAGAGCTCAAAGTCCATGATTATTATAGAATAATCGAAAAGAAGAAGCTCCCTGTTCAGGGCTCAACCTCATCACTCTCAACCTCAACTCTGGCTCCCTCTCCAAACATCAACCGGGTTCAGATGATCGTGGGGGTGGAAGAAGCCATTGTGACATGTGTGTGACCAACATTTGCATAATTACCTACACTGCAGCGCAGGTTGCCATGTCATCTAAACCTGGTGCGCTGTGCAGCGGGGACGTCTTTTTACCCATGCCATAACCCATACCACAAGCCATGGGTTGTGGCGTGGGTAAGAAGCCACCCCCGCTGCACACCACACCAGGTTCAGATAACACTGCAACCTGCATTGTGGGCAATTATGCAAATATCAGGCATGCACACAGTATGCATGGGGGTAGAGGGGAAAGCCATGGTAGCTTCTTTTGCCCCCTGTGTCCATTTGAATGTAGCCATTAACTCTCAGCTTTGCTTGGCTCCTTCCTCCACGCCCTTGGCACAGAGGTCAGTTGCTGAGTCCTTCCTTCTCCTTTATCAATTAGCCTTGACCATAGCAGCCCCACCCCCTTTTTTAGTCTGATAAATTGTGATTTGAATCAGACTTGGAAAACAGAGCAACGTTCAGTGCAGAATAACTGACGAAGAGCTCCCAGAAGCAAATGTGGAAAAGCATGGCATAAAAGGAAGTTACAGACTGGCAACCATGGAAAAGGAAACAGATTGTATTTGGGTGCCTCTAGACAGATGGCTCCTGAGCTCTATTAATCCAATGACACCGGGTGTTAAGGGAAAAATCCTCACCTTTACGAACCTTTTTTTTCTTGGGTCTTTCCACATTCACTACGGGCTCCTTTAGATGGTGGCTAACAGCGACTACATGAATTGTAATTGAAAACTTCCCCTCTGGGCAATCTCTACCTATAAAGCGGAAAGTATGTGTGTGTCACGTATGTCTGGAAATGTTTACCCACTTCCACATATGGTACTGCCTTAATACTGTTCATCCAGACAGGTCTTTGTATACATGGATCAGAAAAAAACTAAAAACGTGATTTTGGGGGGGGGGGGTTAAGTATTCTTAAAGAATTTAATTAAAACCTAGGTTTATGCCTACAACTCCCAGCATGCCTTGGGCAGAACTCCCAGCATGCCTTGGGGGGGAGGCCAGCCTTAATAGCCTTTGGTGTCCATTGTAATTCCTAAGGACAGTCTTGAGCAGTCAACCCAATTCCACAAAGAAGGAAACAACTCACATAAATGGGCTGCATCCGTTCGCAGTGCCTCCTCCCACCTGTCATGTGTGGTTTTAAAATCATAACTAGATATAACAGTATGTCTATGTAAACCGCCCAGAGAGCTTCGGCTGTGGGGCGGTATACAAATGTAATAAATAAATAAGTCTTTGAGAGGCCAAACTCTGGACATGCTCAAAGGCACCCCGTCCTGATATTGTTATTTTCTCAGAAACTGGGGGAAGTGCGCATGCAGCTTTCACCCTGAAGAGGGAGGGAGGAAAGGGAAGCACTCTGTGCATGCCCAGAAATCAGCTCAACGAAGGGGGGCAAGTAGGTGGACCGGCCCCTACCCTTCAGTACAGGCTCCTGATGGAGCACTTGGTGGGCAAGAAGTGCAGGCTGGGGCAATCCTGGCAGGACTTGGCTGGAGCTGGGCATGTCCACTGAGAGCCGCTTACTTCCCCTCCTTCGTAATACTCCTCCTCAATCCTCTATCGAAGAGCAGCATCGGCAATGAGAGGAGGGAAGAGCCTCTCACAGGACATGGGCACCTGCAGGCTGCCAAAGGCATGCTGGGAGGTGTAGTACTGACATGTAGAGTGGCTGATTTTAAATAAAGCATGGGTTAGCAAACCAGGTCACTATCTCTCAGTCCTAACTCAGCCCTGACCTCTTGCTAACGGTCTTTGTTCTCCTTCTAACTGACTTTCCCAAACTGTCATTCACCCTGCCCACCATTCCGTTCTAGCCTCAGCTATATCAGTCATTCCTCCATTCACTCTTCTGTTTCAATAGTAAAGTCAGGCTTTTACATAAAATCACAAACTTTATTCAGTAATTCCTGCATCTGTCTTGGAATGTTGTGGTTTAGTTATAACAGAAATAAAACACAGCATAAAAATCTCATCAAGTTAAAAGGCCTTGGAGAATATATATATATATATATATATATATATATCACTGGGCAATTAAAAGCCATTAATGCAGTCACTAGGCCAGCCTGCCTGGGAAAAAGGAATCCATAAGCAGGGTGCCACAACTAAGATGGCCTGCTCTCCAGTTGTCTTCCACCACACCTCAAACAGTGTTCAAAGATTAACACATTATTATGCCTACAACTCCCAGCATGCCTTGGGTGGGAGGGAAGATTTATCAGGCTTTGGCAGCCATCATCTGGAAGTGGCTCACCATCCTGGACCTGAAGGGAGAGCGCCTGGAGAGAGAAAGAAACTAATATAATTTGTTTTAAAGTTACCTCACAGGCCTAGGCTGGCCTACCTTGCAAGGTTGTCGTGAAGGTAAGATAGGGGAAAAAATGAATTAAATTCATTTAAAGGTTAACTCACAGGCCTAGCACTGCCTTGCTACTTTAACATCATTATCTTGCAGACATATATTTTAGGGGGCCCAAACAACGCCGGCTAGAAACTTCAAATTTGGCATACTGATAGGTCTGGCTGTACAATGTACCACAAAAATTTTTAAAAAATGAAATATTGGGTTTAAAATATTTTTAAACAATTTAATAAAAATCCGAGGCTTATGCCTACAACTCCCAGCATGCCTTGGGTGGAACTCCCAAGAGTCTTCTCTTGCCACCCAACTATGACTCCTGATGATGACCAGTACAAATTGCTATTATTCCTTCAGGACATTCCATAAATAAAATTTCCTCAGCAGGATATATTCAAAATTGCTTGATCTTCTATGTGGCTCCATAGCAGTAGCATAATGCCACCAGCACCATAAGGAAAGCAGCATGCATGGGTGGGTGGGGGAATTAAATTCTTCCCTGCTACAGCCCTGATCACAGTTGGGTCCCCACAGCTGCTTTTTGTTAAGAAAGAGGTATGGTCAATCTTAAGCATGCTATGGAAGCACAATTCAAGCTACATGCAGTAGATGAATAAGGTACACATAAATTTATTATTTATCAAATAAAGGTTATAAACATTATTCACAGACCCAAGCAACGCCGGGCATATCAGCTAGTGTTACATAAAGTTCAATGAAAGTGCACCTTTAGTGGCAGAATTATTCCAGCAATTATTTTAAATGCTCCATTATTTCCCATTTTTTAAAAAAGCGAGTGCAGGAGACGTCTTGGAGGTCGACAGAATTATGTAAGGGAACTGCAATCTTCAATGAGTGGCCATTGACCAACTATGAGTGTGCAATAAATTGCTTGTATAGAGAAGCTCACTGTGTGCAACTATTCCATCTTTTCTTCAGAGGGTTTTATGGTAAAAAAAGAAAAGAAAAAAAAGATGGAAGATGCAGGGGGAAATCATGGGAGAGTCACATATGGTAGACGATGTCTGAAACACCTGGTAATATTTTGTGAATGAGGCAGGGCGATAGCACAATGAAAGTCTCTCCTGGAAGCAGCCTTTGGAAGAAAAAACACTGAAACTCATGTAGATTTTTTTTTTAATGTTCCCTTTAAGTTGAACTTTGAAAACTGTCTTCTGCTGACACCCATGGAATTGTTTAATAGACTGCTGATCAAGGAAAAAGCTATTCCAAAGGGCAACAAAATGAAGCAGAAGACCATGTTTATTTTAACATAGCCAATATTTTTCTGTCAACCTAACATTGTTTCTGAGTCAACCAATGTTCTGAAGGATGTTTGTAGGGCAGATTCACAATAACATGATTTCTGGGTATGAAATTACTCCAACAGGCAAGTCACACCCCAATAGCATTTAGGATTCTGGAGAGATGCTGTTGACAGAGTGCTGGGGAACAAATGGAGGGAGGGCTGGTCCCTGAAGTGGAAAGCCTGCGGGTGGAAAGACCTAGACCCCCTCTAGATGGATTCTGTTTGATGCCTGGTTAGCCGATTATGCGCATAATCGCGGAAGTGCTTTATCGTAAATGCCTGTACGCAAGAGGTAATTGAGCGCACAACTGGTGGCCTTACCAGTTGTTTGAAATGCGCTTTACAAGTAGTTAATGCGGAGAATCGCTTGTTCACATAGGCAAAATGCGCTTTAACGGCCAGAGGAAAATAAAACTCGCTATTTAACGCACATTCGATAATGCGCATAATCGGAGAGATAAAGCGCCTCAACTCCCGATTTACGCTCCGCTCTTGTAGAGGTAAATTTTTTAATGAGACTTCAAAGAGCTTTAAACGTCTCATGTAGAGGCAGCCTAGTCAGTGCTGGATCCAGGTTTTGGGGGGCACTTGGGCAAGACACCATTAATGCCCCACCTCCGCCAGGTGAGTCTGCCTGTTTACTGCCATTGGCACCAGCTGCTGCTCCTCGTCATGCTTTTCCTTATCATTGCTATTATTTGCTTGCTTGCCAGGCAGTGAGCAAGCAGGCAGTGGAATTGACCGTTCCTTCTTCTCACCACCATCTTTGTCTGGGCCAGAGGCAGGTAAACAGGTAAGTTGCAATGGTGAAGAGGAGGGCTCTTGTTAGTGGGCCCCCTGCTGGAGTGGGGGGGTTGGCAAGTGCCCCAGCATGACAACCCTTGATGCCAACTCTGGGCCTACTGTTGCTTTCAAGTGTGGGAACCAGAGGGTTGTCTGGGACCGCCAGCCACTACAGAGTTGCCGAAGCTGTGCAGATGTAAACTTGACTAAAACTGGATCCCACTGGAAGCTCCATGTAAGAGTTGCATATAGCCATTTTTTTAAGCTGTTGGCCTAGAGAAGGGGTTCTTAGAAATATAGGCCTTTATCACACCTACCCGTTTTGCTTCTGCGGGTTCCCCCTCCATTTCCTATGCAAGTGGAGCCTTTTGATCACACGTAGTCAGTTTTGCTCCGATACCTCAGCAAAGCCTGCGGCGGAGGGGAGAAAACGGATGATCCCCATTCAGGGATGTTTCGAAAGAGGAAGGAACAAAGGAGCATCCAGGGCGCGAAAGCAGAGCAAGGGGGACAACGTCATGTGAAAGAATTGGATCAAAGTCGTGGCTGGTGAGGATCAAACCGCCCGTGTGATAAAGGTCATAGGATAGGGCAAGAGGTCCGTCCATCTAATGTTAGGATGACCACATTTTGGAACCCCAAATCCCGGTCCAACATGGCCACCCAAAATGGCCGCCCAAAGGGGGCGTGCCCACCGCCCCAAAAAAACATAATATATATATATTTTTAAAGGCCCATGCAGGTAAGTGGGGGGGGCCCTCCTGCCTCCCACCTCGCGCTCCTTACCTGCAGGGGTAGCCGCTTCCCTCCAGCGCTCGAATCTACTGAGAAACAGGCTTCGCGGCCTGTCCCTCAGTAGAGCGCCGGGTGATGATGTCATCACCTGGCATGCTACTGAGGGACAGGCCGCGAAGCCTGTTTCTCAGTAGATTCGAGCACTGGAGGGAAGCGGACACCCCAGCAGGTGGGGGGGGGGTCCCCCCACCCAAAACCCCACCACCAAGCCACCCCCCCCCCAAAAAAACCAGCCCGGACCTACCGGGTCTGCTGCTGCTCTCCGCCGCCGCGTGACCCCCCGCAGCCCTGGGTTGCCCCTGCCACCCCCCGGTTGGCCCTGATCGCCCCAGGTTTCCCGGTTAGGACCAGGAAACCCCGGGCGATCTGGTCACCCTATAAAATGTTGCATCTTGCATTACAATGAACACTGAGATCAGAAAGTACATGATGAGCTTTTCTACATGAAGCTGTTAATCCGCTGCAGCTACTTTTGGCTTCATCGCAGAATTGAGATTTGAGGTCCATCCTGCAACATTTTGCAACAAACCTGCCTGAGTTGCAACATGAGTAGAAAAGATTGCTATCCTTTCTTTTTGTAGGCTGGTGTTTGTGTTGACTTCAACAAACCTTTGAAGAGGCCTTCATATGGTAATAGGCAAAGGCAGTTGTTGTTTCAGGGCATTCACTGCTGGCTTCCTTTCTGAAGTGACCTACAAAATCCTCCTGGGATGATTAGAGATTGGTTTCAGTGCCATGTGATTTGAAATGAAACCTGGAACACTGGGATTGCCACATACTTGCCTACTTTGACGCTTGCGCTGTCTGCCTACCTATGGGATCTCTTGTGGAATGCTGTACAGTTGCTCTCACATTGAAACATCTTTAACTTGGCAGTATGTTGCATTGGCCGGTTGGCGATCCTCAGGGGTTGAGAGAAAACAAAAGCCAAAGGCCGGGGGGGGGGGGGGGAGAACCAATTAAGTATATTCAACGCAGCTCTTATATTCTTGAAAGGTATTTTAATCTTGAAAAGCCTACGCATTTTGAACTCTGACCAAGTTCTTCCTCAGGGCAATAACCTTCCTCAAAAGGTTGCTTCAGTTCTTTTGCTCCAAACACACTGGTGAGGGTGAAGATGATGATAATGTTTGATAATGATGAAGGACTGTTCTATCGTTGTTGCTTCTATTTGTACAACAACTAAAAATAAATGTTAAATTCTGATTCAACATTGAGGAGTTGTAGAACAGGTTTAATATGAAGGTGTTATGTAGAATGGACATGTTGGTGGGCATTAAAAAAACATTTTAAAATACTTAATAAGCAGTTTGAAATGGGGGGGCACACACTTCCCATCTGGCCTGGGCATATGACCAGCTCTGCACGGCCCTGGTTCTGAGGAATCGCAACAATAAAGACATGGAGGCAGGGCCGTGCAGAGCTGGTCATATGCCCAGGCCAGATGGGAAGTGTGTGCCCCCTCACGGTATCATCATCATTATTATCATTAATAACTATCATCATCATTACCTAACCCTCCGCTCCAGAGATTATATGCCATGGAGAAGATGGAGGAAAGAGACACAGTAAGGACAACCATCGCAACTTAGGCACATATATCCCCGCCCTGAATTCGGCATATGGCCCTCTGGAGCTTGTAGTCTGACTGTGGTATTCACGACGGACGGCTTCTGCGCTGTTTCCACAAGGTGGGCTCCTCGCTTCTCGATGGGATGATTACGCTACGGAAGCAGTAGCGTAAGCTAGGGGGGACCTCCTCATCGGAGTGCCCCCTCAAAATCATGGCCCCTGGGCCAACTGGCCCCACTGCCCCCCCCCCTCTGCACAGCCCTGGTGGAATCCACCAAATTGGGGGAAAGCATGAGTCAGATTCACAAAAATCTGAGCTCATTTGATTCCGCTGCAGATTCCTCCAGCATCCCTAGTCTAAACTAACTGAACATGTTCGTTTAAGAGATGGACAAAGGACTGCCTGGTTTTCCCATGTCTGGCACCCTTTCATTATCTTTATGAGGGGTAGAGACAATTTGGATATTGACAGATATAAATATTTTCCCTTGTTTTAGTCTGACCACAAAGTGAATTTTCCAATTTTTGACAAACTTCATTTGATTTGCTTTCTCAGATGTTTAATAACATACCAGCTGTCTGTTTAGAATGATACTTTGCAGTCATGTTTGATAATGTAGATGCATACCTTTTGTATGAATGTGATATTGTGTATAGCATGTATTATATTTGCTGCTTGAGTGGTCGTGCCAGGAGACCTCTGTTTGGAAGCACTCCTGCAAAGCGTAGCACAAGGACATACTGGGGTAGGGAAAGTCAGTCACCTTCCAGTGGTGCAGCTCGGTCTGGACCTCGGAGCCAAAGTCCAGGGCTCTAAATAACTGCCCAAAGAGCAGGGGCTACAGCCCCCGGACTGCCAGGGCCTATGAGGGATGATGCATCCTTTCTCCTTACTCTTTCTCTCCCTTCTCTTCCTTTAAATTTGTCAGGGGGCAGCTAATTGGGCATGTATTTTTATTTTTTACTTTTAAAACATATTGTTCTTTTCTAGAGCAAAAAGGCGTTTTAGCATCAGGGCAGCAGAAGCAAACTCCATTTTATCCCTATAGTTATGATGGTGCTATGGTTTAAGTGAGTTTAAAATACAAAACTGCACATGCTCAGAGTCTTTCTTTGGCCTCCTCCACACGGGGCGTTTAATGAGCCTTGAAGGCTCATTATAAATTTTACCTACACACGAGCGGAGCGCAAAACGGGCGTACAGGCGCGTTATCTCCCCGATAATGCGCATTTTCGAACGCGCGTTAAATAGCGACTTTTATTTTGCTCCGGCCGTTAAAGCGCATTTTCGCTGTGTGAACAAGCGATTATGCGCATTAACTACCTGGAAAGCGCTTTTTGGGCATCTTTTAATGCGCTTCGCCGCTTCTCGCCGCCTCCCGTGCAGAGGGATTGTGAGTAAATGCGCCTCCGCGATAATGCGCATAATCGCGGAACCAGGCGCAAAGGCGCATTCTTGTGGAGGGGGCCTTTGTTTCGTTTAATAGGCTGACCAGATAAAATCCAGGTCAGGGCTCATGTCACTTTAACAGTTGTAGAGAAAAGGGAATTTCAGCCAGAGTCATTTGTATGCAATTAGTTCCTGGTGAAATTCCCTCTTCATCACAACAGTTAAAGGTGCATGCACTATACTAGGCCCCCTCTACAAGAATTCGGTTTGGCACCTGGTTCTCCGATTATGCGCATCTTCTCACAATCACTGTTACAATAATGACTGTACGCAGGAGGCAGTTAAGCGCATAACTGGGGGCCCGACTGGTTGTTTGAAACGCGCTTTAAAGTGGCTGAAATGCGGAGAATCGCTTGTTTATATGGTCAAAATGCTCTTTAACGGCAGCAGAGCAAGAAAACTCGCTATTTAACGCGCATTCGATAATGTGCATAATCGGAGAGAAAACGCGCCTCTACCTCCGATTTGCGCTCCGCTCTTGTAGAGGTAAAATTTTTAATGAGACTTGAAAGAGCTTTAAACCTCTTGTGTAGAGGCACCCCTAGAGTGACCATATACAAAAGAAGGCAGGGCCCCTGCAACTTTAACAGTTGTGATGAAGAGGGAATTTCACCAGTAACTAATTGCGTACAAATGACACTGGCTGAAATTCCCTTTTCTCTACAACTGTTAAAGTTACATTTTATCTGATCACCCTACTTTTAATCAAGGTTGGCAAACAGGGTTTTTAGAATGCTTGCCCCCCCCCCCCAACATATCAGGAATGTAGAAGCAATTGTAAAGCATGAAACAGTGGGGCAGGGTTAGGCGGGCGTGAGGGAAGAAAAAAAATGTTAGTCGACTTGTGTGCTTCACAACTGAAGTAATACGTGTGAGTGTCTCAAGGAGAGCCTTGTTAAGTCCTTTAAGTCCAGGGCTTAAAATTACCTCACTGCACTTCTGAGGTTACTGAAACCACTTCTAAAAATCCATTTGCTTGTGTGTCACACCTCTTCCATTAGAAGTGATAGTGGCGCTCTTATCTCTCATCTTCCTCTTCATTCAGGACCTGTGAAGAAACTAACTTCTTACTCACTTCCATGAGATGGCCAGGGCTGTTCCCTGGCTCACCCTTAGGGGAGAAAATGGCTCCTGCTGCGGGCTTGCTTTGCATTCAGGTCACATTGCTGAGAACTTTGTGGAAGCAGCGGGCAGCGCCCATTGTCTCTTGTGTGTGAGGAGGAGACGGAGTCCAGGCGTCCCCTGCTAGAAAAGGCCTCATTCTCTTTCAGACCCTTCAGTAGCTTTGGAATGAGTTGACAATCAGGTTTGCTTTCCAGATACAGATGCAAAATATCTCCTAAACCAGGTTTTGGAAATACTTGTACTTATATATGTATACTCTATCCTTATTTTGTATATGTTTTCGCTTTAATTGAGTTGTCACAGACTGTACCTATTTGGCATTTTATTGCCACTTGCCCAAACTGTTTGCAGTCTCCTGCGTATCTCACCAAACACTACAGTTCCACCTATGGCAGAGGTAGGCAATCTGGTGCCTTGTGACCATCAGTCATGCTACCTGGAGCTGATGGGAGTTATAGCTGAAAACATCTGGAAGATACCATGTTGCCTAATTGTTACAAACAATTCCAACAAGGAAAAAAGATAGAAGACAACAGAAGAAACAAATGTGGCTCCACAAAAAAGCTTAGAGATGACCTGAAAACAAAGAAGGATGCATACAGGAAGTAGAAGGAAGGCCAGGCTACAAAAGAAGAATACAGACAGGTAGCACAGAAGTGCCAAAATGGCGTCAGGAAAGCTAAAGCTGAGAATGAGCTGAGGCTAGTGAGGGATGCTAAAAGCAATAAAAAGGCTTTCTTCAGGCTCATGAATAGTAAAAGACCGAGGAAAGAAATGGTGGCTCAACTGCTTACTGAGGATGGCAAATTGATAACAGATGACAAAGAAAAGGCCGAAGTGCTCAATTCCTACTTTGGCTCAGTCTTTTCCCATAAGCGGGTGTATGATCCCCTTGACAAAAGTGAAGTACAAGTTGAAGGGCCAGGATGGCAGTTTGAGATTGATAAACAAATGGTCAAGGGACACCTAATTTCTTTGAATGAGTTCAAATCTCCAGGGCCCGACGAACTGCATCCTAGAGTAATAAAGGAGCTAGCAGAGAACTCTCAGAACCATTGTCTATTTTCTTTGTGAAATCATGGAAGACGGGTGAAGTGCCCGACGACTGGCGGAGGGCTAATGTTGTCCCTGTCTTCAAAAAGGAGGAACCAGGGAACTACAGACCAGTCAGTCTGACATCCAACCCTGGGAAAATATTGAAGCAGACTATAAAGAAGTCAATCTGTAAACACCTTGAAAGCAATGCAGCGAATGCTAGAAACCAGCATGGATTTGTCAAGAACAAATCCTGTCAGGTTAGTCTGATCTCATTTTTTGATCGGGTAACCTCCCTTGTGGACTGTGGAAATGCTGTGGACATAATATATCTTGACTTCAGCAAAGCTTTTGGCAATAGTGCCCCATGACATTCTGATTCACAAACTAGCTAAAAGTGGGCTAGATGGAACAACTATTAGGTGGCTACAGAATCGGACTCAAAGAGTCCTTATCAATGGTACCTTCTCATGCATAAATGGCCACCCTACAAAGAAGGGAGGAAATGGTACAGGACACTGAACATTCAGCAACTTTTGCTGTGCCTGTACTGCAATCTCTCGTTGCAGCTGCCTCTCTGATACTGCTTTGCCAGCTCGTCCTCTGCGCTGACCTCAAGCTGTACCTGCTTTTCTTAGGTACAGCGACTTGCATTTTGAAAAAGGAATAGCCAGGCTTCAGGAATAAATACAGGCTGGCCTGGGCAGTCACAGTCTAAACTTTATGTTATACCCGCAAAACCCACCTTCATGACCAGAAAAAATTAAAAGCCAACCAGGAGGCACTTGTCACTGCTTGTTGACAAATGCACAGTGACATCTAGTGGCAAAGACATGTATAGATCATCTCCCCTCATGCTAATTTTGATATTAGAAGACCTTGGGGGTTTGTTTTGGTTTTGCTTCTTAATTTAGGGAGGCATTGAAACATCTGTTAACCCACTTGCAATCTGAATTGATAGTGTGTGTGTGTGTGTGTGTGATTTATATTGCTACAGTAGTTGTAGGAAAGAACATTTCCATGACCAAAATTGCTATCCAACCCTAAATTGGCATTCTTTCTTCACTCACTTTTACAGAGCATCTTGATGATGTTGTAGCCATATTGACACATTCCAGCATTTTTGTGTGTGTTCCAAAGATCTAGCTAGATTCAGTCATACGTAGAGTAGCCCCATTGAAATCAATGGGATTTAAGTCAGCCATTGTTAACTTAAGATCCATTGATTTCAGTGGACTACTCTAAGTATAATTAAACCTGGGTCCAACCCCAAAATTTCAATATAATGCCATTTCAGCATCAGCGCATCTAATGTGGACAGCCAAAGCACTACTGAGGCCTTTATCACACATACCATTCCCCCCCACCCCCGGATTGCTTCAGCGGGTTCCCCCTCTGTTTCCTATGCGAATCTAGCGTTTTGAATCTCACGTGGTCAGTTTTGCTCCGATACCTCAGCTCAGCCTGTTGAACTTGCCTGAAACAGACTTTGCCCGTTCAGGGTTAAATTGAAACAGAAACAAAAAACGGAGCACTCAGGGCACGAGAACAGCGCGAGGGGGACGACGTCATGCGAGTCCCGGCGCTGGAGAAGTGGATCAAAGTCGCGGTGAGTGTGCTTAAAACCGTGCGTGTGATAACGGCTTGAGAGTTTTGAGGGAGGGGCTACTGTTCCTTTACTTAAACATTTCCTGTTTGCAGATGCTGCCTATTTCATCACTTCCAACTGATATTGGTATCTCTTCTTAAATGTCCCAGTGTCCGTTGGTTGTGAGAGTGGAAGAGCCCATGCACAATTGATTTTTTCTTTCTCATCCTCCTTCCTGTGCCCCACGAAAAGCCTCCTAAACAGCCTGGGGTATGTCATGTAGTAAGGATTTGGCGAAAAGAGGGTGGAGGAACCTCATGTGAGTGATGCTTCACTGGCGCAAGGCTCCTCAACCTGATCTGGGCCAATTTCCCACTCTAATCTGCAGTGATATAACCCATGCTATTCAGGAGGGCCCAAAACTCCAGACAGGGTTGGGGGGGGGGGGTGCAGGAGGCTGCAGCGAGGAGGAGGGGAAGGGAATCATTGGTTGTGTGAGTAGCCTTTTGCTCATGCAACCATTGGATGCAACCTGATGATTTGTATTTGGGAAAATGTACTATGTCTGTTTGCTCTTCCCCTGCACCCACGGCCATGCCTGCACCTTTTGGTTAACTTTCTTTTTACTACTACTACTACTAATACTAATAATAATAAAGCTAATTCTTCAGTGCCAGTCAATCATCCCCTGTGACACACCAGCACTGGACAAATCCATTCAGCAACATTTTTAAGCGGCAAAGGGCACATCCAGATGGACGCCTCCTAGCAGGGCCGATCAAAAGACATTGTGCAGCTATTCTGTCTTTTCCTCCGTAGCAGTTTTTTTCTGGTAAGAAAAACAAAACAAAGCAAAAACATTCAGAAGCAGTGGGAAGACACACAGGACGATCACAAACAGCAGGGGCTGTGGGTGCCATGTTGCCCCTCAGGTGCAGGTGGAAGATGTGGTCCTATTGGAATATGATTCAATTGCCAGTGTAGTTGGCTTTTGTGCAGGGAAATGGGAGGGAGGGGTGCCATCCTGTCCTTTGCCTCAGGAAGCGAAATGTCTTCGGCGGTCCCTGCATCTGTTTCCATCTCCGCCCCAGATTCTTATTTAAACAAATTGTCTGAAAGTAATTTCAGTAGATGAGAACACGTTTGCAACATTAAAAAAAAAAAATGTCGGAGGGAACTCAGCCAGTCTGGACCAGTCTGATTTAAGAGTGCTTGAGCTGCTTAAGGAATCTTTCTATTAAAAAACAAACACATTTTTGGACCCGAACAAAACAAGAGTCCTTTAAAGATTTACTGAACCAAATATTTCGTGAAAAGTAAACCTGTTCTGTTGATCTGTAAAAGACCTTTCCTTTTAGATCGCTGTTGCTGCTCACTATGGAAAATAAAGTTGATTTTTTTAAAAAAAAGGCATTATAAACCAACATATAAACATTATAATGACTATGCTTAGTCCTGATGTTTGCTGTAACCTCACTAATCTCTGCTTAACCTCATTCATTTTCTCTTTAAGAACAAAACTCTGTGAGATTTGTTCAACGACCTTGGATTATGTCTCCTCTGTCAGACTATAGCACTCATGGAGGATTAGTGATTAAAAACCTCCCAGTCATGTTCAATCCACAGCTGCACAACACCTTTTTAAAAAAATCCCTTTCTCCATGTGGAATTTATGATCCATTGGCTCATCCTGTGCAGGAAGTGTGATACAGGAAGCATATGACTGGTGATATGAACATCCACAGCGCCATTTTCACAATGCCCTGAGATTCAGATGTGCTATGCCAATTCATTCTTTAATCTTCTGGACCTTTGCCCCCATTAACTGTTAGAATGGGAGGTGGTAGCTTGCTTTGTTTTTCCGCCGTGTGGTTTTCATCGATCTCTTGTGTACAAAATATAGAGTCTGCATGTACATCGATGACAGGAGAATGGCATCGTAGGTCTCTTGGGTAGTTTCTTGTGTAACATAAATGCATGGAATCATGGAATCTCCACATTTTGCCTTGATACTAATTTTTGGTTCAGCTCTCATGCCATGTTAGGATGAAGGATTGTGTCAGTCACTGTCATCCATGATGTCACAGGCACTATCCAGTAGGTACTTATGACGCTCACATATCCACATTCCAGGCAGCATTACACTCCAAATTACAATGGCCCTACCACCTGAGGAAAGAACGATGTTTTCCCCAAAAATAGTGCCTTTTCACGCGTAATGCTAAATTATGGTTTAGTGCTACAAAAATTATACTCGGCAAGACTTGGATTCACATACTCTTCTCCTCCCCTCTCGTGGCCATGAAGAGATCATTTCTACTTTTAAACTAATCAGAGTTCCTCACTACATCTGAAGACAAACCATGGTATATGATCCTGGGTTATTAACAACAAGATATTGAACTCTGGTCAATATAAAAGGGGAAGCAAACACTTCTAATCTCCTCCACATGACTGTGCCAGAGGATAAAAGAGGAAAGTGGAGCATTCAAGCCTGAGGTTAATTCCTGCAATGCAAAAGTATGGTTTAGCATTACATCTGAATTGAGCTATTGCTCAATTTGAGTTCTGGGGAAATGTGATCTCCGTGGAACAGAAGCAATTCCTTGTGGAAAATGTTTAGGTCCAATGCAACAGATGACAATGGATATGTTGATGTATAAACTGACCATCTAGAAAGGCCTTGCATGATAACAGCACCTTGATAGGTCTAGCTAGGAAGAGGTCAGCAACATGTTCTGTAATGGTTACCGCAATTCTGATGGCGCCTTTACAAGCCAGTGCCACGGAGGCATTGTGGAATGCACATATTTAGAAGAGATGGGTAATAATTAAAAACTAATGAAAATAATTGTTTGGGTGTATGTCCCTGTGCGGACCATTTTACAGCCACTTCACATTACATTTTTTTTCCTGACGTGGGTAATCTTCATGGAGTTAAGTATCATTCATACTATCCGAAATCAGGCACATAGGTGCCTTTCTTATGCATCTTGCCAAACGCTCTGAGCCATTAGTGAACAGCAGTGGCCACCTGTGTTTGCGCTGCAAAAGGAATATTTGCTCAGTTCCGCAGAACAATATAAAGGATGCTTAGCGATTAGGACAGAGCTAGGCAACTTGGGTCTCACCAGATGTTTTGGCCTATAATTCCCATCAGCCCTAGCCAGCATGTCCAATGGTGAGGAACTATGGGAGTTGTAAGCCAAATTATTTCAAGGGCCACAAGTTGTCCACCCCTGAATTAAGATAAGTGTAATGTGTTATGTGGCAATTACTGTCATTGAAATAATGATTGTAGAGCTTCTTGTGTTCTGGAATTCTTCTTTTTATTTCTTATTTATTTAAAATATTTCTCAAAAGCTCAAGGTGACTAACAACACTGCAATCCTATAAATGTTTACTCAGACATCCCTCTCTCCATGTTCAATAGAAATTACTTCTAGACAATTATGCTTAAGATTGCAGCCGTAGTTAAGTATGATAAAACAAAATGTCTAAGGCTAGAGTCCTATAGATATGTATAGGATTGCACCGCATGAAATAAACAAAAACAACCAACCAACCAGCAGAACACAAGAATCCAAAGCATAGCTTAAGACAATTAAATTGCTTCCAACATTAAAAAAAAAAAGAACAGCAACAATTCACTACAGCAAGTTCAAAGCAGTTTAATGCAGAAGCTTAAATTTCATTATGTCCAAAAGTCTCTTCCTCCTATCTGTTATCCTTGATGCAAAATAGCTGAAGAACTCTGAGCATTTCACAAAATAGAGCTTAAAACCATAAAACATTAGAACATAACAAAAACATCATTAAAAAGCTACAGAATGAAACCAAAGTAAAGCTAATAGCAGTGCTAAGATCTAAAAAGCAAAAACACTGTGAATACAAACTGAAGGATTAAAAAGCTAAAATCTATCCCTTGAGGAAAGGTGGACTTTCTGCACTTGCAAAAGGGTGACAAAGTGCCTTTATAATTTTTACTGTAGTTCATTCCAGGCTTTCGGCACTGGGTGCTGATATAAATGATGTTGTTCTAGCAGAAACTACTTCTAGGGGAACACCAATAGTGTTTGCTGGCAAAATGGGCTGACCTATCACAACATCAAGTGCTATTGGCCATTGCACCGGAGGTAGTTTACGCTAGCGCTACATAATTTATGTTAGTGCTAGTGCTGAATAGGACACTGCCATTTCTTTTAATAACCTGTTACTTTTCTTCAGAATACGTAGGCCCTATTCAGAAGACACCTTAAGCGACAGCTTTAACCACAGGCAAAAAGCCTTATTCACCTTGGTTAAAGCCGTGGTTGAAGGTGTCTTCTGAACAAGATCCCAGGCCCGGTTGCCTGATTATGCGCATCTTCTCACAATCTTTTTTACACCTAATTCCGATAAATGACAGGCGGTGAAGCGCATTACCGGTTGTATGAAACGCGCTTTAAAGTTGTTGAGATGCGGAGAATCGCTTGTTTACATGGTCATAATGCGCTTTAACTGCCGCAGTAAATTAAAACTCGTTATTTAAAGCGCATGCAAAGATGCACATAATCAGAGAGAAAACGTGCCTCAACCCCCAATTTGCGCTCCGTTCATGTGGAGGTAAAAATTTTAATGCGCCTTGAAAGGGCTTTAAATCGCTCTTGTAGAGGCACCCCCAGTCATTTTCTTTATGTGAGGTGACTTATAGTGCAGCCCTTTATATATCTACTCAGACGTAAACTCAACTGAGTTCAATGGGGCTTACTCCCAGATAGTGAGTATAGGATTGGAGCCATGGTGCTTTAAATAGAAGTTAAACTATCCAAATACATTTTGAGTGCACTGACAACCGGCTAGAATGCAGGTTCTCTGTGTTTGCAAATCTTGTTTCTGGATGGAGAAGATATTCCTCTCCAGGATGAGAATAACAGGCCATGAATTCTATTGATTTATTGACAGCCATCATTGCTAGGTATAAAGGCTTTGATTAGACAAAACAATGTACACGTTCTCGCTAAGGTTTTGCTAATTTGGTAGAGTCTAACTTTCAAGAGGTGAAAAAGATTCTTGAGAATGTGAAATACCTTTCTCCTAAATTGCCCTCCTAAATTTTTCCTTCTTTCTTCTCACCTCTTTAAAACAAAAATAAAGAAATAAAGAAGCAGTTTTAATTGAATAAAACATGCAGTCATTGCAAATGCACCTCAAGAACACAGATGGCCCACACTAATCAAAATGTCTCTGCAAACTTTAGAATAGCCTTCCCTAACCTGGTGCCCTCCAGATGTTCTGAACCACAATTCCCATCAGCCCCAGGCAGAATGAGCAGTGGCCAGGGATGATGAGGACTGTAGTCCAAAACATCCTGGGAGTTCCAGTTGAGGAAGACTGCTTTAGAATTATCTTAAGGAGTATAAAACTGGATAAGATCCCTATGATACAAAATCTATAATCAACCGTCCTGAGGACTTGACTGCAACCAGCAAAGCACTACATCTTCTACTTCCCATCTATATGTTAAGTATCATCATATACAAAGGATCTAGGCTAACCTTCTTCAACCTGGTGCCCTCCAGATGTGCTGGCTGGGGGATTCTGAGAGTTAGATCCTCCAGCACACATCTGGAAGACAGCAAGTTGGAGAAGGTTGATAATGAGCTTTTCTACATGAGGCTATTAATCACTGTATTTTTGATTTCGTCACAGAACTGAGATTCGAACTCTACACAAAGAGCTTTTCCTTTCCTGCTTTTCCGCTATGTAACCTCTAGGTGATGCTGTGGTATAGCAAAATAACATAATTACACAAGTTTTAAAAAATACGTTGCCTTTCACTTTCACAAATAATAAAGGTTTTCTACACAAGGCATTTATTATGCGCTCAACATTTCCTACTCGCTGTTGTTTACTGGTTCTTTAGATGACATCATGACCTGCTGGTTTCATTTCTGTTTCATTGCTCAGAGCTAAATTCTGCGATGAAACCTAAAGCAGATACAGAGGACTAAAATCATTTCCCCGTTCTAAAAAAAGTGAAAGTGATCTTAAAAAACAGAAGCAAAATTGGAGGTCACAACATCGTATAAAGAACCCATAAACAACTATGAGTGAGGAATCATGAGTGCACACTAGTTGCCTCATGTAGAAAAGCTCCTAGCCATTTGGTTACCCAATGACTATGACATTGTTTTGGCTAACAATATCTATTTTGCCACAGCAAAAGAATGGTCTGAGGGCGATAGTTGCTTCTGATTGTTCGCAACTTAAACTGGCTTCAGTTCACTCAACTTAGTTTCTTATGCAATTATGATTCTTGGTCAAACTGTTTGGTGTCATTTCTGGATGGACTGTGCAATGAGTTTTTCATCAGATCCAGCTGAGAAACAGCCTCTGTAGTTTCACGAGATCCGGCTCAGATGCGAAAGAACTTAGTTACAAGTGATATGTAATGTAGAGGGAGATAATGCAGGAAGCGTGCAACATTGAGCTTAATGGCTTTTTAAGAACATAGGAAATTCCAAGATATAATAAGTTCCAGATATCAAGGGAAGAGCATCTACGCAGTCGTTGGCTCCTTAACTCTCCAAATTCTGCTGTTACTTATCGGTGCAACAAAGCAACACTTTCTCCAATTTAAACTCTTCTGAGCGACAACTGCATTGCACCCATGATCCCCTATGTGGGCAAAGCCTGATGATAGATAGATAGATAGATAGATAGATAGATAGATAGATAGATAGATAGATAGATAGATGATAGATAGATAGATAGATAGATAGATAGATAGATAGATATTTACATTTCTATCCCACCCAATAGCTGAAGTTCTCTGCATAAGGTGCATTCTCTCCCAATGTTGCCTTGGGCGTCTGCAGAGTATGATTTTATTTATTTTATTTATACCCCACTCTTCCTTACAAAGAGCCCAGGACAGCTAGCATCCCATACAAAACACAAGACACCACACAAACAACATAAAAATCATGACTCTAAAAGCACAAATATATAATAATAATAATAATAATAATAATGATGATGATGATGATGATGATGATGATAATAATAATAATAATAATAATAATAATAATAATAATACAATGAAACCATCAACACCATCCAGTCAAAAAACAAATAGAACACTTGTCTATACCCCAAAGCCTGTGCAAATAAATAAGTCCCTGTTCGGGCAGGTATGATTTTGATTCCTGCATTTAGCAGCGTGTTGCTCGATGGCCTTATAGGCCCCTTCGAACTCTACTATGCTATGATTCTGCGCTTAAATGATAACACCGCAGGAGACAGCTAAATCTCTACCAGAAGAGAGAGTTCCACAGCTCGGGTGCCACCACCAAAAAGGTCTTGCTATGTGCGGTAGAATCACGGGCCTCATTCCTAAAAATGCACCACAAGCAGAACTTTCCAGAATAGCTTGCCGGGCTATGCCCCTTAGAGCCACTCAGCTGGACAGAGTTACTGCTCATAGACAGACAGGTCATTACTTCAGCAAGGAAAGATGGCTGGCCCAGAATCCACACCAGCGTGGCATCACAGTTGCTATGCACCACTGCTGCTGGCAGAGCCCTTACCCTAGGTGAGCGCTACTCAAACAAGGTTAAAAAGAAAGCCAGTGTGATGTAACGGTTAGAGTGTTTGACTAAGACTGGGGAGACAAAAGGTTCAAATCCCAACTCAGTCATGAAGCTCACTGCGTCAACGTGGGCCAATCACTATCTCTCAGCCTAAACTACCATAGAGGATTGCTGAGAGGACAAAATGGTGGTGGTGGGGAGAACCATGGAGGCTCCTTGGAGGAAATGTAATGAAATAGGCTGACCAGATAAAATCCAGGTCAGGGCTCATGTCGCTTTAACAGTTGTAGAGAAAAGGGAATTTCAGCCAGTGTCATTTGTATGTAATTAGTTCCTGGTGAAATCCCCTCTTCATCACAACAATTAAAGTTGCAGGCACTATACTAGAGTGACCATATACAAAAGAAGGCAGGGCCTCTGCAACTTTAACTGTTGTGATGAAGAGGGAATTTCACCAGGAACTAATTGCATACAAATGACACTGGCTGAAATTCCCTTTTCTCTACAACTGTTAAAGTTGCATGAGCCCTGTCCACCTTTTCATATGGTCAGCCTAAGATACTTGAAAAGCAATTTGAGAGAACACCAGAGTTCACACTTTTAGGACTGGTTCTGGGAAATAACAGAAATTGCTCCTTCAAGCCATTGGCTGGATTTTTGTTGGCGAACGCTAGACCGGTCATTGCTCAATTTTGGAAGGACCTAAGGGGAGTTTCATTGGATGCTTGGTGGACTCAGGTTTGGAAGATTGCCTTATCAGAAAAAATATCAGTTACGACTGGCGAAAGGAAGTAGAAAACCTGATACATTTTCTGTGCATCGGTATGAATTTATTTTGTATGTTGGTAAATCCATAATGCTCTGCCTGTAGCATAGGGTGACCAGATAAAATCCAGGTCAGGGCTCTTGTAACTTTAACAGTTGTAGAGAAAAGGGAATTTCAGCCAGTGTCATTTGTATGCATTTAGTTCCTGGTGAAATTCCCTCTTCATCACAACAGTTAAAGGTGCAGGCACTATACTAGAGTGACCATATACAAAAGAAGGCAGGGCCCCTGCAACTTTAACTGTTGTGATGAAGAAGGAATTTCATCAGGAACTAATTGCATACAAATGACACTGGCTGAAATTCCCTTTTCTCTACAACTGTTAAAGTTACATGAGCCCTGACCTGGATTTTATCTGGTCACCCTATAATAAAATAAATAAAAGTAGAAAGAGTAGAGGTGGGGGCTTCAGTACAGAATTTCCATCTGCTAGAAACACCTGTCCGCCTTCACTTGGGTTTAACTTTTTGAAGAAGTTTTCATCTGAAGTCATGTGTGAGCTAGCCCCACTGTCACTTAGCCACACTGCAGCTCTTTTGGTATTTTGCGTTACTGAAAAATCCTTACAACGGTAAGGTGTCTTTGGCTTGGACTGGTGTGAGACATCCTTTCTTTGTTTCTCCCCTTTCCTGCTCTCAGCAGCAGCTCTTTGTTTGAACGAAGAGTTCCAATTAGTAGTTGGAGCTGGGCAGTCTCTTTTAAAATGTCCACTTCCCCCGCAATTATAACATTGGCCATTAGATGGCGGCCTGCCACCTTTTCTCTCTTTTGCAGTGTAATTTGACTCAGAAGCATATTTTTTTCTCACCTGTGAGCAAAATTTTGCGTCTGTCTGCTTCACTTTTGAATTCAGAGAGCACATCTTTAAACTGCGAGTCCACCTTTGCATTCACACCAGAAATAAAAGGGTAATATGCATTTGGTAAAGAAGCCAGCAGGATTGCAATCTTTTGCTCATTATTTAGAGTTCCTCCTGCAGTGCTGAGTTTGTCCATTAAATCCAGCAGTTTTCCCATAGGTTCTAAGGGGCAACTCCCATTCCTCAGTTGAGCAGAAAATGACTCTTTATAAAACTGAATCTGGTCTTGCATCCCCGTTTTCCCATATAGATTTTTCAGAGCTAACAACATTTTCTTTGCAGTGTTTTTACATGGATCAGCTGCGAATCTGCTAAGCATTGTATTATTAAGGATTTAGCCTTACGATCTTTTTGTTTGAATCCAGCGATGTTCTCAGCTCCTGTTGAGGGTACATCTTCCGTTGTGACTTATATCAGCCTTTCCTCCTCCAGCTGCATCTCCACTCTGTAAAGCCATGTGTGGAAGTTTTCTGGCTGAAGCTTTGGAATCAAGGCATGCGCATTAACACTTGCCAGAGGCCCCTACTACAAGAGTTCGCTTTGACACCCGATTCTCAGATTATGCACATTTCCTGATAAGCGCATTTACGCCTAATACCTATACACGAGAGCCATTGAAGCGCATGATGGACTCTCTGAAAGGCACTTTAAAGTTGTTTACATGCAGAGAATCGCTTTATAAATTGGGGCTAGAACAAGGAAATAGTGCTGAAAGTAATGTGCTTTTTTCTGGAGGAACTGCCCTCTCAGGTTCCCGCCGTTTCTTCTCCCTGCCCACCAGAATCTCCCGCCTTTGGTTACCTGGGTTACCTGCCGGTAATTACTTGTTTTACCTGTTCCCTTTGTCTCAATGTGCCTCGCAAGTTTCCCCTCCAGCAGCCTTTAAAAAGTATTTTCGGCTGCCTCCCCCCCCCCCCCCACTTTTGCCAGAGAGAGAGGGAGCGAGAGACCAGAGAGAAGGAGCGAGCGAGCGAGAGAGGAGAGATCTACACACACACACTCCAAGACAGGGGAAACTGCTTCATTCCTTCCTCCTCCTCCTCTTCTCTTCCCAGCAAGATCAACCGTTTTCCCTTCTTCCCTTCTCAGTAATACCTTGTCATTTTGGTCATGTACAACATCCACACGCACGCACACACGCAGCTCATGTCAGGAACCCAGAAAGCTAGCGAGGGGACAATTTCTCTAACCAGATCGCTAATTATCCGCACATCTGCACATCCTTACTACCCCCCTTGCTTCTCGTGAAACCACCTCCATCCGGTCCCGTGTCTCCATGAAAAGAATATTCCAGCAGGGGAGATAAAAGACACTTTATTTTCAGTTCACGTTGGGTCACCTAGTCCTGGAGCTTCCATCCAGAGAGACGGAGAACAAGGAGAAAGTGGCACGGAAGAGATAGGAAATAAAACTAAACGAAAAAGTGGGAGGTTTTCCCAGCAAAGGGTCAGTTCTCTTCATGCATGACATCACAACCACAGTCCACCCACTCTGATTGTTAATGCGACTTCTCAGAAATTGTTTACACGGACATAAGGCGCTCTAACTCCCACAGTAAATAAAAAGTTGCTATTTAACGTGAATTAGAACATGCGCATAATAGGAGATAAAAAGCGCGTGGACCCCTGATTTGCGCTCCGCTCTTGTAGAGGTAAAATCGGTAATGCGCCTTGAAAGAGCCTTAAATTGCTCATGTAGAGGGAGCCGGAGCCATGGTTTCCTTTCTTCTTAAGCCTCTAGCCTTAAGCACCTTTTTGATATCCTGGGCACCCTAACCTGTTAGAGTTATGTTTTGTTTGGTAAACTACAGGTGTGTAGCTTCCGTGTGTAATTGGTGCAAGGCAAGGCTATAGAAAGAAACTCACACTTAGGCTGACCAGATAAAATCCAGGTCAGGGCTCATGTAACTTTAACAGTTGTAGAGAAAAGGGAATTTCAGTCAGTGTCATTTGTATGCAATTAGTTCCTGGTGAAATTCCCTCTTCATCACAACAGTTAAAGGTGCAGGCACTATACTAGAGTGACCAGATACAAAAGAAGGCAGGCCCCTGCTCCTTTAACAGTTGTGATGAAGAGGGACTATCACCAGGAACTAATTGCATACAAATGACACTGGCTGAAATTCCCTTTTCTCTACAACTGTTAAAGTTACATGAGCCCTGACCTGGATTTTATCTGGTCAGCCTTCTCACACTGGTACTTTTAGTTAAAAGATAGCATTGTTAAGAGCCTATAGCTCCTGGGAAAACAAAGTAGTTTCAGAGAGAGAGTTGAGTGCAGCCATTATGGACGAAGGAAGTGAAGCCTAAGAGTTGCAATCTACATCAACAATGGGTTACAAGAAGAAACTAGAGGAAGAAACATTTTTCCCTTTCTGTCTATCACCCCCCCCCCCATTGGTTCAGATAACTTATCATATACATTGTTGCTCCACTCCAACAGACATCAACCTCCAGGGCCCCTATGCTTTCTTTCCATTATAGTGGCATAAATCTCAGCAGGGAAGACATGAAGCTGTATAATGAAACATATAGAACCTGCCCAGAAAGAAACCCACAGAAACAACAGTGTGTAAAATGGGAAATCTTAATCCTACAAGGAATCTGGAAGCAGAAGCCCTGGTAAGGGTGTGGGATTTTTGCCTCATGAGGAGAAGCTCTCAATTTAGGCAGCTCTTGTGGTCACAGCCTTAGAAATGGGAAGGAAAGTTTTTTTGGGGGGGAGGGGAATTATGACCAATCTTTGCCTCTGGGAAAAATACAAAAGGAACCAATGTCGAATAATCTACCTCATTGTGTGCTGTCCAAACGTGTAGGCTTCAGACAATGAAGTGAACATGTGTTGGTTGGGGGAGGAGCCTGCCCTGAAGAAGCCACACCCAGCCTATGTACATTTGTTCTTCATGTGTTTTATGGCTGAACAGGCCTCCTCTTTCACTTGCTCCAACTGGAACTGAGAATTGAGAAGGAAAGCTCTTCCTCTCTCTCCAGGCATCTACACTGCAAAGTCATGTCAGCTTTATATCCATTTAGTTGTCATGGCGTCCTCCACAAAAAATTCTGAGATTTGTAGTTTGTGAAGGTTCTGAGAATTCTCTAATAGATCCTTAGCATGCATCTGTGTGATGATAGATAGATAGATAGATAGATAGATAGATAGATAGATAGATAGATAGATCTTTACTGGCCAAATAGCCATTACTTTAAATGTGTGTCTAGCAGCTCTGTCTTCATTTCTTTTCATTTTTATTCTAGAGAAGGTGGAGAACCCTCAATACAGATCAGACCCCCTAGTATGGCTGATAGGGAGACTTAAGATGAGGATTGGGACCCTGCACCTACTCTAGTGTAAAAATGTAAAGAAGAAGAAAAGACATAGCTGCTAGACACACTTTTTAAGCAATGCCTGCTTTGGCCTTAACAGCTCCATTAGATCACTCTACTCAACAGACAGATCAAATCAATTGATAAGGATGGAAAAACTAAAAATAAATACATCAATACAAAAACGCTTTACAGCTAGGCTGACCAAATAAAATCCAGGTCAGGGCTCATGTAACTTTAACAGTTGTAGAGAAAAGGGAATTTCACCCAGTGTCATTTGTATGCAATTAGTTCCTGGTGAAATTCCCTCTTCATCACAACAGTTAAAGTTACAGGGGCCCTGCCTTCTTTTGTATATGGTCACTCTAGTATAGTGCCTGCACCTTTAACTGTTGTGATGAAGAGGGAATTTCACCAGGAACTAATTGCATACAAATGACACTGGCTGGAATTCCCTTTTCTCTACAACTGTTAAAGTTACATGAGCCCTGACCTGGATTTTATCCAGTCACCCTATTTACAGCAGGAAGTACTGTTGGATAAAGAGAAGACATAACTATGCTAAACCAATGAAGAACGTGATAGGTAACTGTAGCGACTAGGCTTTTGTTCTTTTCCTCTTCTGACACTACTAGAGGCAGATCTACTGCTAATTAGATTCCAACATAATGAAAAGTCAATAAAATTATGGAGACTGTTATTGAAAAAGCTCCAATCACCAGGAATGTGACAATTACCATAGAAACAACCCTGTACCCAGGATGCTACCACAGTATTCATACATGAAAGCAAACTCACCTTGGGCGCTTTCTCTCCTGATCTTAAGAAAGACAAAGTAGAGATGGGTGAGATGTTCGCTCAGTATATTTTTAAAAAGTAACATACCAAATTTCTGAAATTTCTTCATTAACATTTTGGGGGGGAATTGAGATTTTAAAAAAACGGAATGTGAGAGAAAGCAAAACTCACAGATTTGTCTATCTGGGCAGAGGGCTTTGAGTACTTGGCTTGTAAAAATCTGCCCTTGATTCCCTGTGTATTCAGCCACGTTTTCGGTGCTCAGTTGTTGTTTTCCGATAAGCTCCTCATCTTTAATTGCTACATGGCAGGGTGGTATAATATTATCCTCTCCATGCTGGGAATAGTAGTACCTATTGAATTTGGCCAGTGCAGATGGGTGAGAATTTTACTCGCTGGTTTTTAAAACATTAGAACTGTCCCAAAATCTACAAATTTCTTCATGTGTAGGATGGAAAGAATTTGAGAATAAAATAATTCAAATGTGGGAGAAGCAAAACTGACAGATTGGTCCATCCCTAAGTAAAAACCTAGGGATACATTTGCTCTGCCTTATCCCATGCCCTAACAACTATCTTAATGCTGTGTGTGCCATGGAGGTCATTATCAGTTTCTCCCAGTTCTAGCAAGAAAGACAATGGGAAGGCAGACTAGAGAGTAGCAGAGTTTGTATCCGCAATAACCCTTCCCACTGTGGGTTTTTGTCCACGAGGCATTTATCATGTGCTCATCCTTCCCTGAAGGTATGGCCCTCCAGCTTTGCTTCTGTGTCTAACCAGCACTTTCAGTCAGGGTTTTTTTAGGGCAGGGAAAATGCTGTATTTAATTATGAAAGCAATGGAAAATACAGTTTCTACTTGTGTATTTGTGCTGGGCAATGCATTATCAGTAAGAAAACCTTTGACCCCCTCTAGATGGAGTCCGTTTGATGCCTGGTTAGCCGATTATGCGCATAATCGCTGAAGTGCTTTATCGTAAATGCTTGTATGCAGGAGGCAATTGAGCGCACAACTGGTGGCCTTACCAGTTGTTTGAAATGCGCTTTACAAGTAGTTAATGCGGAGAATTGCTTGTTCACATAGTCAAAATGCGCTTTAACAGCCAGAGCAAAATAAAACTCGCTATTTAACGCACATTCGATAATGCACATAATTGAATAGGTAATGCGCCTCAACTCCCGATTTACGCTCCGCTCTTGTAGAGGTAAAAATTTTAATGAGACTTCAAAGAGCTTTAAACGTCTCGTGTAGAGACAGCCTTTGTCTGGGGGCTGGAGGGTGTACTTGGACAAGACTTGCTCTTTTCCTGCCTGAACTGGTGGGCAAGGAGCAAAAAACAGAAGAAATAAACCTTCCCAATCCAACGGCGTAGGAATTTGGCATCCTTTCTGCCGCTTTTGCCAGGTGACTACTGTGTCATGATGCAGGTCAGAAAAATCATCATAGCATCTGCCTCATCTCTGAGCCTTTCACAGGGAAAAGCTTTGAATCTAACGTGCATTAAAAAAAAACAGGCGTTAAATTTTGCAAGGCAGTTTAAGAAGGTTGTTTTCCATGTATGCTGCCTACGAGATAGCTATTTTGTTGCTGCCTTCAAAAGCACCTGCACAGCACAAGCCCTCACACGTATATCCCCTGTTGGGCTCTACCAGGATTACATTGCCATCTGCAGAGCTGTTCTTTCTAACCAGGAGGTCCTTGCAAGGTACCCAGGATTGTCAGGCTTTGTCATAGATGGATACTTTGGATGGAAGAAGTGAGGTCAGCTGTCTGCACCTTTCTGCAGCTGTTCAAAAGAGGGCATTTTAGCAGGCACAGCGTTTCTCAGGTCTGCACAATAGGCTACACCTGCCAATGTTAGAAAATGATGTGTTGTATTATTCAGCGTCTAAACAACTTCGCTCTGTGCATCGTAAAACAACAGCCTTGTCTATAGACCAGTGTTTTGGGACTGCAACTCCAGCATTCCTGACCATGCTGACTGGGGCTGATGGGAGTTGAAGGCCAAAACATCTGAAGGACACCATGTTGGAGAAGACTGCATAGACTTACTGTCTAATAAAGGCACAACTACTAAAGGTTCAGGAGCCCTGTGCTTTAAAACAAAAGGTAGGAAGGAGGAGGTGTGCATGAGATGTTGCACTGGTGTTGTGGAAATTCATTACCCTGGGAAAGGGACAGCACATCTTAGGTCCCCTCTACAAGATTTCGCTTTGACGCCCAGTTGCCTGATTATGCGCATCTCCTCACAATCACTTTTACACCTAATTCCTATACACGGGAGGCATTGGAGTGCATTACTGGCTGTATGAAACACGATTTAAAGTGGTTGACATGCTGAGAATCGCATGCAAATGTTGTTGAAAGTAATGCGCTTTGTCACGGAGGAACTACCCAAACAGATTCCCTCCCTTTATTCTCCCCGCCTACCAGAATCTCCCACCTTTGGTTTCCTAGGTTACTTGCCAGAAATGACCTGATTAACATGTTTGGCTACCTGTCTCCCCACCGCTTCGCCCCGATAGCCATTTGAAGTGACCTGCTCAGGAGTAAATGCCTCGCACACACACACGCCAAAACAGACAGGGGGATGCTGCTGCGTTCCTTCCCCCTCCTCTTCCCAGCAAGTTCAACAATTGTAAAACATACACACGCACAAACAAACACACACACACACACACACACAGAGCTCAGGTCAGGGGGGGACGATATGTGAGCTGATTGCTAATTATGCACACATCCACACATCCTTTCTACCCCCTTTACTTCTCATGAAACCACCTCCATCTGGCCCTGTGTCTCCATGAATGAAATATTCTATCCGGGGAGTTAAAATAAACTTTATTTTTTAAAACTAAACGAAAAAGTGGGAGGCTTTCCCAGAGAAGGGGCAGTTCTATCCATGACATCACGACCACAGCTCGCCCACTC
Organism: Anniella stebbinsi; assembly: GCA_029215795.1. NCBI lineage: Eukaryota > Metazoa > Chordata > Lepidosauria > Squamata > Anniellidae > Anniella > Anniella stebbinsi. The sequence goes on along the minus strand of JARDYH010000003.1, from coordinate 113,265,294 downwards.
TGATCATTAATGTGCCTCCTCGGAAAGTTGTTTACACAGACATAAGGCACTCTTACTCCCGCAGTAAATTATAAGTCACTATTTAACGCGCATTCAATAATGCGCATAATCGGATAGAAAAAGCGCCTCGACCCCCGATTTGCGCTCCGCTCTTGTAGAGGTAAATTTGGTAATGCGCCTTGAAAGAGCTTTAAATCGCTCTTGTAGAGGCACCCCTAGTTACAGAGGGGAACACAATGGGGAGAAGGCAGCAGAGCAAAATATGGCTGGCTGATTTCCTAATTAAATTATGAAGCTAGTTCAGTTGTCAACCTCTGGATGTTAGTCCACCTTGCTCAGTCAGAGGAAGCTTGAATTTTTGAGCTTTTGGCATGAATGAATGGACACCCCATCACCCATTGTCTGTCTAGCTTGCTGCTTTCTTGCTGCCACCAGGCAAAAGAGTGATGGCTGCCAAACCCTCCTTCATTCCTGAGATCTTCTCTGCAAGCTCAGTGAAAGAAATACGATGATAAACACTGGCTCCGATTACTCCCGGAGCTGCAGTTGTAAAGCTTTTGTTCATCATATCGCAGCCAGAGATAATTAGAATATGTTTTCTTTCCTGTAATATTTTGGGAAAGGCCATCAAGAAGTGCCACCTGTTCCATGTAACATTTCCAGCCTTTGTCTCTGATTGGCAGCCTGGATACGGACCATGAATTACAGAAGTTAATTTCCCTGTTGCAGTCAATATCTGACTCTTTGGCAGAGCCTGAGAATCAGTGTCCTAGTAGCCTTGGAACCATACCCTGTTACCAGAAGCAGAAGGGGCGAACCTGACCTTCAGAACACCGGTATGTTTTTGGCTTCAGTGTTAACCTGGAAGATCAGAGTCACATCTGCCATTGGAGATGGTGGTGTGGTGGAAATAAAGGAGAATAACAACATTGTTGTGAGCGTGGCTACCTTGATCACTGCAGTGGTACCAGTGGAGCAGGATTTTGGGGAAGAAATCCAGAGTCCATTAAGCCAAATGGGCAGGGAGTAGTCCAAACACAGCAGGACTGGCTTGCTACCTGTTGAAGTAAGTAAAGTAATACACCCTATCATCTAAAGACCATTAAGTCCTGAGCCAAAAATTACCTACATGCACCACTATGAATGAGTGTTCAGGGCCTTGGCTAAAGCATGTTAATGTTTCTTAGTAGCAGTGAATACCTTCTAGACCAGGGGTGCAGAACTGAAAGCCTGGGGGCCAAATCCAGCCCTCTGGGATTCCCCAGAAATCCATGTTCCCTTTCCCTGGCTCCACCTCCTTCCTCACAACCACCAATTGCTTGGTGGTCTCCTGGGTTTTGTGCATTATTTTGCCATTCTAAGCAGTTGAGATGCCTCTCCTAAACCGAGTTACTGGAAGTAAGATAAGAGCTTCAAGCTAAAATATGCTGGAATTGGGGTAGGTGGGTTTGACACTGCCCCTTTTGTCTATGGTCCTGCCCACCACTGGAATGCACCTCCCACCCCTCGGAGAACTTATCTGAAATGGAATTCAGCCTTTAGACTGAAAGAGGTTCTGTACCCCTCTTCTAGAAGCTGAAGGGAGCTAACTGAATTATTTTCATTCTAGTTATTAAGTAAGCCCCGTATTTATCAACTTCTTTTATCTCTTTTGAGACACCTGCATTTAATCTGGAATCATGGGAACTGTGTCTGTAGGCCAAGGGTGAAAATATATCCAAGGTTTGTCTCCCTATAAAGCAATGTGAAGCAATCATTTGAGGCATCAAGTTCGAGAGGAAGCCCCATTTTTGTTTTTGTTTTTTTGCCTCCAGTCTCTGTGTATCTCAAATCTAGTGGTGTGGAATCATGACCATTCCAGGTACAAAAGTATCTGCAGTTGGCATTGATCATCTCTGTGGCAGTGCAGGGGATAAGGTTGCATGCACATCTTTCTGGCCCCCTCTACAAGGATGCGCTTTTGCGCCCGGTTGTGCGATTATGCGCATTATCGCAGACGCGCATTTACTCCTAATCCCTCTGCACGGGAGGCTGCGAGAGGTGGCGAAACGCATTAATAGATGTCCAAAAAGCGCTTTACAAGAAGTTAATGCGCATAATCGCTTGTTCACACGGGGAAAATGCGCTTTAACGGCCGGAGCAAAATAAAACTCGCGATTTAACGCGCATTCGAAAATGCGCATTATCGGGGAGATAACGCACCTCTACGCCCGATTTGCACTCCGTTCTTGTAGAGGTAAATTTTTTAATGAACCTTCAAAGCGCATTAAACCTCTCTTGTAGAGGCACCCTCTGTGTGCACATGTGTAACCACCATCTCTCCCTTGTTGCAATTTCTGACCCTTGATTGTGGCGCACAACAAAGAGTTAGTAATGAGTGAAAAAAAAGACTTCTGAAGACCTTTCATGTTACAATGCATCTGAGTGTTGCAGAGTAATATCACTGACCTCTTGGACCTCTGACATTTCACAGCTTCCACTGCCTCCCTAGGAACTGATGAAAAAAGACATGGGCCTTTTCTACACCGGAGGGGTGTAGAGGGCCGGAGGGGTGGCGAACTTGGAAGTAGCCACTTCCGGGTTCGTCGCCCCAATGCACATGAAAAATGTGACGACACCGGCTGCTCCCGGGCCGTCGCGCCATCGTGCCATCGCGACGGCCATCTATTTTTTGTGCCCTTCCGCAAAAAGTAAGTTAAAAAAACACATGTGCAATCGGGCCCCCACCCCACCCCCCTCCCTGCCCTCCCGGGGGTGGCCAAACTGGTGCCACCCCTTCCCCTGATGGCCACGGAGCCACGCGCTGCGGCTTCGTGCACCCGGGATGGGTGGGCACATCTTCCGCAGTCCCAGGAAGTTCCTGGGATCACGGAAGATTTGGGATTTTTCTGGTTTCTCTTAACCCAGAAAAATCCTGTTCCTGCCCCCACCCCGGGACTCCCTGTGCATCATTTGGACTCGCAGGGAGCAGCCAGGGGCCATCCCAGGCAAAAAGCCTGGTGTGGAAACGGCCGTGCACACCTGGGTATCATCAGCACACTGCTGACCCTAAAGCAAGATCTCCAGGTGACCTCACCTGGCAATTTCATGTAGATGTTAAAAGAGCATATGGGACAAGATAGATCCTTGCAGCATCTTGAAATCCCCTTCAGCCCGAGGGCCAAATTCCATTTTAGAGAAGTTCTCAGGGGCCACATTCCAGTGGTGTGCTGGGACAAAAATGCCAGCATATTTTAGCCTAAAGCTCTGACTGTCTGTAATTCAGCTTTAGGAGAGGCATTTCAACATTTTAGAAGGGGGGGGGGGGATTCCCCAAATCATCAGTAGTTGGGGGAAAGAGAGTGGGGCCAGGAAAAGGGGGTGTGGCAATCTGGGGGACTCTGGGTGGTCTAGAGTTGGCCCATAGGCCTGAGGCTCTGCCCCCTGCTATTAGCCATTGGTCATTAGGGATGTCCATTGCAGGGAAATCTGGTCCTTTGGGGGCTTGGCAATGTTCTGTGGTGTGCCCGACTCAGTTTGTAGTTGTGGGCTGAGCCGCAGGTTTTCCCAGACCTCCAGGAAACGTTTGCATATTTTGTTGAGCTGTAATGTGCACACATTGTGGCTGTGATTTGTGCAATTTGCACAAAATTAAGCCGTAATGCGCGCAAATTAACAAACACTGAAAACCTGCTAACTGGCCCGACTCGCTGCAGACTGAGACAAGCTGCTCAGCAGAAAACAGACCAAAGTCCAGGGAGATGAACCAATGAAAGTGTGTTGAGCTCAAAGCCCAAAATGGATTCCTCCAGCATTTCTGTTGGCCATAGACCTCACTCCCCCTCCCTAATAGAGAAGGGAAGACAGCACATAGAGCTCCTGCGAATGCTCTGGATGGCAAGCTTGGTTTATATAGAAAGAAGCATGCCTTCCTGCCCTAAAGGACTGAAACCATGGCCGCTACTAAGGGCTCTACAGGTAAGAAGTAAAGCAGGAAATTAGCATTTAAAATGCATAAGCTTAATGTTACTTTTTCGAAAGGCAAAACAGTTGAGCTTTTCCTAATAGGAAAGGCAACTCTTCTTTCTTTCTTTCTTTCTTTCTTTCTTTCTTTCTTTCTTTCTTTCCATGGTAGATTTTAGTGCTTGTAATGTACAGGGGAGAAAATGGATGCATATCACAGCTGTTGATCTTCTGCAGAGCACATCCAAAATCCACACAAGAGCAGGAGGATACCATCTGTTTCTCTAGTGGGGCTTTCCTGTTGGGAGGATCAGTAATTCAAGAACACCCTGGCTGGCAGCTCTTGAGCAGAGAGCCTCAGGCCAAGTCCCGCTAGCAAATGCATTCATGGTGGGCGGGGGGGGGAGGGACGTTTTGTTTCTGAAGCGGACTTCAGTTCAGTGACTTCTCTGGGTGGAAAAGTTTTATTAAGTGGCATATTGTACTGGTTTAAAAATAGCTCTTCCCTCCCCCCCTCCTCATCCAAACCGCATTCCCGTTGGGAGCACAAGTGAACGCAAAAGGAATCCTGATCACAAGCGTGTTTTTGACTCAGCCACAACAGCCTTCTTTTAAATTGCTCTAAAATGGATGCAAGGAAAATTGCAGAGAGTGCGGCTGGAGCTCTTTCCACAGCTCTGGATGATTCTTGTCATCAAGAGGGGGTTCCTGTCCTGTGAAATCAAATGTATGCACTCCTCTGAAAAGACAGAACAAAACACCCTCTAACTGGGCCATTTCTTTGTAGAGCAGGGTCAAGGAAAAATCTTCCAATTGCTTCTTCAGCTCTTTTCACATTTGTTTATTTATTTATTGTCAAATGTATAAACCACTTTCCCTAAAAGATGTCAGAGCGCTGAGCAATAAATTAAAGCACAAAATAAATAATAATAATAAAAAACCAACCAACCCCCCCAAACAAATATTGCAGTAAAAAACAGATACAGCTATCAAAAAGTGGCTAAAATTTAATAATCAGTCAGGCAATGCTTGCCTGAAAAGAAAAGACTTCAGCAAACATTGAAAAGCAATGTAGGGACATGCCTGATCCCAGTGGGAAGGGTGCTCATAGGCTGCCTCTACAAGAGGCATTTAAAGCTCTTTCAAGGCGCATTAAAAAATTTACCTCTACAAGAACAGAGCACAAATCGGGCGTAGAGGCGCGCTATCCCTCCGATTATGCGCATTATCAAATGTGCGTTAAACAGCGAGTTTTATTTTGCTCCGCCCGTTAAAGCGCATTTTGACTATGTGAACAAGCGCTTATGCGCATTAACTACTTGTAAAGCGCATTTTGGACATCCGTTAATGCGCTTCGCCGCCTCTCGCCGCCTCTCGTGCAGAGGTATTAGGCATAAATGCGCTTCAGCGATTATGCGCATAATCGCCTAACCAGGCGCAAAAGTGAATCCTTGTAGAGGGGACCTATGTTACTCATATGAAGCCGTGTTTATCCAGTCAAGAAGCAGCTGTGCTGCTGACCCTGCCCCCAAGTGGGTGTTTCCTGATCTCTACATGTTAGACACAGACACCTGTAAGGAAGACGCTTCCCCCTGTAGAACTGCATGAGCTTTACTGGGATGTGGAACCCTGCACAATGAAGGTTCCAGGTCCTGGGGAAGCCCACCCCATACAGACTTTTCACTCTGCAGGCATCCATCCATCCGTGCCTAATGCCACACAATGGTACATCCTTGTGCCCCTTGATAACACGGGTCCCCCTTCATGCTAGTCATGTGTAATCTATGGCTTATGTGTGCCTTCCCCAACCTGGTGCCCTCCAGATGTGCAGGACTGCCACTCCCACAGTTATAGGTTTGTTTATTATATTTTTGGATTGCAGGACAACTTTTTGTACAATCAAACCAAGGATTCTAATAAAAACAGAGAGCTGTATTCAAAGCTTGGGGCGATGATATTGCCTTCACCAGTCATCTAAAGGACACTAAGGAAGAGGTTAGCCTAGAGCACAGCTAGGGTGCTGCTACACAAAAGTCCCTGGATCAAGTACCCACCAATCTCACATCTTTAGGAGGTGGGACGCCTAACAAGTCCTCAGATGAAGAACACCAGCTCTGGGCAAGGAGGGGTTGGTCTTTCAGCTATTCTGGTCCCAAGCTGTTTAGGGCTTTATAGGTAAAGATCAGCACTTTGAAATGGGTTCAGAAACAAATTGGAATCCAGGGCAGCTGTTTTCAGATTGATGTTATATGATTTGTAAAATGGATGCATGTTTGACAAATTCCTGGAGGAGAAGGCTATCAATAGCTGCATGCCCTTGTTGCTCTTTGCTAACCTCAGTATCAAAGGCAGTATGCCTACATACACCAGTTGTTGGGGAACATGGGCAGGAGGGTGCTGTTGCCCTCATGTCCGGCTTGTTGGGTTTCCCATGGGCAGCTGGTTGGCCACTGTGTGAACAGTGTGCTGGACTAGATGGACCCTTAGTCTAATCCAGCATGGCTCTTCATAGACTCTTAAGTCTGGCAGCCACATTTTGCACTAGTGGAAGACACTCTTCAAGGGCAGCACCATGCAGAGCACACTACAGCAATTGAAACATGAGGCCACTAATATGTGGATCACTGTGACCAGACCTACATTCCTGAGAAAGGGATGTGACTGGCGCACCAGCTGAAACTGGGCAAAAGCACTATTAGTTAGCAACCCTGCCACTGCCTGACCATCCAGGAGGAGCCCCGGATCCAAGAGTACACTCAAACTTGTACGTGATCTTTCAGAGGGAATGCTACCCCATCCGGAACAAAACATTCATACACGTTTAAACGCTGGCTCACCCTGTCACCGAGCATCTAGGCTTTACAGATGGTGGGCCACAGGAGATCATCCTGGGCTCATGTTTGCCCTCTTTGCTTGAAGAATGTCACGTTCATTCAACCAGCTCACATGATCCTTTATTTTGTAGTGCACAGGACATGCATATATCCCCAGGTCACAAGTGCATTCCTGTTCTACTCCCCACTGTAGGGGGAGTGCTGGGGAGGGGAGTACTAAGGAAAATTAACTTATCGGATCAATCTATGGGACCAACAGTTGCATCTTGAGAATGAAAAGCCAAATCCGTGCATTAGAGAGAGGGCCTTCTCTGTGGTGGCTCCCCAATTGTGGAACGATCTCCCCGACGAGGTCCGCCTGGCACCAACATTGTTATCTTTTCGGCGCCAGGTCAAGACTTTCCTCTTCTCTCAGGCATTTGGCAATATCTGAGGAGCCTGGGTTTGTTTTGTTTTGTTTTTGTAGCTTTTTGAAGTGTTGAAGTGGTTATAAATGTACAGATTGTGTGTATGTTGTATGTTTTTGCTGTTTTAATTTTTGTATATTGTTTTTAATTGTTTTTAATCCTATGTAAACCGCCCAGAGAGCTTCGGCTGTGGGGCGGTATACAAATGTAATAAATAAATAAATAAATAAATAGTCATCTATGAACAAAAGTATAATACAGACTTAAAGCTATCAGCATTCCCTTTCACAACAGAACCCTGGGAACTGTAGTTTTATGAGGAGGGCCTATGGACTTTTAACAGGGAATGTTCAGTGCTCTCACCAATCTACCATTCCCAGGATGCTCTGGGGGGACCATGACAGCTAAACTGGCAGATCTCTTGTGTAGATTTGCTCTTAGAGTGTGTCTGCTCCAGCTGGTTTCCCCATCATATATTCTAAGACAGGGTGTGGAAGCCCTTTTCCTGTCAGGGGTTGCATTTCCCCATGGCTAATGTCAGGGACTGCATGTTGGATGAGGCTAAAATCAGAGGTAGGCAGGGCCAGAGCCAAAAGTAAGTGGGTTACCCATTTTCTCTTTCTGCCACTACCCATTTTCTCCCTTTTCTCCCTCTTCCTTCCCATGCTGTGGACTACTAAGGAAAAGGGAGAGATTGCTCTTGCCAGAGGTATGAACTGATTGCGTGCAGAGGGCTTTTGAAATAAGGCCGTGGACCTCATGAATTTAGGCTGAGGGCCGCATGTGGCCCGGTGAGGAACATAGGCTGCCCACCCCTGTTCTAAAACACAATGGCTGAATTCGGACAACACATTAAGCAACTGGGGGTGGGGAAACAATCGTCAGTTGTATTGACTATCATGTCGTCCGAATGCTGCCATAGTCAACTCAGTGCTGATCCTAATCCACACCACGGTTGATTATTTATTACCATGTTGTGTGGGGAGTACCCCCTAGATGAACAACTGTAAAGTTGATTATTACCCCACCATTGACTATCGTGTTGTCCGAATTCAGCCACTATCTAATGCAGTCAACACTGTATCTCTTCTCGGGTAGAGCACCTAGGTCTTAGAACAAGCCGCCAGCATCATCAGTAATAAATCTCGCAAAAGCAATGCTAGCATCTAAGCTGCCAGCTCGACATGTCTACTGTCAGTTCCCATTGATCTTCGATGAATGGGATCTAACAGTAGTTCTCCCATGGGGAGTGGCACTCTGCCCATGCTCAGATGCACCATCTTCTTCCCTTGTGCCAAAACTGAGCTATATTGCTGAAAAGAGCCTCTGCCTCGTATGAAGTTCTGAGAACTGGAATAAAGAAGAGGCGCATTGCACTAACCTAATGCAAGTCACCCCAGAAGAGAAAAGCAGGCTGCTTTTAAAGTGTGATTTCCAAAATGGTTCTGTTGTCTCATGAATTTAAAATGGTGTCGCTTGCCTTTCCTCCAGAAATACATTAGGCTGCTGCATAGCTATTTTTCCAAATAATTAATCTTTCCAGTGGAATAACTTCAAGCTCCACATTTCCTGTTATGTTATACAGCTGCAATTTGTAACCAGAGATCCTGCACAGTGTTCTGCAGGCAGGTTGCCAAATACATGACACTTTACCTATAGAAGTGCCCTATACAAATATTCCTTAACCACAAGTTAAACAGTTAGGCACTGTTCTGGTCCAGTGAAAAAAGGGGACAAGGAAGCAAAAAAAGAAAGAAAGGGAGGGCTATAAAGCTGTGTTAAACATCCCAATTTGATGCTCATAATATTTTAGTTTGTAACTTGGGCATTTGGAAATAGCCGTTTCTTTTAAGCCGTAATTTTTGCTAGAAAGGAGCTTGAAATTGTTCGTGTCGCAAAAATGATTATATTGGCTCAAAAATATTTTTATAAGCCTATTTATTTTGGTAAAATGAGCAGCCTTCTAGCCATCTGCAGACCAGATGTACAGGTATACTAATAACACGCTGATGAGGCTGGATGACTTAAATAATGGCCTTAGGTCTGGTTCATACATGAAGGTATATCACTTGATTTTTCTCCACTGGAGGACTGAACACGTCTTCGTTGGGAGCTAAGTGTGTGAGTTGGATCCCTTGAAAAGTGTTTCATTTGAGGTGATGCGAGCGGATACGACCTTGTTTTTTATTTATAGCATTATCTCCCTGATGGCCCATTCAAAACTGGAAGTCATCACTTGATGTTGCCGTCTTCCATTGATAAACTTGCATGTGTGAAATGGCTCTTTTCTGCAGTCCTATACACACACTTATCTGAAAGCAAGTCCCATTGATCATGTGAATAAATGAACACAAAAACCAGACCTTTGATAGTATCCCAATAAGCAAGGAGTCACAGTCCACCCACACTGCCCAGGAGTTTCTCTACATGAGCAATTTATTGCACTCTTGTAATTGGCCAATCACGGAAGTTTGCTGGTCCTTTACCCAATGTCATCAACCTCCAGTGCATCTCCCATGCTTTCCACCCCGTAATCTCGCTTTTAAAAAGATCAGAGATAATGCAGTAATTAAAATTATTGTAGGATATCCACAGGCTGTAAAGCCGGCATTGTACTATAATAAAGCCACTCGATGGTACTGTTTCATTGAGCATAATATAGCATTGCCGAGAGGGGAAGTGTTCAATTCCAAATCACGTGTTCGCTTTCTAAAGCAGCCCATCATAAGCCTGGAAAGACTCTGGAAGAAGAAAGCATGGTAAGAGTGCAGGGTTTTTCTTGAATGAAGACACATCCCAGGACTCCTTGAACCCTTTTGAAGAATGAAGCATTTTTTACCTCAAGCCCAAGGGAATTCAGAACTTCTCCTCTCCCCTCAAGCAGCAGACTTTGCTTTGTGCTGCTGTGTCTTTCCCCTCTTAATCAGCTGAGTTTACATCAATAGATCAGAAGCTCCTGTGGTTTGTGGTAAAGGAGAAGACAATGGTGTTCCTGCGGCATTTCATAAAAAGAAAAGAAATAATGAAAACATCAACTTCATTCATTACTCAGAACAGAGAGTCAATTGCAGCCGTCTCTTGTTTACAATAAACACCCCACTGAGGCCTCAAATAAGCCAGATAATCATGGTATGCTGCTCTTCTCCTTCCAGACTACTGCAACTACAGTGATGCTAAGCAACATGAGGTCACCATCTGAGTAGCTCTATAATGCACCCTTTGGCTTGACACAGCATTCGGCTTTTGAGAGCTTGTGTGAGTTAGCTCCCCAGCAAAGTGTTTCCTTTGAGGTGATGTGAGCAGGTATGACTTTAGCTTTTATCTTGTGAAGGATATATATCACATGTCATGAGAAAAAACATCTTCATCAAGAGCAGAAGAAGAACCATGCTGAATCAGACCAAAGACCAAACTAGTTCAGCATTCTGTTCCCACATTGTAGCCATACAAGTTGTGGCACCTGTATGGTTCGGATTCTCACATGACCATACCAATAAACTATGTCTCAATTTGATCTTGAATTTGTATTGTGATGTAAGGCCCTAAACAGCTTGGGACTCAAGTTCTCGTGGAAGCACCTCTCTTAGCACGTAGCAGCCCAACCACTGAGATCTTTAGCGGAGGCCCTGCTTGTGGCTTCACCACCTATGGTCAATGCATGGGAAGTGGTGACCCAAGCGAGTGTGTGCTGCCTTCAAATATGGAATTCTCCCTGCCTTTGGAGGTGCATCTTCAGCAGGGATGCTGGAGAAATCCACAATAGATTCAAATGAGTTCTGATTTGTTTGAATCCAACCCGTAGATTTAGCAGCGGATCAGTTTTTTCTGAGGCCCCCTCCACAAGGATTCACTTTTGCGCCTGGTTAAATGATTATGCGCTTCATCCCTGAAGCGCATTTATGCCTAATACCTCTGCATGAGAGGCAGGCAGGGAGAGGTAAGGGGGGAGGGGGGAGGCAAGATCGAACCCCAGGGAGGGACGGAGCGGGGAGGGGGGCAGCTGATGCAGGATGGCTACATCGGGGGCCGGGGGCGGATCAGCCCGGAAAACTGCTGCTGGCTTCCAAAGAGTGACTGCAGGGGGGGGGCGGTGTGCAGACCCCCGCAGGCAGGAGCCGATCTCGGCTGGGGAGCAGCGGAGGGGGCAGCGAGAGTCCTCCGCCGGCCTTTCTCTCTGCAAAGGCAAGAAACCGGGGGTGGGGGGGCGCTCAGGGGAGCCGGGAGGAGTTGTCACTGCTGGATGGGGAGCATCTCCTTCCCGGCGGGGGTGGCAGCGGCGGTGGGGAGAGGGGGGGCGGCAGCAGGGCGACCCCTTCTTCGGCCACGCGAAGCTCTCCCGCGCGCGCTGGCTGCAGCTGAGGCTGTGCCGGAACCGGCAGCCCTTAAAGGGCTGGGCGTGCCTCAGCGCTCCGCTCCATTGCCTGCCTGCGTGCCTGGCCGCTTCACCCTCCCCCGCCGGAGGGAGGGAAGGAGGGGCTGGCCGAGGCCGGCCGGGGTCTCCCCCTGCTGTCTGCCGAGGGATGTGGGCGGGTGAGGAAGGCAAAAGACGGAGCCAGAGGAGCCGGCTAGGGAAGCCAGGAGCCGAGCGGGGGAGCGAGCAGCAGCAGCAGCAGCACATCCCGCTGCAAAATAAACTTGCTTTTTAACGCGCATTCGATAATGCGCACAATCGGAGGGATAGCGCGCCTCTACGCCCGATTTGCGCTCCCTCCTTGTAGAGGTAAATTTTTTAAAGCGCCTTGAAAGAGCTTTAAACCTCTCTTGTAGAGGCAGCTTGAGTCACAGGGATGCTGCAGTCTTTCAGTTTTTCGCTTTTGGGAGGCTTTGCAGTAATTCACATTAGTGCTAATTCACAGTAGTGAATTTGCACAAGTGCACATTAGTGCTAATGTGAATTAGTGCAAGTAAAATGGGGGGAAATCCGGTTTAAAAATCTAATTCCATCAATGAGTGGATGATGGAAGGAAAGACACCTCACAATCTGTGAAATACAGAGGGAACAGATTTAACAAAATTCGAACATTCCTAATCTTCAGGCATCTTCACAGAATAATAGAATAGTAGAGTTGGAAGAGGCCTATAAGGCCATCATGTCCAACTCCCTGCTCAATGCAGGAATACACCTTAAAGCATACCTGACAGATGGCTGTCCAGCTGCCTCTTGAATGCCTCTAATGTAGGAGAGCCCACCACTTCCCTAGGTCATTGGTTCCATTGTCGTATACTGCTCTAACAGTCAGGAAGTTTTTCCTGATGTCCAGCCAGAATCTGGTTTCCTGTAACTTGAGCTTCATGAACTCAGTTTCATTGTTTGCTTAAGATGCACCTCTTCACCCAGGCCTTTGGGTCCTTTTGATGAGACTTTGTAGCAGTTTGCTGAACAGTCCACCACTGGTTGGATCTGATGATTTTGTAGGGTTTGAATAGTATTCTTTTATTGTTGCATGTGTCTTTTATTCTTACTTTATTTAAAAATCACTTTGTGATTGGTTATGAAGAGTGATATATATATATGCAACAAATATATCAGAAATAGCCCCATTTAATTCGAAATATTTTGGTCTATTTAGGCTGACCAGATAAAATCCAGGTCAGGGCTCATGTAACTTTAACAGTTATAGAGCGAAGGGAATTTCAGCCAGTGTCATTTGTATGCAATTAGTTCCTGGTGAAATTCCCTCTTCATCACAACAGTTAAAGGTGCAGGCACTATACTAGAGTGACCATATACAAAAGAAGGCAGGGCCCCTGAAACTTTAACTGTTGTGATGAAGAGGGAATTTCACCAGGAACTAATTGCATACAAATGACACTGGCTGAAATTCCCTTTTCTCTACAACTGTTAAAGTTACATGAGCCCTGTCCTCCTTTTCATATGGTCAGCCTAATACAAATGCCACCAGCTAAAATTCCCTTTTCTCTACAGCTGTTAAAGATACAAGAGCCCCGTCCTCCTTTGCATACGGTCACCCTACATTTGTCATATGCAAACAAACAAAAACTCACAGAAGTTAATTCTTTATTTGCATTTCATTTCTTATATTTCTATACCATGCAATTGCTGAACTCGTGTTTACAGCATGGAAAATCCACCATGCCATTTTATGTGGATTGGGCAGCAGAACCAATTCTGTTGCTATAATACCTAGTTGATCCATGAGCAGTGAACCACAAAGACCCAGATTGGCATTGGATGCAGAATTCAGCATCTAGAGAATCTCTGCTTTAATTTAATTTTTTAAATTTTTTTGTAATATAATTAAAAGTTTCTAGCCATTATGGCTGTGAATATGCTTGCCAAAACCTCAAAAGCCACAGAATTTTGTACTGGCTGTAATCCTGAGAAGAACCTCCATTTTATTTTATTTTGTTAACTCTCTCTCTCATGTGCAAGTTTCTAGTCCTAGGGACAATGAGGATAGGCTAAAGTACATAGGCCAAAATCTCAAAAGCCCATGGGTTGAACAGAACAATTATCAGGAGAAAGAATATCTGTGCCTTCCACCTTGCCTAGCTCCTTGTCCCATGCCCTACGGCCATCAGAAGCAAAGGAAAGGTATGCAAGAAAAAGAAATAATTTGTTTCATTTATGGAGGTCCCAGAATTCAGCTTTTTTGATGAAGAATTTGGGTACAGAAAGTTATTTTTATTCATTTTTGGCATGGAATACCCACAGCGCCGAAGAAGCTTTTTAAAGATGAAATAGCAGGAGTGGGAATGGATCCCTTGGCCTGTTTTCCCCAGAGCTGAAGTACTTTGGTGACACGCAACACTACTGCAAAATCCAGTCTCCAACAGTCAATGGGATGTGCGTTTCTGTATGTACGTGTACGCACATAGGAGCCACTTCCTGTTCCACTCCTGGTGTGGTTCCTGGTTGTAGCTGAACAAAGAAGATGTATAAGAGGCTTCCTGGGGCATGAATGTGTTAGCATTTCACAGGTGTTTTGTACAGGGCATAAAGAGCTCCTCAATGGGTTGGACAATAGTAGGCAATCAGGCTTGGGGTGTTCATTGTCGCCACATTTGCAGCAGAGACAATGTGAATGAATCATGTGCGATGGTGTTTGTAGCTCTTGTGTCCCAGTGGTTGACTACACTGTGATAACAGTGAAAATAAACATCGTACAAGTAGGCTGCCAAAGAACCCTTCTGAATTAAAAGCACTCAACAAGCCATTTCATTAGCGGATGCTTCTGCAGCTAACTAGATGTGGAGACGCATCCCACAATCACTCGAGGCAAAATTTACAAGAGCTGCATTGCTTGAAGCAACCAAAATATTGATTGAGCTATAAAAACATAGAACTGAAGCAGATGATGCGGGGGGGGGGGGGGGGAGGGGAGGATCAGGGTTCATGGCAGCCCTTCAACTGGGAAATGAAAGAGGAGCCATTCAGAAAACAGTTTGTGTGCCAGTGCTAGGAATATGGAGAGAAGCTGGGAGTCAAGCAGTCAGGATCAGAGGGCAAACCAGAAGACAGGACTGGAGACTGAGACCAGAAACGCAGGGCACACCGGAGCTCCGGGAGACCTTGTTGCTCGAGCAAGGCAAGAGTGTGAAGGAAGTTACGTTATTCTACTTCTTTCAGGGAAGGAGTCAACAGCCAGCCTGGGTGGGCGTAACACAAGAGGCAGAGCTCATGCCCTCTGGCCATCTGCAGCGGCAGCAACAGACACCAACAGAGAGCAGGCGAGTTCTCTCCTCTGGCCAGATACATTGTCGAGTATCCTAGCGATTACAACGTGAACCCTTGAGCACTATGGAACTGAAGGCAATCTTCAGTTGGCTTCGTGTTATTGTCAAAATATAGAATATAACCGAACACAAAAAGAGAAAAAATGTGACATGAAATGTTCATCAACAGAATTGGCATCCATCAGAGATCGTGCTCCTGCCCTCCAAAATCGAACTGAATCAATTCATAATGAAAAAAATAAATAATGAATTCATAAATGAATTAGAACATAAGAGCCATGCTAGGTCAGACCAAGGATCCATCCAGTCCAGCACTCTGTTCACACAGTGGCCAACCAGCTGTCGACCAGGAACCCACAAGCAGCACCCGGTGCAGGAGCAGCACCCTCCCACCCATGTTCCCCAGCAACTGGAACACGCAGGCTTACTGCCTCTGGTGGCAGCATGCTGGATTCTAGCCTGCTTTGTGGCACGTTATCATCAGAATCTTCGAAAAGATTTAGCATTCAGCATGGTGCAATCTAAGGGTCCTTCTAGATCAGGAATGGGGAAGCTCAGGCCCCTGAGGGTCCCAAAGCAGCCCTCCGGGGTTCCTCAGATGGCCACACCCCTTCCCTTGCCCCCAACCACTGATCATTTGATGGTTTCCTGCCTGTTGTGCAGTTTGTTCTTCATTCTAAACATTTGAAATGCTTCTTCTAAATCTTAGTTATTGACAGGAAGAATTTTAAGCTACAATATAATGGCACTTTTAAAAAAAAGAAAATGGTCTCACCCTTTTTGCCTTTGGCCCCACCCATCACTGGAATGTGATCCCCCCCCAGAGCGTCTCTGAAACAGAATCCTGCCCTTGGTTTGACAGACATTCTCCACTCCTATTCTAGATGGAGGGCTCAGAGTGCTACCAATGAAAAGGCAATCTAAAGCGATTCCACCTTTTTTTCCTGAAAACGAAAACAAAGACCTCCATCACACCTAATTTCGCCCCCCCCCCGTTTTCCGTCACATTTTTTTACCAGCACATCAAGCTCATGATCCCTTTCACCTGAATAGCTGCTCTTCTGCTCCTTCACTCGTTTGCTCTTCCGCTCCCCTCCCCTCCCTCCCTTCCACCCCTCCCCTTCTCTTTCTCCTTCCAGTCAGGTCCTGTCAGATTAGTACTTCAACCAGACCTCCTTTCTGCGGGGCAAAAATGGAACGGCCCTTTAGTCTGGCTCTTTGGGGCATCGAGGGAGTACAATCCTGTCTCTGCAGAGATTCAGGCATTGTATGATTTTTAAAAACGCTTTGGAGCCTGGGATGCATGGTTTGGGTTTTGTATGGAGGCTTGGAGCTGGCTGCTGGGAGAGATCGTTTTTCCCTGCCAGGACCTGATGCAATCCATTCAAGTCCCCAGTTCCTTTAAAACTGCATGGAGGATTAGGGCACATTAAATGCGCTTAGGGAAAATAATCCAGACTTTTAGCATTCCAGGAAAGGCTGGGGAAGAGGCAGGGTGTCAGCAGGACAGGCACAGTGTCATGTGAGTACCATGCTGCAAATTCGCACACCAGGCATGGCGAGAGGGCACTAAATCACTGGTGTGATGGAGCTCAAATAAACAGGTGGGAAAACATGGGAGGACTAGGAATTGAATAAGGCAGGGTGATTGCACAATAAAAGCCTCGTGTAAGGGTACTTCCAGATGGCAAGAAAAAAATGGAAGAACACATGAGCACTACAAATTGAACATGACGGTGTGGTCTGTATCCACTGTAAAAATCCATGAATGAGGCAACCTGCCAACACCATAAAAGCCTCATCAAGAAGCACCCCAGCTATTATTTAAAACAGAGAGAGAGAGGGGGGGAGGGAGAGCCGGAGAGAGAGCGCTACAATGTCAAGGAGAAAGAAACCCCACTGTAAACACAACCTTACACAAAAAGAAACAGGAGGAATAGGGTTGAAGAATGTCAAATAATATGCCAAAGGGAAAGAAGGTTCATGCACATGCCAATTCGCAATTGGAATGAGGGTATACCTCCAACTTCTGATCTAGGAATATGCTTGCAGGAAACTCCTTCCGATTGGCTATGGTAGGTACAAAAATGGCAGTTGAATTAGATGTTGTCAACAGATCTGCGGTTTGAGCCTTCAGACTCTCTGCTCAAGAATTCTAGCTCTCCAGTCATTCTTGCTCTTCCAGACTGTCCCCCCACATTTTGGTTCCAGGGCTAGCCCTACCATTAGGCAGAGTGAGAGGCCCTTTCTACACCATAGCGATGTAGAGGGCGTGGAGCAGGCAAACCTGAAAGTAGCCACTTCCGGGTTCATTGCTCCCGGGCCGTTGCAGCCGCCATTTTGTTTTGTGTTTTAATCGGAAAAGAGTGCTCTAACGCTCCACCGAAAGGTTAGTTTAAAAAAAAATGACACGCAAAATCGGGGGGGCCCTCCTCCCACCATCCTGGGGATGTCAGACTTGGTCCCCCCTTCCCTGATGGGCATGGAGCCACGTGGTGCAGCTCCGTGGCCATTTCGGCTGGCTGCTTATTCACGTGTAAGCAACCAGCACCTGGGATGGGCGGGCACATCTTCCGCAGTCGCGGAAACTTCCCGGGACCGAGGGAAAATTCAGGATTTCCCAGGTTTCTGTAAACCCCCCCCAAATTTTGTTCCCTCCTCACCCCACCCCCACCCCGAGATTCCCTGTGCATCATTTGGACTCACAGGGAGCATCTGGGAGCCAACACAGGCAAGAAGCCTGGTGTGGAAAGGGCCAGAGAAAACCCTCGGGTGGCAGATATTGGGGGGGGGGGGCAGATGTGGCAGCCTCCTTGCTGCTCCTAATGAACTTCCCACTCTTTCCCTCTGTTGGAGGATAGAGTTGTGTATGTCACACAACTTGACCTGAGCAACCTAAACTAGCCAGCTGCCTCAGGAGTGGGGGAGGACACTATACCGCTACTAGTGTTGAAGTCAGCTTCTGCATGTGAGCTGGTGTGGGTGTGCCATTTTGTCTTCAGGCAACACAATGCTTTGGGCCAGCCCTGCATCGTTCCCATTGCTCCTCCACTTGTTCTTGTTACTTCTAGGTTCAAAATCTTGCTCTTGCTACAAACCCAACTTCTTGCGTTCCCTCTGCTCGCTGCCAGTCAGCATGGGGCTTTGGGGTCTATTTCCTCAGCTGGATGTTCAGCCTTTGGCCATAAGACTACATGCACTGGCCTTGAATCAGGAATGTGTTACTGCCAGACCTGATTCCAGGAAAAGATCACCCACAGAACCGGCTGGTCTTGACAAGCTGTAACCAAGGAGATAGAGCCTTTCTTCCAAGCACTTTCATTTTGTGTAGCAAACAGGAGAATTTGCTTACAATAGATTATAGCCAAGTAATTTTCTAGCCCAGGGGTGGGCAGAAGGTAAATCTGAGTCTTCTGGAGATGTCTGGGTGATGTGTAGTAGATCAGCAAGGATTGCTGATGCCTAATTGTTTAACAATAGCAGCAACAAAATTACCCCCTCCCTAAATTATACAGCTGAAATTCAACATGTTTGGGGTAACCAAAAGAGTGGATTTAATGTATGTAAGGACTGTGAGCTCCATTTAGTTCTCAAAACAAATTCCTAGGCTCAGAATTCTTGAAGTTGCAACAGGCTCCCATGGGTGGATTTCAGGATCTTAAAATACAAGATAGATCCTACAAGCCTGAGGTCTGCCTGCCCATCCCTGATCCAGGGTGACTGAAGGATACAAAAACATTGTTCCAATTTCACTTAAGTATTAGATAGAAAAGAGCATTAACTTTCATTCGGAAAATTTCCCTTGACATAGATTCTCTAGGTGAGTCAAAATAAATGAGAATATATTTATTATAGTGCATGGAGAGATCTTGGATCTCAATACCTGGACACCAGATCCATCATCAACACTTTTGGCCTTAGGCTTAGGCCGTGTCTACACCAGCTGTTTATTCCTGAATAATATCGCAGTCATCCCTACCTGGCCACATGACATTCGCCTACTCCTGCGGTGTTCTCAGATCGACCCCTCAGTAATTCAGGAATATTGCTGACTGGATTTGTCATGGCTTTTCCAGCCCTCTCGCTACAATCCCGATGTCCGTGGCTGATGTGCCCCCCTTCCCAAAGCTCGGCAAACAGCCAACCCGCTGTCAGGGGTGTGTCCAGTGGTTTCGGATATATGCAGGAGTGGTTGTCCGCCATTTTCAGCAATTTTTTTGATTGGTTATTGGCATGTCTTGGTGCTGAAAGTGTGTAATTTTTTTAACACAAACATATCGATGTGCAGGAGCGCATCTTCGACACAGTACCTATCCCCCCCCACGTTGCTGCGTGTTTGCACTGGTGCGCATCTCGGAAGAGTTATTTTTTAAAAAATCTGTCCAGTCTCGCCCACTTCTGCCGATGCACATTCGGAACTGCCATCATGAGGTACATGTCCCTTTGCAATGGCTCTCCTTTACTTGCGGGAAACATTCCTTGCGTGTGCCCCGTGAGCGACAATCGTGGAAGCGGAAAACCTTGCAATTATCCCTCCTCCATTGCGAAAGGTCTGTAGGTGCAGATTATCCCCTGGTCAAGTCACTGGCTAAATTCGGACGACACAATAAGAAACTGGGGGGGGGGGAACAATCGTGTCGTCCGAATACTGCCATAGTCAACTCAGCGCTGATCCTAATCCACACCACAGTTGATTATTTATTACCATGTTGTGTGGGGAGTGCCCACTAGATGAACAACTGTAAAGTTGATTATTACCCCACCATTGACTATTGTGTTGTCCGAATTCAGCCAATATGTCTCAGTGTAAGAGAATATCAGTGTTCTACCTCACCTGGCCGATAGAAGGGAAATCACAACAATGACTTACAGCTCCAAATTTTGGAATAGTAAAAGAAATGGTTACTCCAGTCCTGATTTGAACCCTTCTGGGACTACTATTCTGTTCTTCCCACACAGACTGGTTTAGGGTTATCACATCCTGACAGATCTTTTGTATCTTGAAGAGCTGCAGAGCTCCATCTAGCTCAGTATTGTTGACCATGACTGGCAACAGCTCTCCAGGGTTTAAGACAGGTTCCCTCTACAAGAATTCAGTTTGATGCCTGGTCCTCCAATTATGCGCATCTTCTCGCGATCGCTTTTATGCCTAATTCCTGTAAACAACGTGCGGTGAAGCGCATAACCGGCAGTATGGAACGCGCTTTAAAGTGGCTGAAATGCGGAGAATCGCTTGTTTACATGGTCAAAATGCACATTAATGGCTGCGGAGAAAAAACTCGCTATTTAACACGCATTCGATAATGCGCATAATCGGAGAGAAAACGCGCCTCAACCCCCGATTTGCGCTCCGCTCTTGTAGAGGTAAAAATTTTAATGCGCCTTGAAAGAGCTTTAAATCGCCCTTGTAGAGGCGTGTTTTCATTCCTACCTGGAGATGGCAGGGATCGAACCTTCTGCATGCAAAGCAGGGGATCTACCATTGAACTATGGCCGCTCCCATAGCTACAGCCCCCTGAGCTACAGCCCCTTTGAACAGTCCTCTATTAGAAGGGCTTCCCAGTTCAAGTCCTGTTTAAAGATAAAGAACCATCCAAAGGAAGAGCTGGGCTGTGATGTTGCACATGAGCAGCACCTGGACAGTACACAGCTCACCTGGTCACACTCCTCCCCAATATGGTGAGAAATACTGTATTGCTGTTTAAATTATAGCAATTATTTCTAAATTTGCAGCGATACATATACAATAGCATATGTTAAGACTATGCAAATCTGTGACCTCTTCCTCCCTTTTTGGGGGGGTATTGCATTTCCTCTTTTTAGCAAGTGTAGCTTTTCCAGTCACAGTGCTACAATGTCAGGAGTATCTATACCTGCTGGAATTCTCCTTTGTATTATTTTAGCTTTATATCTGATCTGTCCTGAATGCTTAGAAAGAATGGCTCAATTCGGACAACACGTTAAGCAACTGAGGGGAAATAACCTACTGACGGTGTGTTAAAGAGGTGGTGATCCACAGACGACACGCTGCAGCAGGCGCTGCAAAGAATCGGCAACCACCCCGGTTGCTAATAGAGTACTCAGCTCTGACTGACAGCTCGGCCGCCATTTTCCCCACTTACCGAACTCCATTAGTCCTCCAGCAGGTATCCCAGAACACACTGTGGCCAAAAATTCATGGGCGCCGCCATTGAAGCCAATGCAGGACACGCCTCCCAAACCCCATTGGCTGCCTCAGTCAGTGGGCGGAACTCAGCAGCCACGGGCAAAGAGGCAGCCAGGATGAACGGCAGCACCAATACAACATTCGCACCCCACGCCCAGCACTGCAATTCCAACATTGGCACCCACGCCCCAGGAAGGCACCCTCCACCCACCTTACATGGGAGACGTGGCAGTCGCGAGGAAGACCCATGGCCCCCAGCCCCAGCCCCCCTCCCTCTTAGAGCATCTTCTGCACACACAGGAAAGACAGCAAGAGTGGGGTGGCATAGAAAACTTTATTCAGCAGGGAGACCAGACATGGGCAATAAGGCACATGGGCACCACTAAGCCAGGGCAGAACCTACGGAGAGGACAATTACCCCCGGGAAGGGAAGAGGCTGCTGGAAGGCACAGCGGTGAAGAGGGGGCGGCCGAGGCCACACCCCCAGGGAGCCAAGCACGGAACATGCCAAGGGGATGCGGTGGAGAGGGGCGGCATGCCAGGGAGAGATGCCAGTCCACAGATGAAACTCCACAGCCGACGCTCACAGGGGGTGGGGGTGGCAGTGCAGTGGGGGTCTACTTTGGATGGGTTGTTGTTCTCCCTGTTGGTGTGGGGGGGGGCTGCCTCTTGCTCCAGGGTGCCTGGGGTTTTGGGTTATTCTGTCTCCCCCTCCCCCCCCCCTTTGCTGTAGTGCCCTTCTGGTGCACTTCCCTTTCCATCTGGGTAGCTGACTGGGCACCCTGCGTGAGTGCTTGCAGAAGCTGGCCCCTTGTTGAGCTCCGTGCCGGCGTCCTGGTTGCTATGGCTGTGATGCCGGGGATCTGTTGTGAGCGTGCTTGAGCGGCCGGCCGCGTTCTGCTGCTCGTCTCTCTGATCTTCCGTGCTTACCAACTCACCACAGTTGTTTCACCCACGCACTGCTCCAGACGACATATTTGTCAATTGACAATTCCCTTAACAACTCGCAACTAAGTTGTTTCTCTCTGTTGTTAAATTCTACCACTTCGCCTACTGTGGGTTGCTACTGGGTTGTGTGGCTACCTCCAGATGACACGTTTAACAACTCAACGGATTGTTGTTTAATCAACCCACAGTTGCTTAGCGTGTTGTCCGAATTGAGCCAGTAACACAGTCTAACAGTACATATGGGTTCATGGCCTCTGAAGATAGCACAATATAAAAATAAACCCAAATAAAAATAAACCATTTATATAAAAAAAATGGACACAGGAGAAGGGGTTGGGGTTGTACGCAGTTCTTAAAAGGTGCCGTTTTTCATCTTAATGCTGATGGACATTACAATATGAGTGCAATATGAAGATGGGTTCATGCTTTACTTTTTGAACTTGGGTACAATACACACACACACACACACACCACGCAAAAGGCATGGTGCTAGAAAATAACAAAAGGTGCAGCTGCAGTTATTTATTACTTTATTTCAAAGTATTTCTATACCGCAGGTCATCAAAGGAGATTTCACGGTGGTCTACTGTAAAGCAAAAATGAATAACAGTGACACCAATGGCAAAATGAACACACACACACACACACACACACAAAGTTAAAACCAGCCAAACAATAAAACAACAACAAATCAAAAGCAGCACAAAAGAACAGTGATAACCAACAACAGCTTAGGGTGCAATCCTATTCATGTTTAGACAGAAAAAAGTCCTACAAGTCCCAGCTGGTTAGAGCATGCTGGGAGTTGCAGGATTTTTGGGGGGGGGGGTCTAAACATGCATAGGATTGTGCTCTTAATCACTGTTGGCAAGGTGGGTGGGATTAGTTAGCAAAGGTGTTCCAAAACCCTTGTGGAAAGAGGCTGCGCAAAGCTCTGTTGGGGCACTTTCCTGACGAAGGCATCCTGGCGCTACCTCTCAAAAAATACTGTTATCTAGATACACTGTAAAATTCTGTGAATGAGGCAGGGCGATGGCACCATAAAAGCCTTGTCCGGACACACTCTTGCAATTGCATTCCATAGCACTGGGTCCGTGGTAGCAACTCTCCTACAAAGAAAAGTTACTATGTTAGGAGTTGTAGGATTCAATCCTATGCACATTTCGACAGGAAAAAGGTCCTGGGAGTTGTAGGGCTTTTTTCTGCCTAAACATGCATAGGATTACACCCTTAGAGTATGTGGGGTGGGGAGATAAACTAGGGGGACAAAATAAATTCATGCATGGTGTGGAGGCAGTGAACAGAGAGATGTTTTTCTCCCTCTCTCACAATACTAGAACCCGGGGCCATCCAATGAGGCTGCATGGTGGGAGATTCAGCACAGATAAAAGGAAGACGTTCCTCACATGTCACCACACATAGTAAAGAGACAATGCAAAATCTCTTAACTCTGTTACTATGGAATTCACTACTGCAAGATGTAGCGATGGCCACCAACTTGGTTGGCTTCAAAAGGGGATTTGACCAATTCATGGAGGAGAAGGCTGTCAATGACTACTAAGCATGGTGACAATATCCGACCTCCACAGAAAGAGTGCCTCTGAATTCTAGTGTCTGGGGAACAACAGCAAGTTTTAGGTGTCCCAGGAGCATCTGGTTGGCCACAGTGTGGAACAGGACAGTGGATTAAATTTGCTGATCCAGCAGGGCACTTCTAGCCTCCACATAAAATGGAATTGGGAGTGGGACCCTCCCTCGAAAGATCTCAGTTGGGGAAGGGAGGTTTTGGTACAAGGGGAGGAAGGAGGAAGCAGTTGCAGGAGCTGCTCTACTCTTGGGCTCCCTCTGCTGATGATCAGTTGGTACTAGAGAGGATGGGGAAATCTTGACCAGGAAAAAAATCCAAGGATCGCTAGACTCAGGCCTTTATCACACGGACGGTTTGATCCACAGCTGCCGCAACTTTAATCCAATTCTTACACATGACTCTTGCGCCCCGAGTGCTCCATTTTTCATTTCGCTTTTGAAGTATCCCTGAACGGGGATTGTCCGTTTTCTCCTCTCCTCCGCAGGCTTAGCTGAGGTATCGGAGCAAAAGCGACCACGAGTGATCAAAAGGCTACACTCGCATAGGAAACGGAGGGGGGAACCCTCGCATAAGCAAAACAAGTAGGTGTGATAAAGGCTTAAGAGCTCCATCACACCAGCAGTTTAGTGCATTCTCGCCATGCCTGGTGTGTGGATTTGCAGCACGGTACTCACATGACACCGTGCCTGTCCTGCCAACACCCTGCCTTTCCCCCAGCCTTTCGTAGAATGCTAAAAGTGTAGATTTAAAGGAACTGGGGGCTTGAATGGATTGCATCAGATCCTGGCAGGGAAAAACGATCTCTCCCAGCAGCCGGCTCCAAGCCTCCATACAAAACCCAAACCTTGCATCCCAGGCTTGAAAGCGTTTTTTAAAATCATACAACGCCTGAATCTCTGCAGAGACAGGATTGTACTCCCTCGATGCCCCCAAACAGCCAGACTAAAGAGTCACTCCATTTTTGCCCGGGAGAAAGGTGGTCTGGTTGAAGTACTCATCTGCCAGGACCTGACTGGAGGGAGAAAGAGAAGGGGAGGGGTGGAGCAGAAGAGCAAACGAACAAAGGAGCAAAAGAGCAGCTATTCAGGTGAAAGGGATCATAAGACTGACGCACTTCTGCCTCAGAGGTAAAAAAAAATGGAGGCAAACCAGGGGGGAAATTAGGTGTGATGGAAGTCTTAGCGTTCTAGAAAAGGCTGGGGAAGAGGCAGGGCATCAGCAGGACAGGCACAGCATCATGTGAGTACCGTGCTGCAAATCTGCACACCAGGCAAGGCAAGAGTGCACTAAATCGCTGGTGTGACGGAGCGCTAAGGTTCCTTTAGTGCCAGAAACATGTTTCCAATAATGGCCAACTGGAAGTATCTAAAAGGTTTTTTGATGGGTTTTTTTTAAAGCGATATGCTTCTTTCTTTCTTATTGTCCTTTGCCAGAAGTTTATGTTCCTGTTTATTTTTCTCATTTTTAAGGGAACCATCTTGCTTTTTAGGGCTTCCTAGACTCTGCTTGTTTACCTCGCACTGGTATCCTCCTAGCCTTGTGAGTGCTGTTTCTTATTGGTGGTAAACATTCCACCTGAGCTTCTATCATAGTCCTTTAAAAAACTTCCAAGCAGTGATTTGATTTTCCTGCGGTCCTAAGTACTATTACTTTAAATCAAAGAATCACAGAATTGTGGACCTGAAAGGGACTGCAAGGATCATCTAGTCCAACCCTCCGCAATGTGCAGGAAAACCAATGTGCAGGAAAACCAGACCCACAACCTCTGTAGGTAGACTGTTCCACTATTGTCCAGATCTTACTGTCAGATCTAAATGTGTTGCTTGAAGTGATATCAGTGCTCTGTTTTGTTTTTAAATTAAACCCCTCCCCTGCCACAATCCTGAAAAAAACCTCCTGAGGAAAATCTGCCAAGGAGGGTAAGAATAGCTGCACAATATGCCCTTTGATTGATAGTTGTAGGAGCCTTCCGTCTGGGGGGAAAAAAACCTTTGATCTCTTTAAATGGCATCTCCCCACGCACCCACCCCCCACCCCGTATGCTTGTTACCCAGTTCTACTCTCTCCCCACTTTGAGGAAACATGTACATGATCATCCCAAAGGGTTGAATTGTCCTGATCTGGCTGCTTCGAAGCTCCTGCCCACTTTCCTCCATAGCTTCAGCTACTGGGAGGTAGGGAAATGTAATAAATAAATAAAATACAATGTTTGTAACCTTTGCACCAGCCATAAGAGCAAGAGTGACTCTCATCATGGGAGTAGGGCCTCGGCTTATTCAGGGGTATTTCCAGGAGGGCTCCTAGTTATATCAATTAAAGGGTCATTGTGCTTTTTCCACCTGAATGTTTTTTTTTCTTGGTTAGAAAAAGAAGCGGTAGGAAAACAAGGAGGGGTAGAAATGGAAGATGCTGTTGTCCATTTCCACACACACGCCGACATTCCATGAATGAGGTAGGGTGATAAAGGTAGGCTGACCAGATAAAATCCAGGTCAGGGTTCATGTCACTTTAACAGTTGTACAGAAAAGGGAATTTCAGCCAGTGTCATTTGTATGCAATTAGTTCCTGGTGATATTCCCTCTTCATCACAATTGTTGAAGGTACATGCATTATATAGAGTTACCATATACAAAAGAAGGCAGGGCCCCTGCAACTTTAACTGTTGTGATGAAGAGGGAATTTCACCAGGTACTAATTGCATACAAATGACATTGGCTGAAATTCCCTTTGCTCTACAACTGTTAAAGTTACATGAGCCCTGACCTGGATTTTATCTGGTCACCCTAGATAAAAGGCCTCACCTGGAAGCACCCCCCCCCCAGGTCAGCCTCTTTCGCCCCATCAGAATGGACCTTCTTCCCTAACAAACTCAAGGGAAAGTAAGACATCACCATTTCCCACTCCTCATAACCCTCCCATGCTTTGCCACCACTTCATCCATTTTTTCCCTTAACATAGAAAATACTTTCAGGGGGAAAAAGGCAGAACTGGTCGCTTTAGGAGCCCTCTGGGTGGAAGCTAGGCTGACCATATGAAAAGGAGGACAGGGCTCATATAACTTTAACAGTTGTAGAGAAAAGGGAATTTCAGCTGGTGTCATTTGTATGCAATTAGTTCCTGGTGAAATTCCCTCTTCATCACAACAGTTAAAGTTGCAGGCACTATACTAGAGTGACCAGATACAAAAGAGGGCAGGGCCCCTGCAACTTTAACTGTTGTGATGAAGAGGGGATTTCACCAGGAACTAATTGCATACAAATGACACTGGCTGAAATTCCCTTTTCTCTACAACTGTTAAAGTTACATGAGCCCTGTCCTCCTTTTGAGCCTAAGGCCCCTTGGCAATCTCAAATGGAGACGTTCCGCACACCTCTCTTGTGTCTGGGAGCGAACAGGGAAGGGGAATTCAGACAAAAGAGACTCCTCCAGTAGTGATAGGGAGCCTGTCTGCAAAGTATGAGTTTTTATAATAACGTATGAAGGGCCGTGCGAATATTTTGTTGCTGTGAAATATCAAGCCACACGTTGGCTGCCAGATCAGTATTGCCCAGTGCCAACCAGGGACATTTTGTTCAATCAATGAATCAACTTTATTGCGGCCGACAGGCCAGAAAAGGGACATTTTGTTGCTTGAAGCAGAGCCCAAATAACCCACCCCCAGCTAGGGCCATTCTTGTTGTACCATTCAAACACTAATTCCTGCCTACCCCCTCTCCCACCCACCCACTTCCCTGCAGCAGTTTGCTTCACCATCCTGCATGGTAAAAATGTATGCATGAAATACTTGGGTCTCTTTTATGTGATAAATCCGTGTTATACTCAGCTTGGCCCATGCCCGCATATTGATAATTTGATTTCTCAAACATGTGAAGTGACTCCTCTGCAAAGCAGGTTGATGGTGCAAGACAGGGGCTGGCAACTTGGGATAGTATCCAACATTAGTCCTACGTAGCGTAGACCTATGGAAATGAATGGGACATGAAAATCTTGACTAACTTAAGTCTCATTCATTTCAATGGGTCTACCCTACGTAGGACTAACATGGAATACTACCCCATGCCTTCCCATCAGCCCCAGATGTGAACCAAACGGCGGCAGCCTGCAAGGCAGTGAGGAACATCTGGAGGGCGCGGGGTTGCCTACACTGTGAGGGGAGAGGAACATAGGTGTGCACAAGGGGTCTGCCAGAGAAAGCACCATTGCTCCTGGCAGCTTAGCAAAAAGGAATCTCCTGGACCTCAAAGTGTCCAGGAGGAGGCCCCCGAAGGCTAATATCCCCTCGTAAGCCCTCCTCTAGCCAGTGTCACCACAAAACCCCACCAATACTGGGGCTTGAGGAGCATCAGCTCAATCCCCCCCCACCTGCAACAGCCCCCCCCCACGGTCAGGCAAGCCAAACGCAGAGTAGGACATCAGTGTCTACAGCATAGGCGTGCGCACAGGTGATTCACCTGGTGCCCAGGCACCACCTAATGAAAAGTCCGGGAAAGGTGCGGCACGGAGAGAAGGGTGGGAAGCAGGTCGTGCGTTGTCCAAAGCTATGGAAAGTGCACAGATGGCCTACACTATTAGCATGACTAACACGCTAATAGCGTAGGCCACCTGCGCACTTTCTGGAGCTTCAGACAATGTGTGGCCTCCTTTGCCCCCTCCCCCCCCACACCTTTCCCAGTATGAAAGGATCTCTTAATGCTCGAATTAAGAGGCCCTTTCACACTGGGAAAGATGGGAGGGGGTGGAGGAGGGGGCAGAGCAAGCCGCGCGTTCTCCAGAGCTCCGGAAAGCGTGGAGATCACCTAACGCCATTAGCGTGGCTGGGAGGATTCTCCCAGCCACGCTAATGGCGTTAGGTGATCTTCACGCCTCTAGAGAACATGCGGTCTGCTCTATCCCCCTCCCACCTTTCCCAGTATGAAACAGCCTCTTAATTCAAGTGTTAAGAGACCCTTTCATACTGGGAAAGGTGCGGGGGGGGGGGGAACGGAGCAGTCACAGCTTACCTGCTCTCTCCTCTCCCCCAGTCTCGCGATACTTCAGGATGAGACTTCTGACATTTCATCCCCATCTCGCGAGACTTGTGGGAGTGGCGGGGTCTGAGTACGAGCGGCAAAAAAGGAGGCAGCAGCGGCGTGGGCCTGGGGATAAATAAGGCAGGGAGGGTGGGCCGCGTGGGCAGGCAGAGGGCAGGGCATGTGGGCGGTCGAGCAGCGGGTGGCGGTCAAGCGAGCAGTGGGTGAGCGAGTACCGGGCAGGTCAGGTGGGCAGGCAGCGGACAGCGCAGGCGGGCTGCTGGCAGCTGAGCAGGAGGAAGCCTAAGGATGAAGGGGTGAGGGGTGAGGTGGGGGCTCAAACTGCAGGCTTAAAGGAGTGGTTTTCTGCTTTGCACAGAGAACCTTGGTCTAATTACCAGCCCTTATGCTTCACTTTGCTTTTTTAAAAATGGGTTTCTGCAGAAGCAAACAAATGTGGATTCAAAGGACACAGAGTTTTGTGTTTTGGATGTTCAGACTCCACCTCTGCTTATTGCTCCTATTTCTGCTTAACCAGGTGCCCAAGTGTCTGAACTTTCTTGCCAGTTCTTTTATATATTACCTGCAAGTATTTTCATGTATATATCAAAATGTACAACATTATGACGTATAACATATGACCCCGTGCCTTTTACAGTTACTCAATGTTCCTACATAGC
Source organism: Anniella stebbinsi (assembly GCA_029215795.1). Taxonomy (NCBI): domain Eukaryota; kingdom Metazoa; phylum Chordata; class Lepidosauria; order Squamata; family Anniellidae; genus Anniella; species Anniella stebbinsi. The sequence goes on along the minus strand of JARDYH010000003.1, from coordinate 113,236,022 downwards.
TTTTCAGACAAGGGAATAACTTTGGATCATTTCACGTGCATGTGTTGTAGATCACAAGCTGAATATGAGCCAACAGTGTGATGTGGCTGCAAAAAAAGCAAATGCTATTTTGAGATGCATTAATAGAGTATAGCTTCCAAATTGCATGGGGTACTGGCTCCCCTTTATTTGGCACTGGTTAGGCCTCATCTTGAATATTGCATCCAGTTCTGGGCACCACACTTCAAGAGGGATGCATACAACTTGGAGGCCTAAATCCAATTGCTACTACTAACTAGAATAGACACAGTGAATCAATGAGAACTTGTTAAGTCCACACTTATCTAAGTTTCATTGCTTCAATGTATTTGCTCTGGTGAGGACTAGCAATTGGACTGGTGATCTGATCTGTTTCTGTAATAGCCAGAAATGCAGAATGTGATACTGCTGGACCCAGAGTTCAGCCACCTGAAAATCTGAGTTTTTCTTTTAAAAAAGGATTCTAGCCTTTATGGCTGCAAAGATGTCATTGGAAGTGTGTCATAATGCCTGCTGAAATCTCAGCATTTGTATTCTTTGATGGTGATGTAACCCACTTTTGTTTTTGAGAGACATGTTTGTAAAATAAACATGGGAAGTGGTGATGTTGTAGTTCTGTCCCTTTCCCCCTTTTTCCAAGCTCTGACTGCATTTCACAACAGTAACAGTTTAGTTGTAGGATTCAGAGATGCTCGACGATATCATATTTTATTGACTTTTAGATGCTGGTTTACAGTTTAGTAAATCAGACGTGTGACCAAGGTCACACACCCTTGGGGACGGTTATGTCAGGATGGGCACACATCCTTGGGGGCAGGACATGTTGGGGTGGGCACGCCTCCTTGAGGGTCGGCTATGATGTCCTCCTATTTGGTTTCCAAAATATGGTCAACCTAGTTAAATGGAATTTACTCCCAAGTTTACCTTTAAAAATCCCTGGGGGCACCACCTAATGAAATGTGTTGTGCACGCTTATGGTCTACAGTGTTTAATAAATAAATGAATAAAAATAATGTCCTCTATCTTCACCTTTTAAAACATCCCCTGGGTGCCCACCCTACTGAAACGTGCTGCGCACACCTATGGAGAGGAGGACGTTTTTCTACCTGTGTTCGATCCGCGGCAGCGGACCGTTCACATGCAGGCCACTCATCCTCCAGCGAGGCACAAGCACGCCCGTGTGAAGTGACCCTTCCTCTGCCCATGGTAAGGCGCGAATCAGCCCACGCGCAAACTTGGAAGCCCAGCCTCTTCGGCGTGTGGCTCTGCTCCCTTGCGTAGTGGGCTGCGGGAATCAGCGGAGGCCCCGGTCTCCTCCTCTCGGCTTCCTTCCCACGCCGGGCCAAGCAGTCTGGGCTTGTATGGTGTGCAGGAGAGGTGGCGTCCTCGCAAGGCAGGCGTTGTGCCTACCCGTTGTTGCTGCTGTTGCGCCGCCGGAGCCGAGCGCGCCTCTGGAAAGGAGAGGCCTGATCATGACGCGGCCTATCAGTATTCGGGCACTTCGGCCTCCTCCACACGAGACATTTAATGAGCCTTGAAGGCTCATTATAAATTTTACCTCCACACCAGCGGAGCGCAAAACGGGCGTACAGGCGCGTTATCTCCCCGATAATGCGCATTTTCGAATGCGCGTTAAATAGCGACTTTTATTTTTCTCCGGCCGTTAAAGCGCATTTTCGCCGTGTGAACAAGCGATTATGCGCATTAACGTCTTCTAAAGCGCTTTTTGGACATCAATTAATGTGCTTCGCCGCCTCTCGCCGCATCCTGTGCAGAGGGATTAGGCGTAAATGCGCCTCCGCGAAAATGCGCATAATCCCCGAACCGGGCGCAAAAGCGCATCCTTGTGGAGGGGGCCTTCGCCTTCTATTTATAGGCTCTCCACCAACCGCAGAGCGCGCTCCGTCTCTCCTGCTCTGTCTGTCGCGGCTCAAGGCAGCTCCGTAAATAAACCACTTTCTTTTTCCCTGCCGCGGCGCATGAAAAATCCTGTTCTCCATCCTCCACCCCACCCAGGTTGCCCCAGAGACAATCAGGGCCATGCGGAGCTGGTCATATGGCCAGACCAGATGGGAAGTGTGCAGGCTCTCCCGCCACACCCGCCGCCAATTTCAAACTGCTCATTAAGTCTTTTTTTAATCAGTGGCACTGATTCAGTGCTAAATACATCTATGAACTAGAACCATTTATAAAAAAGGTAATGGGAAGCGCTTTTATTCAAGGTGTAAGACATCCCTTCTTCACATTCAGAAATTCACCACCGACGGCTTCTGCGCTGTTTCCGCAAGGCGGGCTCCTCGCTTCTCGATGGGCCTCTTACACTATGGAAGCAGTAGTGTAACCTAGGGGGGATCTCCTCGTCCGAGTGCCCCCTCAAAATCTTGGGCCCCACATTAACTGCCCCCCTGCCCCCCCCGAACGGTCCTGGAGACAATCGGAGACAAACAGCTCTAAAACGCCAGCCCACTTTGGCTACTGTTTTTCATGTGTCTCTCCTCCGGACTCGATGAAACTGTGCTCTCGAAACCACAGTGGCAAAGGGTCCGTCCATGCCCTCTGCTTGCTGCTTATGCCAGGGACAGCTATGCTCTCTATGGCTGCATTCTAGATATTGGAAGAGAAAAGAAAAGAACTAGAATTCTATATATAATGCATAGGTAATGGGTGAGGAGAGTTGTAAGATTTCTGCATTAAACACACTCAAATTCTGTAAATGAGAAAATGGAGGAACGTAAAAGCAACAAGACACCTTAAGGACTAACAATTTTATTGTGGTGTAAACGTTAATGGATCAGACACCACTTAATCAGGAGCATGTAGTCTGCTCTTGGCTGTGGAAGCTTATGCCAGATAGGTTGGACTATAATCTCTCAGCATGCCCCAATCTGCCACCCTCCAAATGTGTTGGACCAGCACAACTGGAGGGCACCAGGTTGGGGGAGGCTGCTTAAAGAAGCCATCATGTGTTTAAAAAAATCCCACCACATGACATGAAAACCCACGATGGGTTAAATAACCCATGATGGCTTATTTAACTCATTGTGGATGATCATGTCATCTGAACCCAGTCACTGTGTTGTATTTGATGCAACAGTTTAACACGGCTACCCCTCTGGAAAAAGGAAAGCAACTTGAGAAAGATCAAGGCATTAATGGCAAGTTTTGTCGCTTGATCCCTTAACAAATCTTGGGGTGTAAACCTTAACAACAGATTGTAATCCAACAATAGCCCCTGCACTCATTTTATAGCCAATGACTGTGATTCTGGGCAGCCTGTAAAGGAGCTGTGTGCGTGTATAGTGTGGGGTGAGATGTTCTTTCCTTGCTCTTCACTCTGAGCAGCAGCAGCATTTCAGAGTTGGCCACAATCCAGCGAGGACGCATCATTTGCTCAGTGGGAAGAGAAAAAGGAAAGGCATAGTCGGGGTGTTCAGCAGCTGGGAGAGAGAGAAACCGTAAGCAGCACCCAGATGCCAAGTAGCCCCACAGTTCTGCAGCTGTTTGTCTTTGCTGAATTTAAAGGACCAGCAATCAGGAAAAGCTGGCTGGGAAACATTTGGCATGAAATGGCAACGTGTTTTGAGTTGTGTACCAAATCCTCACCATCTCTCATCATCTAGATAAAACCGGTGCGCTCGGAACGAAACAGCAACGTTTTCTAGATGCTGAGAGAGGTGCTGCCGATATTTGGGTTTCGAAAAAATCTGGCACCCAGGTGTGGCCAGAGAGTGCGATCCAGCAGGTGAACAAGCCAGAAACGGAAACCAATGGCAAATGTTTTCTCTACACATCTAGCAGGCATAGGCTGTGATTTGCACTCCGTCCCCTGAGCAGACTTGGGGTTATGAGAAACAAATATTTGTCCAGGCAACCTACAGCCCCACTTTGATGAACATGCCAAGATCCAGACTTTCCCCATCTGCAGGGCACGTCCAGACATCTGGTGTTCGTGCTCCCAGTTTAAAGCCAACTGCCATAATCCACAATTAGAAAAGTGGGGAGTGTTTGAGTGCCTCCCGCCATCCCCTAATATAGAAAACAAGAAGAAGCCATTGCAGAGTGCACAGCATGGGCTGCTTCAAGAAACCCCCCCCCCCCACTCCCATGGCTGGTGAACAGATAAGGAAACATTGGTACAGGCAGGAACTCCTGATGTATGTGGGAGTGGGTGAAATGCAGGAGTACAGTCAACCCCCCAAATAAGCATAGAGTAGACGTGGACACGTGCATCATTACTCATGCTCAGATCCTCCTTAAAATCAGCAACCCCGACATCTTATTAATATCACTACATCTGCTCATTTAGTGAATCAACTTTAATGGATATTAATGAATTATCATTAAATGCTACATACTGAACTATAGATTATGTTTACTTTGTCAATAGTCGATGTATTTATATGTATGATGTTACCTACAAACAGCATTTGGGGGTGGGCTGGGTTAGACGAGGATCTCAGGAGTTTGTTTTACCCTGAATAGAGCAGGGGGTTGGACTTGATGGCCTTATAGGCCCCTTTCAACTCTACTATTCTATGATTCTATGAGTCTATGAATTAACTCTTTAACAATCGGCTCACATACAATATCTGGCCTCTTTTTAGTGACATTTATCACCATCTGATTGGAGACTATTAGCATCATCAGACGGGGGAAATCATGTTTCTTTACCATCACTTTCCCCTCACTTATGTCCCATGATACTTCCTCTTTCTTCACACAGGGGAAGAAAGAGGAAGTAAACAATAACCACATAGCCCATCCATTGGACGTTTTTATCACACAGCTTTTCCTGTACATAGCAGGAAATGACGGCACATTTTGCTTCAAAATAATAATAATAATATGGATTTACCACGGTCTTATTTGTGGCGGAAAGAAGGCAAGAAGGAGTGGAGAGATGCATGGGAGGCAAATGATGATGTCAAAAGGACCTGCGAAAAACTATGAGTGGACAGTAATGAGTGTACACTAAAAAGCTTGTCGGATGACGCTCAAAATGGAGCCATTTTATAATGATATGCTATCAAAAGCTTTTGGTTTGCTTTCTAACCAATTACCCATTTCTATCCATTTCATATTTATAGGAAAATATAAACTTGCATGGGTTATGCTGTTGTGTTGTGTCCACTGGGGGAAAAGCCCACACTTCGAAGGCTCCTGTTTATTCTGTTTTACACATTGCACATATGTCACCTGGCTTCTATATACAAGGTTACTGCCAGTTTAATGTGCGAACTGGCTCCATTGAAAAGTGTTGAATCTGAGGTGACCTGGGGCCTCCAAATTGGATCAGCAATGATATTTATGAATTAACTATGAAGCTGGTTTTGTTACTTTTTAAAAATTGGGATGCACTCGCAAACACCTTTTGGGGTTATTTTTGTTTGCTCCTGATTTACACAGAAAACAAATCCTGCAAACATAGAGCAGGGTTGGCAGAGGATAAATCTCCAGATGTTTTGGAATTCCAAATCCCAGAAGCTTCTGCCAGCATGGTTAGTGCTTAGGAATGCTGTGAGTTGAAGTCCACAATACCTGGAGATCTACTTTCTGCCCACAATAACTGGACCCAAGGTTGAAAATTGCTGTTCTAGGCTCCCCTCTGCTCTGATGGATCTAGTGAACTGGGAATGATCATAGGGATCTACTTTATCTGTGTGGCACAGCAAAGGTAGCATCCTCTCCTACACTGTTTGCCATAAATCACCCTTCCCAAAACCTGGTGCCCTCCAGATGTTGGACTGGCTCGCTGGACCACCTCTACCTCTCTACAGACCTCCCTCCTTTCTCCCTATAAAATAAATAAAAAATAAAACAACCCCCCCTTCTTCCCCACCCCATGTTTAAAGTAAAATAAATTCTTAAAAAACTGAAAAAGAATCACTTCCAACCACCAACCACCTGCCTACTTCCCCACCCCACGTTTAGAGTAAAATAAATAAAAAATAAAATGTAAAAAAAAAAAAACCCTTCCCACCTGCCCTACTTCCCCACCCCAGAAAAACTTAAATAAACTTGCCTTAAATGCTGCTTGGTGGGTGTGGCGGCGGCGGCTGGAAAGCCCGCCATCGCGCTCCTTGCGTGTAGAGGGACACCAGGAGCGCAATTTCGCGTCGCGCTGCCTGCCATCAAGACAAGTGGACAGCAGGTTGGGGGAGGTCAATGCAAACTTACATCCCTGATAAGCTTGGGCAGAAGAAGCCCTTCTTGCTCTATACTTCCCTTCCCTTCCTTTACTTTTCTCCTTTCCTTTTTAAAGCAGACAATGACTTTTTGTGTCTCTTTCTTTTCTCTCATGAATATCTTTTTTTCTACTTACACTAGTGAATCCTTTCCAGCAACATCTGGGGAGGGATACCATATGGGGCTCCATCACACCTATTTTCCCCCCCTGGTTTGCCTCCATGTTTTTTACCTTCCTTTCATAAGCGCTCCTCCCTTTCACAATTGAAACTATACCGGTGAACTCTCTTTTCACTTGTTCTCTCCTCCACTGCTATTGCGCCTGCCCCACCTCGCTCCACCCCACCCCTTCTTCTTCCCCCTCCAGTTCATTGGTTCTTGTCATTGATGGACATTGTGGTCGACGTGGCAGCCTTCTCCCCCTCCCTTATTGGAGCTTCTATGGGAATTAACCAGAATGCTTACATCTGCGCAATTTTTAAAGATAAGGAGATGACACTTGGGACTTTAAGAGCTCTTAAGTAGAGCTTTTCGCATGCCAAGTTTGAATCAGGTCAGTTTATCCCTTGATCTTTTAGGACTTTTTCAATTCCCCCCTTTAAACCCTTTCCCTGATAGTCCACCAATGCGAAAATCCACCTGTTAGCATTTGTAAAGGATCTATTTTCCTTTATTTTGATAATGCGAAGTGTGTATCTCCAGTTCATAAAATAGAGATCAGCTGGTTCCCTTACTCAAGAGTAAATTCCATTGATTTTAACTGTATTTACATCCAAGTCATACTACAATCCGATACATACTGGACAACTGCCCCGCCCTCCCCTTTCATCAGCAAGATTCCATTCAAAGCATACACCCCTAACAACGGAAAAAGCAAGGGGACAACACTACATGGAGGCTTAAGGGCCCATTAAAGTTGCTTGGGGAAAATAATCCAGACTTTCCCCGCACCAAAATAATATGCAAAACAGAGGAAAAAAGGTGAAATGGGTGCAGGACAGCGACGATGCCATGTGAGTCTCATGCTGCAAAACCAGATACCAGGCATGGCGAGAGTGAGTTAAACTGCTGGTGTGATGGAGCTTATATAGGTGTTTCTCTGCTAATACTAGACACCTCCAAGCCAAGATGGGAGAATTGGAGTGCCTGGTTTTAAAGAGGCCTTAGATATAATGGGAATAAAGGGAAGCTAGTGGATTGGAAAGAAACAATGGGATATGGCCATCTCTGGATATACAGTAAACTCTATAGGAAGGACAGGGAAGGATGCACTAGAGGAGACATTGCTCTGTACGTCATAGAGGGCATAGCATCAGGCAGATTAGAAAACCAAAAAGGGACTGACTCCTTCACAGAAGCACTATGGGTGATAATACCAGTTTCCAAAAGTATTTTAGTACTAAGAACATGTTATTGTCTCTCAGATCAGAATGCTCAGGATGATCTTGAGATGGAAAATTTAGTTACCAACATAGTTAATAAGGAGTGTTGAGGAAGCTATTAAAGAAAAGAAGGCTTCCTTCAGAAAATTGAAGTCTTGCCCAAATGAAGTGAACAAAATGATTGTTCATTTTGTTCACTTGTACAAAGGAAATGCAAGCAATGTCCTGGTTTGCACAGTATGACAACCCATCCGTTTAAAAACTGCTTTACCGCACACCCCATGATTGGCTCCTTCATAGGTTGTTAAGCATGACATCTAAACACAGACAGATGGGTTGTTTAGAGGTTGAACAACCCAGTGGTCAACCCAACAACAAACCATGAGTTAACTGCTGTGTTGTTTAGCTCCTAAACAACCCGGCAGTCCTGGTTTGCGCGTCATGCTGCACAATCTTTGAAGGAGTCAATCATGGGTTGTGTGGTAAAGCAGAAGAGGCACGCATGCTGCAGGCAGCACACCCACTCATGCATGATAGCCCATCAGTTTAAAAACCAATGGGTTGTTGTTATGTGTGAAAAGCCTCAATGAGAAATGCAAAAAAGCATTCTGAATATATTGCTAAAAACATCAAAGCCAACAATACAGAATTCTTTGAATGTATCAGAAGCAGGAAACCAGTTAGGGAGACAGCTGAACCACTGGATGACAATGGAGTTAAAGGAATACTAAAGGAGGACTGGGAGATTACAGAGAAACTGAATGAATCCTTTTCATTTGTCTTCACTGCAGAAGATACAGGACAGATGCCTGTCCCTGAACTGATATTTTCAGGAAGAGATTTGAAGAACTGAGGCAAATAATGGTGTCAAAAGATGGAAGTTCTCAAACTTATTAACAAATTGAAGGCTAATAAGTCACCAAGCCCTGATGGTATCCATCCTAGAGTTCTCAAACACCTCAAATATGAAAATGCTGATCTTTTAACAAACATATGTAACATGTCCCAAAGATCAGCCTCCGTACCAGAGGACTGAAAAATGGCCCATGTAACACCAATTTTTAAAAAGGATCAAAGTATGTTTGTGTGTGAGGTGGGGGATCTGGGAAATTATGGGCTTGTTAGCTTAATGTCTGTTCCAGGTAAATTGGTGGAAAGCATGATTAAAGATAAAATTAGTACATATATAGAAGAACAAGACCTGCTGAAAAAGAATCAACATAGCTTCCACAAAAGTAAGCCCTGTCTCACTAACCTTTTAGAGTCGAGAGTGTCAAAAAACATGTGGACTGGTGTGATCCAGTGGATGTTGTTGATTTTGACTTCCAAAAGACTTTTGACAAAGTCCCTCACCAAAGACACTTGAGCAAACTTAGCAATCATGGAATAGTAGGAGCCTATTATAGATCAGTAACTGGTTAAAGAACAGAAAGCAAAGTGTAAGAATTAGTGGTACATTTTCCCAATGGAGGAATGTAAACAGTGGGGTCCTACAGGGATCTGTATTGGGACCAATGCTCTTCAACTTGTTCATAAATGATCTAGAATTAGGAGTGAGCAGTGAAGTGGCCAAGTTTGCTGATGACACCAAATGTTTTCAGATGGTTAAAATAAAAAGGGATTGTGAGGAGCTCCAAAGGGATCTCTCCAAATGGCAAATGTGGTACAGTGTAAGCAAGTGTAAAATGATGCACATTTGGGCAAAAGTTCCAACTTCCCAACTGACCAAGAAAGAGCTTGGAGTTGTGGTGGACAGCTTGATGAAAATGTCAACCCAGTGTGCGACTCTTATGAAAAAGTCAAATCCCATGTTAAGCATAATTAGGAATGGAATAAAAAATAAAACTGCCGCTGCCATACATCCCTTATACAAATCTATGGTGCGATCATGCTTGGACTATTGTATACAGATTTGGTTACCTCACCTAAAGAAAGGATATCATAGAGTTGGGAAAAGTGCAGAAAGGAGAATCTTTAATGATCAAGGGACTGGAACAACTCCCCTATGAGGAAAGGTTGCAACATCTGGGACTGTTTACCTTAGAGAAAAGGTGAATGAGGAGAGGTAGAGGTGTCCAAAATTCTGCACAGTCTGAAGAAAACGGGTAGGAAGACATTTTTCCTCCCTCTCTCATGATATTAGAACGGATGAAAAGAAGTACTTCTTCACACAGTGCATAGTTAAATTATGGAATTTGCTACCACAATATATAGTGATAGCAACTAGTGCTGGGCGAATCCGGACCCCTATTTTCAGGGCCCTTCTTCCTAGTTTTTAGTTTTAAAACAACACCAACACCAACCGCCTTCTTCCAGCGTTTGGAGGAGCCCAGCAGTTCGACTATGTGACCACACCTTCTCCAATAAACATCCAGTAAGCACTCCTGGGCTGCTGAAAATGCCAGGGGTGTTTTAAAAAAATAGAAAGAAAGAAGACCCCTCAATGATTGGCTACATTTAAAGAGGTACATGGAAAACCTGTTCCTCTCCCCAAGGAGAAAATTCTCTGAAATTCTCAGCTCTCCCAGCCTCTTTCGCCCAAGTTTCGTTTTCCCCCCATCCCCCACAAAATGCCAAAAGTGGAATGGTCTAAATTTTTGGCAGCACTAATAGCAACCCATTTGAATAGCTTTAAAATATTAGCTCGCCACTAATCCATGACGGCTCTATGCTACTCCCAGTATCAGAGGCCATAAGCCTAGGTTATTGGGAAGCATGAGCAGGAGTGTGCTATTGCACTCATGTCCTACTTGTGGGTGACCCATAGGCAGCTGGTTGGCTATTGTGTGAACAGAATGCTGTACCAGATGGACCTTTGGTTTGATCTTTCCAGCATGACTCTTATGTTCTCAGCTCATCCTCAGTGCTTAACTTCCCACAAGACAGATACCAGGACAATATGAAAGAAAAACAACATATCACACCCTCTCCTTGTAAAAGCCCTTCTCTCTACTCCTTGAGGTATAGAGGCTGGGTGTAATTATTCAGACGGAAGGGACATCACTCTGTGCATGTATAGAGGCACTTTATTATTTCTTCCCATAGTCTTGGGGCACTTCTGTTGAATGAAAAACAAGTTGATCAAACTTTCCTCAGCTCCCCCACCCCTTTGAACACACACACCTCCCTATTGCAGGATCCCAGTGGTGGGGTGGAAGAAATGAACAAATAAAAATAAGGAGTTCCAACCTAATACGTAGCCATTAGAGAGGTATAGTAACACTACTGGAGTTTTAGCTGGACATGTAATCTACTTTATCACTAGAAAGTCACCCTCTTTCCCTAGAGGGGATTGGTTCATGCATTATCTTAACCACAAGTGTAAATACTATTTTCTCTACCAAATCTGTAATTTCTCTGTACTATTCACACTTTTGTATTTATAGTAGCTCTTGGTAACATTTACAGATATTTAGGCCTGTCCATACTTATTTCATGAAAGAGAAATAAAATTTATTCACACAGGAATGCTGCAAATTCAGATGATTAGGCAACTAAAGCCCTAGCTGATTAATTAGTGTAGGGACATTTCCAGAAGCAGGTCTGAGAAGGAAGCACACTTGGTTATTTTGTGAGCTAATTTGTTTTGTGTTCAAATTTTTTTAAAAAGAAAATAGTAAAGATTGCCTTTCCTTATAACATGGGTGGCAGCTTTTGTTTATTAAATTTCAAGTTCTTATGCTTCCTTCAATATCTCAAAGAGGCACCTGCACTGAGGATGTGATCATATGCAGATTTATTTAAATTTATCTGATTGAAGAATCCGCAAAGGCTGTCATACACACTTACTTGGGAGTACAACCCACTGGAATTCAGTAGAATGTTGGGTAAACATGCATAGGATTAGACTGCAAAAATTCTTCAGTCAGTTGATAGTCCTACTTCTACAACCAGTCTATGTAGTAATAGTGAAGATTCCAGGTTCTGTGTGGACATTATGTTATGACACCGGAGTCACCAGACTTGGTTTAGGGCATAAACAAGACTGCATGAACTATAGCGATGCAGAAAATGTTATTTTATTATTTTATTTACAGCATTTGCATACTACTCCACATCTAGACTGATTCCAAAGAGGTGAACACTAAAAATACAAAATAGGATAAAAGAATAGAACATCATGTTAAAATAATTGGGTTTTTTAAAAAAAGGAACAGAATTCTGATAAAACCGTAGCTGGTTAATCAAGGAAGGCTTCCTGAAATAAAGATTCTGTCAGGAGGTGTCACAAACAGCATTATCTGGTCAATCGTCTGAGGCAATAATAGCCTATGTGGCTAGTTACTTCCTAGACTATACCTGCTAGGAATGGGAATATTAATCTGCATGGAAGGACAGCCCCTTAACTGTTTTTGTAACTTCTACATTAATGCCGCCTTGAGTGCCATTTTATTTTTGGTAGAAAGGTGGGATGCAAAATAAACTTACGGTAAGGAAATTGAACCCAGCACCAAGGATCTATTGCCCAATTTTGGAGAAACCAAACACCCATCACTCATTTTGCCTGATCCAACCACCCATTGCTCTATGCTCCCAAACACCAAAGAGGTGCATCTCCCCTTCCCCAAAGAAAACACACAAGTATGCCTGTTCCAAAATGTTGTCGACTTCTCCAGTGCCTCCAAGAGCCAATATAGGGTGTTAAAGGATAATTAAATAAGCAATACATGATATGCACTTTCCATCTCAAATAGTAAAATGATTAGAAATTGTGCCTAAATGTCAAAGAGGGGCCCATCACACTGGACAGAGAGTAAGGACTGCCTATTCCAAACCAAGGTTGAGATGGTATGAATTAGCGCATAATACCTGGTTGATTTGCTAGGTTTTCCATATAGTCACATTGTCAGCACATCTGATCAATGACTGTGTACATTTTTGCACACAACAACCAACAAATGGACCAGTACGCTGTATGCAGGCAACCTTATTTGATTACCCAGGCAATGTACCTTAATTCAAAGAAGAGGAATAAAAATAAGTCAGTCCAAATAAGCCCCAGGACTGCTACTGCCACCACCAGATTACACAAATACATTGCTGGAATTTTTCAAGTCATTTAGTGAAGATTACAAACCTATTCTGCAATATCAATATTATATGATGCATACATACTCAGAACAGCTAGGACAGATGACTTATCCCCCAATATCCTTTAAACCTAGCATACTCTGGGAGGGTGTGTGGAGCTGTTTCCCATCATTTGAGTTTATGAGACCATTATGATCTGTGTTTGTGATTATGAGCACGTGCTTCTCTCTATGGGCTCCATCGCACCTATTTTACCACCACCACCACCGGTTTGCCTCCATGTTTTTTTATCTCCATTTCATAAGCGCTGCAAGCGCTCCTCCCTTTCACGATAGAAGCTATACTGGTGAACTCTCTTTTCACTTGTTTGCTCTCTCTGCTATTACGCCCGCCCCACCTCACCCCTTCTTCTTCCTCCTCCAGTTCATTGGTTCTTGTTGATGGGCATTGTGATCGACGTGGCAGCCTTCCCCCCTCCCTCATTGTAGCTCCTACAGGAATTAGCCAAAATGCTTACATCTGCGCAATTTTTAAAGATAGATGAAACTTGGGACCTGGAGAGCTCTTAAGTAGAACTTTTGGCATGCCAAGTTTGAATCAGGTCGGTTTATCCCTTGATCTTTTAGGACTTTTTCAATTCCCCCCTTTAAACCCTTTCCCTGATAGTCCACCAATGCGAAAATCCACCTGTTGGCATTTGTGAAGGATCTATTTTCCTTTATTTTGATAATGCGAAGTGTGCATCTCCAGTTCATAAAATAGAGATCTGCTGTTCCCTTACTCAAGTGTAAATCGCGTTGATTTCACCACCATTTACATCCATGTCATACTAAAATCCAGTGCATGCTTACCTTTGAATAAACCCCCTTGAACAGAGAGAGACTTACTTCTGAGTAAACAGAAGCAAGACCTCAGAAATAAGCATAGGGGTTGCAGAGCACTTCTTTCCAGATTGCTGTTTTAGACTTTGAAAAAAAGCTTCTGAGTGACCACACTATAAAAAGTTAGTTCTACCCGTATTTACTCAGAAGAGTAAATACGGGTAGTTTTTCATCTCTTTATCTTTAAGTTTCATCTCTTTATCTTTAAAAATGAGGGAGCTGTGGGCAAGGAGGGTGGGGGTTGGAGCCCTAAAAAGTCCATTCATTCGAACATTCCACATGGAGGAGTGCTGGAGGAGAGCCGCCCCCTCCTCCCCTTTTCCATTCAAAGCCCACATGCTCCCAACAAAGGAAAAAGCGAGGGGGCAGCACTACAGGGAGGCTTAAGGGCCCATTAAGGTTGCTTGGGGGAAATAATCCAGACTTTCCCGGCACCAAAATAATACGCAACACAGAGGAGGAAAAGGGGAAATGGGTGCAGGACACAGACGACGCCAAGTGAGAGTCCCGTGCTGCAAAACCAGATACCAGGCATGGCGAGAGTGAGTTAAACTGCTGGTGTGATGGAGCTTATATAGGTGTTTCTCTGCTAGCATGACGGAGATCGCGCTCTCTCTCTCTCTCTTTCTCTCTGCATGGTCATTCTTCTGGATTACAACTAAGGCTAAATACAAGGGGCGAGAGGAGACCGCCTGTGTGGCCTCTCCCTTTCCCATCCTGTGGCAACCCACGCGATCCCTCTCCTACCCAGTGGAGGCTGCCGGCTCCTTCTTTTTTCCAGTGGGGCTACGCCTTCGTGCCGGGTGTCGCTCAGCACCAAGACAGATCAGGCTCCGGGCCCACGTTGAGGATGGGGTTCAGCACTTTGGAGAGCGCCTTTGGAGTCCTGACTGAGACCCAGAGCGGACTCGCGGCCCTACGGAAAGAGAAGCGCCCCCCCCCCCCCGCGGCTCACCTCACTCAAGAGACCCTCCAGCGGAGTGGGACAGGCAGGCCAGCGAGACCGAAGCCTCCTGGCGCGCGCGGCCCAGCCTCTCCTTCCGTGCGAGGGGAGCCCACCCAGGGAGCGCGCCTCCTCGCTCGGGGGGGGGGGGAACCTCGCCCTCCCTAGGCAGGTGTGCTCAGGAGGAAGCGTGGCCGCCGCGGCCCAAGTTGGGCCTGACAGGAGGACGCAAGGAAGCTTGCACGCGACGCGGCGGCACGGGACCCCGAACATGATGTAGCGTCCTCTCCGCCCGCGCCCCGCTTTGCCAGCCGAACAGCCCCGCTCTGCCCGCGCCGCCGCCGCCTTCTGGCCCGGTGACTTCAACACCACCTAGAGACAGTCAAGTCCCGCCTTTCCCCTATCCACCTCCCTCTTCCCTCTGATTGGGCAGCCTCTTCTTGCCTGTCAAACAAGGACCCTCACTGGACTGGCCATTTTGTACAGCTGGAGTGGGTGGGTAGGTAAGGGGGGGGGAGAACCTCCCTCCTCCTGGTTCTTCCCTCCCCACCTCTCGTCTCCCTTCTGAGCTTCCCCCACCAACCAGCGGCGCTCCTGCCCTCCCTCTCCCCCCCGCAGGCCCCCCCCACGCTCCGCAGCAGTGTCCTCAGAAGACTCATGGATTGAAGGAAAGGGGCCAGGCCACTCCAGCCTCCGGGCAAGGAGCTGCCCAGGCACTGGTGGGCAAGGCTGCCACTCAGCGCCAGCTGGCTTGGACATAGGCGCCCTGGAGAGCGGGGCCGGGCTGCCGCCGCCTAACTCAAAGTCTGCGAGTCACTGACTGCACAACCCATCAATCCCATTAAATGCCTTGGGCAGGCAGGCAGGCAGGCAGGCAGGCAGGCGGCGTGAGTAGTGCCGCCGCCGCCGCCGCCCCCTGAGCACGAGCTCCTCCTGCTTCTGTTCCCTCAGCCCTCCTCCTCCTCCTCCTCTTCCCCCGCCGTGCACGGGCTGCTCCTGTTCCTGCTCGCGCGCTCTCGCTCCATGGCTCCTAGCGGGCTGTGCTGCTGGTTACACTGTCACATCCTTCTTCACAGCTGCAGGACCAACTCCCCTTCCAGCTAGTCTCCCTCCTTGGCAGAGGCTCCCGCGAAGTGATGGGATAGAGCAGGGGCCGCTTGACTCCCCGGGGCGCCTGGATTTCCTTCCCTGCCTGCCTGCCTGCCTGGATCGCCCCCTCCTGTCATCGTATCAGTCCCCTGCCCCCACCCACGCACCCTTTTCTTTTGAGTACCCCCTCGTCTGCCTTCTTTTGCGTACTGGTTACCCCTCCCCCTAGTTCCCCGTTCCTCCCACCCCCCGCTCTCCCGGTTTATTTGTTTTGTTCTACTTTATTCCCTTCTTTTACTCCTCCTCTAATGAACCTGGATTGTTGAGTTCTTCTGAAAAGGGTGAGTTCAAGAGCATAAATGTTGTTGTTGTTGTTGTTGTTGTTTATAAACCACGTTTGTTTACAAGCATCGTGTTCTCGATTTGGAGTGTTCATTTAATTTACTATGGAAAATGGGGGGGAATGATAGGCTGAATGGTGGGAATTAAGCCTCATTGTGTTCCCCTCTTACATGTTAGTAGTTAATTTTACTCTAGGTCATTGCCAATTGTTCTAAAAGTTAAATGGACTCAAACGTTTAAAAAGTTACGATCAAATATAATTTCCCCTCGGTTCCCCCCCCCCCCCATTTTACTTCTGTCTCTCTTTCTTCCTGTCCCCCACTTCCTTTACACTTATGTAATACTGGAAACTGATAACTGCCTACTGGTTTGAGGTGGTTGATGGCCGTATCTATCTATAGGACTTGTAGCCCTAACCATGCTGACTCAGAAACCAGTCTCGTTGGATTCTGTCCCTTGATTTCCAGCTAAAGACGGAACAAACTGACCGTTCTGGTGGCATGAGACAAATGGTGGCACATTGCAAGTATTGCATGGTGTGAACTGTGAAGTTGGGTTTATGCTGTATAGACATGAGTAAGCAGGTGCATAAATGCTCGTGCGATAGGAGGCTAAGGCCTCCTCCACACGGGGCGTTTAATGAGCCTTGAAGGCTCATTATAAATTTTACCTACACACGAGCGGAGCGCAAAACGGGCGTACAGGCGCGTTATCTCCCCGATAATGCGCATTTTCGAACGCGCGTTAAATAGCGACTTTTATTTTGCTCCGGCCGTTAAAGCGCATTTTCGCTGTGTGAACAAGCGATTATGCGCATTAACTACCTGGAAAGCGCTTTTTGGGCATCTTTTAATGCGCTTCGCCGCTTCTCGCCGCCTCCCGTGCAGAGGGATTGTGAGTAAATGCGCCTCCGCGATAATGCGCATAATCGCGGAACCAGGCGCAAAGGCGCATTCTTGTGGAGGGGGCCTAAGTGACTGATAAGTAACTTCAATGAAGTTTTGTTGATTTAACCCATGTTGGAGACAGGCTGTGTGTCTGTACTGTAACTGAGTATGTATAGGCGATTTTAATATTTTTATTTTCAAAGATGTCTATATAAAGATTAAATGGTTCTTCACTTTGTTTTGTTGTTGTTTTGTCCATTGTCAATCTCTTTTGTTTTGTTGCTTTCCCCATGATACTTCGGACATTATGCCATGAACCTCCAATTTTACCCCCCCCCCCACCTCTTGATTTAGGCCGTGGCCTCATCTACAAGAATTCGCCTTTACGCCTGGTTAGGCTATTATGCGCATATTCGCAGAAGCGCATTTACGCCTAATACCTCTGTACGAGAGGCGGCGACATGCATTACTGGACGACCGAAACGCGATTTAAACTGTTGACATGCGGAGAATTGCTTGTGCACATAGTCAAAATGCGCTTTAACGGCTGGAGCAAAATAAAACTCGCTATTTAACGCGCATTCGATAATGCGCATAATCGGAGAGAAAACGCGCCTCTACGCCCGATTTGCGCTCTGTTCTTGTAGAGGTAAATTTTTTAATGCGCCTTGAAAGAGCTTTAAATGCCTCTTGTATAGGCAGCCTATGTTTCCATAAGCAGTTCCTTCTATTTAAGGAATGTACCATTGATCCTAAATGTACTTTAGTTCAATGGTTGAACTGGTGGAACTGGAGCCACTACTGGTTTGCAGTAAGTTGGGTTATTACTGCCATTCGTTATATGGGTCCTCAAATGTATATTTGGGCTAAAGGTGATCTCAGATCTGGAAACACTGAAGCTGCTGCTTAGATTGTGACTCTGAGAGAGTAATAAGGAAGAAAACAGGAGTATGGAATCCTCTTTAAAAAGAAATGAATGTGAATGTTATGGGGAATCACAGCAGAGAGCATGGGTTTTGCACTTTAGGAAACAGCCAAGAAGTTCAGTCATTGTGATCATTCTGAGGGGGAAAGGTGTGTGTTCCTATTCATCAAACATATATATGCACTGTACAGATATAATAACCACATCTTCCTGCATAGCCCTTTCAAGAAGTACCTAATGCAATTATGACAGCATTTAGAGGAACAAGTGACAGGTTTCCCCTTAGGAGTTTATAAGTGCAAAACATACTTTCCTTTTTACCAGACTTTGTGCCATTTTAACCAGGGCACTGTCCCTTCTTTTGTACAACTTTACTATCTCTTTCCCACCCCCTTAATGCATGGCATACTTTATGATTGATTCCAAAGCTTGAAATTTGACAGCACTGAAATTACTATTTTATTCTTTTAAAACTCATGATTTTGGATCTTGGATCATGGGTTTAAATACCTAGGAGTTTTCATGACTTCTGTGTCCATCTTTTAAAAGAACGTTACCATCCAAGTGCTTCTCATAAACTGGCCCCAAATATGTTCCAGATTTTGCATTGGATTTGATGCTTTGTACTGAATTCTGTTTTCTGGTTGGCCAGGATGTTGTTCTAACTTGTTTGGTATGGATAGATAACGACGCAGTGCCTTGGAGATTTTGGCCAACACATTGTTGATTTTTGGAACAAGGAACTAATTCAAGTAAGTAATACACTGCCTCTCAAGCACCTTCTCTCTCATGTAAAAGTTCAAGCATCTCCTTGGTGTTTCAGGGAACTGCTGTCAATGAAGCAGCAGGGATGATACCCATTGAGCAATGTTGGTAGAAAGCTTGGAACAAATGTGACCCCAAACAAGCTAGAGTCCATTTCAAGGTAGTGTATTCTGTGGCAGTGCTGGCAGCAAAGAAATCTGGCTTCTCCATCAGCAATGTGTCCATGCCGTGTTATTTGGTTGATCTTTCCCCATCCCTAAGAGGCCTTTGACATCTGGGCCAAAATTGTTAGTAAGTTCAACAGCTGGAGGGCTGATGACATGTTTTGCTTTGCACTTTGCAGGCGAAATAGCATACACTCCAATTTTGATGCCTCTTTGTTTTTAGATCATTTGCCAGAAGTGTTCTATATCTACCTCTGTTGGTCCCATTTGCTTGGACTCATTTAAGTTATTGATGCCTTAAATTGTGGATTGAGTCCTTGGAGAAGTTCATGCAACAATATGTTTGCTTGATTGTTGTACACCTTTGGTTAGCTGGGGGAAGCTGGCTGGGTTGATCCATGGATAGGTGAACCCATCTCTTTGGGAATGGGTAGTTCCCATCCCTTTGAAAACAGAAGTTGTGAAATCACATAAAAAACCAAAAACATTATTGGATTTCTTGGATCTGAATAATTATCAGCTATCTTAAAATACCTTTTCTGGTCATGGTGACGTAGCATGTGGTGGCTGTAAAATTTTGGGGACTTCTGGATGAAAGTGATTAGTTTCATAATCTGGCTCCAGGCCTGGTTTTGGGTTGAAAACTCTCTTGGATTCCCTGGAGGATGATATGTGCCTGGAGACAAATGGAGGAGTGTGATTCTGTTGAATCTCCTGGAACTCTCAGCTACTTTTAATGCCTTTTGACCATGGTATTCCTCTAGCCAGTCTGGCTTTGTTGGAGAATGGAGGCGCTGCTGTGTAGTGGTCCCACATTTAACTATTGGACTGATGCTTGAAGGTAGGGCTGGCCGATCAGGCTATACAAAAGGAAATAATTTTATAAACAATAGATTTTTAAAAAATCAAATTGTATTTTTTGGAGGGGGGAGTTATATTGTTTCCCTTAGAAACGAGTCTGAAAACAAGCAAATATGCTAAAGTCTATGCTTGTAATCTTTTAAATATAGTACCCTGGTCCTCTATCAAACACATTGAGTTAAAAACCAGCCTTTCCATGTTAAAGAACAAGTCTGGTAAAAAATATGTTAGTATTTGAGGTCACTTTATATAAGTGATTTAGTAGGCACAGATAATTATTATTCAAATTATGAATATATTGACTGTTAGACAAAGAGAATGGACTTTCTGTAGCATGGCAAAACACGAATCTGCCCAGTTAACGATCAGCCCTGGCTTTTTAAAAGTTTTGGATGTGTAGCATTCAAGTGATCTTGTTTAGTGTCCTTACATGAGTACAGAGAGAGCCAAAGAGAAATCTCTAATTTCACAATTGGTCTCCTAAGTAGATATAAACTACTTAGTGCAAAAAGCATCTAGGCTACATCAGGAGTGGGCAGAAAGTAGTACCTGATTCTCATGTAACTACAACCCAGGAGTTAAAAAACTGATGAGTTGCTGTGCATGAATGGGACAGAGCGGGCATGCTGCCTGCAATGTGCCCACCTCTTCTGCTTTTACTCAGCAATCCGTGGTCGGCTTCTGGGGCTGCTGGGAGTTGAAGCCCAAAACATCTGAAGATCTACCTTCTCCCAACCCTGATCCCTACATGATCAGAATACTATGTTCCTGGGTAGTTTAGTAACCAATTAGTGTGCATGCTTGTTCAGAAAATATATAAAAGCTGGAAATTTGATTTAGCTCAATTATTTAAATCTGCTCTTATTCTTGGTGGTTTAAAAGAATGAGGTGCATGGCCTTGATCCATGATAATCTCCCTGTGTAATTAGGTTTGAGACCATTATGTTAGGGTGACTGACGCAAGGTACAGGGCATTGTTGGTGGTGGTACCATCTTTATAGAACTCCTACTAACAAAGTTTTGTCACAACTGCGTAGTTTTTTAAAAAAAAGATGTCAGTTAAAACCATGGTCTTCCAGCAACTATTTGGGGAAAATGCTAATTTTATTCCAGACTTGAGCAATATTTTATTGGAATTTATTGCTGTTATGGATCTCTAATTATGATTTTAAAATACAAACCTTTTTTTTAATCGCATTGCTAGGATTTTACTGTTTTTAATTGCTGTTATCTGTTGTTGAAGCACATAGTGAGTGATCAGTTGAATTAATTAATTCATAAGTTGCAGTTTTGATGGTTCATGAGAAACCTCTATTTCATTTCGTATGACACCAAATTGTTCAGGGTGATAAAAACAAAATTGGATTGCAAAGCATTCCAAAAGGACCTCTGCAAACTGGGCAATAAATTGCCAAATGACATTCAGTATAAGTAAATGTGAAATTATGCACATTGCAGCAAAAAAAAAAGCCTAACTTCATATTGCCCTGATGAGCACTGAGCTCAGGAAAGAGGCCTGGGGGTCATGATGGGCAGCTCAGTGAAAACATTGACTCAGTGTGTGGTACTGTGAAAAAGGCAAATTATGGATAAGGAGCTGCGATTAGTTGCTTTTATTTTCAGTGTTACTAATCAGATACGAATCGATGTATTGGATCAAAAAGGCCCTTGTGCATCAAGAAAGGATTTTTGCTTGGGTAAGGATTTCTTCCAGTTCCACCCTCCCAGCTGCAACCCAGTCCAAGCCACACTGTTCTGGGTGACATCCTAACAGTCAAGAGCAGCTTGTGGTGGTGGTGGGGGGGGGGGGGATCCCAGGGGCTGCAGTGCAAATGAACAGCCAAGAAAACCCCATTATGCAAACATAATTCCACTGTACTTTGAGGCAATATATGTTTGACCACAAGTTGCAGAAACAAGACCTTAAAACATATTAAGCATTCCCATGATATGAGGGAGTGATTTGACTGTTAACTCCATTTATTCTGGTATTAAGTATCTCCTCTTAATAGTAAGAATTAAGGACTGTTAAGGAAATGGGTTATAGTACTGGAAAAAAATTGCACGGAACCTTCCTACACCACAAATAAACTAACCCAATAAGTTGTGTTTCTCTTCCTATGTTTAGATTTTTCTTAGTGAGGGAGCTCTTAACTTTTCTGCATTCATTTAAAACAACGTCAACAACAAAATTATGATGGAAGGAATGGAATTGTGCTTAACATTCCTACGGGACAGTTGTTTACAATGAAATGAACACAAAAGCCATGCTGGATCAGACCAGGGTCCATCTAGTCCAGCATTCTGTTCACCCAGCTGCCCACAGGAAATCCACGAGCAGGACATGAGTGCAGCAGCAGCCTCCTGCCCATGTTCCCCAGCAACTGGTGTACAATGGCATACTGCATTTGCATTTGCATTTGTGCATGCATCTTGTGAATGAAATCTCCTGCAACTCTTGAAGCTCTCAGAATAAAGGGAAATTATTCTGTTTATTTCATCATGTTTCTGCTCACTTGGATGACTAGGTGTTCATTGCTATGCTTTGTGTCACTAGTGGGGATGTTTTAGTAATTAACAATAATTATAGAGACTAGACTGCCTTTAGGGGCTCTCTGGCTCATAATGTTACTGAATGGGTGATGTAGTAAACAAGATTCTTGCATTTTAAGATCCTGGTAAAACCTAAGATTATTAATGAGAATGTAGTTTCAGCTCAGGTGACAGGGTGCTTCCAAATGGATGGGGCTCTCAGCACTCCCAAACAAAAGACTTCATACAGCAATTTCGTATTTTCTTCTTCAACAGATTTTTTTTGTAGGAAAAAGAAAACAGACAGTAGGATAGCGGGAAAACTTGGGAGGGCTGCAAGTTGAAGAAGACAACAATGTCTGGATTCCCTGTAAAATTCCATGAATGAAATAGGGTGGGGGTGATTGCACAATAAAAGCCTCAACTGGAAGTACCAAAAAAGCACTTGAAAGGTAGTTTTAAAAAACATCTCCCGTTGTTCAGCACTGTGTGAGAGGGAACAATTATGAAACACGTAGATGTGTATTTGATAATTCCCTACCTCATGGATGGATAGATTATTGATTTGGTTGATGCCATTTTTATACTGCCAAATAATCAAAGTTTGCTGGGCAGTGTACAAGCTGAAAACACAAAATCTGAAGAAACAATAAAACAATGATAATAAGACAAGTAAAAAAAAAAATCAGCAGCAGAACATGATAAAGCCAAAACTAAAACCCCCAACAGAGGTAAACAGTGCAAAAATCTAAAAGTACTATAAAATGATTCCTAAAATGCCTGGGGAGAAACCAAAAATGCTCTTCACCTGACACAGGAAAGACCATAATTTAGAGCGTCATCAGACGGGTGGATTTTCGCGTTTCTCTACTGTCCTGCTGCTGTCCCACAATAGTGACGGTCTCGTTACACAGGGAGAGAAAGAGGAAGCAGCAACGACCACATGGCCTATTCAGGGGCCGTTTATATTGCACCTCTTTTCCTGCACACAGCAGGAAATTGTGGCACATTCCTTTTTTAATAAATAAATAAATAAATAAATATGGATTAAAAGGGGTCTATTTTGCAATGGAAAAATGAGTGGAAGGGGCAGGAGGTGTGTGGAAGGCGGACAATGTCATCTAAAGGTTGCATGAACATCAGTAAGTGGACAGTAGAGAGTGTGTGATAAAACGCTTGTCTGATGACACCCTTAATCATCAGGTGAGCCTCTCTGGGGAAGGCATTCCACAGAAGGGGGTTACCACTGAAAAGTCTCCCTCTTGTAGCTATCCACAAGGAGAACATCTTTGATGTGGATGTTATTTCATTGTATTGCAGTTGTGATGGCAGATTACTGCCATAATGTGAATGTATCGACAAGTCCCCATTAACAATCTAGCTGCCCTATTTTGGATTTACTGAAGTCTCCAGACCATTTTCAAAGGCATTCCCACGTATAACACATTGCAATGCTCCAAGTCAGAGGTTACCAGAACATGAATTACTGTCACAAGGCTATCTCTGCCCCAGGCAGGATCTACACTACTGCTTTAAAACAGTTTATATCAGTAGTGACAGCTGTTGGGGCCCAGGACACACTCCATATACAGTTTTCAAACCGTTTTCAAAGTGACATATCCTTCTTGGTATAGATCTGGCCCCAGTAGGCTCATACTTGGTTCACCAGCGTAGGCTGATAAAAGGTGCTCTGAGCCACTGAGGCCATCTGTTCCTCCAATGACACTGATGAATCCAAGAACAACCCAAAACAACACACCTGACCCTTTAGATCTGCCTTCCTGTAGTGTTGCTTCTTGCCATAACTCAATGTCCCTCAAACTTTTGGGACTTTGGGGAGGGGCTTTTACCTTCTGTACCCCTTCTTCCTGAACCAAGTGTTAACCATCTCTTTAATGATTTAAATAGATGCTTGTGCGGAAGGGCTGAAGAAATATTTAAGTTTATTTTAGCTAAGGCATTCTCCTCCTATCACTTCTCTTCCATCATTTGTATACTGTTGCCTTGCTCCAGGCCCATTCACAGACCCAGGATATTAGGTTGGCCAGAGTTGTAATGATTCTTTTTCTCCATGGTCCCCTCTACAAGGATTAGGCGATTATGCGCATAATCGCTGAAGCGCATTTACACCTAATACCTCTGCACGAGAGGCGGCGAGAGGCGGCGAAGCACATTAACGGATGACCAAAATGCGTTTTACAAGTAGTTAATGCGCATAAGCGCTTGTTCACATAGTCAAAATGCGCTTTAACGGCCGGAGCAAAATAAAACTCGCGATTTAACGCGCATTCGATAATGCGCATAATCGGAGAGATAATGCGCCTCTACGCCTGATTTGCGCTCCGTTCTTGTAGAGGTAAATTTTTTAAGCGCCTTGAAAGAGCTTTAAATCTCTCTTGTAGAGGCAGCCCATAACTCAAAGTGCAGCACTTTGCTGAGCAGGGATTTGAACCCAGGTTAGTGAGGGCTGAGCTAAGGCTTCATCCAGAAGCTTCATGGTCATAGTAAGGCACAATTCTATGCATGTTTAGTCAGACAAAAAGTCCTGCAAGTTGTAGGACTTTTTCCATCTAAACATGCATAGGATTGTACCCTTAGCCATTCCCTAAAACCAGGCCTACTTTTGCCAATTTTAGATTAGCATGATTCCTTATCAGGGGTGTTGTTCCCTGGAAACCTTTAAATCTGCACATCTGAAATGGCTTGCATGTTCACTTATAAATAAAATGTATAAGTGTGACCTAGGGTTTGGCACTTTCTGCTCTGTTGTGTAGAGTCGAAAATCTGGTATTGTGGGAAAGATAATTTTTTGAAAAATAAACGTCCCCTGCTTTACATATTCAGACATTCTAGGTTCCACAAACATTTTCAAGTATATTTTCTTCCCAGCACCTCAGAGCATAAGAAATATATGATGGGGACAGAGCTGTTATATGGCCATTTGGAAGTCAGCATTGCCTTAGTACCAGGTTCAGGGATTCAATAGTGTGTCACTTTGGAACTGTTAAAAATAGGGACCTGTAAATAAATTGAAAACATGGCTTTCAAAAAGAGACCTCATTGCAATAGAGAACTTGCCACAGAAAGCTTGTGAGCTTAGTAAGCCCTGAGAATTATTGTTTTGAAAATCAATAAAATGCTGGATTTTTCTTTTCTTTTGTATGAGTAATCATTCAAGTTTCCTTGGCTGCATTTCCTATCTGCATACATTACAGTTAATTGTAAAAGGCTCAGTTTGTTTCCTGTTAATACAATCTTATCTATAAAATGGAAAGAATCTATCATTTTTTTCCAGTTTTTTAAAAAAAACCTTAGGAAGTTTCATTTCCCAAATCCTTACTGTATCCTAGACCATGAGGGATACAGTTTGTATATTAGTGGGACCCCAGAATGAAAGGTCACCTTCCAGATGTCCTTCTGGCATGGCCATGCTTTTGAGTTCTTTATATCTCAGATCTGATGCACTGAAGTTTCCAAAATGTGTCTCTGATGCAGCCAGCCTCCAAGTGCATCTGCAGAAGAGAAATAGTGTTCCAGTACTAGGCTGACCCTATGAAAAGGAGGACAGGGCTCATGTAACTTTAACAGTTGTAGAAAAAAGGGAATTTCAGCCAGTGTCATTTGTATGGAATTAGTTCCTGGTGAAATTCCCTCTTCATCTCAACAGTTAAAGTTGCAGGCACTATACTAGAGTGACCATATATAAAAGAAGGCAGGGCCCCTGCAACTTTAACTGTTGTGATGAAGAGGGAATTTCACCAGGAACTAATTGCATACAAATTACACTGGCTGAAATTCCCTTTTTTCTAGAACTGTTAAAGTTACATGAGCCCTGTCCTCCTTTTCATAGGGTCAGCCTAAGTATCGTATCAATTTCACCAAAGACTGGAATCCAAAACTTTGCCACCTTTACATAGGATCAGCACATATGCTGGGTGGACCCTGGTTCTTTACATCCCTTCCTGCACAGTCGTGACAATCCCTGGTGGATATGTGCTAACCAAACTGGGGTCATATACCATTCTGAAATACCTTCAAAGCTTGTTCCCTCATATTAATAGATACTGATTTAAATGGGATTTTTCCCCAGCATTGAAATCCATAAGGCATCCTCTATTTCTCTATCCCAGTCCAGTTCCCAGGAGATGGAATGGGAGTGTGATGCACCCTTGTGATTCTACTGTTGTCACCAGTGACCATCGTCACTAGCTGCCATTATTCCTCATCGTTCCTCTTTCTCATCATTCCTAACACTTGCTGGTTTGGCAACCAAAGAGCCAGTGAGCAAGTACACAATGGCGTCTGCCTAACCTCCTTCTCACCACCACTGTTTTTCGGGCCAGAGTGAGAGGCAGATGAACAAGCATGTTGCAATGGCGAAGAGGAGGAACAAGTCCAGGGGGCTCTTGTCAGGGGGCTCTGGCTCATGTGTGGGCCCTTGGCAGGTGTCCAATCATAACTACCTTTGACTCTGACCCTGGATGCAAAATTGGACTCCTTTGTTCAGCTTGCTTCATCTTGGGTGCCATTTTACTGTTGCAGCAGTAACAGCTACAATCCTGGGTGGGCTCCAAATGGTCATCCAAGATATGGGTGGGATGGGGAACTGTCTGTCATGTAGCAGGTTAGCATGCATAAATTCTAGGAAAAAATGATGGTTGCCATCAGCAATCTTACAAAGGGGCGTGCTGTGAAACTCCTGGTGCTAGTTTAGAGTGAGCTTTGCTTCTGAACAGATCTAAGAAACTTGTACTTATGTAAAGAGAGAAACTGTTCATATTACCAGTTTGGTGATGCACGCAAAAGTAAAGGTCACCAACTTGGAAAATTAATAATGCAGTTCATGTTGACATTTTGGAGGGATTGCTGGTTGGGGTGTGGCACACTCCAGCGTGTTGTTTTGTAGTGGATGTGTGTACTCTTTTATTTCATACTTTCAATGCAGGAGGGACGTGTTGCCAGTTTCTGCTCCCCAACACAATCTCTCTTTGTTTACCAAGCTAAGAAATAGATGCTTAAAAAAAAAGTTGTGGTTTGCTCCTATTAAATGGGACTGATGTGGATTAGAGGAGACCCTTGATAACAGGACCCTGGCTCCAGTGTAGAGCTAAGAAAGGCTTGGTTGCTAATAGAAACGGTCCCCACAAGTTGGAGAGGATTTTAAAAGTAAGCAAATAAGTCCCACATTATCCTCAATAGTGCCTGGGGTGTCTGGACTCTGCAGTGAAAGCTTACTAAGATTGTGAACCTGAGACTTGACCTCTCTTCAGACACTCACACTTTCCTCTATGCCCTGCATGGTGAAAATATCTGTGCAATATGTACATATAAAATAGGTAAATAATAGCATTTTAAAGAAGAGCAGCGCTATCAAATTTTAACAGATAATTATGTTGCTATAATGACATCAGAGATTGCATGATTTTTAGGAATGTAAAAAGTTGTGGTTCCCGTAGTAACTGTTGTGCTGTCTTTTTCTTTTCTTTACTATGTGGCAGTTAGGTTTACTGTATATACTGTATATATAGGCAGTCATCAGTTTACTACCCTTCAGCTCCTGAATTCTAGCCTAGCTGGACATTCTTCTTGGCTGGCTTGTTTGCTTCTCTTCAGGTGTATCATTCTTCTCTTCCTTATGCCTGAGGCACATCTCCCTTTTAGGGTTCAACTTTGGATGCCACACTGATGACTGTAATATTTGCCTGGGGCAAGTAATGTATGTGTCCTATTGCTGTTAAGGCTCTGCTAGAAAGGTTTTCTCATCTGCCTGATCTCATAAGAACATAGTATCTGGAATGACATTCTCCTTTCTCTTTTTTATAGAGTCTTCTCTACTGGGCTTGACCTGTAGAAAAGATCTTCCATTGTTTTAGGGCAGTTCCACCTGTTCCCAACTAGTTTTAGGCTGATCAAGTACATGGACTTGATACCACGTGCATTCTGTAAAGATCTACCAATGACATGGGTGTGGGGGAGGGTGAGTTGGATGGATGGATGCGGAGACATCTCTCTGTGAATAGACCTTGACTTTCAGTGGTTTCAATGCATGGAAAAATGGTTGCATGAATCTGTTATCTGTATCTCTCAAGATCTGGATGTTGTTTCTGACTCTACAACAGATCTGGTGGATGAACCTGGAAAATTACTGTGCCTCATAATGCTGATGCACATAACCTTTTGTAAAGTGCCTTGACAATTAATAAGAGAGTTATCCTGGAAAATTATAAATAGGTTTTTTCCTAATTATGTTAGCAATTTTCCAGGAATCAGAAAGCTACGTTCCAGTGTGACATATATGTGTATGTGCGCGCACCTGTGCATGAACCTTCACCCATACATGACTTAGTGCTTGCCTGGTTTTCTTTTCTAATGGTTTTCCTGGATTTGTGCCACACAACAAGCATGTTTGTAATAAAATAGGGGCAGCGGGGGATATTTTATTGATTCCATTAATGGAATGGGGGGGGGGAGTCTGATTTGGTGCTTTATGCTGTGAAAGAGAAATTTCTCTCCTTTTTGGATATCTATTAATGTATTTTCAAGGTAACTAGCCCAGTTTTAAAAGATCCAAGCTGTCTTGAGGTCAAACTAGTTGTTACGCGTACTGTCACATTTGTTGTTCAAATTTCTGTCCCATTCTAATTCTAATTCTAATTATTATTATTTATAATGAAGAATGTGCAAGGCTGAGGGCGCTGAACCCTGCCAGGCCTCCTCATGAACTTTTCTCCCCACTTCAGTTCACTTCCACTATCTGGCCTGGGAGAAAAGTGTGTTCCATAATGGAGCTGGTGGGATGGGACAGGATTTAGGCTGACCATATGAAAAGGAGGACAGGGCTCATATAACTTTAACAGTTGTAGAGAAAAGGGGATTTCAGCCAGTGTCATTTGTATGCAATTAGTTCCTGGCGATATTCCCTCTTCATCACAACAGTTAAAGTTGCAGAGCCCTGCCTTCTTTTGTATCTGGTCACTCTAGTATAGTACCTGCACCTTTAACAGTTGTGATGAAGAGGGAATTTCACCAGGAACTAATTGCATACAAATGACACCTGCTGAAATTCCCTTTTCTCTACAACTGTTAAAGTTATATGAGCCCTGTCCTCCTTTTCAGATGGTCAGCCTAACAGGATTAAATGGGAGAAGGTTCAATTCTACTCACCTGCACACACCTTTTGTAGTAAAAATTGACTGCTCTCCCACACTGTTAGAGCTTTTCTACACGGGGCATACCCTACTCATTGTTGTTTATGGGTTCTTAGATGATGTCTTGATTCTCCAGTTTCACTTCTGAGTCTAAGGCCCTTTCTACACCTAAGGGTGTAGAGGGAGGGAGAGGGGAGGATCGCAGACTTACCTGCTTCCATGATCCCCCACTCAGGGTCGAGATGGCAGTGTGATGTGCCGCAAGGGAAGAGGGACATCGCAGCTGCCATTTATTTATTTATTTATTTATTTATTTAAGAAGAGGAGCTGTGAAGTCCCGCACGGAAAATTTTTTTTTTTTAAACCCATACCCAAACCCCCACCACCATCCCAGGGATGGTGAAATTGCTGGGCCCCCATGGGCATGGAGCCACCCCGCACAGCTCTGTGCCTGCTTTGAAGGCCGCGCTACTCACGAGAAGGCAGGAGCGGCAGCCACACTTTCCGCGGTCCCAGCGCTGTGGGGAAAATCGGAATAACTGGGGTGCCAGTTATCCTGGGAAAATGGAGGGGTCATCCCTGCCTGCTCCCAGGATCCCTTGTGCATCATTTGGACACACAGGGACGACCCAGGCACGACCCAGGGAAAAAAGCATAGTATAGACATGACCTAAATAGAATAGCACTTTACGTGAGGTATTTTTAGAGCAGAAAAATACAGCAAAAGAAAAAAAAATCCTCTTGTGTATTGAACTATTCCGTTATACTGTACTAACTACGGGTTACTTAGCAGAAAAGCAGAAAAGGAAATGTTCCTTGTGTAGCGCTCAGAACTCAGTTCTGCAACGAAATCAAAAGTAGATACAGTGGATTAACAGCCTCACATAGAAAAGCTACTTTTCATGAAGAAAAACTACTTAATTGCTACTGTCATATCTACTTGCAGTTTCATCGCAGAATTGAGATCCCAGCATTACATGAGAAGTGTTTCCTTTCCTGCTTTTCCACTACATAACCTCTACGTGTCACTGTGATTTAGTGGAATAGTGCAAATGCTCAAGAGAAAAAACAGTGTCTTTCGTTTTAACAATTAAATGCTGGATTTTCCCTGCTCTAAAACCCCCCCACCTCTCACTAAAAGTGCTCTTTAGATACAGAAGCGAAACTGGAGGGTCATGACATCATCTAAAGAACCCATAAACAGCCATGATTGGGGAATAACAGGTGAATGATAAATGCCTTATGTAGAAAAGCCCTTAAAACACGAAAGCAAAATTGGAGGCTCTCATCGTCAGCTAAAGAATCCGTAAACAACCGTGAGTAAGGAATAATTAGCACACAATAATTGCCTCATGTAGAAAAGCTCAAGGATATACAAATGTAGCTGCTGCTACAGATATATCTAATGTGGTCCTTAACTAAGATGTGGGATGTTTGTTTGAAACAATATTTTCAAAACTCCTAATAGTTGAGACACACCTTTGGAGTTCCATCTCCCCATTTGTGTGTGAGTGTTTGATTTAGACATGCCTCTTAATTGGAGAAAAAACCAACAACCCTGTAGTTTAGTCCTGATACAAGAGCTTAAGCTGTTATTATTTTTAATTGAATTTACCATCATATGTAAGCCACCTAGCAGACATGTATGTCTAGATGTTACATAAAACCTAAGTTTGAGGAAACCCAAGTTTTGTATGTTGTCATGACTGTCCAGCTCAAGCATATAACATGTTTGTGTTGAATTAATCAGAAATAAACATATTCAAGATAAAGTTCTGAGGTAAAAAAAATCATGGAAAACAAAGAATGTAAAGATTTATAATTCATTAATTTAGAGTCAAATTACATGTGATGCTGAATGCGTAATTAGGAACAATTTCAGATTTATTCTTAATGAATAATGAGTGTGGGTAGGCCCCAATTTTCATTGACACCAATGGGAGCATACTTTTTGGGGCTCATGGGGTGGATGGGACCTTTTGTTGGGACTGCTGTAGGGGAGGAAGGGTAAACCTCCCCACCCCAGTCCTGATGAAAATTGGTTCCTCTCTTGTGCTTGCTATAAGTTAAGAAAAAACTACCGTGGTTCCTAATACATTCATTGAGCATCATTTAGAGTAGATGAGGTGGGAAGGCCAAGTGCAAGAACTAGAATGAGTGAGTTTTGTTTCCCCCCCTTAATTAATGATCTTGTTGTATTGTTATGCAATGTTCTTTCTTTTTGTTACCTGGATTTTGAACTTTACTTCAATTCAAAATAAAATGTCATATATATATATATATATATATATATATATATATATAATTAATAATAATAATAATACAGGCTGAGCAATTGCATTTGCCTTCAAACATTTATGTGCTTTAATCCAAGGGTGGGCAGAAGGAAGCTCTCCAGATATTTGGGAATTCCACTCCCAGGAGCCTCTGCCAGCATGGCCAATGGTCTGGAATGCTGGAAATTGAACTCGAAAATATCTGGAGATCAAATTTATGCCCTACTCTAATCAAATAGTGTGGTTTCTAAACGGAATTCTGGGGAAAACCTTTGGAAGCTTATTGGGAGTCCCTGAATGAGAAGACAAGGAGGGTGTCCCTGTCCTCCCCCATTTTTTTTTTTAAAAATAGAGGACAGTCCTCTATTTCAAAGATTGCCAGAGGACTGTCCTCTATTTGAAGATATCGTCTATTTGAAGAGCTGCCCTGTCCAATTCTGGTTTAAAGATAAAGAACTATAAGAACTGTTGCCCTCCAACTATTGCCCACCTGGACAACAGACTGCAAAGCAAGAATACAGGTCACACTGGTCACAATTTTCTATACCATAATGAGATGTACTGTATTTCTATTTAATTTATAAGAATTATTTATAAATTCATCTACCCATAAATCAGCATATGCAATTTATATGCAAATCTGTATCCTCTTTTTGGGGTGACAGAGGTTCTCCTTTTTGGCAATTCGTAAGTGGCCACCCTACAAACAAACCTCCGTGAATGACAACAGCAGACAGCAAGCTAATGTTCCCTTTCCGTTCTCAGAGCATTCTATTCCCATGGGCCTATTGTAAGTCCTAACATGCCTGGCCTTTGTGAACTGAGAGTGTGCACCCTATACTGTGCCCCAGAATGCTGTGCACAGGGGCTTCATGGTAGACACTGAGGGCTTCCTTGGTAGACAGTTGATGTGCAAGGTTTTCCCTGAAGATTAAAGGAGGTTTGAAAAACAGGTTTCAAATTACACTAAATTGGTATCTTACAATCAAAGGCTTTGAGGCTATATTGTTCTACAAAAGCCTTACCTGCATGCAAACCAAAGCTCAGCTTCTAATACAATTTGTGTGAATGCTTGGGCTTTCTTAGATGTGTTGTGCAGAGCTTGAGATTTGCAGATATTCTCTCTAGCATTCTTGAGCAACACCTGAGTGTTGTGCAGAGATGTGAAGGCATGGGTGGGGGAACCTGGAACAAATGGGTGGGGAGCGGGAGAGTTGTTGTTTTTTTTCAGGGAAAATTTGAAGAAGAAAAAATCAGTCTTCCCCATTCACCTTTTTCCACCCACATCTCTAGTGTTCTGCATAAGCTCTCCTGTAATTTACTGTAAGCCTTGGTGGCATATTGGGGCAGGACTGTGGAACGTGAACTACATGGAACATGGAACATGATCAACATATTGCAGAAATAGGCAGGTGTGATCTTGGGTGCTTCTAGACCAATGGCTTCTACCACTACCACACAAAAGGCATTGTGCAGCAATTCCATCTTTCTTCCTTAATACATTTTTTTGTGATTACAAAAAAGATGGAAGAAGCCATGGGAAATCATGGGAGGGTTACAAATGAAAGACACGTATGTCTGGACCCCCAGCAAAATTCCACGAATGAGGTAGGGTGATTGCACAATAAAAGCCTGGTCTGGAAGCGCCCTTTGTCTTGGTTCATGTTCCTTATTTTAAGGAGACTCTTTGACATTCCTTTTTTCAAACATACAAACAAACAAACAAACAAACGTGTTGTGGCACCTTAAAGATTAACAAATTTTTGAGGGCATAAGTTTTCATAGACTTGAGGTTTCATCAGATATATGAAATGTTAACCTAAGCTGCAGGTAGACATGATGGTGTGTTAGAAGGAAAGGAAATGTAGGATGTACAGGCAATGGCAATTACATTCAAGCTTAGTGGTGACTATTCACAAAGCACTGACTGGAATGTTTGTGTTATCATCCATACTGCTTTGTGAATGGTCACTATTAAGCTTTATGTAAATGTCAAAAGCTTGGTTCACACATAATGCTAAACCATGATTTAAACTACATGTGTGAGCTGGAACAAGCTTGAGCAAAGTTTCGGTCTCATGTGCTCCTCCCTCTCCTCCCACTTCCCCTTGTGCAGCCTGGAGGACATTGCTAGCATTTACTTTCACTTTCTGCCAATCCTGGCTTGTCATTGACCTGGTTCACACGTCAAGGCAGCTAGTTGTTGGTTAGTTAACCCATGATTTGTAGGGACATGTGAGCTCTTTCCGTTTTCAATAAACAACCTATGTACGTCTCATTTTAGATTGTTAACATGACGTCTGGACCTGAACACCTAGGTTGTTAATGGGTTAAACAACCAAGACTTAACCTATGGCTTTTTTGTTGTGCACGTCTTCTGGAAGCAGGTGCTGCTGATCTCAGATTGACAGATTCTCCAAATGGGAAAGGAGAATAATGTAAAGACAACAAAATTAAGTGGACTGGTGTCACCAAAGGAGGTGGAAAAGGGGGTGGGGGCTGTTGGAAGGGAAAGGAAAGGGTGATGGTGGGGAACCTCTCTCTAAAGTGCCTCTCTCTTCCATCAGTTTGGGAAGAAGCCAAAGGTAGAAGGCTTTTTATTCTAGTTGCTGTTTCTGTATTGCTGTCATCTCACTTATTTCAGTAAGTGAGGGGAGTGGGCTGTGCTGTTAAATCTGAGCATAGGAAAAATAAAGAAAAAAAAAATGAAACTATTTTGACTCTGTTCAGATGACACACTAAGCCATGGTGGTTGAGCATTTTGAGCTAAACATTATGGCTTAGTATGTCATGTGAACCATTCCAGACGGCGCTGTGGTTTTCCTGGCCAGATAGCCCACGAGCCCTCCTGCCCTGCAGCAGTGAAGCTTTGAGGGAATCAACTGCAAAGCACCGATGTTTAGACACCCCCAACTTGTTCACATAGTACTAAACCATGGTTTAAAACTGCATGTGAACCAGCTCACTGCCTGTACATTCCCTCTGATCTCAAAGTTTACAGTTCTCCTCAACCATGTGTATACAGGCCTCCATCTTAGGATGGTACTTCTTGCATCTGATGAGGTGGTCACTAGTCCATGAAAGCTTCTGCCAGAAGAAATTAATTTGTCTTTAAGGTGCCGCTAGATTCTGTGTTTTGCTGTGACAGGCTAACACGGTTACCACTCTGGGAATTTTTAAAAATCAGTTTTGCTACTTTGAAAAGGTAAATTTTTGCAAGAAGTGAATAAAGAAGAAAGTCCAGGCCATTCATGCTGCTATTTATGCACCCCGTTGCTTCCCCCATCAAAAAAAAAATTGGAAACAGAATTTTGACACATGCTGCATATGAAAAAGGAGCCCATGAGCTCGTAATTGATACATGAGAATGTCAGCAGAAACAGTAGCTGTTTCAGGAATTTCCAGTCTCCAAAAAGTATACTGTGAGATCCTTAGAGGCAAGTATTTGTTTCACTGTACACTTTCACAGTCCTCTAGGGTGTCTGGGAGGTACTACTATACATAATTGAAAATCAGAGTCCTAATTCAGCTACAATGCTTCTGCCGCTACACACATGTGCACAGTCCGGGATGGTGGGTAGTCTTCTGACTTGATTTGGGAAGATGGAGCTCTGCACTCGGACTAGGGGCACTCTGTAGACACAGTCACGCTTTTTTCTTGTGGCTTAATGGATCCTGCGGAATTCCCCTCCCCCCCAATACTTTCCCCTAGTCCCCTTCTTTAGAATTGCCACTGCAAATGAACCATGTACTAAGCGAAGTGAAAAAAAATGAATCTTTGATCCCTGCCCTCTACCTCTTGGAAACAGAAGAGCGTAGAACTTTGTGAAGAGCCAGCTAATATGGCTTCACGTGATGTTGAATTACGGAGAGCCACAATTTGCCCACCGCTGGGCTTGATTTTTTTTTTAATCCTGCTTGCCTCTGTAATGCTCTTTTTTGGGACACCCACTCAAGACATTCAATTTATTTATATTTGTTCTTTGCTTAATTTGTAAATATTGTATCTTCTTCACCATCATCACCACCATCGCCATCATCATTGTGGTCCCCATTGTCATCACTGCCAGGGAGGAGGAGAGGTCCCCATGGGTTTTCTACCTCAGGTGCCAGAATAACTTGATCAGCCTTGAGTGCTGTGCAGCTTGACTTGAGGGTTGGGTGTGTTGCCATGTGCTGCTTTGCTTCCAGCAGCAAAATGTCTTGGACCAGCCTTGACTGTGCCGCCTCAGGGCGCAATCCAAGGTTACTTGAGCAGACTTCTGCTTGCACGGGGTGGGGGGGGGTGTCCCTTCCTCTCCTTCCCCAGACTGCTCTGGGCTTGGCAGATTTGGAGGTGTGCACAGGGCCAGCTGCAAGGGGAATGCAATCTACCAGTGGTGCCCATTACTTTGAATGTAATGGTAATGTACGAAGTAGTAAGTGGTGCTTGCTTGCATCTAGAATTCCCCTAGATTAGCCCAGTTTCAAATGAGGTGGCAATTTAGCTTGATTAAAGTCAACGCTTGTATGAAGCACTGTTCTGACTATAACACTTATTCATTTCTATGTTTTCGCTGTGAAGACAAATACTATTTTAGATTAGGAACCCATCTTTTTTTCTGTACGGAGAACAAGAGATTCACGTAAGAACTTTATTCACACCTTCCCCTCACCTCTACCTCTTGTTCTGTGATCCGCATTGTCTGTGATTTCCTGAAAGACAGAGAGAAAGCTGGAATATAATGGGGGGGGGGGGGGAAGAGAAGCTGCCAACAAATAAAAGTAAAAAAAGGCTTTTAAAGATAATAATAATACCAGCATATTCACATCCCTGGCTGGGCTACGTCTGCTGCCTCTCTTTCCACCCCTCTCCCCTCTGGGCCCCTCTTCGCCCTGGAATTTTGAACACGGAAGCTGGAGTCCAGCCATCCGGAGAGTCTTCTTCGTGCGCCTTTTAAATTGCTCCTGCTGCAGCACAGATTTTGCCTGCTGAATAGGAGTATCATTTGACATGAGGAGAGTTTAAACACCACCCTGATTTCTAGAAGAAAACACTGTGATGCTGGGGGGGGGGGGGTTGGTTTTTTTTTTTTACAGTTTTTTATTGTGAATTTGTGAAACAAAAAAACATACAGAAAATAAATAAATAAAATAAAATAAACATATACAGCCACATACTTCAAAAGCCTCAGTTTCAAATGTCACAATTTCTAGGTAAGTAAAAAAGAGGATGGGGAAAGGTAGCATAAATTACACATAAACGTCCGTAAAGGCTTTTGTTTCTATTATTCCAGGACGCTCCGATTTCAGCCTGTTCACATAACTTTCGTCCGCTTATGAAAAAGAGGCTTAGCCATGCCATACGCCTATGTGATTCCATGTATCCATAGAGTCAGTCACATGTATGGGTGCAGACAGCTCCATTCCAGAGTGGAGGGTCTAAGTCTCTTTTCCTCCATCTTGCCCTGGGTGTGCCTCCTTGCTGCCAGAAATTGGGATCCATCGACTGCAGTGGTTTGTCTTCTGGCTTGAGGATGGCTTCTCCTGTTTTTGCTGGGTCCTAAGCCAGCTGTTTCTTCTTCTGGCATAGGCAGCCTAGAGAAAAGCATAGAAGAGAGACAAGGCTCTCATTTAAAGACTGTGAGCCTCTAATCCTGTGGATCACCCTCTTTATAGCTGACTGGCCATGGTTTCCCAGGTGCTTATTACACACCGGGCATCCTACACCACCTTTTGTGTATGTCATCCAAGTTGCTACTCAACATCTATGTGAAGCTTCGATGTTCAACTAGTGCCCAGTAACAGTGGATGTGGAGAAACAAGCTGGATCTTGGCAAGACAGAGGTGATGGGAGATCCTCATGATCTGGAGAATGTGGACTTGTCCACAGTGATGGAGTTATATCTCAACTTGTCCTGAACCTGGTATTGGTGGGAGAAAATCTAGCATGCCTTACATAAATGAGCATATGCAACCAACCACCCTCACCCCACTGCCTTGTTTCCCTATGAAATGACATTTAGTTTGAGTTTGAGAACTTGAGTTACATCCCAAGCTGGTACAGTGGAGCAAACACTGGGACCACCAGCATTATGCAAACAGCCGTTTCATTTTGCTTTTAACATTTTTGGGGCAGGGCTGATGAGAAAAGCAATTCTTTAAAATAAAATTAAAAAGTTAATTAGAACGGTGTTCTTCAAATGGATGGAACCTTGATTCCCAGGAGGTTCACCCATGAAAATATGGCAGAAAAGCTCCTTTGAAAGACCACAGGCAGTATCCAATGTGATACAATTGCTACCATAAATTACATTGTGCTAGTGTGAACAACCTCCAGCACAACACTGGGAAAGCCTGTTGCACCAGCAATCACTATTGGCGTGGCACTAGAGGTTGTTTATGCTAGCATGGCTTAATTTACATTAACAGTAGTGTCACATTGGATACAGCTCAATTGCAGTATCCCCCCAGTCTTCCTTGTACAACGTGCAGCTGTGGTGGACCTTTGGGTGTGTGTTTTTAAGGCTCAGGTCATGTGGTTGACGGCAAGGCATAACTTGCGTGCCCTTTGAACTGACAGTGCATTCTAAAATATGCTTCAGAATTCTCTGCATTGTGCAGCGGTCTTCTGGCAAGTGCACAGGGCTTCTAAGCCAACTGAATTGCTGCAGATCATGCTGCATGACACACAGCATGATCTTGCACCCTAATATAAAACTGATGGGGATGCGTACTTTTTGGAAGAGAAAATGGAGGCCTGGGTTCAGGAGCAAGCGAGGTGTGGATCACTACTGCAAGCAAATGTGGTATAAGCAATGAGAAATGAAACCTGATCTGAGAGACACTGAGGTGATTTCCATGTGTCCTCAGTCTTGCTGAAAAGGGAGGAATACTGTGGATCTCCTCCCCCCCCCCCCCGGTAAAGATTTGAGTGTCTCAGTGATCCCTGGCCCTCAGTGATCCCTTGCGATTCTTACAGTGCCTCTCCCCTCCCTTGTTATAATTTTGACTTGGCAACGGCTTGAGTAATTTCTGTCTGACGGTCTTAAGCCCTGCGAATGCTGAAGAATATCCTGCCTTTGGCTTCTGAATGGTGCCATGCATAATTCAGAACTGCTGTTGGAATGATTGGTTTCAACTGTGGAGCTAGTTTAAACAGAGCTGTTAAAAAGCACGTGTTATTGGTCCTCATTCATCACAAAAGTGAAGTCCAGTGAAGGATGAGTTATCATGGGGCACCATAAAGAGATAAGTGTCATGGGCTTTGAAATAAATGGTAATTTCATTAAAATAAAAGGGCTGCATCTGTTACGCTTAATTTTAAGAGCTGGAGTACTGAGCAGAGCTTTTTGTTTTTAATGGAGAAGAGGTGCAAGTGAATTGAATAGGTATATGGCAATTTCAGAACCAGGAGAAGATGCTTGAGGTGAGCAACTTCAGCAAGAGGCTCTTCTCCCCAGGCTATTTGTTCATATTCTAGTAGTGGCTTTAAGATCCTGGGGGCGGGGGAAGCTCTGCAAAACATAAAAACAACGGCTTATTATTAGTACTCTAGGTGGCTTTGAAATGTGATCTATGGGGTTGTGCCTACTCCCTGAGGTACAATCCTCTAACACACAGATTTGCAAATAGGCCCTCATCTGGCAGTCTGGCTCCTTCATAAGAGCTTTGAGTACAGAAGCAGTGGTCACTGGGTGCTTCCGGACGAAGGTTTTATTGTGTAGTAATTGCACTGCCTCATTCACAGGGAATCCAGATGTTATCATCTTCAATTTGTAAGATGATAACGTCTCTCGGGTTTTCCCGCGTCTTCTTCCATCCTTTTCCTTACCTGGAAAAAAACAATCATTTGGGGAAGGAAAGACTAAATAGCTGCACAAATGCCTTTTCGATTGTTAGCACTAAGAGTCCTCCGTCTGGAAGCACCCTCTGTTTTCCAGCTGGAGAAACTGCTGTGTGCGTCCCGTTCTCTTTAGTGAAAACAGGCACGGGGCAGTGGGAACAACAGAGTGCCCAACAGAGTGCTTAAACTGAGGGCAAGCATCGTTTATCGATGCTTACCTCTTATCTTTTTCTCACCATCAATGAATGAGTGAGCAGCCCACTAAGACTGGGTGTAGGCACACTGCTGAGGGAGAGGCTGCATTGAAGGCAGCCATAACGCTCCACCGTGCCTCTCCGCCTGAGGAAAAGCAGCAGTGTACTATGGCTGCTGTGTGAGCTTCCTCCATTCCGTCTCTTCTGACAGAGGGGGAGAAAGATCACATGAGATATGGGGGGTATTTGACGGGGGGGGGGGCATGTTTATTTTCAAGTCTGCTTTCTAGAAGTGGGTGGAGCAGGGAAAGTTGAAAATGTTGTTGCTCATAATTGGAAACCTGACAAATGGCATGGCATGACCAAGTTGCATGGAGCAGTTAACACCAAGAAAACAGTGGACTTTGAAAAATGAGGTAGAAATTGAGATGGCTCTCGGCAAGTAGGCCCCAAGGCCTGGCCTGAGGGGACATGATTAGCTTACTGAAGGTCTGGGTCTGGTCAGTGCCTGATGTGAGAGCATCTGAGGACCCGGTGGCCAGCTTGATAACAGGAACAAGAAGGTCCAAACACAGAACACCAATTCTGGCCTGCTTGCACTGGCTGCCTGTCTGTTTCTGAGCCAAATTCAAGGTGCTGGTTTTAACCTATAAAACCTTACATGGCTTGTGACCGCAGTACCACACAGAGCGCCTCTCCTGACATGAACCTACCCATATTCTGCGTTCAGCATCTAAGAACTTTATCACACCTACTATTTCCTCTCCCCCCCCCCCCCCGGGTTGTTTCTGTGGCTTCCCCCTCTGTTTCGTTTTCGAGTCTAGCGTTTTGAATCACACGTGGTCGGTATTGCTGCCATACCTCAGCTTGGCCTGTTGAACTTTGCCTGTTTCGGACTTTGCCCGTTCAGGGATAAATCGAAACAGAAACTAAAAACCGCGACCTCCAGGCGAGGGAGCAGCAGGAGGGGGACGACGTCATGCGAGCCCAGCACTGAAGAAGTGGAGCAAAGTCGAGGTGGGTGTGCTTAAAGCTGCCTGTGTGGTAATGACCTAAGTCCTCCAAGGGCGGCTTGGATGGTGGCAACAAGGGAGAAGATTTGTCTTCTGGTTGATTGTATAAAGTGTTTTAGATATACGTTGTCTGAGTGTGGGGCTGTCTATTTGTATGTTTTTATGTAAATGGTTTTATACTTCGTGTGATGTATTTTAATGGTTGTTATGGGGTGCTATAGAAATGATGATGATGATGATCATGTGTGCCATCCTGCCTTCCACAATGGAATGAAGGTAGGATAGAAATGTATTAAATGAATCACTCCTTCTAATAGCAACTTCTGTGGTGAGCAGTACTGATAGGACTGTACCCAAATGGGGCCCCTGAGAAACAAGAGGGGGTTATTCTTTATAAGAAAAAGAACTAAGGGGGCAACATCCCTGAAACAGTTGAACAAGGACTGAACTTGCTTAGTAGCCATAGCATGTTGTCTGTCAGTTGGAAAAGAAAACTGGGAGAGAGGGGGGAATGGAATCATCCCCTGGAGGGAGGCCTGGCTGGCTGGCTGGGACCCTGAACGGAAGCATTCCTATCAGGTAGGGTGACCATATGGAAAGGAGGATGGGGCACCTGTATCTTTAACAGTTGCCTAGAAAAGGGAATTTCAGCAGGTGTCATTTGTATGCATGAAGCACCTGGTGAAATTCCCTCTTCATCACAGCAGTTAAAGCTGCAGGGGCTATGCTGTCTTGATCAGATACAAAAGAGGGCAGGGCTCCTGCAGCTTTAACTGTTGTGATGAAGAGGGAATTTCACCAGGTGCTGCATGCATACAAATGACGCCTGTTGAAATTCCCCTTTTTTATACAACTGTTAAAGATACAGGAGCCCTGCCCTCCTTTTCATTTGGTCACCCTACGTATCAGGTGGTGACCATACACCGCAACATTTTGTTGCAGGCCCCATATTTAAATAAAGTTGACTGCACTGGGACGTAGGGTTCTTCACTTAGTGGCCTACTTCTGCATCTTTGCGGCTTGCTGGGACCATAAGAAGCCCTTGTCTTTCCCTCAGTTGCACCAAGCAATTTCCTCCCCCTCCCCCCATCCCTGCTTCTTGCAGAGAAGTTCAATTTATTTTCTTCCCAACTGTCGGTGAGCTTTTAAAATGGCTCTGGCTCTGGGGACTGGAAACCCTTTTCATGAGCT
Organism: Anniella stebbinsi; assembly: GCA_029215795.1. Classification (NCBI taxonomy): domain Eukaryota; kingdom Metazoa; phylum Chordata; class Lepidosauria; order Squamata; family Anniellidae; genus Anniella; species Anniella stebbinsi. The sequence goes on along the minus strand of JARDYH010000003.1, from coordinate 113,194,369 downwards.
GTTACTAGGATCTCTAGAGAGAATCACTCAAAAGCTCGCACAGATTTGGGATCTCATACTGAAGCCACTTAATCTACATTGTGTCGTTTTTTACATTAGGGCTGCACAAAATGCTCACTAGTGAACATTATTATCTAAAAGGATAGGTTTTTGTTTTTTGTTTTTTTGGTGGGAAGGAATGAAATGTTCTCCTGCTCCCAGCCCTGATCAGCTGCTCCCTTGGTCCCATTTTTAAATTTCAAATTGGTCATCTTCTAGCTAACCAGCGACATCAGTGTCCTGGGGGGAGGAACTTCTTTCTTGAAGAAAGAAATGGTGCCAAAGCAGCGGTGAATTGAGGCTGCAGAGACCATCACTCTGGAGAGCCAAATGTCAGCTACTGGAGAGTGCAGTACTGCTGGAATATGTATTTGATTACTGAGAGCAAGAAGCAGGGAGCAACTGTTCTGCAAATTCTTTCGTCCCTTTTTATAGCCTCTGACAACTTACCGAAAGAAAAGGGGGAAATGACACATTTTGAGTAGGATAAAAATGTTTGTGGGAAGCATGCCCCCTTTCGTCGGGGGTATTCTTCTCACCCTTTTTCTGTTCACACAGTCATGGCTTGTTGATTAAGGGGCCTGGTGAATTTTTCAAGGCTGCACATTTTTGGCTTGCAATACTGAATTTACAACTACCATATAATTCATTTTCTCAACCAAGGCTTTTAAACTTCAGGTCCCAGAAGTTAAAAAGAAGGAGGCATATTTTATAGTGAGCCCATGACAAATTTTGCCTATCTTTCCTGCTTCTTCTCCCTCGTCACTGCCCTCCCAGCCCCGAGAGCCCAAGCAGCAGGGCATAAATACTTTATTCTACATGGCACTGGGACCACTTTTAGATGGAAAGAACTCCTGGCCTCATATCTGCATCACCCCTTTGCAGATGGCCAACAGGTATCTTGCAGCCTAGCAGTATCCAGGGACATGAGGAGCCAATGAGGTCCCACTGGGCCTTGTGATTCCCGACACTGACTTGGTGTGACAACCCCCTACTTTAGGGTTACATAACCTCAGGCCTGGGGGACAAATCTGGCTCTCTGGGAATCCCACTCTAGCCTCCCCAGCTTCCTGAGAAAGTTCCGCCTCTTTCCCCTGCCCCTTTCCTCCAACCACCAATCATTTGGTGGTTTTATCCCTTTTGTGCAGCCCCCCCCCCTTCTGAAAGGTTGAAATGGCTTTCCTAAGGCTTAGTTAACCGGCATTAAGAGCTTCAAGCTAAAATATGCTTGTGGGGGTATTTTGGCCTTACTTCTTTCGCCTCTGGCCCTGGCTACCAGTGGAATGCGGCCCTCAGGCTGAAAGAGATTCTGCTCCCCTGCCCTATCTGCTGATGTAGCTCAACACGTAGAGAGTCTGCTAAGTTGGCGCCATGTTGGGATGCCTGAAGAAGCTTGTCATGCTTTGATGTCCTCCATTATGCATCCAAAAATGTAAAGTTTTAAAAAGGTAATGGGCTAGGATGTGCCAGGAGGTTCATCCAGATTAGTGACAGCCTATCAGTAATTTGGGTTTTTTTGGGGGGGGGGGATCCTTGGGCTGGATACAGAATCTGCCTTCTGTGAGAGGTAGGGGGTCTGTTTGTTGAAGGCCCCTCTGCCCGATTCTTGGGGATCCCCTTTTCCTCTCATATCACAGTTCACTACATTCAGCATCTGTTCCTGACTGTATAGCATTTTCAGGATGCTGCCGTGGGAAGGAGGGGGAAGGGAACTCCACTTCTGACAGTGCAATTGATCCAGCTTAAATCCGGATCCAGCCCCTTGTAAAGAAGAGGTCCACCAGTAGGAAAATATGTTCTCCCTCCCAATCCGCAACACCTAGTTCCACAGACTAAACAATTTGCCTCTCAGTGCAGGTTGCATGGTTATAGGCTGCCTAAACCTACTGAACTATGGGTCTGCTTCCAACTAATCCATCCTCATTTATTTATTTAAATTGATTTTTTTTCAAGTAACAGTGAGCAATAACAAATCCAAATACACCACACACACACCTTCCCAATGTGCACACACTGTAAGATAATATTTTATTGTTCAATATGGGCATTTACCACAAGATTACAAATAAGGTAAATGCAAAAGGCCAGACTTATTCCATTACTCTTTTTCCTTCTCTTCCATTCATTCCGACCTCCATATATTCCGACTTCCCTTTTTCAGGAAACTTGAACACTTTACTAAACACTCATGTTTTGACCCATGTGGGATAACTGTAGGACTGGGTTATTAAAATGCTATAAATTGAAACTATTTTTCTGTGGAAAGACTGTCCAGATATTGTCCAGATATTGTCATGCAGCGAAAGCTGTTCTTTTTAAAATAGCTGTAGCTCCAGCGAGAATGCATAGGCCATATCTCGTCTAAATATCACTCACTCAACACACCTATTAATTTGGACTAATTAAATTTCCAGTCTTTCTAGCTTGTCAGTCAGAATAATCCAATAGGAATGAAGGTATTCTGGCATTGACTTGACATGATTCCCTTCCCTCAGCCTAACTTCCTTCTCCGCCAAGAGAATCTGGGTGTTGTCAAAAAACTATGACTTTTTGATTTAGAATGCATCACTAGTTAATGCATGCTATGAAGCTGAATAAAGCCATTTTTTTAAAAAATGTACATTCTAGTTAGTATAGGCAATACAAGAAAATAACAAGACACATGGATAGGGGAGAATGCAAAAACGGTATATTCTGACGAAAGAAGTATTTACCAGACTTACATTTATATATGCAAGAACAGTATCCTGCACCAAACTTCTTCCAAAAACTCAACTATTTATTGTTACTACTGACCCAATGCATAAAACCTGGACTGGAGGAAAAGAAATAAAAACAAGTTGACTGAGAATTGTCCCCAGTTACCAGTCCTAGACTCTAGACCCAGGATAATCCTGGCTCCTGAGGAGAATATGCAGGCCCAGGCATCCGTTGCAAAAATGCAACTGAGGCAGAGCACAACACTTAGTACCTTAAAGCAGTTGGAGGCAGCAATCCTATGCCCCCTAGACAGCATCTGAGGGGTGATAGGATATTTCAGATTTCCTAATCTGAGGTTGGAGACAGCACACCGACCTTGGAGTAGGGAATTGGAGCTCCGACCCCTCCCCGACTCCTCACAGTCAGCACGGAACTGCGCTGCCTCCTTTCTGAGGTTGGGAACTCGACCTCAGAGAAGGGGGTGTTGTTTCAGTGGGTGGGGAAGGGAGACATGAGCACCATTGCACTAAGTCGCCTTGTAAATTACTACACAGGGTTGTTATGAAGCTAAAAAGAGAGACTACTCTGGGGTGGGGGGCGGGATGGGAGAAGGTGCGACTGTTGGTTTGTACCTGTAGGACACATGTTTTCATTAGAAGCATCTTCCAACTCTATTTTAGGAAGCCATCCCATCACCAACCCTTCAGAAACTTGAGAAAGTAGTTTTAGTCCAATTGCCAACAAAAGAGAGGGCCATATAATACAACAAACAGACGTTGAAATTCTATGAAATGGTTTCACATCATCATTTTTTTGTCACAGTTTCACAAACATTGAGGAATCCATGACAAATCACAATAAGGTTCACAAAATGTACACAAGCTTTGTTTGTTTTTAGCCAGATAATCAGACAGATAGTGGAAAAAATGTATTTGGGATGTTTGATAAGCAGTAGAAATGGGTTGGGGAAGAGGGTGAGAAATCCAACTGCCTGAATTTCTGTCCCCAAATTGGAGACTGTGTGTGTGTGTCTGTGTGAGTGTGTGTGTGTGTGAGAGAGAGAGAGAGAGAGGAGTATGCTGCAAAGATACAGCCCACTTATTCACTGGGGCCAATCTGAAACATTGCTGGACTTTCAAATATTCAAAGTGAATATTCTGGGCAGTCAAAATTTACTGATACCAAGGGTTTTATAAAGATGTACAAGGCAGACATCTCAGAATTCGTATCAAGATAGCATTACCTGAGAATAAAGGGTAATAGCAGGTATTCCCTCGGCCTTTTCAGTGAAAAGTCTTAACAATGTACTGTTCTTTGAAATACTTGGAGACATATTAGAAAGCAAAGACACTGTTCTGGAGCTATTTATTATTTTTGCCTGCTATACACTAGTTTGGATAGGTTAAAATGATGTTAGGGGAAGGGGACGAAACTCAGTAGTAGAGCTAATGCTTTGCATGCAGAAGGTCCTAGGTTCAATCCCCATCATCTCCAGGTAGGGCTGGAAAAACTCCTGTCTGAAAGCATGGAGAGCCACTGCCCATAAGTGACCTGGTTCACACAACACAGCTTCTCATGGGTTATTTAACCCATGATGAGCTGCAGTGCCTGGGGGCGCTACTTTGCATATTAAACCCCATTCAAGGGTTGTTGTGTTGTGCGAATTCAGCGAGTGTGGGTTATGCGAGGATTAAACAAAGGTCTATGCTATGGTTATGTGAAAGGTGTTTAATCCTTGCATAACCCACGCTCACCAGGTTTGCATGATATGACAACCAAGTGGGGGTTGATATGTAAAATGGCGGCAGCATGCACCCCACACGCATTACAGCCCTAACCCACTGGTCCAGAGTCAACAATACTGGCTACATGGACCAACAGTCTAACTCAGTTTAAAACAGCTTCTTATATTCATGTGCATGCGTGTGTGTCTGCCTGCAATAGCCAAAGCTCTCTGGGCGGTTTACATGCACGGGAGAGACAGTGGGTGAGACATTGGGTGAGACAGTGAATAGGCAAACTTATTTTGTGGCAGAACTGAGCTGTGTGGCCCCTGTGAATTCAGTTATATATTTTTATTCAGGATAGGAGTCACAGCAGTGAGGAATTAAGGGGAATGTGTTTTTGTGCATGAGAACATCTTCTTTGAAAAGGCTATCAGTTCATGTTGAAGATAAACCAACTATTCATTGTAATTGCTAGCTTTTCTACGTGTTAATGCGCTGTATCTACTTTTGGTTTGTCACAGGATTGAGATCTGAGCACTACACGAGTGTTTCCTTTTCTGCTTTTCCACTATATAACCTCTTGGTGGCACTGCGGTATAGTGGAATAGCACAAATAGAAACTGATCTTTCTTTTGCTTTCTCTGCATTTTTCCTGCTCTAAAAAAACTTGCAGGAAGTGTTGGTTAGACCCAGAAGCAAAATTGGAAGGCCACAACATGGTCGAAAGAACCCATAAGCAAGCATGAGTAAGGAATGGTGAGTTCACAATAAATGCCTCGCATAGGAAAGCCCTGCTTGTTTCAGATATAAAATACCTTGGATTTGAAATGGATGATAGAGGTTATAATTTAGGCTGTTTACAGATGGCCTCTTCTATAGATTCTAAAAAGGTGTCTCTGATTATCTGTACCATAGCATTACCCTAATCCAGCATTGATAGTTTGATAACTGTATAAAAATGAAGTACAAGATGGAATTTCCCTACAGTGAGAATTGACTCCTCTAATTGCAGCCACATCTCCAATTCCACATCACTCAGACATGGTCTACGTTAGTATGCCATCCTACTGCATAGAGTCTTGAGGTGGTAGAATGGAGTTCAGAACTTCAGTCTGTGGATGAGGGATTCCATTTGTGTATGCTTCCCTACATTTCTTTTCAAAAATGTTACGCATTCAGAAAACTAGCAGACTGGGCTTGAATTTTTGTTTTGAAGTGGTAATTTTTTAATTATAGGGAGTTTGCTTCCCACATGAAAAAAATCACCATCACCACCACCGCAGTCTGAAGTGGTACAGTCCACTCTGCCAATGTTTCAACAGAGATTAGAGTGGAATATTTTTTTAAAAACTCTCCTATGTTACCACCCTCAAGTCTGTGAGAAGGCATCATCTGCTCTGAGCCTTCCAGATCAGCCTTTCAATGCAACTCAACATACATGCCTAACAACTCCCATCAGGTCAACTTGGTAGAAAAAACAGCCTTTAAAATTGGGGAAAATAGGGGGGGGAACCTTTTTTTATTATTTTACTAAGCTTAACTGAAGAATCATCTTACTTCAGAAATCACCGTATGGTATGTGAGAAATTAGGTTGATTACATTTGTTAAATTTTATATTGATTATTAAACTTAGATGTAGTGACAAATAAGCATTACTTAACATCATAAAATGGGCCGGTACGTAGGAATCCTTAACGTGACTTTTTCCCTTTGACCAACAAAATATTAGACCAAGTAACTTTTCTCTGTAGATTCTGCCTGCCCCGTGGCTGCTAAATTGGGGATTTCCTGGTCTTCAGAAGAGGAAGGAACTTTAGCTATTCTAAACATTTTAAAGGGATTCCTGTAAACATCTGTGAGGGCAGAACACTGGTATTTATATTTTCACATTTTTAAAAACATTGTCTGAAACATTTAACATCTGCATGTTATGTCTCTCAAATTATAGTTTTTGTGAATGTTGCCGGAGTATATTTATGAGTGTGTGTAACAGCCCGTTCTCTAGTTTTGCTCTGGACATTTGAAGAATTTGGTTTGCTGTGGTGGTACTGAAATCATAAGTTCTGTGGATATCGATGCACGCCTCTCATGCACACCACATACAAAAGGAACTTGTTCTTTGCTTCTGTGCAACCAAGGGAGGCAGGACACAGCGGGCTTCAGTTCAGTGGAAATTGGCAGTGTCCCATCTCTGGTAAACAACAGTCTGACGTCAGTTCATGCAAGGCTGATAGCAGCACAACTTGAGAGATTTTCAAGTTGTTGAAAGCCTGTCATTGGTTTTGATAATCTTTGGCTATGCTTTAAAGGACCTGGGGTTAAAAAAATGGATTGGCTAATGACAGAAATAATAGGCCAATTCCTGATAATATTGTATATCATAGTGGTGTGTGTGTGTGTGTGTGGGTGGGTGGGTGTGTATTTAGTGCATGTGGTTTATGCTGACTTTTAAAAAAGGGGGGTTCTGCTATGTAATAATTCTTTCAAAGTCTATTTCTGCTATTCTGTATTACTGAATTTGCTTTGCTAGAGGCAGGATTAGCGTTTTAAATCCTGCACTTTGAATTTTTGGTACTAATGAACTAATCAGTTTCATTGTACTTTTCAGTTTTTAATTCTGTTACTTTCACATAGTCCTCATATGTAGCACTTCAAAAATGATAGTGGCAGTAAAGTATATAAACCTAATATCTTACTAAGTTCAAGCAATTAACTTTACATGTATTACGAATTGGTTTTATCCATTTTACTTTTCACATTTCATAACCAAAACTGAATGTTGATGGCCTGCAATAGTGGTGGTTGCTAAATAATTTTAATAACTTTAATAATTTTAATAATTTTAATAACTGGAATGCTGACACCCTTACAGAACAATCCTATGCATGTTTACTTGGAAATATGCTCCATTGAGGTCAGTGGGATTTATTCCCAAGTAAACGTGCATATAATTGCAGCCTTAGGTTAAAAATAGTCTTTGATAGCCTTCTTGACAGCACAGTCCTATGCTTGTTTTCTTAGAAGTAAGGGCCAAACTAGACATGATGTTAAAAAATGCACATTGTATCAGCTTGGGTGGGGGGACTTGACAGGATCAGAGAAGGGCCTGGAGTAGAAATTTAACCCTTTCCTCCACAACTTTGGTCCTGAGGAAAATTCCTACTTTGAAAGTGCTATTTGCATTGGGAGGAAATCTCCCATTGGCAATCTTAGTAATTTCCTCACAAAGCAAATACCAGCTTCAGAAGAGGGATTTTCCTCAGGACAGCAGCAGGGGGGGAAAGGGTTAAATTTCCCTTCCATACTTGCTTTGATCATACTAATTATCACCCCCATACACATACATACTTATGCAATTTGCATGTTATAACAAAGACGTTAAGAACACAATCCTGTGCATATTTAGACAGAAAAAGTTCTCCCAACATTCCCCAACCAGCTTTCTTCTTTATTGTCTTTAACTTTTGAAAAAGATAATAGCCTCTCTGAGAGACTACTGCTGTGTGCTTTCAAAATGGGGGCAGAGTTTTTCTTGGAAATGGACCTACATGACCACATCACATTGTTTCCAGGGGCTGTATGGAATGAAAAAAAGAAACGAAAAATGGCTGCTCCCATGGGGCAGCCATCTTTTTTCTTTCTTTCTGTACAGCCCCTGGAAACAATGTGATGTGGTCCATGTAGGTCCATTTCTGGGGAGAATTCCAGTTGTGTTATTTTATTTCTTTGAATTGTTTTATTTATGAAATTATTATATTTATATAGCCACAAGTTTTCGGGGAGGCTCACAAAACAAATAAAACATTAAAAGCAACAGAAACTATTAAAACCGAAGCGTAATTAAAGCACGTGCTTCCTACATCTTGGAGAGGCTTTATCCTTTAAATAAGAAGAAAACGGACCACGTCATATTCCTCATAATTTACTCTCCCCCACGCCACCGCACAGGGAAAGTGCTGAAATATAAATTAACTTTAATTACATTTTTTTAGGTTTGATGGGTCCTAGTGTTAATTCATGAATTATGAAATTGTTTATGAATCCACTAATTTTGAGTTTTGGTGGCATTGTTAGCTGTAACTTTTTACAGCCACTTAAACATGTTTTTTAAGCCTTCAGTACCACTAATTTGAAAGGACAAGCAGCTGCAGATTCCCTCCTCAAAACACTCCTTTATATCCCACAATCACCCCACACTTGAAAGTGTTGTATTGTATAGTGCGCTGTTATCAGATGTGTCAATGCGAACTTTCTTTGTCTGATACAAGTGGTAGACAAGATGAATGGTGGTCTTGATCATCTCCCAGCACATCTGGTTTCAAAAGAGGAAACTTCTGTAAAATGATGGAACTGGTGAAAGGGAAGCTGAAAGGCAGAGTCAAGAGGGTTAAATCCCTTCAGAATGCATGGAGGTTACTAAAACACACACACACTAACAGAAGCTCAGGTCCCCTCTACAAGGATTCGCTTTTGCGCCCGGTTAGGCGATTATGCGCATAATCGTTGAAGCACATTTACACCTAATACCTCTGCACGAGAGGCAGCGAGAGGTGGCGAAGCGCATTAACGGATGTCCAAAATGTGCTTTCCAAGTAGTTAATGCGCATAAGCGCTTGTTCACATAGTCAAAATGCGCTTTAACGGCCGGAGCAATAGTCAAAATGCGCTTTAACGGCCAGAGCAAAATAAAACTCGCGATTTAACGCGCATTCAATAATGCGCATAATCGGAGAGATAACGCGCCTCTACGCCCGATTTGCGCTCCATTCTTGTAGAGGTAAAAATTTTAAAGCGCCTTGAAAGAGCTTTAAACCTCTCTTGTAGAGGCAGCCTCAGCTAAAATGTACACTTCAGGTTAAGAAAGGTAGCACCAAGTCCAAGAGTTCATCAATATGGCTACAGAGCAGTGTCAAGGAAACTGTTAGAGAAAAGAGGGCTTCGTTCAGAAAATGGAATTCTTGCCCAAATGAGTAGAACAAAAGGGAGCACAAGTTTGCACAAAGGTGATGCAAGCAGATAATAAGAGATGCAAAAAAGCATTTCGAGGAGCATTTTGCTAACAACATCAAGGCCAACAAAAAAGTTTTTTTAATATATCAGAAGCAGGAAAGCAGCTAGGGAGGCAGTTGGACTGTTGTATGATAATGGAATTAAAGGAATACTAAAGGAGGACAAGGAGATTGCAGAGGAGCTAAATGAATTCTTCTCATCAGTCTTCACTGCAGAAGATATAGGCCAGATACCTGTGCCTAAACTGAGGTTTTCAGGAAGGGAGTCTGAGCAACTGAAGCAAATATTGGTGATAAAAGTTCTCAACCTTAAGTTCTCAACATTATTGACAAATTGAAAGAAAATAAATCACTTGGCCCAAATGTTATCCATCCTAGAGTTCTTAAAAGAACTCAAATATGAAATTGCTGATCTTCTAACAAAAATATGCAATATGTCCCTAAGATCAGCCTGTGAACCAGAGAACTAGAAGATGCCAATGTAACACAATTTTTAAAAAAAAGGATCCAGGGGGTTCTGGAAATTACAGGTCAGTTATCTTACTGACCAATTGGGTAAATTGACTGAAAGCATTATTAAAGATAAAATTGGAACACATACAGAAGTCCTGCTAAAAAAGAATCAACATGCTTCCACAGAGGTGAGTCCTGTCTCACTAACCTTTTAGAGTTCAGAATGTAAAAAAGCATGTGGACTGATGTGATCCAGTGGACATTGTTTACTTGGGCTTCCAAAAAGGTTTTGACAAAGTCCCTCATCAAAGATACCTGAGCAAACTTAGCAATCATCGAATAGTAGGAGCCTATTATAGATCAGTAACTGGTTAAAGAACAGAAAGCAGAGTGTAAGAATCAGTGTTACATTTGTCAATAAACAAGTTGATAGGGGTGATCTGGTGGACATTGTTTACTTAGACTTCAAAAAGGCTTTTGACCACCAAAGACTCCTGAGCACACTTAGCAGTAATGGAATCCAAGGAGAGGTCCTCTTATGGAACAGTAACTGGTTAAAGAACAGAAAGCAGAGAGTTAGAATAAACTGTAAATTCTCCCAATGGAGGGATGTAAATAATGGGGTCCTACAGGGATCTGTATGGGACCAGTGCTTTTCAACTTGCTCATAAAAGTCCTGGAATTAGGAGTGAGCAGTGAAGTGGCCGAGTTTGCCGATGACACCTAATAATTTCGGAGGGTTAAAACAAAAAAGGATTGTGAGGAGCTCCAAAGGGATCTCTCCAAAGTGGAAAAAAGGGCATCTAAATGGCAAATGCAATTCAATGTAGGCAACAGTAAAGTGATGCAAGTTGGGGCTAAAAATCCCAACTTCAAGTATAACCTGATGGGATCTGAGCTTGTTGTGACTGACCAAGAAAGAGATCTTGGGGTTGTGGTGGACAGCACAATGAAAATATCAAACCAGTGTGCTGCTACTGTAAAAAAAAATGCATAATTACGAAGGGAATTGAGAATAAAACTTCTAATACCATACTGCTCTTATACAAATCTATGGTGCAACCACACTTAAAATACTGTGTACAATGCTGTTTGCCACACCAAAAAAAAAAAGAAAAGAAAAGAAATTGTAGAGCGGAACAAGTGCAGAAAAGGGAAACTAAACAAGTGCAGAAAAGGGAAACTAAAATGTTTAAGGGGCTCAAGCAATTCCCTTTTAAGGGAAAGTTACAACTGCTAGGATTGCTTAGCTTGGGAAAAAAGGTGAATAAGGGGAGGCATGTTAGAGGTGTAGAAAATTATCTGTGGTGTGGAGAACATGGATAGGTAGACATTTTTCTCCCTCTCATAATACTAGAACCTAGGGTCATCTCATGAAGCAGATTGGTGGGAGATTCAGGAGAGAGAAAAGGGATTACTTCTTCACACAGCACGTAGTTAAGCTATGGGATTTAGTACCACAAGATGTAGTGATGAACGACAATTTGGATGATATTAAAAGGGGGTTAGGCAAATTCATGAAAGAGAATGGCTTCTAATCCTGATGGCTATATGCTACCTCCAGTAACAGAGGCAGAATGCCTATGTACACCAGTTGCTGGGGAACATGGGTGAGAGGGTGCTGTTGCACTCATGTCCTGCTTCTGAGTTTCCTGTTGACTTCTGGTTGGCCACAGTGTGAACAAAATGCAGGACTAGATGAACTCTTGGTCTGATCCAGCATGACTCCTCTTATGTTCTTATGTCGTTATGTTTTAGAAAGCTTCCTGGGTTTCTCCAGAGGCTTTGCATTATACATCATTTTACATACAGAGGTGTGTTGTATTCCATGATTTCCAAACAAGCACAGGAAAACATCCTTGGAAACTCAATTTTAATTTTTAAAAAGAAAGAAAAATGTTTCTCTGCTGTAATGGCTGTAAAGATAAGATAGGAAGCATATGAGCATTGCCTGCTGAATAAATAATGCAAAATTAAGAAAAATATGCAATTTTGTTTAATTTGTGTAATTTTAAACAGGGTGCAAAAATGGGCTTTTCTTTTAAGCACAGAGTATACACATCACTGATTATAGTCTAATTATGAGTGATCAGCAATGCCCTCCAGTGTTTGACAATATCAGCTTATTTAATGTTAATTGAACATGTGGTTCATAGTATGATAAGCCCACACACAAAAGGATTGGGCAGATATGCCTGGGTCCTAGTGCAATTATCTGTCTGAAGAAGTTTAGAAGTATTAATTTTGCAAATATATTGTCCCAGTAGACTAGAAAGGCAATGTATATATTAAGATATTCCATAAGTACATTTTGATTATTGCTCAACATCTTGCTCCTAAAATACGAATACTTGCAGAATTTCAGTGCATTACTAGAGAAGTTCAGTTCCTTAGTTAAACAAGCAGAGTTGTGTGGGATCGTGAATGGTTTGAAACCAGGCACCTGGTTTGCTGGCCGTAATGTTATATCTTCTTATGCCTTTTTCAAAGGGTTGTCTGGTGTTTCAAAAATAATATAATCAATTAATTAAGGTTCCTTCTATATTTTACTGCTGGGAAAATGCTGTTTGTTCTCTTGAAAGCATGCCTTGGATCCAAGGTCATGTCAATTACTTCACAAACTGTTTCGGAATGAGAAAATTCATCTCATGTTTGCTGTTTCTCCCCCCAAAAAACCCGAAAAACAAAACCCTTGATTGGAAAGGAAAAGAGTTATGTAAATTAATATAATGCAAATGCTTGTGTTAACTATTCTTATATAAGACAAAAAGTGTTTGCCCCAATATGTGTGTCCTTTTTCTGTCTTGGGGCACGATGATCCTGTAACTTACACTGCCATAGCGTAAAGGAAAGGTCAGGATTGAGGTGTATTAGCTGGTCATTCAATAGGGCCATGGATAAGTAGCAGGATCTGGCCCTTGTTGTATTAGAACTAAGACTTTTTGTCTCCACTTGTCATTTAGATAGGCTGAACAATCTAAAGCTTTCAGATAACCTTTTGAGTTGTAGCATACACATGGTGTTAAGATAACAAGCTCGAAAATTGTGTATAGAAGTAATCTACTCGCCTGCCTAAAACTGCAGACTCCCAAATGCCTGACGGGTTGAAAAAACTACTCTTGCTTATGTTCACAAACATATATTTGGAGACACCCTTGCAAAGTTCTTACTTTTTTGGGTATCTATGCAGGCTGTATTTCTGACAGCTTTAATTCTTGGGGTGGAACAATTACACCTGTTCACTTTGTGCTCTGTAAAGTTGTCTTTCTTTCTTACACACATATCCACATTTGCAGCCAAATAATAATAATTATGCCCCCCAACATAGCTGACAATAAAACAGGATAAGATGTATGCAAAATAATTAAATGGAACATCCACAAACAATGAGAGAAAATGATACCATAGAGCATATAAATGATCAGTTACAGGAAAATAGGTTGTCAAAGCCTTCCTGAACAGGAAGATCAAGACCACGCCTAAATACAACACCTCAGCAAGGTGTTCCAAAGTAACTGCAGCCACACCTTGGTTACAAAGTCTTATTAAAGAACAGTTCCTATCAGTTTCCAAATGTAAATGGCATTAAATTCCACACATATCCCCTGCAACTCTCAGCAAAAACCTTGCCAAATATTGTAACTCGGTGGGCTGCTTAGTTTCCCCTGAAACAGCAGTGCTCACATGAGTAGGGAAATGTTGTTTCCCATAATGTAGGATAGGGTGACCAGATTTTGGAAGTTGGGAGTGGGAGTTGGGAGTGGGAGGCACTGCATTGCAGTGGTTCCGCTCCTACTTGGTGGGTCAGCTCCAGAAGGTGGTGCTGGGGGAACATTGCTCGGCCCCAAGGATTGTCCAGTATGGGGTTCGGCAGGGGTCAGTCTTGTACCCCATGCTGTAAAACATCTACATGAAACCATTGAGTGCAGTCATCCGGAGTTTTGGAGTGCGTTGTCATCAGTACGCTGATGACACGCAGCTCTATTTCTCCTTTTCATCTTCATCAGGTGAGGCTGTGGATGTGCTGAACCAGTGCCTGGCTGCAACAATGGACTGGATGAGGGTTAATAAACTGAAACTCAATCCAGACAAGACTGAGACGCTGTTAGTAGGTGGTTCCGCTGACCGGATGGAGGGTGTTCAACCTGTTCTGGATGGGGTTGCACTCCCCTTGAAGGAGCGGGTTCATAGCTTGGGGTTTTTCCTAGAACCATCTCTGTCACTTGAGGCGCAGGTGGCCTCAGTGGCACGGAGTGCCTTCTACCAACTTCGGTTGGTGGCCCAGCTATGTCCCTATCTGGACAGGGATAACCTGGCTTCAGTTGTCCATGCTCTGGTAACCTCCAAGTTAGACTACTGCAATGCACTCTACGTGGGGCTGCCTTTGAAGGTGGTTCGGAAGCTGCAGCTTGTGCAAAATGCAGCGGCCAGATTGATAACCGGAACCAGTAGGTTCGAGCATATAAGACCTACTCTGGCCCACATGCATTGGCTGCCTGTATGTTTCCGAGCCCGATTCAAGGTGCTGGTTTTAACCTATAAAGCCTTACAAGATTGGGACCACAATACCTGATGGAACGCCTTTCCTGACATGAACCTACCTGAAAACTACGTTCAACATCTAAGGCCCTCCTCCGAGTGCCTACTCCGAGGGAAGCTCGGAGGTCAGCAACAAGAGAGAGGGCCTTCTCTGTGGTGGCCCCCCAATTGTGGAACGATCTCCCTGACGAGGCCCGCCTGGCGCCAACATTGTTATTTTTTCGGCACCAGGTCAAGACTTTCCTCTTCTCTCAGGCATTTAGCAATATCTGAGGAGCCTGGGTTTGTTTTTGTTTTTTGTAGCTTTTTGGGGTGTTGTAGTGGTTTTAAATGTACAGATTGTGTGTATGTTGTATGTTTTTGCTGTTTTAATTTTTGTATATTGTTTTTAATTGTTTTAATCCTATGTAAACCGCCCAGAGAGCTTCGGCTATGGGGCGGTATACAAATGTAATAAATAAATAAATAAATAAACCCAAAATCCCGGTCCAAAATGGCCACCCAAAACGGCTGCCCAAAGGGGGCGTGCCCCCCCAAACATATGTTTTTTTAAAAGGCCACCCGCCATGTGGCCAACAAGCAGGTCTGAACCTCCCCCGCCACCCCCCCACCCGAAACAAACCCCACCACCACCAAGCCACCCCCCCCCCCAAAAAAACACAGCAAGGGGGGAGAGGGCTTACCTGCTGGGGCCGCCCGCTGCCGTCCGCTGGCGCCAGCGGGCGCCAGCGGATGGTCCCGGCAGGTAAGAAGCACGATGCAGGATTTCAATTGCATCTCATCAGCTTGTCTTGAGTATAGTATCCAGACACAGAAAATATTAACATTTATCTGTGTCTGAAGGACACTTGGAGAAAGGCCAGGAGGCAAGGAAATCAGAATAAAAGGTAGATAAACTTTGAGAGCAGTAGCATATGTTTTGTGGTGCTTTTTATAACTCAAAATAAGCAGACAGATATGTAGGTAGATATTTGACAACTTGGAAAATTTCTATAACTGCTTACACACAAAATTCTGTCTCTATCAAGCAGCTTATTTTCTGACCAAATAAAAAGAAACAACAACATGCATGTTTATGTGTGTGTGGTTTTTTAAAAAAACATTTTCAGTCTTGTAGTTTCCTTTGAAAAATCATAAAACATTTATTGTAATCACTTCAGCTCAACAACTCGCAAAATTGTGTGTCATAATAAATGCATAACGGGATTTTAAAAAGAAAGGAAGAAAGGAAGGAAGAAGTTGCCTTTAGTGTGAGCCAGTGTAATTTCCATGGTGATTTGGAATGAAAGATTTGGGGCCAAAGGGTGGTGAGGGAGAAATCTCACCTCACAAAAGAAAAGAAGTTACAAGGTGAATTCAGACGACACTTTAGGCAACGGAGAGGGAAATAGTATTATTTTGACGGCGGCGTGGCGGCACCCGCCACACAACATGTTGTCCCTCCCCCCGTCACACGGCTAAAAGTCCCGGCATCCTTCTGGGCTACTGCATCTCCTCCCTCCCCCCTCCCTCAGTCCTCCTGCTGTATCCCAGCATGCACCGCAAGTTCTGCCAGCTGTATCGGAGCAACTGGGGTTTTTCGGCTGCTCCAGCCAGCGAACTCTATGACCGAGTGGAATAATACATGGAGAGAGGAGCGTTCCCTCCACACGACACTTTAAACTACAGAATTGAGGATAAACAACATGCAAGCCCGTTGTATTTCTCCGTTGTTTAAGTGCCCCAAATAGCATACCGTCAGTTGTGTGTGTGGTGTGTGTTGCCCTCCACACGACACAATAAGCAACACAACTGACAGTTGCCTCTTCCCACCTCCGTTGATTATTGTGTCGTCCGAACCAGGCCATAGTCTCTTCAACATTTCTCTCCTTGCCCCTTTTTTGTGAATGATAGGGGGAAAGCTGCAGCAACAGCTGCTGGCAAAAGCCAGGTTTTGTTGTTTTGTTTTGTTAAAAAAAAAATCCTTTCTGCAGTACGAGTTGCAAAGACAAGGCCCTGCTGAGGGAGACAGATTTGCCAAGGGGAGGGTGTGGCTTTGGCGACAGACTGCAGGTCTTCAGCGTCCTGAATGCCTGCGACTACAGCAACACATGGCAATAGTGGCTCTTTTTCATGTTCTTGTTTGTGAGAGGGGGAAGCGGAGGGATGTAAATGCACTACAACTAGGCTACTGATGCCGTTCTCTACAAATGAGGGAGAAGACAAGAGAAGTTTTTCTTTTCTTTTAAAAACTGTTTTGTTTACTTCAGCATGTGGCCAGTGCTGCCTGTTCCGTCCTTCCTGCTATTGGTTTGATAAGGTCCCTCGTGACTCTTTAAGAAGTTAACAGCAGCGGCTTTTAAAAAACCTTAACTAAAACAGTAAATGCACATCCCATGTGGGTTAGGGACTTCTGCAAAGCTGACTATATGCCAAGTTGGCTGAGGTCCCCTTCTAATTCAGTTGTAAAATCTTATCTAACTATGTATTCCCTCTTCATCACAACAGTTAAAGTTGCAGGGGCCCTGCCTTCTTTTGGATATGGTCACTCTAGTATAGTGCCTGCACCTTTAACAGTTGTGATGAAGAGGGAATTTCACCAGGAACTAATTGCATACAAATTACCCTGGCTGAAATTCCCTTTTCTCTACAACTGTTAAAGTTACATGAGCCCTGACCTGGATTTTATCTGGTCACCCTAGAATCACCCCACACCAGTGGTGTAGTGGAGCCAGGGCTCAGAGGGGTGCAGCACCAACACTTTTTTATTAGCAGGGGGCACTGACCAGCCACCCCACACCCCTCATGAATCCCCTGTTCCCTCTGAGCTTAGCCGCAATCCTCACGGTTGCTGGGGGAGGAGGTGGAATGGATTTTCCCAGGGACATTATATTGCTCCCTGATGCAATGCAAAATATTTTGGGGTGGCCTTGCCTTGAATGGGCAATTAAAACCCATTAGCTTTATAAAATACCTAGGTGTAGATTTTGCCCTGCTCTTAGTGCAGAAGAAAACACCTAGAACTTGTTTGTTGTTATGTATCAATACAGCTTCCTGCAATATAGGACTCTCCATGGGAGTGTGAGTACGGGGACATCATGTTGAATCCTTGCACTTCAAAATTTACCAGTATGACACCGCCACACATACTCCTGCCAACAGTGCTCTGCTCGCTGGGCTCAGAATAAAGTAAGAAAGCAGAAAGAAACTATCATTGACTGCAATGGGACTTGTGTTTACATATGTAAGTTGTGGCCCATGTTAATACTACTAGTTCGGCCAAGAATATGAAAATGACTGCTGCAGTTAATAAAAATGTAAATTATCCAAATGAAAGTTGGGTAAGATGCTCATTCTAATAAAAAGTTACTGGCATACCTTTTAATATTCAGAAATCCATATTCATAGCTCACCATTTATAGTGCCGGAGCTTTGATTCAGTCCCCTTTGCCTAGAGATAACAGCAACAGAATTGCTGGCTGTGTCAGCAGGACATGTGTACTTTCTCTTGGGAGGTCCCTCTGCCAGGGGCTGGTCTATAGTATGACCCACCTTAAATAGCAAGGTCTCAGCATAATGTAGCATGGCTGATGGCCATGAAACCATACGGCTTGGTGTCTGATTCTTTTCAAACAGACAAGATGAGCTGTGCTCTCTCAATAAATTCTGCAGTGCCTTTTCATCTATTAATAGTAAAGCATTTATTTTGGCAATGGGTGGTTTTTAAGTGACTAAGAGAGGAACCAAATTGACTGGCTGCTGTAGAAACTGAAGAAGGCACACAACCTTCCCTGGGTCACCCTGGAATGGCCACGTCCCAGAGATGAGGAGAAAGTCAGATCTTGATAATAGAATGCAGTTAGTTTGTTTCATCCACATTTGGGGGCTCCTCCTCCTCCTCCTCCTCCTGGCATTGGGGAGTGATATCCTAAATTTAGTTCCAGTTCCAGACCCCATTGTTAAATTTGGAATAACCAACGGTCTGGAGCAGTGGATACAGAGAATCAAGTATTAATGATAACACTAAACCCAGGAAATCCTGGATTGCTGCCTTGCTGACTTCACTATAAAAGAATAAGCGCCACTCGAAGTACCAATTCCAGTAGGGTGACCAGATAAAATGCAGGTCAGGGCTCATGTAACTTTAACAGTTGTAGAGACAAGGGAATTCCACCCAGTGTCATTTGTATACAATTAGTTCCTGGTGAAATTCCCTCTTCATCACAATAGTTAAAGGTGCAGGCACTATACTGGAGTGACCATATACAAAAGAAGGCAGGGCCCCTGCAACTTTAACTGTTGTGATGAAGAGGGAATTTCACCAGGAACTAATTGCATACAAATGACACTGGCTGAAATTCCCTTTTCTCTACAACTGTTAAAGTTACATGAGCCCTGACCTGGATTTTATCTGGTCAGCCTAGCGCAACCTGCACATCTCCCCCCTGACATGTTGTCCCTTTGCCTTAGTTCCTCCCATTCCCACTTTCACCCCTTTGACTGAAGCATCTTAGCAGCCTTGTTCTGAATAATGCCACTGTCTCTGCCCACAACTGGTACCAATCTGGATGGCCATGTGTTCTCCTTTTCTGTAGCACAGTCTCAACATGGATAAAGCATGCCCCCTTTTTTTTGGTTTGGGTACAAACTATCCCTTTTGTTCATATTCACTTTAAAGATCTGAGAAGCCCAAGACTTGTACCGCTTGGTATTTTCAAACCAAATCCAGGCCCGTCTCTGAAGCTTTTTTCCCTCCTGGCTTGGGTTCATTGCAGCTTTACAACTCCAAGAGAAAAATCAATCAATTTAAAGTTGAAGGCTTAAAGCCCAGTTCAAAGCAGGTTTACTCAGAAATAAGTTATCAGGACTTGCTTCCTAGTAAGCCTGTTTAGGATTGCAGTTTTAACTCTGTTTTTGCAGCAGCATTTTTAATGGCTTTATATAGATATAGCTGTAAAAAAAATATCATCAGATCAAAATAAGAAGTGGACCTTTTTAAGGAGCCATAGCAAGGACAAGTAACAACAATGCAAGTTTTATCCTGACCTTTAACTCCCCATTTGATCACATATCGTTTTTGCTTGGATTGCATTGAGAGAGGCTGTGAGAACTCATTGCCTGCTTCCTTCCAATACACTGGGGACTCCTTCTGAGCTTTATCTCCTTCTTGCATTTGACAATGCTAGGCACCAATGCTTCAATGTGCCCACCTCCAAACTTTCTCACAAATGCTCTGCTTCTCTGGGGCCTTTCTTCGGGCCCTTTGCATCAGGCCATAGGTGTTGTGGCCTAGTTCCTTGCATTGGCTCCAACCCATCCTGACCAGAGTGCTACTCATTTCAGCTATCTGTCTTTCTGACACCACCTATTTTTATTCTTATTTTTTTATTCTTATTATTGCATTTGTAGTAGGCTGACCATATGAAAAGGAGGACAGGGCTCATGTAACTTTAATAGTTGTAGAGAAAAGGGAATTTCAGCCAGTGTCATTTGTATGCAATTAGTCCCTGGTGAAATCCCCTCTTCATCACAACAGTTAAAGTTGCAGGCACTATACTAGAGTGACCCTATACAAAAGAAGGCAGGGCCCCTGCAACTTTAACGGTTGTGATGAAGAGATAATTTCACCAAGAACTAATTGCCTACAAATGACACTGGCTGAAATTCCCTGTTCTCTACAACAGTTAAAGTTACATGAGCCCTGTCCTCCTTTTCAGATGGTCAGCCTAATTTGTAGGTCTTGTTTCAAAATGCCATGTAAACTGCTTCAGGAGGCTTTGGTCTGAAAAGTACTATACAAATCATCTAGACAAGTGAGACCCTGCAGTGTGGAGGGTTCCCTGTTCAAGATTCTAGTCAGTCAATTCCATTCCAGCCTCTACCCAATCATCTGGTTTTCGCTCCCCACCCTCCAGCCCCAACAGACTGTCAGCATCCTCTCCATTTCCACTCAGCACAATCAGTTCTCTATATGCTGTTTTGGATTTCCAACACACACACACACACACACACACACACACACATACATAGACACACACGGTGAATTCAGATGACACTTTAGGCAACGGAGGGGGAAATAGCATACTGACCGTGAGTTATTTTGGCGGCGGCGCGGTAGCACCCGCCACACGACATGTTGCCCCTCCCCCGTCGCGCGGCTAAAAGTCCCGACGTCCTTCTGGGCTGCTGCATCTCCTCCCTCCCCCTCCCTCAGTCCTCCAGCCGTATCCCAGCATGCACCGCAAGTTCTGCCGGCTGTATCGGAGCAGCCGGGGTGTTTTCGGCTGCTCCGGCCTGCGAACTCTATACCCAAACGGAATAGTACATGGAGAGAGGGGGGTTCCCTCTACACGACACTTTAAATGACGGAGTTCAGGATGAACAATGTGCAAGCCCGTTGTTTTTCTCCGTTGTTTAATTGCCCCAAATAGCGTACTGTCAGTTGTGTGTGCGTTGTGTGTTGCCCTCCACACTACGCAATAAGCAACACAACTGACTATTTCCCCCCCCCCCCCCGGTTGATTATCTTGTCGTCCGAACCAGGCCACACACACCACCCTGAGGATTTTCTCAATGGCAACAAAAAATGTCCTTCTGCCAATCTTGATATTCCTCTGAGTGTGTTGATACCTTCCTCTTGTTCATGGGTGGTGCCTTTTTGGCTACAAAAGAACCTGCACTCAGAAAACAGAGATTACTGTTTGTGCAAAATCATGCCGTTCCTTTCCATTTTTATGACCAGTAGCACAGATAAGAGTCCCCATTTCAGTATGCAGTGATCACCTTGATAGTACCACAGGGTGTATAAAGTTGAAGCTAATCCACATTAAGTACATTTAAGTATACAACTTTAATTGGAGAGATACAAACTGTGTTCCCACTTCAGAAGCCTTATTATGACAAAGTGTTTGAGAACCTCTGGTGTGTATTGTGCTAACGTATGAAAAGGGTTTTGTTTTTTGTTTTTGCTGTGGAGCACTGCATTCCTAGCTCAGTTTCCGTTTCCTGACTGTGAATTTGGGTGTATTCCTGCATATGGTGCCACTGCCCATGGGTATGGCTCCGGAAATAGCAGCATTAAAATGAGAGAGTAGTTAATCCCATGACAATAATTATAATGACATAGAGAATTGCAGTGGAAATGCTATTGTGGCTTATCAAGTGAGAAGTTAAGCATGTTTTGTTTAGCTTGCTTACTTGCTGATGGTCAGTTGACCGATTCTAGAGCTAGACGAAGACGCTTGCTCAATGGCTGAAGATATGTTCCTTCTATGAAGACTGGTGGTTGTTGGCTATGGCAAGAACACAACCTACAAGCTAGGGGGCTGGATAAGCATTTGGGAGTTAGCAATGTAGCCAGTGCAAGAGACGCAAACCTAAGTTTTGCAGCTGCCTTGAAGGAGGAGCTCTGTGTGTGTGTGTGTTGAGAATTTATGCTGTTTTACAAACTAGTACTGCTTGCCTTCACCCCCATGCTTAATGTATGTATTTGTAAGTAAATAGATCACAGAAAATACCATAACTCTTCAGTACTCTTCCTCACGAAGCAGCAGCTGCCCCTAGCACCTCCTACATGGAATGAATACGATCGAAAACAGATAAGAATCCATTTGCAATCTTACTCTGTGACGGTGATGGCAGCAAAGAAATCCTACTTCTCCGCCATCATTGCATCTGCTCAGTGCCGTCCAGCGGAGCTCTTTCGAGTGGTCAAAGGTCTGTTAGGTGTAGGCCTTGCAACACAACAACCTGAACCCTCAAAAGTCCACTGTGATCAATTTGCGAGACACCTTTCAGATAAAATCGCTTGTATTCGTGCCGGCCTGGATGCCATTGTTTTGTCAGAGTCTGAAATGGATGGGACTAGTGCACCATCTGGTCATGTTATGGATACCTTTCAGCTTGTGCAATCTGAGGATGTGTACAAACCGCTTGGAGGACTGAGGCCTACTACTTGCCCCTTAGATCCTTGCCTATCCTGGCTTTTGAAATCTGCCAGAACTCGGCTGGATATCTGGACTTTCAAGGTGGTCAATGCCTCCTTGAGGTCTGGTGAGGTCCCCACCGCCTTAAAAGAAGCTGTGGTGAGGCCCTTATTGAAAAAAAACAAATTTAGATCCTAGAGTTTTGAATAACTACTGCCCTGTCTCAAATTTACCATTCTTGGGCAAGGTGATGGAGCACGTGTTGGCTTTCTAGGGTGACCAGACGCCCGGATTTGTCCGGACATATCCGGGAAATGGGGTGCAAATCCGCATCCGGGCGGAAAAAACCGTTTTGGGGGGCCAAATCCGGAAATTTAGCCCCCCAAAACGGTGACCAGATGGCCCTGGGGCGAGCTGGGCCAACCGCGGGGCGGCGGGGGCAAACCGGGGCAGCGGGGGGTCACGCGGCGGTGGCGGGAGGCTGGCGGCGCGAGGCACCTACCGGCTGGGGCGTCCGTTTCCCTCCGGTGCTCGGAATCTACTGAGAAACAGGCTTCGCGGCCTATCCCTCAGTAGCGCGCCGGGTGATGACGTCATCACTCGGCGCCCTGCTGAGAGACAGGCCAAGAAGCCTGTTTCTCAGTAGATTCCAAGCACGGAGGGAAACGGACGCCCCAGCAGCAGCAGGCAAGGAGCGCGTGGGGGGTGGGGGGGCGGCGCGGGTGCTCGCGGTGGGTGGGGGGCGGCGGGGCGGGTGCTCACGGCGGGGGGGCGGTGCGGGTGCTCGCGGCGGGGGGGCGGCGCGGGTGCTCGCGGCGGGTGGGGGGCCGCGCGGGTGCTCGCGGCGGGGGGGGCGGCGCGGGTGCTCGCGGCGGGGGGGGCGGCGCGGGTGCGCACGGCGGGTGTGGGGGAGGCACGGGGGCGCGGGGCGGGTGGGGGGGCCGTGCAAGGGCGCGGGGCGGGGGGGGCGGCGCGGGGGCGCACGGCGGGGGGGGCACTTACCTGCTGGGTGCTCGGAATCTACTGAGAAACAGGCTTCTTGGCCTATCCCTCAGTAGCGCGCTGGGTGATGACGTCATCACTCGGCGCACTGCTGAGAGACAGGCCAAGAAGCCTGTTTCTCAGTAGATTCCAAGCACGGAGGGAAACGGACGCCCCAGCAGCAGCAGGCAAGGAGTGCGTGGGGGGTGGGGGGGCGGCGCGGGTGCTCGCGGTGGGTGGGGGGCGGCGGGGCGGGTGCTCACGGCGGGGGGGCGGTGCGGGTGCTCGCGGCGGGGGGGCGGCGCGGGTGCTCGCGGCGGGGGGGGCGGCGCGGGTGCTCGCGGCGGGGGGGGGGCCGCGCGGGTGCTCGTGGCAGGGGGGCGGTGCGGGTGCTCGCGGCGGGGGGGGCGGCGCGGGTGCTCGCGGTGGGGGGGGCGGTGCGGGTGCTCGTGGCGGGTGGGGGGGCCGCGCGGGTGCGTGCGGCGGGGGTGCTCGTGGCGGGTGGGGGGGCCGCACGAGTGCGTGCGGCGGGGGTGCTCGCGGCGGGTGGGGGGGCCGCGCGGGTGCGTGCGGTGGGGGGCGGCGCGGGTGCGCACGGCGGGTGTGGGGGGGGGCGGGTGGGGGTGCCGTGCGGGGGCGCGGGGCGGGGGGGCAGCGCTGGGGCGCACGGCGGGGGGGGGCGGCGCGGGGGCGCGGGGCACTTACCTGCTGGGGCTTCAATAGGGTGACCAAGGAGGACAGGGCTCCTGTAACTTTTAACAGTTGTGTAGAGAAGGGAATTTCAGCTGGTGTCCTTTGTATGCATGCAGCACCTGGTGAAATTCCCTCTTCATCACTGTAGTTAAAGCTGCAGGAGCCCTGCCCGCTTTTGTACCTGGTCACTCTAGTATAGCTCCTGCAGCTTTAACTACAGTGATGAAGAGGGAATTTCACCAGGTGCTGCATGCATACAAAGGACACCTGCTGAAATTCCTTTTCTACGCAACTGTTATAAGTTACAAGAGCCCTGTCTTCCTTTTCATATGGTCACCCTAATTTAAATGGAATTTGCTTCCTTCCATGCACTTAAGCATGCCTAAGGAACGTTAGCAAGTGTTCCTTAAGCATGCTTAAGTGCATGGAAAGAAGCAAATTCCATTTAAATTAGGGTGACCATATGAAAAGGAAGACAGGGCTCCTGTAACTTTTAACAGTTGCGTAGAAAAGGAATTTTAGCAGGTGTCCTTTGTATGCATGCAGCACCTGGTGAAATTCCCTCTTCATCACTGTAGTTAAAGCTGCAGGATAGCTAGCTAGTACAGCTAGAATGATCAAATGCAAAAGAGGGCAGGGCTCCTGCAGCTTTAACTACAGTGATGAAGAGGGAATTTCACCAGGTGCTGCATGCATACAAATGACACCAGCTGAAATTCCCTTCTCTACACAACTGTTAAAGATACAAGAGCCCTGTCTTCCTTTTCATATGGTCACCCTAATTTAAATGGAATTTGCTTCCTTCCATGCACTTAAGCATGCTTAAGGAACGTTAGCAAGTGTTCCTTAAGCATGCTTAAGTGCATGGAAAGAAGCAAGTGTACCTGGTCACTCTAGTATAGCTCCTGCAGCTTTAACTACAGTGATGAAGAGGGAATTTCACCAGGTGCTGCATGCATACAAAGGACACCAGCTGAAATTCCCTTCTCTACGCAACTGTTAAAGTTACAGGAGCCCTGTCCTCCTTTTCATATGGTCACCCTAGCTTTATTGAAATCAATGGGACTTGTTTCTTGAGGTTTCTTTGGGCAGTTTTCTTTGGATCCCTGAATGGGATTTGTGTTCTCTGCACACTGAGGCAGTGTAAATTCAGGAGGTATTTGGTAAAAAGAGGGAAAAGTCCTTGTCTAGCATTGTGATAATGGGCATCTGTTCTGGCTTTTCTTTGTATTGCTACTGACCATGGTCTTGTTTACATGGCTAATGAACCAGAGGTGTAATGATACATTTTAGATTAGTTTCTCACTGATAAACCAGAAGTTATTTTTACTGCTCTAGCATCACAAATGTAGCAGCTGTGCAATGTGGAATTGAAATGATTCATTTTAAGTTATAAAGGGGGCTGTACGACCATTACATCCAGCATCCAAAATTGCGTCACAACACTATTGTTAGCTGGTGAGAGGCGCCCAGCAGCCAAGCACTGCATTTTGCCATTGAAGACTGTGAGGCTCCTGGCAAGGGTTGAGCAGGTACACTGGCTGCTGCCATGTTCACAGGAGTGCCAGAGGCCTTCCTCACCTGTTGCTTCTTCCAAGCTGGCCCAGGTCCCTTATCTGGGATGGGACAGAAGTGGTTTTGCAGCCAAACAGGGATGTGAGCAGCAATGTCTGGACTAAGGGGCAAGGTAATATGTGAGTGCATAGGGTGGCTTGTTTGGGCTTATATGTCTGGATTTCCTAGGCTCTGAAAGCATCTTTCTGGAGTGCACCTGCTGGTTGCATGAGCCACGAGGCCAGGTTCTGGTGGGTGCATAGTTCTCCTTGACAGCAGGAGGGGCTTGCACTTGCTAGAGAAAGGTGAATGGATGTGAAGAAGCAGAGGCACCTCTTGTTCTTTTGTGCTTGAAAGCCACCAAAGTGTCTTGTGGCATCTTGAAGACTCACAAATTATGCAAACTATGTTCATCTTGTGTGTGACAGACAACTTGCTCCACAACTGCAGAAACTTCCCCTTCCTAATTCTGTCCTGTTTTGTGTTTGTAATTACGTTTATGTTAACACTTTAGGATTGCAGGCCCTTTGCTGTCAGTGGGACTTACTTCTGAGTAGACATGTATAACGTTGCACTGTTCAACTTGCTTAAATTCTATCACAGTGAAGATTTATCACGAACTACAATAAAATAGTAATGGCCCTGTAAGCACCTTCATTTAAGGCTGCATCCTATATTCATTTATCTGGGAATAAGCTTTATTGAAGCTTTATTCTGAGGTTTCTTTGGGAAGTTTTCTTTGGGCAGAGCGCTCTGATTGGGATTTGTGTTCTCTACACACTGAAAACAGAATTTCCAAATATTTCTTGAATCCAAATATTCAAGAGATTTTTGGATAAAAGGAGGAAAGGATCCTTGGCAGGCATTGTGAGAATTTCTCATTGATAAACCAGAAGTATTTTTGTTCCATAGCTAATGCTTGCAGGGTAATTGTATTTTATACTCTTTCTGAATGCTAGGTTGCTAGTTTGTTGTACTAGATTTTTATGTACCTGTTCAGTGGTAGCAAAATGATGGATCTGTGAGTATGGGAATGAGAAAGGTGATGGGGAAAGAGTGTTAAATGTTAGGAAAGATTAGTTTATGGTATCATCCAGTGAAGCATTTGCAGTCAGAAAAGATATCTGAGGGGAGTATGTATCACACAGAGTATAGCAACAAAGTACAGGAAAAGCTACAAAAGTAGGAGTGAGTGAAGTTAATTTCAGATACGTTGAATATCTCACTTGTTCTTTATCTCAGTGATTTTAACGTTAAGATATTATGTAGAACAGGTTTGTTTTAATTGTATGCTGTAAAATCAGACATGTGACCAAGGCAAGTTTGGGTGGGTACGCCCCCTTGGGGGCTGGACATGTTGGTGGGCACGCCCCCTTGGGGCGGCCATGTTGTCCTCCTTTTTGGTTTCCAAAATATGGTCACCCTAGCTTTCTCAACTCTACGTTGCTTTGGATGAAGCTGATTATCTAGATCCATTCCAATCAGGTTTCAGGCCTGGTTATGGGACGGAAACAGCCTTGGGTCCCCTCTACAAGGATTCGCTTTTGCGCCTGGTTAGGCGATTATGCGCATCATTGCTGAAGCGCATTTATGCCTAATACCTCTACACGAGAGGCGGCGAGAGGCAGCGAAGCGCATTACAGGATGACCAAAATGCGCTTTACAAGTAGTTAATGCGCATAAGCGCTTGTTCACATAGGCAAAATGCGCTTTAACGGCCGGAGCAAAATAAAACTCGTTGTTTACCGCGCATTCGATAATGCGTATAATCGGAGAGATAACGCGCCTCTACACCCGATTTGCACTCCATTCTTGTAGAGGTAAATTTTTTTAAGCGCCTTGAAAGAGCATTAAACCTCTCTTGTACAGGCAGCCTTGGTCACCCTGGTTGATGACTTACGCTGGAGAATGGATGAGGGGAGTACAACTCTGTTGGTTCTCCTGGACCTCTCAGCGGCTTTCGATACCATCAATCATGGTATCCTTCTGGATCATTCATCTATATTGGGCTTGGGAGGCACAGCTTTGAAGTGGTTCTGGTCCTTTCTGGAGGAACAGTCTCAGAAGGTGGTTCTGGGGGACTTCTATTCCACCCCATGGCCGCTAGCCTGTGAGGTGCCGCAAGATTCTATATTATCCCCCATGCTTTTTAATATCTACATGAAACCACTGGGGGAAGTCATCAGGAGGTTTGGGCTAAAGTTTCACCAGTATGCAGATGATACTCAGCTCTACCTCTCATTTCCAGTTTCACATCCCAGGGAGGCTGTGGAACTCTTGAACTAGTGTCTGGAGGCTGTTTTGGGTTGGATGAGGGTGAACAAGCTGAACTTAATCCAGATGAGACGGGGGTACTGTGGGGTGGGGAAACCAACTACTTCAGATGGAGGTTTACAACTGGTCTTAGATGGGATTGCACTCCCCCTAAAAGACCAAGTATCCAGTTTGGGAGTCCTCCTGGACTCTGAGCTAACTGGGGAAGCCCAGGTGGCTGCAGTGTCCAGGAGTGCATTCTATCAGTTTAGGCTGGTACGCCAGCTGTGGCCCTATCTGAAGAGGATGGACTTTGCCTCAGTTATCCATGCACTGGTCACATCCAGACTAGATTACTGTAACACGCTGTACTTGGGGCTGCCTTTGAAGACAGTTCGGAAACTGCAGCTGGCGCAGAATGCAGCCGCCCGAGTATTGGTGGAGCAGAGGCGATTTGACCACATAATGCCTATGCTGTGCCAGCTGCACTGGCTACCTGTGTGTTTCTGAGCCCAGTTCAAAGTGCTAGTTTTGACCATTAAAGCCCTAAACGGTGTGGAACCAAACAACTTGAAGGACCACCCTCACCCATATCAGCTTGCCCACACTTTAAGATCAAAAAGAGAGGCCTTTCTCACCATCCCACCAGTGAGAGATATTAGGTGGGTCTCCACACGGGAGAGGGCCTTCTCAGCAGTGGCCCCACACCTGTGGAACAAACTCTCCCCGACGATCCGCCATTCACTATCCTTACAGGCTTTTAAGAGGGCCTTAAAATATTTTATTTTACTATGGCCTTTTAATAATGGAATACTGTTTTGCTGCTGTTGCCCTTGCTGTTTTATTACTTGCTGTTTTATTACTAGTTTTTAGTGTTAGCTTTTATTGTTTGAATTTATATTTTACTGTCTATGTTTTTATTGCTTTTAATGTGTATACTGTTTTATATATGGTTGTAAGACGCCTTGGGAAAGCTTCTGCCCTGAAAGGCGGCTAAGAAATTATTATTATTAATAATAATAATAATACTCAGAGAAATAAGGATTAACCCTCAATCTAATCCAAGTTTCCAGGGTTCAAAACTATGTATTTTATGTATTGGGCAAATTTTGGTAAAAGAGCTTGAATAATCATATTTCTTTGTGTTAAAATCCTTTCCTTAACTAGTACTTCAAATCATTCTCCACTCTAGGAACATTTGGAGTGAGTTTCCTACCAAACTGTCGTATGGAGCTTTGCAACAAATTCATTTTAGTTTGTTTAGATACCAGTCAAAAGGTATCTGTTCTATTCTTGTGAAAACATTTTCACCTTCCTAGTAGCTGAGTTGTTGTACAGACATGTTGAAGCATGCATGCCTGTTCAGTCAGACCTCCCGGACACAGTGAACGCAATACACTTTTATCTGTAGACTGCAAGCAGCTACTTTTATTGGCATGCTGCCCACAGCCACAGTTCCAAAAAATAGAGTCAAATGAGAAGCAATTAAATCTTTCAACAGTATTCCAAATATTTCTTTATTGAAATGTGTGCATTTGCTGGATGTGTGTTGTGAGAGTTGCTGTTATAATTTGAAGAGGTCACTTGCTACTCCTGATCACAAAAGGTAATCTAAGACAAAAAAAAAACAGATTGCTGTGTAAACATCAGCCAGCCACAAACTTGTAGGGTGACCAGATAAAATCCAGGTCAGGGCTCATGTAACTTTAACAGCTGTAAAGAAAAGGGAATTTCAGCCAGTGTCATTTGTATGCAATTAGTTCCTGGTGATATTCCCTCTTCATCACAATAGTTAAAGGTGCAGGGCCCCTGCCTTCTTTTGTATATAGTCACTCTAGTATAGTGCATGCACCTTTAACTGTTGTGATGAAGAGGGAATTTCACCAGGAACTAATTGCATACAAATGACACTGGCTGAAATTCCCTTTTCTCTACAACTGTTAAAGTTACATGAGCCCTGACCTGGATTTTATCTGGTCACCCTACAAACTTGCCTTTTCTTGGCCTGCAAGCTAATGTCTGAACAGGCTGATGTGCTACTTACTCCCGCTGTCCAAATTTAAATGATTTATGTGATCTAGAGAATTTTTCATGCTCTATGTTTCCTGAAGTAGTCCTTCAGACTAAGACCTTTCATAGGCTTACTCTGACATAACACTGCACACAATCATTTAAATGCTTTTGTATAATGTTGTATATTTACAAAAGGGCTGTATAAACATCTGGAGCTGTAGTATCTTGCTGAGCTTCCTTTTAGCTGACAGAATGTGCTTTTGGTATTGCCTTTCTTAGAGTGCATATTTCTGAGTTATCCCATCACCTTTCCATCCAGCACAAAAAGTGTTTGATCTCTGCTGCCCAGACTAGGCATGCTTGAGGGATTTGATATTTGCAAGTTCTTGTACAAAATGCAGTGATCTGCATCCCTCTGACTGATGTGAGGATCAGAACATAGCTATCCAATAGATTTCGCAATATTGGGACACAGTTCCCAGCAGTTCAAATATATCAAAATATGCACTTAAATAACATTTTGAGGGAAAATGCATATTTCAAGACTATTTTGAGGGTTTTTTCCCCTTTTAAATCACAGACTAATATAGGAACAGAATGGAGCTGAAGTACGGGTAAAAGAAATAGATTCATCCATCCCTAACCCAGGTGTCTTCCAGAACAAATGGGAGAGCTGGTTGGAATAGCAGGAAAATATGGGGACAAGATAGGCTTTTAGTTTTTGATTCTATATTTTATGGACACTGGAGGTGAGGCTTCAGTTTCTAGATTTTTCCTAGAAAAGATTCTTTAAGTGGAGTGGGAGCCACTCTGGTTGCTTCCTCACTCCTGCACCACTCCAGTAATGTCAGAAGATCTCTGGACCTCCTCTACAAGAATTTGGTTTGACGCCTGGTTCTCCAATTATGCGCATCTTCTCGGAAGCGCTTTATGGCAAATGACAGTACGCGGGAGGTAATTGAGCGCACAACTGGTGGCCTTACCGGTGGTTTGAAATGCGCTTTAGAAATAGTTAATGCGGAGAATTGCGCATAATTGAATAGATAACGCGCCTCAACTCCCGATTTGCGCTCCGCTCATGTAGAGGTAAAAAATTTAATGAGACTTGAAAGAGCTTTAAACCTCTCGTGTAGAGGCAGCCTAGGACACTTGGGAGAAGTCCACAATGCATCTCCTTCATACGCAAGCTTCACAATTTCAAGCCTTAAACCAATTTGTGTTCTGTAACTTTAATGCGCTTTCTAATAGCATCATGGTGTTTGTCCAGTGTTGTGAGCTCTGATAGTGGAAAGTGTTTAGTGATGTGTGCTGCACTTGATGCTATTTCATGCTCTACTCCTGTTTCCACAGCTCTGGCCAAGTGGGTTTCCTGATCTTGTCATTCACCAGTCTCCCCATCCTCACCCCAACCCATTTCCTGGCGGCAGCAGCAGCACATAATTTATTTATTTTTTTAAATCACTCATAGCAGCCGTAAATGTCTGCTGGTGCACTCTGCCCTGCAATTATTCTTCCGGATGAAGTTGATGGTTGTAGTCCATATGTAGTTGGAAAACTCTCCAAGCACAGGACTCCAACTGTAAAGAAAATCTACTTTTTCTTACTTACTTGTTATTGGAACCTTATGTTGGAGTTTGCACTGTGTACTCAATCTAACCAAGTTAGCGCTTTAATGCAAAAGTAAGCCATTTGATAGGTTAGGCGCTTTCCATAAGTGACAAGCCATTCCAGATAGAGTGAATGCATAGACTGGATTACCAAAAATCCCAGCAGTTTCAAGACTGCCCACCTGAATTACTTTGCTGGATCAGACCAAGAACCATCCAATCCAGCATTCTGCTTCCAACAGGGGCCAACCTGATGTCTGTGTCAAGACACAAATTGGGCATGAATGTGGTGGTCGTCATCCTCCGTTGGGCCTGACAAAGCAAGGTGTGGAAAGATGCTTCCTGGCAGCTGTATTGGCCATTACTCTCCAAAGCTGCTACAGGCAGCCGAGATCCTCTTTCCAGCCTTTTTGTTGCCCATGCCTTGGCCAGGGAAAGAGCTGTTGCCAGTGGCACGCACTGACACGTCACAGCAGCGCATTGCCTTGCTGGTTTTTGCTAGAGAGAACAAGGTTCAGTTTTCCTGCTCTGTCCATCAAGAGGCATCAAGGCACGTGTACTGCCAGGAGGGTCAGGTGAGTGATGATGGTTCTCTCCTTGCCGAAGGTGTCGGGAGACCGCTATAAAGGGGACCTCAAGGCACAGGTGCTTGTCCCTACTTTGAGGGACCACTCTAGCCATTGGGGTGAGTTTTGCCATGTGATGCCTTATTAAGAAGAGGACATATGAACCAAGGCTATGTCTCAGTCCAAATAGAGTGGACCTAATGCTTTTATACAAAGGCGGAGTGGGATGGCCGCTTATTTTAAGCATAATGCAAGATTGCCTCAAGGGTGCTTGAGGGCTTGATCTAGCTGTCCATCAAGTGAACAGCTTAGGTGAAGGGGTGGGGGTTGCATAAGGGATTTTTCGAATTTTATGAATCCACACTATATGGATTGGGCTGCTTTATTCTGCACGTTTATGCGCCACTTTGAATTCCAAGATGCAATTTTCTGATCTCTACAGTCAAACTATATATGCATATAGCAATGTATTGTTGTTAGACTAATTGTTTGCACATACGAGTGTAGTCACTCATATTGAGGAAAGCTACTTCTACTGCATAGGTTAGACAGGCAACAATTGGGTTAAAATCGTAGAGGCAACAGGTGTCCTGGCTGGCCAAACAGAAAGGAAGAGGAAGGGGACAGGCAGTAAATTATTCAAGTAAGTTAAAGCTGATGCCAAAAAAAAAAAAAAAGATAGAGGGGGAAATAAATTAGATAGGCAAGGGGTAAGTCAAAGTGGGTTGAGTGAGGAGATCAGGATGGAAAAAAGATGAAAAGACATGCATATAAAGATGCATTTGTTGTGGCACAAAGTTTGTATAAATATGAGTAAGGAGAAAGGTATGCATGCTGTGGAAGTTTTCTTCTTTTTCTTTCGTAATACTAGAATTTGGGGTGCATCCCATGAAGCTGAGTGCTGGGTGGTTCAGGACGGACAAAAGGAAGCATTTCTTCACAAGCACATAGTTAAACTATGGAACTCACTGCCGTAAGATGTAGTGATAGTCACCAACCTGAACAGCTTTGAGACTGAAAGGGGATTAGACACAAGTCATGGAAATGATGCTACTGTATGCCAGAGGTCTGCCTCTGTATGCTAGTCGCTGGGAACATGAGTGTAAGGATGCCATTGCACTCATGTCCAGCTTGGGATTTTCCATAGGCATCTGATTGGTCATTGTGCAAATAGATTGATGGACTAGTTAGGCCATTGGTCCAGTCCAGATGGGCTCTTCTTATCTTCTTATAACTATGAATTATTATGCACAGTTGAGTAACCTGATGCACGTAGAGTTCATAAGTATCTGCTTTATAGAAACAGAATGGAATTTAACTTAAAAACTGTGCAACATCGATGGAATGGAAAAAAGGACATCCGTCCATCACTACTTTGTACACTGTGGCTTCTACATACGACCTTGGCTACTTACCAGTTTCATTCTGGATGAAATTCAAGGTGCTTTGCATTGCATGATTAACATCTGTAAAATGTTGGACTGTCTAAGGTAACAGATTCCCCAAACCTGAATGCTCGCTGCCATGAAAACTAAAATGTATATAAAAACAAATCTAGAGAATAAGAAATTGCTCTTCTTACATACTACAGTGGCGCTTCTAAAGCCAGTTCTGGTCCTGAGCACATTGAGATGGGGATATGGGTGGAGTAACATCAGTCATAGGGAGTGGGATGTGATACAGGAATCCCCGACCTTTTTGGGGTCAGTGGACACATTTGGAATTTTGAGAGAGGATTGTAGATGCTCTCACAAAAATGGCTGCCATGGGTGGGTGTCTTGCCTATTCACAAGAATGGGGGTGGGAGCCTGTCAGGCACCAAGGGTGGTGTAGATGGGTAGATTGGTGTCCGCGGGCACCATGTTGGAGACCCCAGGATAAAAAACAACAACAGAGAGCTCATATGAAACTATGCCTCCTACTATCCCTGAGGTATTCTTCTGGTAAACTGACCCCCTGCTCCTCAGAAGATCACTGGGGTGTGGGAGGGTGTGGACATTTTCTCATGTGTTGTGTTGATGCTTGTTGGAAAGTCCCGGTTTCTTTGGCTGGCTGGGCATAATGCTGAAAGGCCTTGTATCAACTCTGCCTCTTGTATTATTATCAGAGACACCAGTTTTTTTGGAGTCTTTGTTTCCTCCATGGTCACTTTCTTGGCCTAAGGCTGTTTTCAGTGAAGAGCTTTGACTTCTGTAGAAGCAGCTGGAGGTGAGTGGGAGCCAACACTATGTGACCCATCAGGTCTCCATAGGAAACTAGCAGACTACGATAACCTCATCTCAATGGGTGGTCTTCTATTTCTTGCATATTATGAACGTCTTGTTTCCCACTTCTTCTGACAAACTTAAAAAAGGACATTTCTGCCCTTTTCAGGTTAGATTCAATATGCAATGTATTAATGGTCTTAGAACTAATTTAGCCAATGCACATAATTAATTATATTTGTATGGCATTGCATTCTACTCTATCAGACATTTAGAGCCTGGCTCTTGAAATTGAATACAGGGAAATTCTTGATAGCTAAGACATGCTCTGTGAAACTGATGTTCACATTTTTTAAAAATGTAGTTATGTGTCTCTCCCCTAATATTGGCTCACTGTAGACCAACATTCCCCAACATGGTGCCCTCCAGGTGTATTGGACTGCAATCACCATCATTCCCATTATGGTTGGGAATGATGTAAGTTGCAGCCCAACACATCTGCAGGGCACCATGTTGGGGAAGGCTGCAGTAGACAGAGCAAATATACCATTTCTGGCATTTTTGCATAGGGCAGAATGATGCCATCAATGAAGGGTTGCTCCAACCTCCCTCTAGTCAGCATCCTATGCCCCAGTCTAGTAGTGGCTTGGTGGCAGGGCTATGGGCAGAATTTCCTGAGTCAAGAATCCTGGGTGAAGAATAGCAGCAGCATGCTGCATGTAGTTAGGTGTGCTTTCACTTTATGCTGGTGAGAAGCCATACATGGTAATCATATCACTTAAATCCTGTCTTCATCCCACCTTGGTGAGAAGCCATCCTTGGAGTCCACTGTGCCCCATTGTCTTTTACTAGCCGTCTTAGATGGAAGTAAATCTCTATCCCCTGGGTAGAAATTAGGCCTGGGCATGGACCCCCGATCCGATCTGGATCCCGATCTGGGAGGTCCGGATCAGGCCCGATTCAATCCGCCTCAGATCTGGATCTGGATCCACTCTGAGTCCATGCAGAGCCCTCCCTCCTGCTCTCCCTGCTCCCTCCCTTCCTCCCCCTAATCGCCCTGCTTGCCTACAGCCTCCTCCACGTCTTCCTCTGTGGCGTCCTGCCTCCTCGATGTCGGCTGGCCGCTTTCCCGCTTGCGCCAGGTCACGTCATCACCCTGCACGAGCGGGAAAGTGGCCGGCCGACATTGAGGAGGCAGGATGCCGCGGAGGAGACTGTAGGTAAGGAGGGCGATTGGGGGAGGGAGGGAGAGGGAGAGAGAGAGAGAGGAAAGCGGGAGAAAGGGCTCTGCATGGACCCGGATCCGGTCACAGCCCTACTAGAATTCAGGGTAATTTATCATTTATCTTGAGCCACTGTTGGTTGCAGCTCTTACAGCAGGGATGGGCAATATGAGGGTTGCATTCGGGAGCCCCGGCCTTTTATGTGCCTCTGCTCATACCCTCTGCACCACTCAATTTTCTGCCCAAATTTGTTGGCGCAGCAGCAGCCAGTGATTTGGCTTTAAAATATGGGATGCAGCGAACAAGCACCTTGATTTCAACAAAAATTGTGCTCCTAGAAGCCTCCCATTGATGTTGGATGGCACGTGGAGATTGTCTTCAAAGTCCCACTCATCCATGAAGCTCACCCAATAACTATTTCTTAATCTAAACTGTATCATAGGCTTGTTGTGAGAATAAAACAGTGTGGGTGGGTGGAGAAGAATCATGAATCCTGCACTGAGCAGGATAAAAATATATAACACATTAAATAAAAACTATTTTTGACTGGGTTCCACTGGATTAAATAATCCACAATGGGTTATTAACCCATCATGGCTTATTGTGTAATCTGTTGGGAATTTTAAATCCATGGTGGCTCATTTGCTCAAAATAACCTAGACCCCCTCTACAAGAATTCGGTTTGATGCCTGGTTCTCCAATTATGCGCATCTTCTCGGAAGCGCTTTATGGTAAATGACTGTACGCGGGAGGTAATTGAGTGCACAACTGGTGGCCTTACTGGTTGTTTGAAATGCGCTTTAGAAGTAGTTAATGCGGAGAATCGCCTGTTCACATAGTCAAAATGCGCTTTAATGGACCGCAGCAAAATAAAACTCGCTATTTAACGCGCATTCGATAATGCGCATAATCGGATAGATAACGCACCTCAACTCCTGATTTGCACTCCGCTCATGTAGAGGTAAAAATTTTAATGAGACTTGAAAGAGTTTTAAACCTTTCGTGTAGAGGCAGCCGTACTCTGATAACCAGCAATCTGCAGTATGAGTTATTTCACCCTATGTGGGTTATTGTGTAGTCTGTTGGGCACCATAGGTAAGTTTGGTCACTTACAGAGCTGTGCGGCAAGAGCAGTTCAGATTGCTGTTGCCCTGTTCCTCATAGACATTCTCTGTGAAATGGAAACAGCTTACAATGGCTATTTCAGCTGTGTTCTCTGGGGAGAAATGCGCAATTGGGAACACCTTAAACAGTCTATTTCAGCAGTGACTATGGGGAGAAATGTGCAATTGAGGGTTTTGAGGGTGCGTTGGGTGCCTCCCTGTGAGAAGCATCTGTGTGTGAGATTCGCACAGGTTGTGATGGGAGAGGCTGACTGTGAAGTTTTGTCCCAATCCAGGAAACTTCCAGCCCTTTAGAGTTACCACCACTCCCTTATGAGGGTGATGCAGGAAGCTCTGAATTCAGCCCCTGTACTCCTCTTCCGACTCATTGGGATATTGTGGAAGGTTAAAACAGGCTGCTGCATTGTTGTCAATGGGTAAAACACCACCTCTTCTTGGGCGGGAGGACTGTAACAAGACAGGAGGTGGGGGGGATGACTCAAATTACACACAGCAGCTTATTTGTCTGGTCGTGTATGGGATAACTGTGCATCCAAACTCAACCTTTGTGATTGTTAAAGTAGTTCTTGCTTTCCGTTCCACTTTGGGCTCTATCTCACCAGCATTTTATCACACTCTCGACATGCCTGTTTTGCTGTTTTGCAGTGCGGTACTCACATGACATTGTGCCCGTCCTGCAGTCTCCCTGCCTCTTCCCCTCACCTTTCCATGTATTCCTAGAGCCAGGAAAGTCCGGCTTATTTCCTCCATGCGGGATTAAAGCGCCCTTCTGCCCCTGTGTATTGCCGTCCTCGCACCATGTCCTTTGTCGGGTGCGTGTGCTTTGAAGGGAGGTCTTGCTGATGAAAGAGGAGGGCAGGGCGGTTCTCCTCCTTCAGCACCCCGTGTGGAACGAACAGGCTTGTGCTGAATCAGTTGAACGAAATTTTGCTGCTCCAGCCCCACTCTCATTGCCCATAGAAACAGCACCCCGCCAATGAAACATTAAATCTGTAAAACGCTAGACAACAAAGCCAGAGCGATCGGGGGGGGGGGGGGAGGCGCCCCATCAATCACAATGTCACAGCCAATGAACTGGAGGGGGAAGGAGAAGAGACGGGGTGGAGTGGGAGAGGATCAAGCAAAAGGAGGCTTCACCGATACCACAAACCCATGTGAAAGGAACCATTAGCTTGACGCACTAATGAAAAGGAGGTGGATATCTCAGAGGCAAACCAGGAAAAAAAAAGTAGGTGTGATGGAGCCCTTTGAACCTCAGTGCAATGCCTTGTACAGGCAGGACTTGTTTCCTTTCAAAATAATAATAATAATAATAATAATAATAATAATAATAATACAACCACACCAACATCCAGAAAGCAGTCATAATTGAAACATGGTCAATCGTCAGGAAATTCCTGAATCAATAAAAGGCATCATGACTAGGCAAAGCCCGTCATGTCCATCTAGAAAAACCGCCACGAGCGAGAAGGATATAATAATACCGTATTTCTTCGATTCTAAGACGCCATCGATTGTAAGACACACCTTAATTTCAGTACCACCAACAGAAAAAAATCTTTGATTCTAAGAAAAAAAATAAAAATAAATTAAACCTTTGCTTTGTGCAAAGCACGGGAAAATTCAAAAACTGCGATCCTAAGACGCCATCGATTCTAAGACGCAACCAGTTTTTAGAGACGTTTATATGGGGGGGTGAAGTGTGTCTTAGAATCGAAGAAATGTATTATTATTATTATTATTATTATTATTATTATTATTATTATTATTTCAATAGGAGGAAAAGAATATCACCATGGCAAAGGAGGCATGTGTCTGTGTGGTTAAGATGTACCCCTGTTTGGGAGCCTGCAAATTGCATTGCCCCGGGAAGCTTTGCAGCGGTAGGCTGGCTGCATGATGCAAAGCAGCTGTCGGCAAATAATTTAAACACTATAATTGCTTCATTCAAGGCAGCCAGCCACAACACTCTGCAAGCAAGTTTCTCTTTGCAGGCATGCAAATGAGCTACAAATTTCACCAGGGCACATGAACTACCGGTGGAAAGTACGTAATGAAGGGAGATATTTGGATGCATAGTGGCCCTTTTGCTTTAGGGTTAATGGTGCTCAGCTTGGCCTACCACAAGGACCCATCTCTACAGAGATTCCGATACTTCTGCTCCTGGAGCTAACCATCAAAATACATGGTGGAACTCCTCTGCCTTTTCCTCCTTCATGGCTGTTGTGTGGAAAAAGAAAAAGACCAAAAAAAAGCCTTAGGGAAACACAGAAGGGTTAAAAGTAGAAAATGTCATCTGGACCCCACATAAAATTCTGTGAACAAGGCAGGGGGATTGCATGATAAAAGCTTAGCCTGGAAGCACCCTTAGTACATCAGATATTCTTTGTCAAGGTCAGGATTTGTTGTCTGCTCATTCTCTTTGGCTGGTTTGCATAATCAAACTTTCAGAAAGTTGTCTCTGGCCTTTTCTACACCATAGGGGTGCAGAGGGAGGGAGATCCGGGAAGTACCTTATACACACCATCGATGCACAGGGACCAGCTGGGGGCCACCCCAGGCAAAATGTCTGGTGTGGAAAGGGCCTCAGTCTTGCTGTCCTGAGATAACAGCCCCTGTTACACCCTTGAGTAAGCTTGTTACACCCTTTCTATCTTGGGCTATTCACATGTCGCTAAATGTCCTTACGGTACTCTCAATTCCACCTATTTCCTCAACGTACTGAGATTAAACAGACGTTTATCTAGAAGATCCTTAATGGATGCTGGAATTATTGGATTCGGCTTCTGACTCTCCTTTGTAGATAAGGTGAGGCGAGGTGAGCATCAATAGAGGGTGTGGTGTAAATGAGTCTTTGGAATAAAAACATTGGTATGTTTCCTTTATTTATTATATTTATATCCCAGCTTTCCTCCAAAAAGTCTTCCTGCTCTACATTTTATTCTCACAACCATTGTGAGGTAGGTTAGGCTGAGAGTCAAGGAGTGACTCAGAGTCACCCGGTGAGCTTCAGGGCCGAGTGGGGACTAGAACCCCGGTCTCCTAGTCCGAGTCCAACACTCTAACCAATACACCACCCTGTTGTGAAGGGGCAGCTATGCTGGAATAGATACATGGATTTCTTCCGAGAGAGAGAATTGCATATTGGGCATGCTTTCAGCACTAGGGGCTCTGCTTCCAGGATCTTGCATTTGCTAGTGACCTTTGATGATCTTGCATTCCCCTGTACCTTGTGGCTTAGTCGTGAGTCAAGGGCAGCTACACTTTCTGCAAGTACTCTTGTGATTTCCTGCCCTTTGCTCCTGATACTCTTTGTAATTTGCATCAAGTGAATAACGGGTTGAGAGGGGGAAATGGTGTGAAAAGGATCCTGGTTTTGTTTTAGGGAGATGTTTTGGTGGCTTTTCCAATGCAAGGCCACTCAGAGGGTATATAGGGCTTGGGGCAGTTGTGATGTATGGGGCCCTGCCATTGCACCTTACCAGGACTTGTGCATGTATGGGGCTCTGGTGAACAATGTGGCAGGCGCAGGGGCCTAGGACATGCATAGGAGATGAGACAAGGGACTGTCCTCTTCCAATATATCCCTGCTCTGAGATGTCTTTTGTATTTTCTCTTCTTGATTCAAGCACTAGGAAGTTAACTAAAACATAACAAGGGAGTGAATGAAGATGTTTTGCTCTTTCATTTGCATACTGCATTTCCATACAGTTATTTCAATCAGTTCCAGAACCCAGTTACAAATGTATTTAGGAAGTAGCATTTGTTTTGTTTTAGGACTAACCTTGGGAAGTGTAATACTGGAAACTGGAATTCATACAAAAATCTGCCTGGTGTTTGGAGGGGAAGCGCAATGTAATATATTTATAACTCAATTTGGGTGCCTGTCTAGGTTTTTCGATACCATTTGTAGCCTTAAGGAAAAGAGGAGGTGCAAACGTGAGTATAATACTCGTTAATGCTTGACATCATCCCAGCTATTTTGTTCAGTAGAAAGTGGACAAACTTGAGTTGATCTGTACTTAATGCTGTTCACCGCTCTTTTTCTTGGGGTTTGGAAAATTGCTAGATGTTTCCAACGTTCTTCACAGACAGAATACGTATATTCTTGGATGTGCCGGAGGGATGGTAAAAGGCAGTACAAGATCTTAGCATCATTGAAGACAAAAGTTGTTCATCTGAATTTTATTAGTTTGGCTTGGTTTTTAAGGCATGGATTTCAATAGCAATTGCATTGTGAAAGACCCGGGGGTGGGAGAGGGGGAGAGTCCCCTGACACTCCCACTTTCCTTTTGTGATTCCTTCCAGTCTTTCTTGTTCAGCAGCCTCTAATGATGTTTGCAAGAGCTTTTCCAGATGACAACACACACACACACACACATGCACAAGATTTTATATTTGGCTGTAAAGTAGCACTAGTTCTGATTCAGTGCAAGTAGCATAACATCCCATTCCTGCCTCGCATAATGCATATGGTAAACTTGCTTTTACAAAAGGAGAGGAAGGAAGGAAGGTGGTGGTGGAGAGAGGTTTGTAACATAATGGGACATTATGATTGGAAAGGGATGTTAAGCTTTAAGCATCTTGTAGGAAGGCTGCTACTCTTTTATTAATGCATTACTATTTCATGACAACAGCTAGAAGTAAAAACCTAATCAGGGACACTCTCTGAGGGGAGATGCAGCTGTTTATGGCATGGTCAGGGGTGGACTTATCCCATGAAGAACAGCTCATGCGGACAGACTCTCAGGCTGAATTCAGACAACACGATAGTCAATGGTGGGGTAATAATCAACTTGACAGTTGTTCATCTAGGGGGTACTCCCCGCACGACATGGTAATAAATAATCAACTGTGGTGTGGATTAGGATCAGCGCTGAGTTGACTATGGCAGCATTTGGACGACATGATAGTCAATACAACTGACGATTGCCCCCCCCCCCAGTTGCTTATTGTGTCATCCGAATTCAGCCTCTGTGTTGGCTCATATCATATTAGAGTTGGCATAGCCATGCAAATGGAATGGAGCATGCTGTGTTTTGTGTGTTCGGTGCGAATGAGTCTGTTTATTTCTTCAAGTTCAGTGTGTGACCAGTGTATGATTCCAAATGAGTATGTGAGGATGGGTATTGCATAGGTGTTGATGGCTTTGAAAATGTTTTTCGAGTTGAGTTTCAATTTTAGGATTTGTGATAGGCGAGTTTTATATTGCATTCTTAGTTGAGTTTTTACTGTGGAGTGACTGCTTTTTGTGTTTTGTTGGAATCCTAGGTATTTGTATGTTTTTATTATTATTTGTATGATGTTGTTATTATTATTATTATGCATGGCTGACTCTAGACAGCAACAGTCAGAAGCATTATGCAGGTCAGATTTTCTTCTGTGCAAACCTCCTTTCATAAGTGATGCTTCGTGGTTGAAAATAGTGTGTTGCAAATGGAGAGAGCGAGAGAGAAAGATTGAAACACACCCCTTTTTTAGGCACTGAAGTAATTCGATGAGACTCAGAAAGGAAACATCTGTTGAGCACAAAGTTATGTCAAGTGACAGACTGCACTTTAACTTTTGTCTGCATATTGTGCATAGCAACACACTCCATGCTGTGTGTGTGTGTGTGTGTGTGGTATTTCAGATTCCTACCAGTTCAGTTTGTTCTACCCATTTGCGTATTTTTTATTTAGCCTTTGCTTGTTCTCCATGCTTCCTGGAACTATGCTTTTAAAAGCAGTTCCTCATTTTTGGTCTTAGACCCTTCCTTTCAGAGTTGCTTTCCTCCTCCTTTGGTAGAGTCTGTTAGGGTGGATAGAAAGCCCATTTGGCTCAAATGGAGCCCCTTTGAGCAGAGCCTAAGGACAGTGGTGAGAAGCTAATGTGCTGTTAGCAGAAACCAAAGACCAAGTCCGAACTTCCAAGGAGAGCCTGGGAGCTAGAGTAGAAGTCCTATCAAGGCTCATGCAGGCTTGAGACTCATTCCATCTGTCATGGAATGAAGATGCTTCTTCATCTAAAGTATGTGGGAACTCAGTGCAGTTGTTTGGTGGTGAAGAAAAGGCATTTTGTATATCACCTCAGGGACATATTTTATCTTAGGCTGCCTCTACAAGGTGCATTAAAATATTTACCTCT
This sequence comes from Anniella stebbinsi, assembly GCA_029215795.1. NCBI lineage: Eukaryota > Metazoa > Chordata > Lepidosauria > Squamata > Anniellidae > Anniella > Anniella stebbinsi. The sequence goes on along the minus strand of JARDYH010000003.1, from coordinate 113,151,653 downwards.
ACAAGAATGGAGCGCAAATTGGGCGTAGAGGAGCTTTTTCTCTCCAATTATGCGCATTATCGAATGTGCGTTAAATAGCGAGTTTTATTTTGCTCCGGCCGTTAAAGCGCATTTTGACTATGTGAACAAGCGATTGTCTGCATGTCAACAGTTCAAACCGCATTTCGGTCATCCAGTAATGCGCTTCTGCGAATATGCGCATAATCGCCTAACCAGGCGTAAAGGCGAATTCTTGTAGATGAGGCCACAGATTGAAGTTGGCTTAGCCTTTGTCTCCCCCTCTGCATCTTTCTCTAAGGAAAGAGATGGGCGAAGCGCCTTCAAAAGGAGGAGGCAGACATCACACTTGCCTATAAAATGTGTCAGATCGTTGGTTAACATTAAAAGAACTGGGAGGTCAGAGAAGTTTCAGGGAATGTAGGTACTGTAGGAAAGTCTAATATATGGAACCAGAATACAAAACAACTCTTACAGTGCAGTCCTTGTAACAAAACCATTCCTGGTCTGGTCTGTATCTCTTTCATGGGTTGTGGGGTGGGTACAAAGCCATCCCAGCCATGCCCCTGCCGTGTCCTGAGTTTGGATGACACGGCAACCCCTGCTGCATCATGGGGAATTATGCAAATTGCAGCTGTGTGCATGGCACACTAGGAAGCAGGGGGAGAAGCCACAGTGGCTTCTTTCGTCCCGCGATCATCCAAGCCCAGCCACCATCTCACATGACTGCCTTTCTCTCTGCAGCTGAAGAAGGAAGCCTGCTGTCAGATGAGATCGCCTGCTGGATGTCTCCCTGATGCAGCTGGAGAAACCTCCACCGCCATCACGGCTCCCCGGCATGGCTCCCATTGCAGTAGGGAGAAAAATGGAGTGTGCTAGTGGTGGGAGGATCCAAAGCTCCCTCATTCGCCTGGCACGATCCCAAAACAGGGGGAACTATGCCAGGACAGCAACTGGCATAGCGAATTTCTATCCCCACCCCACTCCCACTGCCTTGCATCCTCTCGCTTGTGCTTTGCAGGTAGCAAAGCAGAGGAATTTTAACCTCTGCTTTATGCACAAAGACTCTCCCCTGGAAATATGTACCTCCCCTTTTCCAATAGCTGCTTCCTCTGTTGGAGAAAGAGTTTGTGCTTTTATATACTGCTATATGAGAGTTACTTCTGATGTTTGGACCCTGTTACCCTGAGACTTGGGCAAATTTTAGTTGCTAAAGAGAAAGACCACATTCCTATCCTGTTTTATAGATAACCAACTTCCTGCATGCCCTGCTCAGGTATTGCTCATCTGGACAAACACCCAGATGAAAGAACAGATCTATTGAATGAAAATGTTGTCTCCATTTTACATTAAAGTAGTTTTAATACCTCTCACTTTACATTAAAAGGTACGCATGGACCTTCTGATCCCTTATAATCTGGGTCAGGAAAGACAGAAGCTGCATCTACAAGAGGCATTTAAAGCTCTTTCAAAGCGCATTAAAAATGTACCTCTACAAGAACGGAGCGCAAATCGGGCGTAGAGGCGCGTTTTCTCTCCGATTATGCGCATTATCGAATGCGCGTTAAATAGCGAATTTTATTTTGCTCCGGCCGTTAAAGCGCATTTTGGCTATGTGAACAAGCGATTCTCTGCATTAACTACTTGTAAAGCGCATTTGAAACAACCGGTAGGTCACCAGTTGAGTGCTCAATTACCTCCTGCATACAAGCATTTACGATAAAGCGCTTCAGCGATTATGCGCATAATCGGCTAACCAGGCGTCAAACGGAATCCATCTAGAGGGGGCCAGAGAAACCCATTACAGCTGTTGCAAGAAACATTCATGTTACAGCATTAGTGTTTTCTGTAGCAAGTGTATAAAGTCTGGAAGTAAAATAAACACCATTGTACACACAGTCTGGGCCGGTCAGATTTCCCAAGCATGTTGTACACACACTTTTTACAACCATGTTTTACATGTTTGCTCCAGGGATCACTCTCCCTTTCCACAGCAATCGTAATATATAGGGCTGTTCTTAAGTTGCCTCTTAACTGCTGTTAGGAAATTTGGAGGCAGCCTGCAGTTTCAGAGCCTGGTTAAATTGGGGCCTTTGTCAGGATGATGATGATGATGATGATGATGATGATGATGATGATGACTTCTGTAATCATGGTTAGAATCATGGAAAAGGGGGCATTTGCTTCAGAGAGGCGAGGGGAGGGAGAAGGGAATGTGCATTCCCAGTGGTTGGTCCAAATATCTTAACCATGGTTAACAGTTTGTTTGCACCAGCCCAAAGAAAGCAATGGGGAAAACAATGTATATTTCATTGGCTTACTGTGTCACAAAGGCAATATTTGCCTATAGCCGTCTCCACAATCCTGGAGATGTTTTGGACTGAAGCTCCATGGGAGTTGTAGTTCAATACAAGGGAGGGGAAGCCACTCGCAGGATATACCTTATGAGCAAGTGCTTGCATGAGAGGATTTTTTTTGGTTTCTTTTTAAAAAGTGGGTTCTGCAACAACATGTTGTAGAGTGGAGTACTCCTGTTCCGGTTTCCAGCCTCCTCATTCCATCCCCCTTCCCCCTGGTTTTCCATTCCCCTCCCCCCTCAACAGTCAGTCAGTATTCTGTGCTCACTCCATTGTGCATTATCACTCCTCACTGAGGTGTGTGTGTTTGTAGTTGTTTTACTAACTTTTTTGTACATCTACAAGCTTGGGTTCCCCCAAGCATCCCTCTTGTGTGTTGGTGCTGCCACTTCAGCTATGGGGCGGGATATAAATGTAATAATAATAATAATAATAATAATAATAATGGCACTCACAGCCTGAACATTGAAAATAGTGGCAATTATGATGGTTTACCATTCAGAGACATTAACCTGAATATGCAGGCAGTTCCTCGGGGAACAGGGAGTACATTTCCAGCCTGATCCTACTTAGAAGTTAATCCATTGACTCAGGGGGCCTTACTTTTAAGTAACCATGCATTGGATTGCAGCTTTTAACAGAGAGTGAGTATATGGGATGATTTACAACAGTCATGTTGATTGAGAATTTTTCTGTTTAATGGTTACTTGGGACAAAATATACTTAAGAAAGTCCGTGATGTACCCAAAGGTAGGTATAGTGATAAACAAGCAGATGAGTGGGCCAAGCAGATCTACTGCCTTGCTGCAAGCACAGAAGCCTTAACATAAAATCAACAAACAGAGATGTTTGTGGTTACAATGGACACCTGTATGTAAAATCTTTGTATTTACTCAAACCTCCTAACTCCAGGTATTGAGAACGTTCTCTAAAACGAAGATCAATCCTGTGTGAGAACTAGGCCAAATCTCATTTGGTGGTCTTGAGAAACACATCCACCCTAGAAGGGCAGTTATACCATTTCATGTAACCAATTTCCATTCACCCTTCCTTTTGTGTTTCTTCCATATTCACACCAGAGATGTGAAGGCCTGGAAAAAAACGGGTTTTTCTGTTTTTTTCCGAAGCCTTTTTTGGTTTCCCCCCCCCCCCCCCAATTAGAAAAATTGAAAAAATTGAAAAAAAAAAAAGATTATGGAATGTTTTATTTTAGCATGATACATACAATGTTTAAGACAAGGTGTTTATATATTTACTTCTCTAAAAGATTTCTAAAAACTATGTACAGTATCAGATTATTACAATTTCTGTGCACCGAGGACAAGCAAATCCTAGGTTGCAAACTGAGACTACAGCTCTCAAATACAAAAGCAAGATGCATTTCTGCCTCTAGGGGTCACTGCCATTGAAGCAGAGACTGAAACTGAGGTCCCCTCTTGATGACGTTGGCTATATGTTGCGGCAGCGGCGGCTGGCGTGAAGTACTTGCGCTCCCAGACGCCCCTCTACACCTGAGGGGCACCACTCCAGCTTTTCCTCGAGCCAGCGGTGGTGGCGCGCGGGAGGCAGCACGCTGACAGCTGAGGCGGCTGGGAGCGTTGGCTCCTCGCTGGTAAGGTAAGTTTTTTTAAAAAAAATCAAAATGGGGGGGAGGACAGCGGAGGCGATGCAGCGAGCTTACGGCTCGCTGCTCCACCCCTTTCCCTGGGCTGCCCGCTCCGCTCCAAAAAAGTTGCACTAAATGGCCGACTTTTAAAAATCGGAGCAAAGGGCATTTGCCCCTAGATGACTTCGCACTGGCGGCTGCGTCATGTAACCAAAATGCTGCCAGTGTGAAGCCATATCGACAGAAACAGTCCATCTAGAGGTACCCTGATAGTGATAGCTATAGCTCAGAAAATGAGTCTGATTAAAATTCATGTACATTCATTGAATCCTGGTCCCCCTTTTTTCTCAGTCCTTTTTATGGGAATGGGTGCTTTATGTCTGCTTGACACTGCAGAGAACTAGCAGAGACATAAATAATTTCCCTTGTTACTATTGTTAATGGTTTCTTCTGTTTTTTTTTAATTGTTGTTTTGCCTGCTCCTCATAAACTGGCAAAACCAAAGAGGTTCCTTACAGTTCAGGTGTTCCTTACAGTTCAGGAGCTTGTAGCTCCATTTGTGTTTTAAAAAAAAAAGGTAAAAATTTAAAAAAGTAAATTCAATTTGTAATAATTGCTTGAATGCACTATACTTTTACTATGCCAAATGTGATAATTTTATGCCAAACCAACTTGTACATAACTACATTTTATGTCCCTGCATTAACAAAATGACTTTCAATCTGTAAAAGTGTTAATATTGCATTTTTTTCAATTTTTCCAAAAAAATTCAGGTTTTCCTGAAAAAAACCCCGGGAAAAACCTGGTTTTTTTCCATGGCTTCAAAGTTTCCAGAAATGTTACATCTTTAATTCACACTTCCTTAGGAGTCCCTTAGAGGTGGGATTTAACCATCCGGTGCTAGAAGTCCACTTGAAGGATTGGACCTTCGTAGTGCTCTGGGCATGGCCTGAAAGCACGTGAAACAACAATCCTGCAGGAACTACAATGGGAGAAATCAGGGGAATTGTCTGTGGCTAGAGGAAAGCTTTTTTGCAAATGAAACTTCAGAAGGGCCATGAGAATGGTGTTTTGTAGAAACCCCTTGGCTCTTTTTCTTGGGTATGGGTCTGTGTACTAAGGATAGTGACAGTAGCATGCTGACTGCTGAAAATCATTGGCCTGCGTAAACTCTGATGGTAGATCTGGGCTCCAGTTCTTACTAGGCATCTGTCCACACCCACCTCACAGACCACTATCGCAGTTAGCATCCCCCTTGCAGATCTCAGAACTGAACACTGGCAGCTGTTTTATACTGAGCAAGATCACTGGTCTCTCTAGTTCAATATTATCTCTGGGCAGAAGGCGGATTGGGATCATCGTGTGATTTGCAGCCATTTCCTCAGAAGCACCCTGCTCCTTAATTCTACTTGATGTGTGTCTGCTCTGATTCACTATTTTGCACCTGGCTCGAATTGGTGAAACATGTTCTATTAAAAACAACAACAATACAGATCCTGGAAGCCTGGATCTTCTCGCCCGTAATCTATGCTGACTGGCATCTCCAGGACTTCAGGCAGGAATCGTTCCCAGCCCTACCTTGAGTTATTAGGGATTGAACCTGGGACTTTCTGCAAGCAGAGCAGCTGCTGTACCACTGAGCCACTTTGGCCCTTCCCTTTTAACAAGGAGTTGGGTCATGCCCTGTCTCTACCTCAGGTGTGAGTGGAACATTCATTCACTCTCAGAACAGAGATGCAGCCAGATTCCGCACCCCTAGGGAAAGTCTCCTGTTGTGTCTTTGCTTGAGTTACTGCTCTGGACTTGTCTTCTTTCAGTGTGCACTGTACAAACAGGAGGATGAGCTCCTTCTGGCCATCTAACTTTCTTAAAGTACAACCTCTGCGCTGCAAGTATAAACTATGCCACCTATTTTAATTCAGACAACAGAGTGCCAAAATGATCAGAAATTTGAGGAGCACTGATTTGGTGAAATTTCTTATCCGGATCAGGTAGACAATGCACCTTAACACACAGAAACCACAATTCCTTGGGAAACTAGGAACACTTGACCAGTTGTACAAATACCAAGCACATTGTCTGTGCGCTTGTGTTCCTTCCCCCAAATGCTTTGTTACGCTACTGGCTCATGTACCACTGCCCTTGTGTGCAAACAGTAACAAGATGCAGAGTGTTACTATGCTGTTCATGTGCCCTTGGAGGAGATGGAAAGTAGCTTTCCCAAATGCCTTGGGAAGATCCAGTCTACTGAACGTAAATGATATATGTCAAATGTATTTAATTTTAAATAAAATGTGTGCATAGAGAGGAGATTTTAAAACGTTGGACTTAATCTTCTGAATTTTGTATTTAGTAATTTATTTGTTTCATTAACAGGAGTAGTTTTTTATATCCCTCTGGAGCACCTTAAGGCCAGTTGGGTATTTCTACTACAGCATAGTTAATGGCCGTGAAAACAACTTGAGAATTGTTCAGCAGAACTCTCCTCCCTGAATGTTGCAGGCACCAGAATGTCTCCATTGGAAAACCCCCTAAACATTCTGCTTCAGCCAAAACTGGATTTAATGGGAGCATATGAGAACTTGACAGGATTTTATTTGTGGGAGGGAGACTTTATTCCCCACCCCCCACAGGTTGCCAGAATTATATTCACCCTCTCCTTTGTAAAGCTACTCCGGTAAAGTACAAGGTAAATCAACAGATAAATTGTTTCAAGAAGGTCTAATGATGAGACAAAGGCTGGTGTGTTGCAGTGGCTCAAGGGGAGAACTATGTGGCTGCTTTAGTATGATTTCAGAAGTGAATATTGCTGGCTGGAAGATAGATGGGTGCCAGATGCAGTTTGACATCGATTCAGGCAGCTGTTCCTGGCGTTGGTGTTTCATCAGCTCGCAAGCTGGCGAACAGAACTCGAATGCAGAAATGGATGCAGGAGGGACGGTAGAGGAATACAGCGTTAGCTATGTGATTTTAATCTAGCTGGCAGCTTAAATGACACCCAGTCAGACTTTCTAGACTTTGAAAACCAGGATACATAATGTTGTTAATAATAGAGGTACATTCAACAAAGCTCTTTGGGTGTTTGATTTTGTTTAGCAAAATAACACGTGCATTCCCATCAGTTAAGGAGGGGAGAATACATTTTGGCTCCCAGTTGGTCCTTTTCTTTGCTTTCCCCTGTGTAAAAGCGTGTCCGTAATGATGCCAACCCTGACAGATGGGTTGAATTACAACTCCCATCATACCCAGCCAGCATGGCCATAGCTGAGAAAGATGGAGGTTGTAGTCCAACCCACCTGGAGAGCACCAGGTTGGGGAAGGCTGGTTTAGTGAAAAAAGACCACATCAGACCTTGGGTTATGAAGCCAGGTTATTGCATTTAACCATTCTTAAGATCAACCACAGCTTAGGGCTGCAACACTAAACTGTGGTTAATCAAAAACAGAAGGAAATTCTTCTAGTCTTGCAGCTGCATCAGAGGAGTAGAGGGAAGTATCGAAGCCTGAGGCTTGCCCAGGATTGTTCCTGTAGCAATAAACCACAGCTTTTACACCACCCTACTACACCAGCTGTCACCTAGAAACTTCATCATCCTTGCAGAAATATACATGGATACTTGACTGTCTGGGGAACCCCGGGGGGGGCAGATTTGGTCCCTAAATCTGAGGCTCTGCACCCTTGCTGTAAGCCAAAAAGCCAAGTCAGCTCTAGCCTAGCCTTCCCCAACCCTCTAGATGTTTTGGCCTTCAATTCCCATCAGCCCCAGCCAGCATGGTCAATTGCCAGGCATGCTGGGAAATGTAGTGAAAAACATCTGGAGGGCTTTAGGTTGAGGAAGGCTGCTCTAGTCTCTGTGAGAAGGCACTTAGTGAAATCATATATCTTGAAAATAGCTAGTTTATCCCAATTTTAATGCTAACAAACTTTCCTGGGTGCTAATGCCTTTGTTGTCCAAGTTGAATTTTACTTTTGTCTTGCTAGTTTATATCTTACTCTGTTTATATCTGCATTGCAGAGAAAGGTGGAAGAGAAATGTTATTATAAACAAAGAAACCTGACTTTTATATTTTTAGAAAAACTTACCTGCTTCCACTCTCTGCCTGCCCTCCATTGAACTTCATTGAATCAAGTCCGTCTACGGCCATACTACCCTGAATGCGCCCGATCCCGTCTGATCTCGGAAGCTAAGCAGGGGGCCTGGTTAGTACTTGGATGGGAATCAAGTCCCCTAGTACCATATTTCCTTGATTCTAAGACGTACTTTTTTCCCCATATTTACCTCTGTAAAAATGGAGTGCGTCTTAGAATCGATGGCGTCTTCGATTTGCCGGATTTCTCCAGCGCTGGAATGGATTTGGGATACACCCACCCACCCATAGAGCCTTCACAAAGGAGCTTTGCATGCCCCCCCAGCGACTTGGCCTCCCCACTCACCTCCATCGCGCCCCGGTCCTCACTGCCAACGTGTGGGATCGCAGCCTACTTCGTGGAAACGCTGCGTTTCCAGACCTTCTCTACTTCTGCTGCTGCCACCGCCACTGCTGAATCCCAGGAAGGGGTGAGAGAGACAGAGCGGGTCAGGCAGGGGCAGGCAGAGGTGGTAGCAGGGCCCAGGCGAGGGAGGAGTGGCGGCGGCAGCGACAGTGGGGAGGAGGAGGAAGAAGAAGCAAAAAGCAGAAAGGGAAGGGTGCAGACAGCCAGGTGGTGGTAGCGGCCGCAGCAGTGAGGACCTGCATGCGCCCCCCCAACAACTCGGCCTCCCCACTCACCTCCATTGCTTCCCCAGTCTTCGCTGCCAGCGCTGCTGGCAGCGGCCTCCCCAGCCTGGAAACACAGCATTACTACAAAGTAGGGGCAGGAAGTCCTCGATGGAGGGGAGTGGGGAGGCCGAGTTGCTGGGGGGGGCGCATGTGGGCCCTCGCTGCCGCGGCCGCTGCCTCTGCCCTGCTCTCCGCACCCTTCTCTTCCCTTCCCTTTCTGCTATTTGCTTCTTCCTCCTCCCCGCTGCCGCCACCGACACTCCTCCCTCGCCTTGGCCCTGCTCCCACCTCTACCTGCTCTGTCTCTCTCAGCCCTTCCTGGGATTCAGTGGCAGCAGCGGTAGCAGCAGCAGAGAAGGTCTGGAAAAGCAGCATTTCCATGAAGTAGGCTGCAATCCCGCATGTTGGCGGCGAGGACCAGGGCGCGATGGAGGTGAGTGGGGAGGCCGAGTCGCTGGGGTGGCGCAGGCGGACGCTCGCTGCCACAGCCGCTGCCACAGCCCAGCTCTCTGCGCCCTTCCCTTCCCACTTCTTCCTCCTCGCTGCCGCCGCCGCCACTCCTCCATCGCCTGGGTCCTGCTACCACCTACCGTATTTCTTCAATTCTAAGATGCACTTTTTTTCAAATATAAACGTGTCTGAAAATGGGGTGCGTCTTAGAATCGACGCAAAGCTTTTTACCTATTGGTGGCCCTGAAATTAAGGTGCGCCTTAGATTCAATGGCATCTTAGATTCGATGAAATCCGTAATAAAGATAATGATTGATGGCCGCTGTTCACCTATCATCCTGTGTCACCTAAGATGTATACAAAATATAATAAGTATGAATGCTGGATAAATATTGTCTATTTTTTTAAAGTGCCAGCATTTGATTGCACTTCTGTGTCTATAGATTTCAGTAAGTACCTTCTAGTGCTCATTCAAGATTTCAATGAAGTTTCATTCTATATTAAGAAAAGGATGGCTTTATTTAGCAGTTTAAACATATCTCTTTTACATCAGTTTGCTTACAAACGGATCGTGATCTAATCATCTAGAGATGTAAGCCATTTCATGAACAGTAAACCTTGGGGTGGGGGAAGAATCAACTTGCAAATTTTTCATGAATGAGCTGGCTAATTAGAACTAATTTTCGAAAGTGAGGATCAGTGCTCAAGCGCTTGGATTTCACAGCTGGATTCTGAGGTGGGGGGGCAGACATACAGCAACAGCCCGGGCTGCCACTGGTCTTCTCTTGTACATATACATAAGTCCTTCATGATAATGCACAGATCGCTTGCATTGAGAAAAAGAACGAACATTGTTTCCAGAGGTGACAAGTAAAATGTACATTGAGGCTTTCCCCATACAATTTGTGACCGTTATCATTGTGGAAGGTAATACAGAAGAGAAATCAGACATACCACGCTTTTTTTTAAAGCCTATCACATTTTTATCCCACGCTTCCTTCAAGGAGTTCAGGGTATTTCTGCTGTTGCTGTTATCCACACAACAACCCTGTGAGATATGTGGGGCTGAGAGGCAGCGTGGCAGAAGGCCAAACAGTAAACCACATGAATGAGAATGAATCTGAACCCACGTCTTCCTGACCCAAGGTCAAAACGTTCTCTGCCACCGCTGCACTTTCTCTGAATGTTTTATATCCAATTTGAGCATCTCATAGAAAAACATATTTCGTGGTAGCTTTGATGTTGCCTTATTGATATGGATTTTTATTTTTAGGTGATAAATGGGTTTGACTGTTTGAAATGTTCCTTAGTTTGCCATCTCAAGCATCTGAGATTATTTTTGGTGGCTTTATTCATGTCTTTAACTACTTGAATAAAATAGGGTCAAGATACAGAATGGTTTTCTACTTTTCTTTCCAAATCTTACACAGCTCATCTGCAGGAATAGGTGACCGTGGGATTTTCTGCCTCAGGTGCCAAAATAGCTTGACTTGACTTGGATACTATGTACCGTTTGCTGCTCCAACTTGGGAAGCAAAATATCTTGTGCCTGGTCCTGTTCTTATCCCTTTCACTTTGCCATAGCATGTTCCTTTAACTGAAGTGTTGTTTATTTTAATGTCGGAAAGTTAACAAGACATCAAACAATAATCTTGCTTTTCAGCCTCTGGTTGAGCTTGGTCTCTAGCTTTAAAATGGAGTTCACTCTTTGTTGTATTATAATGTGCATCGCAAAGTTGCCGCTAGGTGTAATCTCTCTTAATGGCTAGTCGGAAGAGGTCTGGCACCAGACTAGCATTGAAATTGTACTGTCGCTTTGCTCTTTGACAAATCTGCCTGACCTGTGCACTGAATCACGTAACTAGGAACAGTTGTCGGGCAGGAAAATTGACATTATGGTTGCTTTTTGTAAAAGTTTGTCATGCCTCAGCATATCTTCTGAAACGGAGAACATCCTCCAATGTTTTTTAATGAGGTGACAGATGAACAATGCGACATGTACAAGCACAAGACTGATTGACGTGTTCAGAAAAAGCATGTGTTGCCGCTACCATGGGACTAGACCCCTTCAGGGTAGAAATGGGGAACTGGAGGAACAAACTCTTCCTTACCTTGAAAACCTCCCTGCACCTAGCAGGCCAGCATGTCTGAAAGGTGACCATTCAGCCACTCCTGAACCACCTCTTAACAAAGGAGAGTGCAGCACATTTTGAGGCCATCCCTCTGATGTCAATGAGGTGGTGAATCCTCTCTAGGTTTCAGTCAGAACCAATCAGAACTCTAAAGGAGGTGTCCAAGCTATCCAGAGCTATCCAATTTTTGAATACTGCCATGGTTCCTTGCAGCTGGCCATTTAATACTGGTATACGGAGTACACTAAATCAGCAAAGTTTGTGTTACTTATCAAGGTTGCCCTATCCCAGAAGAACATTACAAAACCATTGGATTGGATTGATGGGGTTTTCCTTTTGGTGTCTTCAGATTGATGGGGTCTCCATACTTTTCTTTCTCTTGAGAATGAAAGCTGTGCCCGGCAAGTCCTGTGAGCCTTTGCAACGACTTGGAACCGATTCCCCTTGGAATCAGGCAGAAATATGTTTTGGGGCTTGAGGTGTTCAGCACACCCGCTCCCCTGCTGTCGCTTTGAATGTCGGCCCTTTGGTTGTTTTACAAAGAGGAAGTGATCCGAAGCTGCCACCTCAACTGTTGCTGCACAAAGAGTTGCTGGAGCAGCAATCTAGGGTGCCTCTAAACGAGAGGTTTCCACCTTGTTGGCTTAGCGCTGACAGGGAAGCCTCTAAACGAGCGGTCGGTATGACTTCGCACTGGCCTCATCTTCGTTTACATGCCGAAGCCGCCAGTGCGAAGGCATGTCGACGCAAATGCCTTTGCTCCGACTTTTAAAAAGTCAGTCATTTAGTGCGATTTTTTTAAAGTCGGAGCAGGCAGCCCAGGGAAAGGGGATGGAGCAGCAGGCCCTAAGCTCGCTGCACCACCTCCGTTGTCCTCCCCCCTCATTCTGTTAAAAAAAAAAAACAATTAAAAATCACTTACCGGAGAGTGGGGGAGCCAATGTTCCCAGCCGCCCCTCCAGCTGGCGCCACGCCGCACCACGAAAAGCCCCCGTCGCGCCAAGAGGCATTGATTCGCCGCAGGAGGCGCCAAGGCGCAGCGCTCCCAACATCGTCAAGAGGGCCCCTTTTGGGTTGAGATCCATATAGGCTGGGACAAAAGTGTGCAGGGGGATCTTGGGCCAATGCCAGGAGGTTTTTGCACTAGAATCGGGGTCTCTGCTGGAACCCCTGCTCTGCTGCCCCGTCATGGTGCAATTTAGTGTCCTCCTTTAGCTGACGGTTCCTGGTTTTCTGCTGTGGGATTCCACTGTCTTTGCTTTCATTTCACATCCTCCAGTTGTCCCTGTTTACTGCAGGAGAGTACCTGTTGTGGTTTTTAGTCTGTCCCTGGTAAAACACATTCTTGTATTTTATGTTTTTTGAGAAATGTGGGTGGTGCCTTTTAAAACTGTTGTTATACGTAGGTTCTTCAGATCTCATCTCCCTGCCTTGCACGACCCAGAATTTTAAATAAAAACGTGAGGTGGGGACTAGACGATGCATTATTATTATTATTATTATTATTATTATTATTATTATTTCTTACCCGCCTCTCCCTCTGGATCGAGGCGAGGAACAACAATAAATATAAATACGAAGACCATAAAATACAAAGACCCTAAAATGCCCACTGCTTTCCTTCCTCATCCACCTTTCTAGCTAATAGATATAGCTACTGCTCATGTCTCAGTTGTAACTGTTCCATGGCATGTACAGTCAGATGTATTGTGAGGTTAAACGCTCTTAAGAAACTGTTATATTCAGTTTACCAACGTCTCATTTCAAAATCCAATGCAGGGCAAGGACTTGCAGGATAACGAGAAACGAAGTACAGCCTTCCATAACCTGTAATATTGGGGATGGGAGGCTTTTGTTCCTGGGGTGAGAATAGGTGTTACAACGATACAAGGGATCCCTATTGTCTAGGCTGACCATCTGAAAAGGAGGACAGGGCTCATGTAACTTTAACAGTTGTAGAGCAAAGGGAATTTCAGCCAGTGTCATTTGTATGCAATTAGTTCCTGGTGAAATTCCCTCTCCATCACAACAGTTAAAGTTGCAGGCACTATACTAGAGTGACCATATACAAAAGAAGGCAGGGCCCCTGCAACTTTAACGGTTGTGATGAAGAGATAATTTCACCAGGAACTAATTGCATACAAATGGCACTGGCTGAAATTCCCTTTTCTCTACAACTGTTAAAGTTATATGAGCCGTCCTCCTTTTCAGATGGTCAGCCTACTATTGTCTCTCATGTGGTTTATCAGAGGCTCCGTGGTTCATGACTCACCTCTTGGCCTGGAAGTCTGTTCTGCCTCGTCTTTCTAACTGTTTGGGTTCTACTATCCCAGGCTTCCCCAGCTGGGTGCCCAAGACAGCTGAAGATGATGGAACTTGTAGTTCAACACATCTGCAGGGCACCTGTTTGGGGTCGTTTGGGCTATCCTTTCCACTGCAGGAAGTGTCAAGAAGAGAGTGAAAGCAAACTAAAAAAAAAATAATTTCATGTTTGAGTGGTTTGGTTTGTTTGTTTGTTTGTTTGTTTTACAGCAGTGTATAAGTTTGAAGAACTGTGTGTCTTCATCATGAAGCAAGTTAATGCCAATATCCATCTTGTTTTCGGTATGCCCAAGTGCAAAGGCCAGAAAAGGTTGCTTGGCTTATAGATGCCACCGCCAATCTAAAGAAGTGAATTTGTGAGGTGTGGGCCTAAGCCATCAAGCACAAATTCCTGACTTAGGCCCTTTGATATGACAAAATTGACAAATCACCACATTTATTGTAGCAACATTCTTGGAATGCATGTCATAGGAGGTAAAACTGAAGAAGCCGGCCAAGTTTGACTTAAAGGGAAGGGTAGGAATGACGACAAGTTTCAAGTATTAAAAGTGAGGACCATTTCACATCCAGCAAGAGTAGAAGAAACAATACGTTATTGAATCTGAACAAACCTGGGACAGACCTATATTGCTTCTATTTAGGAACAGAATATACCCTTCCAGTGCTCACAACCCGGGCTATGTACACGTTGCACAGCAAAAATAAAAGTTCTGCACCAAGGCTTTCCTGTATAAAATGTACAAACAAAGCAAACTTGCATATACATTTTTCTTCTTTCTGCTTCTGCTGGCCTGGGACGGAGCAAAGACTTCTACCGGGCCTGGCCACCATGGTCCATCTGACCTCTTGTCATCTGAAAACCTTGCTCGGATTACACCAGGCACCATGGAAATATTTTCAAGGCTACCTTCATTTCCTTGAAGGCTAGAAACATGTAGATTAAAAATAATGAATGCTGAAATTCTTGGGATGCTGGGTTCTGTACGCTGTATCTTTTTCTGTACTTGAGTGGCGCAGTAGCTGAATATGGCTAGAACCTTGCCCCCAGTGCATGCTTAGGATGTTTCAGCTAGTGCTGGTCCACACATTATATCATGTTTGCCATGCTCATCTAATAGTGTCCAACTAATAGCAGGAACAGCTGCTGTGTGCCATGAGGATGTGTTTGCTTGCGCCACTACTTTGTACCTAAAACATGGAGCTGGATGCTCAGTTCTGACGCTGCTCAAAACCCAGTTCAGATTATCGATACCAGAATCACATCTGTCTGCTGTCTGGATTCGGTAGCTGATGTGTGCATTGTCCGTGCATAACTATCCTGTGATAAAAGTGCAGTTCTCAAGGGTTGTTGACTTGCTGATATTGTGCAGGCACATATCCAACTTGCTTATTATTATTATTATTATTATTATTATTATTAATTGCATTTATATCCTGCCGTTTTTCCTCCAAGGAACCCAAGGCAGCATACAGAATCCTCCCCCTCTCCATTTTATCCTCACAACAACAACCCTGTGAGGTAGGTTGGGCTGCAAGTCTGTGACTGGCCCAAAGTCACCCAGTGGGCTACCATGGCCAAGTGGGGACGAGAACCCAGATCTCCTGACTCCCAGTCCAACACTTTAGCCACTACACCCCATTATACCTGTGGAGTTAACACCCTCGGCTGATTGTCAGACAAAAGCTTATTAAACAGGAGCGGTTTTAGGGGAATATGGTCAGTGCCAAAGGTTGGTAGGGTTGGGCAAATGCCAAGGGCCAAAAGTCTGTGCTGACATCTCACAGAGTGTTCTGTCGTTCAGGGTGTTTGTGGGAAGTTTGGAGAGGAGAGAGCCATTGTTAATCTGTCTTGTTAGTCTGTCTCCAGTCTTCCGAACAATCCCCTGGGCATTCTGGGTGGGGGGTTGTCACTTTGGAGGGGCTTCTCCTGAGAAGCCCATTCATGCTGCTTGCCATGTCCCACCTGGTGGGAAGTGAGGGCTTACTGCCCCAGAGCTCTCTGTGATTGTAGAGGATTCTGGAGGACTGGGTTGTAGGCACAGGAGCATGGTTGTGGGTGGAAGCACAAAGTCTTCCTTCATCCCTTGCTGTTTAAAGGTGCGGATTAACAGGTCTCTCGCCCAAGGTCTTCACAAGCTCTGTTGGGAAGTGAAACACATTGCAAGAGTCATCTTGGGAGGCTTTAGGAGGAGGCAGGGGTGGTGTCAGTCAGGGGTGACTTAGGTTGCCTCTACGAGAGGCATTTAAAACTCTTTCAAGGCGCATTAAAAATTGTACCTCTACAAGAGCGGAGCGCAAATCGGGGGTTGAGGCGTGTTTTCTCTCTCGATTATGCACATTTTCGAATGCACGTTAAATAGCGAGTTTTAATTTACCACGGCAGTTAAAGCGCATTATGCCTATGTGAACAAACGATCCTCCGCATTAAACACCTCTAAAGCGTGTTTCGAACAACCGGTAAGGCAACCAGTTATGCACTTAACCGCCTCCCACGTACAGTGATTTGCCGTAAAAGCGCTTGCGAGAAGATGCACATAATCGGACAACCAGGCGTCAAACCGAATTCTTGTAGAGGGGACCTTAGAGCGTCATCAGACGAGCCCTTTATAGCATGTTCGTTAGTGACCACTCAAGGGGTTTCACAGTTCCTTTTCACGATGCCGTCTGCCTCCCACGCATCTCTCGCTCCTTCTGGTTTTTTCCCCGTCACAAAATACATTGAGAAAATCCGATTTTGGGGGCTATAGCAAAACTTGCCACCATTTCCAGCTGTGCGCAGGAGAAGCAGCAAGATAAAAACACCCATTGAATGGACCACATGGTAGTTGCTTGCATCATCTTTCTTCCCCATGTGAAGAAAGAGGAAGCTGCTTGTCCCTATTGTGGGACAGCAGCAGGAGGCAAAGTGACGGTAGGGAAATGTGATTTCCCCCCATCCGATGGCCCTCTTAGTTCCATAAGTGGCCCTTCTTCCAGGACTCGATTACTGAAGAGGTTCCATCCAAAATTCTCTGAATTAATTTCCCCTCCCAAAATCACAGGGTTGTAAGAACAAGGTTGCAATCGTACCTCGTAGTAAGTTCCATTGCATTCAGTGGGACTTAGTTCTGAGTAAATATGCATAGGATTGTGCTGTATTACGCATACAGACATAATTCATTCAGAACGAATAACCTTTTTCTATGATACTATCAGTGCGTCTTAGAGAGCCCTTGGTTAAAAGCCTCTCATTCTTTTGTTCCCCTTTCGATTCAGAGGATAGGTCAGAAAGCTTTCTTCTGATCACCAAATGCACCTTTTTGTCATCCTTAATTTTCTCCCTTATTCATCCTGAGTCGTGCTGTGCACATCATCTGCCAGGCAGGTAGGAGGAGGAGTTGTGGGCGGATGACAACGCTGTTTTTTGGCACTCCACGCAGGCTGGGGGCAGAGCAAATGAAGCTCAATTACGCAAGTACCGGAGGCACCGAGAATGTGCCACATCACTTGTGAGCATGACTGGAGCCGACCATGAATCATGGCTGTTGTTAAGGCTTTGTGTGTGTGTCAGCGCAAGTGGGCAGGAACACAGTGCTTTTTCAAATGTAAGAGTGGCAGCTAATGAGCTGCGAGCTTGTAAACATTGGGGATTCGCTGGTTCTTGCTGTATTCCCTTTCTCTCTCTGTCTCTCTCTGTCTCTCTCTCTGTGCGTGTGTGTGTGTGTGCTACCTTTTGAAAATGTCACAGTCAAGGCCTGTAACTTGCAAGCAAGGATTGTTATTGCGTCTCTTCCTAGATTTTGACTTGCTAAAGAGAGAGAGAAATGCTCAATAGCTTTAAAATTCTGCTTTCCATTATAACAGTATAGCTCCTAACAGCAACTGATGGCAGTAGGTATCTGTGTTTTGCAACTGTGACCAAGACTGAATCAGGAATTTGGCTTGTAAACCAGTTTTCCAGAGAGATTTGCTAGAGCAGCTTACCCACTTTTACTCCCAAATTCGTGTTTTGTTTTCATTGTGTGTTTTTTTTTACTCTTCTCCTGGCAGCCAATTCCTGTTTACCAAATAAAACGGACTTGATCTCCTTTGTAAATTTTCCTAGCGTATAAGTTCAAGTTTAGTCACTCAGATGGGCTTCTGTCAATTAAGATGGCTTAAAATCAGCTTTCATTCTAGGAATGTTAAGGATCTTTTTCCCAAAGGAAAGGGAGGAATTATTTTTTGTACTCTTCTATGGCTCAGTTCGGACAACATATTAGGCAACGGAGGGGTAAATAACGTACTGACCGTGCATTAGGCAGGAGGAGCTTCACAGATGACATGCTGCGGAACCGGCAAACGGCCCGGCTGCTACGAACTTGCGGTGGCCATTTTGGTTACAGCCTCTCCTCCCTGTGTCCTCCAGCCGTATCCCAGCAGGCAACTTGAGTTCTGCCGGCTGCATAGAGCGGCCGTGGTTTTTTGGCTGCTCTAGGCAGCAGAACTCTATTCCGAAACGGAATAGTCCACGGAGAGAGGGGGGACTGAATTTGGACGACACTTTAAACAATGGGGCTTCGGGCTAAACAATGTGCAAGCCCGTTGTTTCGCTCCGTTGTTTAAAATGCCTGATTAACGTACTGTCAGTTGTGTGTGCATTGTGTGTTGCCCTCCAAACGACACAATAAGCAACACAACTGACGATTGTTTCCCCCCTCTCCCCGTTGCCTAATGTGTCGTTCGAATTGAGCCTATGAGTACTGAATGCAGAAGGGAAGAGACATGCTTTCTGGAAACTAATACGCATTAAAAATTCTCACCTGTTTGGATGATATATTCAATCAATAGTCTGATTCAGCATGTCAGGGACAATTGTTTAACCCAGGATTGCTGGGAGTACACGGGGATGAGAGAGCATGCTGCCTCTTGACTGCTCACCACTTCCGCTTTCAGTTAACAACCCAGGAATGCTTCGTTGCTGGATTGTTTCATGATGTGCAAACTCGGAAACTCTGGATTGTTTAGGGGTTAAACAACCCAGTGTTTACCCAACAACAAATCTTGGGTTAATTCTAGATCATTAAACCCCTAAACAACCCAGCGTTTATCGATTAGCACATCACAAAACAACTAAAGAACAGGACACTTCTGGGTTAATTGAAAATGGGAGCAGGCAAGTGGACAGGAACCAGAGCAGTAGCTCACTCCCGCATGGTCACAATCAACCATGGGTTGTTTGACTGTGCAAACCAGGTCAATGTGTGTTAATCTTCCTGTTCTCCTGTTTGTACTTCTCGCCTGCCTATACATCCTTTCCCAGTGGCTGTTGTTCCACTGCTGTACACTACTAACACCTGGGCTGCCACCATCTTGGGGGTGGTAAGGCACCCATCTAGCTGTCAAAATAGCTTAAAACACAGCATGGCTGTGTTTAATGGTCATGAGTTGGTGGTCTGCCAGAACGACTTAGTGTGGAAAAAGCAGGCTGCATCAAAAGCCTTGTGCAAAGTCCTGTCACCAGAACCATCCTACTGACCTCAGTTCATCCCTGAATGAAAAAGGCAGGTTCCAATGACCCATTGAGCCCTCTAAAATCTTTCTAGACCCTTTCATGTCCCACTTAGATGTTTGACTGATCCCCTCCCTGTCTTCTTCTTTTCTGTTTCATCTCAGCCTTCTTCAGCTCCTACCTTCTGTCAACAGCCGGTAGTCCTTTTCTATCTGCAATTTGGGCAGCATCAGGACATCAGGACCATCTTTCCTGCATTTCAGCCCCGTCATCATGTTCATGCATGGGGCAGAATGCATCCATGCCTACAAAAACATAAATTATGGAAGCTGTGTGTGTGAGTGCTTAAAATGTTGTGAAGGTTACACACATTATTTTATTATTTTTCCCTCACAGCCATAAGATCTAGAAGCTAAATAGTTCTAAATTTAAATCTTGTGTGATGTATTTTTTGTCACCTGATCAGTTGGGTCCTACATACGTCAGTGAACACACTTATATCAAATAGGAAATTCTGTGACTTTCAAGATGCAGAACCTAGTGTTCGTGTTAGTTTCTGAGAATGTTCTGCTCTTGTACATTGGAAGTATGTAGGGGTACAATTAAAACTGAAATATCCTGTGCACAGACATATTCAGGTACATTGACCTAAATAATTATCCCTAATACTTGTTCTGCTGAACATCAGCACAGCTCTGAAAATATACTGCTAGTGATCATGCTATTGATGTCTGGCGTTCTAAGAGATCATAACTTAGCTTTTTCCATTCCATTGCACAGGGGCATTGCTAAACAACTCATCGGTCAGCCGCAATACACAGGAATGTCACCTACCTGTAGAGTGAACTTGCTTTCTTTTACTTAAGTTTCCTCAGAAGGGTGAGGGTTCACTTCCTGCTCATTTTAATATCTCAGCACCTTTTTGCATCATGAGGGATCCTCCTGGCAGCAGATGATTAAACAGGTTTTTCCTTCAGAGCACCTTGTAACTTTGGGCAATTCAGTAGGGTGTGCCAGGAGGCTGATCACTGGCTCCACAGCATGTTTAGGCTGCAGTTAGGTCTGGAAACAGATCTCCAGGCGGGTCATCCACATAGTGTGCCAGAGAACAGAGGAAGCTGGTGGCTCCGATGTCAGTGGGGCAATAAATCCGCTCCAGGTTTCAGTCAGAACCAGACAGAACTCTGAAGGAGCTAACTAAGGTCAGGTCAGGCAGTAGGCGGTGAATCTGATCCATGTTTCAGACAGAACTAGTCAGAACTCTGAAGGAGCTATCTAAGGTGTGGGCAGTAGGGTGATGAATCTGCCTGGGTTCAGTCAGAACACTGAAGGAGCTATCTAAGGTGTGGGCAGTAGGGCAGAGAATGCGCTCCAGGTTTCCGACAGAACCAGTCTGAACTCTGCAAGCACCTTGGATAGCTCCTTCAGAATTCTGACCGGTTCTGACTGAAACCTGGAGTGGTTTTACTGCCCCTCTGACATTGAAGCTGCTATTATTATTATTATTATTATTATTATTATTATTATTTCTTCTAACCTGCCTCTCCCTCTGGATCAAGGTGGGGAACAACAATAAATATAAATACAAGGACCATAAAATATATAAAACATTAAAAACAAATAAAAACTAATATATTATTAAAAACATCTTAAAACATCCCTCTCCACTGCTCATTATTCCCAATGGTCTTGGCCTCATTGGGGTCTGCCTGAATAGGTGTTAAGGTTATAATCTACAAGTCAGTTAAACTGGAGTCGGTATGCCTGAGCATCGTGGATCTACAAAGGTAATGGCAACCATTTTGCTCAAACATAAGGAACAAGATTTTTCCCTCCCTCCCTCCCTGGTCCCCTCCATAAGGATTCGCTTTTGCGCCCGGTTAGGCGATTATGCGCATCATCGCTGAAGCGCATTTACATCTAATACCTCTGCACGAGAGGCGGCGAGAGGCGGCGAAGCGCATTAATGGATGTCCAAAATGCGCTTTCCAAGTAGTTAATGCGCATAAGCGCTTGTTCACATAGGCAAAATGCGCTTTAACGGCCGGAGCAAAATAAAACTCGTGATTTAACGCGCATTCGATAATGCGCATAATCGGAGAGATAAGTGCCTCAACACCCGATTTGCGCTCTGTTCTTGTAGAGGTAAATTTTTTAAAGCGCCTTGAAAGAGCTTTAAGCCTCTCTTGTAGAGGCAGCCATTGTGAACTTGCCCAAGAATTAAAGAGCATGAAGCTCTTTAATTTCAGTTGTGGGAAAGTGCCTTGAGGTGCCTTGAAAGGACACTTCCTTTTAACATAACAGATCTCAAGATTTTCTCAGAAATTGGGACACCTGGACATACTCTCAAATTAACTGCTGGGTTTGATTTTGAAAGTCCTGATTACTGGCATCCTGTAGGTCTGCCTTCCCCAACCAAGTGCCCTCCAGATGTGCTGGACTGCAACTCCCATAATTCCCAGCCAGTATTGCAGGCCAACACATCAGCCGGGGGGAGGGACGGGGACCAGCTTGAGGAAGCTGCTGTAGCTGAATAGTCTCTTCATTACTCGTTAAGGTATACATTATGCTCATCACTTCCTATTTCTAGGTATGCTCAGGCTTTTGGGCCTGGTGGAGCGGGAGAGGCCTTTGGGTAATTTTGCATTGCTGTAAAAGTTTTTGTCGTATTTACACTGAGTCGTGGTGGGTGCTGTTCCACCAAATAATCTTAGAAAATAAACAAATTCATTGTATTTAATCAGTGGGTATTTCCGGTGTTATTACTACTGGATGGATGCAGGTGTGTGTTCTTTGAAGATGTTTTCTAATTGTTGACTATCTAAGGGATGTTGCATTTAGGATTGTGAAGCTGAGTGTGAGACTGGAGGTTGGGTGGGGAAGTTGACAGCCCCTTTCTCTCCCTGCATTTCAGTGGCAGATGTCTGTTTCAAAAAGTTTGATGCTGTGCAAAGCGTATACAATCCAAGTCCCTCCAACCTGCCCCATCCGCATCCTCCCCATCTTCAACCCCTCTCTTCCCCCACCCCCGCCATTCTCTTTTCAAGGATGCTTAGGCAAGAAAAGCATAAGACCCACCCCCACCCCAAAAAGCGTTTCTCTATTTTAAGAAAGCGTATTTAATCACACTAGACTCTAGAGCTGGAGTAGCGGAGGGGGCTGCAAAAAGGCAAACTTGTGGGAGGGGTTGGGTGGGTGGAGCTGAGAGGTGGAACCTTGAACACAAATGCTTTTGGGGGGGGGGGCGCGCTAGTTGCCTCTGAGCAAAAGACAGGCTTGATTGCTTTGATGCCCAGGCAAGTGCATGCGCTGAAAACCAAAGGTTTTTAATGCAGTGCGCATGGAACAAAAAGGCCGTTGTCAGCTGCGTACAAGAGTTGGTGAGAGTTTGTATTCCGCTCTCTCTCTCTCTTTTTTTCTGTGGGAGTTATTTCCTGTTGTTGACTCCAGTTCTTTATTTAGAACCACCTTAGCTACTCAGCAACTGCTAGTTGGAGGGGGGCAGTGGAGGGAGGAACAGCGTGATTACAACTTCTGAAGGCTTGTTTTAAACAGATATCCTTGCTTTGCTTCATTGAAAAGGAGAAGCTTTACTTGGTATAATGGGAGAGGATTCCCCCCGCCCCTCACATTTGACACAAATGCATTTCCTGCTGATAATGCCACCCTTACTGGGGAAGAACGTAGCCAAAAAAAAAAAAAGTCAAGTATGGTGTGTTAAATTTTGGAGGATACCTGCACCATTTGCAAGGGAAAGGATATTTCCCCCCAGCAAATGGTGGATTTCTTTTGTACTTCAAAAACAATTATTTCCTAACCACCCTCTAAAAGCAAAAGCTTGGTCTGCCCTTGCAGTTATAAGTAAGCTGTCTGGAAAAATGAAAGTGCTGTCAACTTGTGTATTCTGTCATTGTGGAGGCTGTCCTTTCCAGCTCACACCATGGTTTCTTGGGCTACAAATACTATAGCACTCTCAGTCTCTGAATGGCAGCAGAGGGTTTCCTTCTGTAGTGGCTGCCAGCAAAGAGAGTGCCTTCCGACTGTTGTCCAGGGTGTCTGAATGAGTGAACACACTTATCAAAGCAGTGAAATTTAGTTCATTTGCATCTCCCATGGCGTTCCAACCAGCCCACATGTTGGCAATTAAAGCTCCAGTAGGACTTTAAAACCCCAACTTTAAACACTTGATGTCTTATGGATGAATTTCACAAACATTTTGAAAAGTATTGTGGATGGAGTGGGTGTTTTTTTGAGGTGACACGGGGTGATAATAAAGTTCTATCTGTAGTGATAGCTGTTGTGATGGCTCTTTCACACATAGAGTGATAAACAAGCATGTATGAACCAGCTCTTGGAGTACAATTGAGAAAAAGCGATGCTTAACTGCATTTAAAGATGGGATGTCAGCTCAGCCAACTTCATCTGGATTGCAATCAACATTGCACAGAGCATTTCTTACAGACATCAGCAAGATTCTACTTCCACATGATGATATGACTATCAGTGGTACAGTTAAGTGGCGCCCTGCAAATCCTTTTCCTACTTAAACCGTGTTTAACATTTTGTTTTAATATGACAGAATCTACAAAGTTTTTTTAAAAAATGAAACGTTCCCCTCCCCCTGGCCAAAAAAATAATGATGCCAGCATTGAGGAGGGGGAAATTGTATGGCTCAGGACTAATTAACAGTATCAAAAATGACAAGTTTTACCTGGAACAAAAACTTAATATATTTACCAGAATAGCAACTGATATGCTATCTGGGGAAAGTGTTGAGTGCTGTGAAAAATTTACTGTCCCCACACCAAAAGCACAATCTTAACTAAAGTTATATAGATTGGCCCAGTTCACACATTATGAGAGTGAATTGTGAACACACACACACTCCCCTGTCATCCTCCTTTGCAGATGCCAAGGAGAGGATATAAAAAGTGTTCACTTTTGAACTAACCACAGTTCTGAATTACATCTTAGTTCAGGGAACTGTGGTTTGTCCTAATTGTGGTTACTTAACTAACTTGGATGTCACATCATTGTTTGATCCTGTTCTGTTTTTGTTAACCATAGTTAGAACAGGGAATTTTGGTTAGTTCAAAAGTGAAACCTTTTAAATCTCTGAGCATATGCGAAGGAGAAGGGATGGGAAGCATGCGAGCCAGAGACTTGTGCAGGCTTCTCCACCAAATGGAAGACCATAGTTTCCTGTAATGTATGAATCAGGATTTTGTGGGCTATAAATATGCACTCATTGGGCAAAAAAGATTGGGGGGGCAAGATGTTCCTGCAACTTTAATAGTGCATTTGTTAACTGATATCATCATCAAAATGCAAAATGCAGCGGCCAGATTGATAACTGGAACCAGAAGGTTCTAGCATATAAGACCTACTCTGGCCCGCTTGCATTGGCTGCCTGTATGTTTCTGAGCCCGATTCAAAGTGCTGGTTTTAACCTATAAAGCCTTACACGGCTTGGGACCACAATATCTGACGGAACGCCTTTCCCGACATGAACCTACCCGAACACTACGTTCAACATCTAAGGCCCTCCTCCGAATGCCTACTCCGAGGGAAGCTCGGAGGTCGGCAACAAGGGAGAGAGCCTTCTCTGTGGTGGCCCCCCAATTGTGGAACGATCTTCCTGACGAGGCCCGCTCGTCAGGAAGATAACATTGTTATCTTTTGGGCGTCAGGTCAAGACTTTCCTCTTCTCTCGGGCATTTGGCATAATCTGAGGAGCCTGGGTTTTTTTTTGTTTTTTTTTGTTTTTTGGTAGCTTTTTTGGGCTGTTGTAGCGGTTTTAAATGTATGTGTGCATTGTGTGTATGTTGTATGTTTTTGCTGTTTTAATTTTTGTATATTGTTTTTAATTGTTTTAATCCTATGTAAACCGCCCAGAGAGCTTCGGCTATGGGGCGGTATACAAATGTAATAAATAAATAGATAAATAATAATCATCAATCTTATTACAAAGGCATACTAAGAAAATGCCATATATGATCGCATCAAGATTATTTTTGTGCAGTTGTTTATTGCACACTGAAATCACACTGAAAGAATCAATGTATAATCTTACATACAGTCTTACCAAAGCAGCTTTTTCTCAGTAGAGAGGTGGAAAGATGCAAATGAAATGAAGGAACTGAAAGCCCAGCAAACACGCACTGCATACTGTACAAAATTCAGAAATAAAAATTAGAACGATGGAGGACAAGGTAACACCAAAATCCATGGAGACATTGAGATGGAGAATCCATGGAGAGTTTCAGAAGAAGATTTCCTCCCCCACCTCCTCAAGTAGTCAGGAAACAAAATGGAACTCTATTGAAGGGCAAGTGCCTGCCAAAGTTAAGCACATTGAAATGTCCTTGATTTCAATGTATTTAACTTTTAACTTAATTGTGCTGATTTTGTTTTCTACAAGGCTGTGTTGTTGTTGTTGTTTTTGCTTTCTCTCCCCCAATAGATGGTATTTCCACACATGTACAGTATTTTATTTTTTAGGAAGAGAAAAAAGTTTGAGTTGGTTAACATTTCTTGCCCTAACATACCCTTTTTCCTTCCTGTGAGTCTCCAATCATATTTTTAGGACAAACTCTTAGCGATGGAGTAAGGTAAGCCCTTCCCCACCACAGATTCCAGAGCATCTAGCTGTTTCGTCTTTTGTGATGAGCCTAAACCCCTACAATAGCATTACAACTTCCTACTATAGAATTTCAACGTTTGGATATTTTGCCTAAATTAGCAAGTAAATGGATGCATGTTTTAGCAGAATGAATTATTAATCACTGGATTATTATAATTTTGTTTACCATTATTATTTGCCCAGCAAACTAGGAGTTTCAGGCAACAAATGAGGCTTCTAGCTTTAATGTTTCCGAACTTTGAGCTTGCTTTGAGCTTCCTGATAGAAGACTCCTAGTGCTACTGATCAAACAATGGCTATTCTGTCTTTTCCTGCTTAGCAGAATTTTTTTTTTCAAAAGAAAAAAATGATGGAAGAAGCAGTGAGAACATACAGGAAGGATACAACCGGAAGGATACCACTGGATCCCCCATACAATTCTGTGAATTAGGGAGGGCGATTGCATGATAAGCACCCATAGTTAGATATAACATAGTTGTTTTCTGAGAAGGTGCATATTCGCCACCATGCCATGAATTTGTTGATCTGGGAACAAAACTGTATGGATACCCTTAGGATAGTTACATACTACTGTGATTGGTGAATTCCACCTACATTAGCTGTTGATTGTGAAACTGCTTCCCAAGGTAAGCCAGAGACGAAAGAGCAGCCCCTGATTACGTACCACACAAAAACACTGCTCCAGCATAGCCAGCCATGTCCTACTGCATCGCTCCCTGGTTGCTGCAACTGGTTAAAGAAGTTGCAAAAGTTCCCCCACCCCACCCCCACTACCTTTTACAGACTCATATGAACCATTGGCAACCACTGCAAGGGTGATCCGGGGTGCAGATGGAGCCAACCATACAGGTTTGCATCAGTGGAACAGGGTTGTGGACCTTTGATTCTTTGTAAAAAAAAAAATAATTACTCTTTTAACCGAGAAGAGGTAGTTGAATGAACCTGGGTGAACTGTTTTGATGAACCCATAAATCCTAGAAGGATTTTATATAGTTCATTCATGATGGGATTTTTTATTATATATATTTTTAAAGATAACACTTTTTGAAAGACAGAGAGAGCGAGAGAGAGGGAATGGGAGAGAGGGAGAGAGGGAGAGAGATGCATTCAATTGTAAAGAATATCTGTTGTGTTCATCAGCTGTTTGAAACTGGCCTTGTTCTTGTAATGGAACAGAATGGGAGTGGGAGTTAAGGCTACATCTGACATTCTCATGCTGGTTTCTGGCAGCCACTTTACTTCTAAATTTGGTGATACAGACTTTGTGTGTGTGTGTGTGTGTTTTAAAGGAACTTATAGCTCATTAGACGTCTGCATAAATTCAGTCAGGGCTGCTCATTCTATCTGCCACCTCCCTCCAAAATATTTAAATTCTGCTCCAAATTCCATATAAAGAGAAATCTTGATACTCAACACAGAGAATAAATTCCTGGAAATGCATTCATTTTTATGAATGTTCAGTTTTAACTGCAACAAACTTTAAAAAAATCTAGAGGAGGCCTGGTTCCCGCCCCCCAAGCAGATAGATAAACCAAACTCCTGTATCCTGTTGTACAGAAAAGATTAACCTTGACGTTAATTAACCTTGACGTTAATTTTTGTCTAAACTTTAACCTACTCAATTCATGAACCATTTATCAAAAATCGGTCTGCAGAATTTTGCAGCAAGAGAAAATCTTAGCCTATTATTTTGATCTCCCCTAACATGGCCAGTGTATAAGTATTTGGATATGCTGAAGTCTCCAAAATGCAAGGTTACTGTTGAATGGGAGGAACTTCTGGGTGTACATTTTAATTTTCTGTATTGTACAAGAAGTGATACACTATTGAAATAGCCTTGTCCCTTACAGTTCAATCCTGAGCATAGAAATCCCGCTGAGCTCAATGGGAATTATTCTCTAGTAAGTAGGTTTAGGATTGCAACCTTAAGCTACACTCTTATGTACACATACTTGGGAATAAGCCCTATTAAATTCAGTGGGGCTTATTTCTAAGTAAACATTAGACTGTAAAGCTGCCATAAGGAAGCTGAAAGAAAATTACAGTACTCTATGCTCTCTTACTAGGGAATATGTTTAATTGAACATGCTGGAACTTACTTTCAAGTAACTGTTCTCGGGACCATGTAGATCTCCTAAAACAATTACAAATAAGCTGTAAATATATTCAGTTCATGAAGTATTTAAAATAGTACTTTCAGTTGAATTTGACTTTCCAGGTACGTCTTTGTACTTTCTCTGAAAATTCAGTTTAATTGCAAGAAGATCATCAGTTGGATTGATTACAAACTGTTAGAGAACATTTGGAATGTAATGCCCAAGTCTGCTTTGATACTAATGACTAATAATCAACTTTAAGGTAGGTCTTAAAGGTTTATTGCTGGTTTGGTCAACAATTAAAGGCCAAAATTATTTGAGATGATTTTGGGGTTGCAGCCAATATAATAAGGTGCACGAATGATACTATTTTAAATGATACTATTTAAAAAATAAGTTATACTTCCTAAACCCCACTTTTAGGTAATTTTATAGTAATCCTTCCTTCAATCTTTCTTGTATGCATTATACTTGTGACTTCATTTAAAAGTTAGGGGACTTGTAATGGAGGTGAGGAAACTTTGTGTTAGTTTCCCAGATAAGGACAAATGTCCAAGGAAAAGGAAGAAGGCAAGCGGTCCACTCACTTCCTGGTTTTGATTAACCAGCACTACTGCTACTACTTTTAAAATTATGGATGGTGGTGGTGAGTTGAAAGAAACTACAGCAGCAGCGAACAGGGCTGGGTGCTTACAACAGTGTCCCTGGCTAGGAGTGCTGCAGCAAGGCAAAATTAAAACACCACCCCAAACAGTTCCAGTGTCCCTCATGGACAGGACAAAAAGCTATGAAATGTTGCTGAAACGGGCCTCCTCCCCTCCTCCCCCCCCCCGGTCTGGGCATCCGCCGACCATCTGCGTAACCTGAATTTATGCTCGTGACTAGCTCTGATTGTAGGCAGAGTTCATTGATAAGGGGAGCGGGGCGGGGGAAGAGATAATGGGTTTTGTTTGGATTCGTGGCGCCTTGGTTGGCTGCAAAGCACTGGAATCCGCCTGACGGAGAAGTTCAAAACTAGACTACCAATGGCAGCAGCATTGGCGTAGGAGGGGTGGGGGGGTGAAGCCTTTCGCCTGCCTGAGGAGGGTGTCAATGGCTCGAGTGGAAGGAAAACAGGCTTGAGCACATTTCTCGATCGCAGGCGTGGGGAGCGCGTAGTAGGTCTGGCGTCCGTCCCCCCCCCCGCCCGATCAAGCCCGATCAAGCCCGATCCACGCTGAATCCGTCCAGAACTAGCGAGAGCGAGCAAGCAAGCAACCAGCTGTGCTTTCTGGTCGCAAACGCTGTTGCCTGCCTGCCTGGCCGGTTGCTTTTGCCCAGCCCCCATCCGAGAGTGTTACGCAATGATTGGGACGGAGCCGCCAGCTCGCTCACCTACATTGGGGCTGCGGGATGGGATGGGGAATGGGGATCG
The DNA here is from genome assembly GCA_029215795.1 of Anniella stebbinsi. Classification (NCBI taxonomy): domain Eukaryota; kingdom Metazoa; phylum Chordata; class Lepidosauria; order Squamata; family Anniellidae; genus Anniella; species Anniella stebbinsi. Next base: position 113,122,406 of record JARDYH010000003.1, on the reverse strand, counting down.
TAGATGTCCTGGGGGGCTGCGAGGAAAAAGTCCGGCACAAGTTGAGCGACGAAAACAAACCTCCCCCTCCCCCGCTCCTTTGCACACATGCCAGGGAGGGAGGCGCTCCCTCCGTCCCCTTCACCAGCAGCCAAGCCAACGCTCCCCACCTTCCCCCTCCTCCTCCTCCCCCCACTTCCCTTGATCGCTGCTCTAGCTTGCAGGAGGATCCCAGCTGTTGTTCCTTCAGCGGAACTCGCCCGCTGCTGCTGCTGGTGCGGCTGCTGTTTGCAAGAACTCGTCGTCCTGCTGCACTTCGACTTGTTGACCAGTTTCAAGTTGTCGAATAGCTGGCATGCTTAGCATAGTTGCGGTTTACTCCGCTCTGCAGGCTGGCTGCTGGTTGTTGTGTGTGTGAGAGAGTGAGGAGGGGGGGAGGCTGCTGCGCCCAAAGAGCAACTGCTTTGGGGGGGGGTCCCCCGTGATCTCCCTCCCCCCGCCTCTCTTTCTCGGCCCCCTCCCCCCACTGTGCAACATAGGGCTTTGCACATGGCACCGTAGCACGCCAAAGACACGCACAGACACCGGCGAGGGTCTCTGCGCGTTTCCTTGCCTGCCCGCGTTTCTTTCAGCTCGACACTGGAGAGCGTCGCCTGGCTCGGCCGCCTCCTTCGGCGCTGAGAGTCGCCGCTGGCTGCTCGGGAACGCGAAGTGACGCCGTTTCGCGTGCAGAAGGTTCCGGGCTCCTGGTCCGTCCCTGGACATCGCCAGTAGGGTCGCGGCAGGCTTGAGCTCTCTCCCTATTTGTGCTGGTCAGGCTCAAGTCTCGGCGCAAAGCGACCCCCTCCACCCGGAACGTCCCAGTCCCGTTGCAAACAATGGGCACCTCGCCTTCCAGGGCATCAGCCGTGTCTACACGGAACAGGCCGCCGCAGCCTGCCCAACTTGTCCGGACACGAGCGCGAGCAGGCTCGGGCCTCCGTGACTGACCCCTTTGGGGGGCCGTGTGGAGGAAGTCACCATCGTGCCACTGGGCGTGTGCAGAGTGCACCCGCCCCAAGGGCCATTACAGCTCAGCGACGTGCAGGTGGGCTCGAGGCAAACCGCGGGGAGGATTCGGCTTATTGCCCAACTGGGGCTTGACTGTCTGCAGTGCGCCCGTCCATCATTAGGTCCAGGTTTTTAATACCCATAAATAACTCTGCCCTCGGCGGCCGCCTTATTCCACAGCCCACCTCGGACTAGAGACGGGGGGGGGGGGGGGGGGGAAGAGGACAGCGACGTTGCCTGCGCCTGCTGTCACCTTGTCTCCCCTCCCCCTCCTCCTCCCGGGTGTGTTGCCTTCCCCGGCAGCAAGCAGCAGATTTGTATTCGCCTAGCTGATCTCCTGGGACAAAGGCACACCATGTAAGTGATAGCGACGAGCTCAGCTCCGCCTTCCATTGGCTGGCCCAGCAAGGGGGCATATGTGTCGCTCGCCTCCCAGGCCTTCTGCGGGAGCTGGAATGGGGCGGCGGGGGGGGGGCGGCAGCAGGGAGGGGAGGCTGCCTGGCTAGGGACATAGGCGGGGCTTCCAGCGTGAGCCAAAGGGCAAGGAGCTCGCAGGAGGTTCTCCGCGCGTCACTCGCTGTGCCTGGCAAGGGCTGGAAGCGCAGGCTGCTGCTGCTCTCCCAGTGCTCGCCTGCCTGCCCTTCCTCCCTCCTCTCTCCTCCCCCCCTGCCTCCTCCTCCGCCTACTCCATTGTATAATGCTTCGTGATCGCCGCAGCCAGAGGAAAGCGGAGGAGGCTTAAACCCTCCCCGAGCTGCATTCGCTTCCCCGCCCCCCTGCCCCATTCCACCTCCTCCATCCCACCGTCAGCCGCCTCCCCCCACCCCCACCCCCGCCGCTTGGGCGAGAAGAGCGACATATGGAGCGGGTGGTGGAAGATTAGGAGCGTGCAGAAGCCGCCGCCGCCGCCGCAGACCCCGATGCTTCAGTTCTCAGGAGGAGGCTGCATGTGGTAAGTTCAACTCGCTGCTAAAAAGGGACGATTTGGGCGGCGGCGGCGGCGGCGGCGGGAGGGGGGGGGGGAGTTCTTTGCTGTCCAGCATCAGGATCCGTTGGGTTGGGGGAATGTGAATGGCTCTGTCAGCAAAGTGTATGGCGTGAGTAAGGGGAGGCGATTGGAGAGGTGTCGTTTAATAAATACCCCCCCCCATTTGTTGGTTAGGCGCTAAAAGCAGAAAGACCCCACGGCGTGGTGAGAGAGGGGCGCTAAGGGAGTGCTGATCTTCTCTTGCATGGTTTGCTCTCCTTCTAACCCACTGGAGAACTACCTTCCCCCGCCCCCCAAGAGAGATGTGCAGTAAAAAAAGGGGGGGGGGTCGGCTGAGTTACTTTTCTTCCTACAAAACGGTTGAGTCCAAATGTGCAGAGGGATCGGAAGCTCCCGTGTGGCTTTAAGCAGGTGTGTGTGTGTGTGTACGCGCGCGCGCGTCTCCGTGTTGCTTATGGCATAATGTACCTATATCCACATTTTCTTGCTCCTCTGTGTTAGTGTGGCGCATTAAGAGTTTGTAAGAGCCATGTTTACAGTGTGCAACTTGCTTTTGGTCTGATAAGTTTCAGTATGAGCTGGGGACCAAGATGCTGTGGAAACTATACCCTGTAATTTTGCTTTCTGATTCGGAAGAAAAAGAAGAGGCGTGGGTGTTTCAGAACCTTAAACGGTGACTCTTGAGGGTCTTTTTTTCTCTCTCAAAACAAACATGCAAACCCCAATTAAGGGAGTATCTCTGCATAATAGTGGGCTAGGACACACTGAATTGGTCTAGCAAGGAGGGGATCATACCTAGAAGACTTTATAGGTGGTGCGAATAAAATCCTTCAGCCAGGTTGTAAGTGTGTATGTTCCAGACTAAATTATTCCATGCTTTCGTGTTTCAACATGGCATGGCGGGGGTGGTTATTTTGTCTTTTCTTGGAGACATTCTGCATTTTTAAAAATTTCTTATCTTCCTAAAAGTTACCATAGCTGCAAAAGAACCTTTTACATTAGGAGTTGTAAACATACTATTTTCTGAAAACAGCACGGTTTAAGATTTATTCTACACTTTCAAATGTATCTTGACTTCTCTTGCAGTCATTGACAAAACAAAAAGATTGGATTCTACCATGTCTGGGTGGGGAGGATTTAGTTAGTTAGTTTCAAACGCGTGTTGTAATTCTTTTCATTTGCTCTCATCTTCTGGAATGCATGGTTGCTTTCCTTGATAGAAGAGGTTTACAGCTGACTTTGACAGGAACTCCATTTGAAAGTTAGTAGCAAAATGAAATGTGTTTTTTCTGTGTCAGTTAGTCAGTTCTTTCATGTATATTTTCATTCACTAACGGATCAGTATTCCAAAATCAGAATCAGAATCATCTATCCACTTGCGCTCCAAAAAATCCAATTGAATGCTGCCCATGAAGAGTCCCTTTAGGCTTCTGTGAAGTTTTCATAAATGCTTGGAGTGAAGGCCTCATTCCAGTGCTAGAGGCAGTAGTATGGTTCTGTTTGTTTAATCGCTTCTGGTTTCCTTTTGTTGAGGTGACAAGGAATGAATTTTCCTTGTTACATGCACATGCAACTTTGTACATCCAATGTCACATGAGCAGACTTCGGCTTACTTAGTAGAACTTTACTTTTCTCTCCTCTTTCCCCCTCCCTCCACATACACCCTCCCAAAAATTGCTCGAGAAGGTCCCTCAGCCCCAGCCCCACTGCCCCCAAACAAATTTTGTAGGTGCCTAGGAGGCTGTTGAAGGGTGGCGAGGTTGTTCCACTGGTGGATAGACACCGCTGGATACAAACCATTATTAATTTTAAAAAAATTACTTTTTTTTCAATGATAACTATCTACATAGTTATATATTTGAAACTACGGTAAGGACTTGATACAGCGTTGCTGTTTCTTTTGTTTTCAAGTAACTGAAAATACCTGGAGATTGTGGTCCTATTTTCTTTCCTCTTTAAGTTTAAGAGGTAGTGGCAGTGTGTACTGGAGATGGAAGAGGAATGAGCAGCTTGTGGTGCCAGGCAGGTACATGAGTCTGTATCCTCGGGAACACTTCCATTGTCCAGACAAGTATTGTAGCATCTAACATAACAGCTGCAAGGAGTTTCTTCTTTTTGGTGCCTGAGCTTGTTTAATTTAGCTCAACAACAAAAATCTCAGAACAAAACCAAACATTTAAACAAATATATAATCATGCTTGTTAAAATTTGCACTGCATGTAAAAAGAAACTGTAATATACTTTATGCACTTATGTTTAAGGCTGCATATCTTTGAAGCTGTTGAAAATAGACACCAAAACATGTTGTTCTAGTGTTTAAATACATTTTTTTAAAGACAAACTTTTATCTTAAGGCTAAGAAGCTGATGTCCTTAAGCTGCAGTCTGGTGGACGCTTACTTGGGAGCCAGCCCCATTGAAAGTTGTAGAACGTCCTGCAGAGAAAGCATTAATAAGATTGGGCTCCATAAGTAAATTGCTTCTGTTTTGCTTAACATGTTTTGCTTAACAAGCTACCTAATATAAACCACCTGATACCAGATTTTCTAAAACCATATTTTTGAAGGATAACTGTTGAAATTGGTGCACATACCCAAAGAAATACATCCCCAAACTAAAGACTGCCCATACAGAAAAGTTTGGCTACACCTCCAGCACATCTTATGTCGGCCTTCCCAGCCTGGTGCCCTGCAGATGTGTTGGACTACAACCCCCAGCATCAGCCAGCCAACCATGCTGAGTTGCGTGGCTGATCTGGAGGGCACCAGGCTGGGAAGGCTATCTTATGTAATAGCCAGTTGAACTACTTTGTGAACAACTAGTGTGCTTTCTTCACCCTTTGCATGAATCACTGGTGTGAAAAACAGTACAAAACTTCATTTTATATTTTGCGTATTTCAAAAAGTAGTTGGGCAAGTGATATTTTGTCATTCAGAATTCTTTCTTCTTCTTTTTTTTTTGCCTCTACATACTTTATATATGAGAGTGCAGAATATCAGAAGTAAGATTATAATATTTTTAAAATGTAGGCATTCTTCCTGGGACCCATTTATAAGGGCCCTTCAGTGTCTTCTTTGGAAGTACAGTTTCTGCCTAAAAAGATAACACAAATGGAGACAGCTCCAGTTGCAACAGCTTCTTGGCCAAAAAAAAGGGGAGGGGGAGGGAGAGGGGGGAGAGAAAAGAAAAGAAACTGTGCCAGAAACAGCAGGCTCTGATTACAGAGTCCAAAGATCATTTAATGCACTAAAGGAAAAAGAGAGCGGGAGAGAGCAAGGTCCAGTTTAAATGGCTACAGGTTGGCAATAGGTCCAAGGCACAAACACAGTGATCCTCCTCCTAAAATCAGATATATATTTTTTAATTTTAAAAAAAGCTAATTGTTTGGCTGATCACCCAGGAAAAAAAAAACTTTAGCTTGACACTTTGGTGGAAGTGCAGAACGGAGGTAGTGGGAGTCACCATATGGTGTGAGGTTCTGGCATTCCTTTCCGTGTGTGGACAATGCTCACCATAACCTACCCTCCCCCTTTTGCAGTGCAGGTGGCAAGGGTTCAGCATATGCTCAGCATGGGTACTCTGGGCCTTCGTGGTGCTCTGCCCAGACAACTGATTGACCAAACCTGTTCCACTCCAACTTGCCCCCAAAGGAACTTAATAAAATGTGGTCTGTATGATACACACACAGATTTCAAGCCTTGATTTGGATATTGACAGTGCAGTCCTATCCATCTCTACTCAAAAGTGAGTCCAATACAGTACAGTGAGGCTCACTCTTAGGGAAGTGGGTATGAGGTTGAAGCCTAAATTGCATAAGTTGTTTCTACTTAATTGTCCCACAATATGCATTTCCAATAGCTTGTTGCTCCTCTGTAGCTGCAGACAGATGGTATTTCTTAAGAAATTTGAAAGCAGGCTGGCAGAAGTTTCGCTTTCTGTGATAAGTATGCCTTTCTTTGGTCCCACTGTTGCCTCTGATCAAACAGGCCGTGCACATTTCTGAAACAATGTTTACTAGAGATGACAGTGGGGGTAAGTTCCCACAAACCCCAATTTCAAACTTTCTTACTCTGTTGGATCATCTGTCTCCACCCTTAAAGGTTCTCACTTCAGTAGGATTGTCACCCCAATCCAAATTAGGAGCTCTTTTAAGAGCTGTGGAACAGAGAAGTTTGACTGATTATTGGAGCAGATGGACATCAGCTGCACAGCAGTTGGAAGACAATCACACAATCTTAAAGGAACCCAGAACGTGTTGATATCTAATTGTAGAGACCCTACCCTGACACTCCATTTGGAAATAGCTACGTTAAAGGGCATGAAACAAACCTGGATGGGGAAATTAACCTTGTTTAAACACAGTGAAAGTTACAACTGGCATTGAGATATTGTGGGGAAGGGGACAGCAAAGTATATCACAGGGTGTGTTTCTTTTTTGTGTGATGGCATTTATTCAGGCATTCAGTTTTTGTGTAGACTAAACATGCGAGGAGGGAGGAGTCTGCTAGCCCTGCCCTCCCTCTGTCACCATTTTTGTCACGCTCTACACATGAAGGGCAACTGTATCTGTAGAGGCCCTCCACACCGTTTTGAATATCAATGTTCAAAATCCATGGATAGAGGAGGTGCACCCCTTCAAAAAGCCTCCCTCCACATGTAGAGAGCACTCCCTTCTCACATGTTTAATCTACACAGATTCCTAATAGGGCTAGCTAGTGTCAATCTGGAATTCCTTCACTAAAGGTTATAGGGCCTGTGTCTTCACTCTTTTAGAAAACTCTTGACTCAGTCATATGACTGAAAATCAAGATGGCCATTTGGTGTGTTCAGTTTTTATTGCTGACCATGTGACAAAGTAATCACCTGCTACCCAGCCGGATCCATTTTCAGTACATAGTGATGTAAGATTTTCTTCTTACCGCACACCTTTCCATGTATTAAAAAAATACATATCTGACACTCTGAGTGACAGAGCAGCCCAATGACCGTTTTATTGTATAGGAACGCATGACTAGGGCTGATTTTTGGTCATATGGTCCTGCCTTTATTGTGTCACAATGATGGCACAAAAGAAATGCAGTGTTAATCAAGTCTTGGGGAATTTTATTGAAATTAAGGAGAGTCCGCAGAAGCCAGAAAAGGCCTTATTGATAGGAGATGCTGCTAGCAACCTTTGGATGCTTGTGATGGCGTGGGGAGTTGCTTTTTCATGGGGGGATCCAATGTGATCCTGTTGAGCTAGGATAGCAAATATATTATGCAAAGCCATCTTTAAAGCTGGGCTGATAAATGTAGATGTATACATGTGCAGAGAATGCTGGTTCTGTGGTCTTATGGTTCTGTGTTTCTTGTGACTGTTAAATGAGGGACCAGGTTGTTAATGCTGAAATATGGAAAGAGCTAAGAGAGAGGTTACTTGTGTTCACGTTTCTAGGTGGTTGCAAGAACAGGGCCCCAGCAGCAGCAGCAGCAGCAGCAGCAGCAGCAGCAGCAGCAGAGTTTAGCTTATAGATTACTCTGCCTGGCAAGTTAATTGCTGTGCAGTCTGTGGAAACCTATTTATGTTCTGTGTTTGTATGAAATGAGGAAGGAATCCCATATCCTCAATTTCATTCTAAGTAAGGTTCATTGTATGGGAAATATAAAAAGAAGATAGCAACTGCAGACTAACTGGTATACACAGTGGTTCCTGTAAATGTCATGCAGCCTAATTAATTTACAGTGCAATACTATGCATGCTTATTCAGAAGTAAGATCCACTCTTTTCAGTGGGGCTCCCAGACAAGTGTAGATAGGCCTCCAGCCTTAGAGTAGTATTGAAGGACATGCACACTAACAAAGTCTGGAGAAAAATGAGTTCCAGTCCCAAAAACTATATATATTTGGAGAACATGAAGCAATATGAGTTAACTAAAGTTTGTGATAGCAGGAGGTAAAATTTACACGAGGAGAGTTCTACCAGATGTTATTGTTCTGAACAAAATTAAATGGCTTTTAAAAACATACAACCCAAATCCAGCGCTTTGGTTTTTTGAAGCAATTGTTTTACTATCTATCTGTTCTAGAATACCATTGCACTTTGTTGCATGGCATTGATGTTATTGTTGCTGTGATTCAGATTGTCATTCGTTGCTGTAAGCAAGGCTTTATCTGAATTAAACAAAATCTGTTAGTTGTGCCTTTTTGTGTAGTGCAAGGTAGTTGTGCTGGAAAGCAACAGGGCAACTCGTTTTATTATTCATCTTTTTAAGCCACTCTGGTAGCCTTTTTGGCTGAAGACGGGGGGGGAGGGGGGGAGATGCTAAAAGTAAATAAAACATGTTATTTTTCTTAGACTGCTGTGCCTGTTAGTAATGGTGGTGGCTGTTCCATTACATTTAAAATCTTTTCTTGCCTCTTGTTCAAGACTCGTTTAAAGTGAGCAGCAGAATAGAAAGAAACGCCCATGATGGCAGGTAAACTATGCGGATATGTTTTGGAGGCGTGTGTGCGTATATGTGGAAAGAGGGCCTACTTTAAGTAGACTGTACAGCTAATCAGTCAGCAGGTCTAACTAGTTTTGAAATGCCTTGGGGCAGTTTTGTCTTAATAAAGTGCAGGTAGCTGTGAAACAAAGTTCTTAAATCCAAATTTCTCAGTTTAGTGCCATCTTAAGGTTTTCTCCTTACAAAAGGATTGGGGGGGGGTTGTTTTATTTTTTGCAGTTCATTTTCTCTCTCAGGTTCTAAAAAAAGCCACACAAAATAGAATTTGCCATGATACATTTTACTCTTGTAGTATTTGACTGATTGATTTCAATGGTGGTGGCATTCTTAACTTCAAAGGAGCTTGGACAGTTGAATATTTTATAGCAAAATATACAGTCTTGCCTTGTTTATTAGCTAGACAGTGAAATGTTCATGGAGCAGGACAATCCATACTCTGTGTCTTTGTGTTTGTTAACAGTATTTAAGTTCTTATTAGCAGGGTGCTGTTATTTTGAACTTCTATCCCAGAAAAGTGACCTACCACTTTGTGTAGTGATCAGAAAGTTTCGTTAGTAACTCACTCTCCCAAAAGGGCAATAATTTTTCTTCCTCTGTGACTGAAAAGCAAAGGCCTGCATTGTGTTCTCTTCTCCATCTGCTTCGGAAGCAGATACTTGTGGTAGATTTCCTTCTCCAGACTAAAGTATTTGTTGTACAAAATCCTTCAGCCAGAATATAGTCCTTGCTTTTATTTTGCATTTTTTAACGTAAGTAGTTCCCTCTTGCTCCAAATGTGAGAGTAATATATGTGTGATGCACCCTTGCGATACTGTGTTCTAGTTTCTTCCTCCTCCCCCCCTTAACTATGCAGTAAAACTAAGAGTTGATTCATATGCAAAAAACAGCAACAATCCAAAGTAGAGAAAAGAAGGGAAAAAAGTGAGTCACTCATATTGCTGCTCTCTAAGGCCGTTTCTACACCAGGCTGTTTTCCTGGGATCGCCCTCCCTCCCTGTGTGCCAATGGTGTGTATTAGTACTTCTGGGATCTCCCTCCCTCCCTCTACACCCCTATGGTGTAGAAAGGGCCTAACATAGAATTTAATGGTAGTATTTGCCTATGTCTTAAATGAGAAATGTACTTTAGAACCTGTTGTTCTCAGGATGACCATTTAGAAAAGTTTCTGTTTTGACTTTTATTCTTATAATTACCGCCTCCCTAAACAGTAAAGTGATGTCTTCTCATCCTCATTTTACTCACCAGATAATCAGCGTGGAGAAAATTCCTTCTGTCAAATGGATTCTTAAGTGTTAAATTCAGTGTGAAGAGTATTTTAAATACATCATACAATAAGATAGTTGCGTGAAATAACATATGATATTATTCTTATTCGCCTTTCAACCTTGCGACAACCTTGTGAGATTGAAGCCAATTTTTGCAAATAGGGAATTGAGTTTTGCAAGAGCATTACTTGCCCACAGATCTCCATTGAGTCCATGGCTGGTTTGGGTACTGAGCATAGGTTTTTCATGTCCAAATGCAACACTCTGGCTGGTTAACAAGAATAGAAGCTGGCAGTCAAAAGGTTGACTGGTTAATTGAAAACAATATGCAAAACTGCTCTGTCACCTCTACCATCCTTGGTTTTTTTAGTCATCGCTCCCCAAGCCTTCAAAACTTTATTGCTTTCTCATAGGACTTGTCCCTTCCTTTCCCTAGACGCTGACCCTTTTTGGATGTAATGGCAGTATTCAGCGGCAATTAACACACAAATTGCAGGGCTGTGCACCACATGTGAGCCGCTTCCGGTTCCCAGCAACAACCTATGCATGCAGCATCCAAACCTGGGCACTTGGAATTGTTCGTGGGTTAAACAACCCCAAGTTAGCCCAAAACAAACCATAGGTTAGCCTGGGGTTGTTTAGCCCATGAACAACCCCAAATGCCTGGGTTTCTGCATCACAAAAACAACCGTCGAATGCGGCATTTGTAGGTTTTTGCTGGAAACGGGAAGCAGCTTGTGTCCCTGCAATTCATGAGTTAATTAACCCTTGAATTGCTGCTGAACACTGCCTTTCCATCCGAACAGGTTCATTGTGTCAGGCCTTCCTCCACCATCCCCTCCTCAAACCCTTCATCTCTATGCAGTTTGGGTCTTAGCATATTCCACTCTACCTTGCTTCAGATCTCTGCTTGTCAGTTCACTGCTTACTTTGTACGTGCTGGACGCTCTTCTCACTTGGTTCCTGAGCCACTGTTTAGTGAAGGGATTTTTTTAAAAAATTGTGTTGGTGGCAGTGGAGCCCCAATTCTGTTAGCGAGGTGAATATGATGGTGCAGAATGGAAGCAGGTAGCATGGAATATGCATAGGTGGTGTCCTCTGAGTGAAGTGAGAGGTCACTTGGGAAAGAACTAACATTTCATACTGGCAGGCAGAGGTATTTAAATAAACAGTCTGACTAAGAAGAAGCCCAGGAAACAGGACAGCCAAGGGAAAGGGAGACAAGTTGGACAAAGGAAAGGGGCAGTGTTGGCTTTGGACTGAGATACAGAAGCGTTGGACTGAGATACAGGAGCCAGATCAAAGTGTAGATGGAGGAGACGGGCCTGAGGAAACAATAGGCTGAGAAGATGAATGGAGGGGCCAGCAAGGCCTGTGGATGTAGAAAAAGCTTCTGCAGAAGCTGTATATTATTGGCAGGAGGAGGGGTGGAGAGATAAATAAGAGGACTGAGCAGTGAAGTATGTTGGCTGGGTGCCAGTGGGCTGAAGGAAGCAGAACCAATTAGGTAGTAGCAAGAAAATGAGAGGCCTGAGGAAACAGCTTCCAGAGGGGTAGCCATGTTCGTCTGCTGCAGCAAAACAGCAAAGAGTCTTCAGGGTGCAACAAGATTAACAGGCTTATTATGGTATAAGCTTTCAGAGACTAGAGTCCACTTCGTGGTTGATGGAGGCATGAAGTTGAAGAAACCTGGAGGAAAGAGTAGGGGGCAAGCTTCATGCAAGGCTAGGATTGCCGCTATGCCTTTAAAAGCTTCACACATTATTTCTTCGTATTCAGCATTTAAAGGCATTGGTGAGCTGCCACAAAAAAGTGGCAACCCTATACATGGTTCATGAACATAGGGCACGTGAACTGTGTGCGGACGAACAGATGGAGCTACCGCTTTTGCTCTGGCCCCGCTTCGTTAACAACAGTCCGGCATGAAGCAATTAGGCCAGGCAGAACTTTACTCATCACGTTATTTCCCTGTCTGAAAAAGCTTCCGCTGCTTCATTTCTTTGTGCTGTGCCCTTGCTAAAGAAGAAACAGGGTCAGAGAGAAAAGTGGGAACCCTATGGGCAAGGAAGCTTTGGAGACCAAATGATTTGAACTAAGTAGCCAATTCTTCTATGGAGTGGGGAAGGCAAGGCAAATGCTGAGATAGGCTGGGCCTGGGTCTTTCCAGCTAGGCTCCATCTGTGGGGTGTGAGAGACTGCCTCAGTCGGCAAGAGCAACACATTCTGTCTTGCTTTCCTCCCTATTTCTCTGGGGTCGGGTCTACAGGGGGGTCACCACTGGCAAGGGAAAGAGCAACCTTGGCCCAGGCAGGATCTAACCTCCTCTCCCTTCCTTTTTATGGACTACAGTCCACACCTAGTGGTCTTAGGCCTCAACCGTTTATAGAACTAGAGTGGTAGGAAGTAGTGGAGCCAATGTTAATCAAAATTGTATGAGGTGAAAGTTGTGATGAGGGAGAGCAAACCTACTAGCTCAGCCGATGCATGCTCCCAAAATCATGCTTGCCCAAGGTGATGTAAATGTGGGGGCAGTGTGGGGGAGCATTTGTAGATGGGGAATCAGGAGGGGGTGTTTAATCTATGCTGTGCCCACCAGTTCTTCCCTGCAAATGCCCCTCACGTCATTTCCCCTTTACCTCATAACCTGGATGGCTGGAAATGGGGTAAAAGAACTGTGGGGCATTTGCAGGGGAAGAATTGAGGGAAAGCACCCTTCTACTTCTCTTGCCCTTTCTTCCCCGCAAGTGTTGTCAGCTCTCTCTTCATGGGGACATGAGCTTAGTCAAATGGAGGGCACTTGTAATTTAAATATCAGTTTACTTTATTTTTAATTTACTTATTTATTACATTTTTATACTGCCCAATAGCTGAAGCTCTCTGGACGGTTCACAACCATTTAAACCATAATATACCACATAAGATGCACTATAAAAGTTTAAAACCACAGTAGTTATTCAGTATGATGCAGATAATGTTAAATCTCTCTTGATTTGTTTCCATTAGCTGCTGTTCTTGTGATCTCAGATATGAGATGTAAGGATGGGACAACTTAAGCAAGTAGACAATGCTTAATTCCACTCAAGGTGGCAATTGTTTGCTCAAAACTAGCACAACCAAGTAACCATTCTCAAAGACCTATTTTACTTATCATAGAAACTAATATTCCTTAACATCCAATTATTTGCATTTTCTAGAATTGGATGGGCTAAAGGCCCCAGTTCGACTCTAGCTAGAGTTCTTTATAGGAGTCTTCAGAATTCTACTCAAGCAAGCTTACAGATATACACAATAGTTCAAACAGTGTAAAGAACTCTAGCATATACTTTGTTGAAAAATCCCACACGTACACCTGCCTCAGCAAATGTTCATGACAGATGCTGACACTCCCAAGCTAATAGAAATTTCTCTTCTTCCATCTTGAAACCAAAATTTTTTTTTGTAATTTTACCACTTTTTTTTTTTTAAATAAGCTTTGTTTTATGCACACTGAACATTGGTTCTGCAATGGATGATCCACAATTCAGTCCAGCATACTGGCACATACTAGCATCCCATTTTAAATAATCTGCATGATCTTCTCAAATGAAGGTTGTAACTAGCTGGTGAAGCATCGTCGCTAAAGACTGAATTCTGCAAGGCATTGGAGATTGTGAGTGGATCTCCCATCTCTCTTCACAATTTCTTCTAAAGCAGCCACAGGCTGAAATGGATTGGGAATATGGTGATATGGAACAGGTTTTCTTTTTAAAGCTTTTCCTAAACTTTTAGAACTTTTTCTAAACTCCCCCAGGTACTTTTTGCCTATATGTACCCATAAGTTGCTTAATGGAGCAAATAGCTGTGGGGGATTTCATTCCTCCAACAGCATGTTCCCAGACCATTTAGGACCTGCAGCCACTTTAAAAACGGACTAAAAGAGGTGGGAGACCCATCCATTGATCCTTAAAGTCTCATTTGTTTGGCCCTAAGAAATTAAACAACCAATCAATAAGTTCCCAGTTCGCATCTCACCTTAGCCATGGTCTCAGTCCAATGGCCTTAGGCCTCATCTACAAGAATTCGCCTTTACGCCTGGTTAGGCGATTATGCGCATATTCGCAGAAGCGCATTTACGCCTAATACCTCTGTACGAGAGGCGGCGAAGCGCATTACTGGACGACCGAAACGTGATTTAAACCGTTGACATGCGGAGAATCGCTTGTTCACATAGTCAAAATGCGCTTTAATGGCCGGAGCAAAATAAAACTTGCTATTTAACGCGCATTCGATAATGCGCATAATCGGAGAGAAAATGCGCCTCTACGCCCGATTTGCGCTCCGTTCTTGTAGTGGTAAATTTTTTAATGCGCCTTGAAAGAGCTTTAAATGCCTCTTGTAGAGGCAGCCTTAGGTTCCACACTCCCTTCCTAAGCCATTCATCTACAGCATGGAGATCATAATACTGACCTACCTTGCAAGGTGGTTATAAGGATTGGAAGAAGATAATATACGTGAATCACTGTAAACACTCAAAAATGCTTCATAAATGATTATTATTAAGTTTGGGGTTCAGAGGGCAGTTTTTTTTCCTTTTTAATGGTGCATTTATTTAATGATGTTGGTAGCTGAAGGCAAGGGATCTTGAAAACTGCTTCTAAAGTGACAAGGACCAACTTAATTCAGAAGCAAGAAGCTAGTCTAAGCAATAAAATGTACCAAATAAATTCCAGAAAGCTTGTGATTGCTACAATTGAGCTCGGGCCTGGGGGAGGGGATCCTGTTACCTTTTGGGTATTATAGTTAATTGGTGCTCCGATCCCTAATGCATTTACTTAGAAGTAAATCCCATAAATCTGTTAGGGAACTTTTTCTGGTAAGTAATTGGTTTGAGTTGCAAGCTTGGCCAAACTCTCTCCCCCCCCCCAAAGCTATAATATGTTGATTGAGCAGAGCTTTGAGCTTTCAGTCCAAATGTTGCGTCTTCCCACCCCCCAAGTGTATTTTATTGAAGGTCTACAATGTGAGGGGAAAAACAAGGTCTCTTTAGGGAAACAACTTTACAGCAGGTTGAAAATAAAGACTCTAGCCAAGTAATTATAAATATAGGGTAGGTGGGATCATCCATTATAACGCAAAGGGAGGTGGGTGGGGGTTCTGGTCTCCCTACTGTGCAGTCAAAACTGTTATTAACTTTTTTGTAAAATGGATATCTGCAGAGGAGCCTGAAAATTCAGATATTTGAAGATGCACAAACTACATCAACCAGACCATGACATGCACATGTGAATAACAAAAACGATTCCATTCAGGCAATATAGCCCATTCATTAGTAGTACACAAACAAAATCGCAGAGGAGGACCAAAACACTTTCCAGCGTCTTGTGTTTTGCAGGCATACAATTTTAAAAGAGGAAGAACAACATAGATTGGTTAGTGTGCTGCCTACCTTCCAAGTTTTCTAAGCAAATTTACATTTAATTTGTGATCAAAGTACTTCATCCTGTTTAATTTTTTGTTTAATTAAAAAGAATGCTTTATGCCCTTTTAACTTTTTTTCTGCACCATTAAGAAATCTTGATTGTATATAGCTACTTTTTTTTCTACCTGCAGGGTCAGTAATGGTCATCTGTCCAGCTATTGGACAAGAAGTCTTTTAGTAAATACTTTTATCTACTGACCCTTTAAAGAGGAATTGCTTAGTTTGGATTTTCCATCCCTTAAAGCTCCATCACACCTAATTCCCCCCCCCCCCCCGGTTTGCCTCCGTGTTTTTTTACCTTTGATGCATAAGCACGTCAAGCTTATAATCCCTTTCACCTGAATAGTTGCTCTTTCGCTCATTTGCTCTTCCACTCCATTCCACCCCTCCCCTTCTCTTTCTCCCTCCAGTCAGGTCCTGTCAGATGAGTACTCCAACCAGACCGCCTTTCTGCTGGGCAAAAATGGATGACTCTTTAGTCTCACTCTTTGGGGGAATTGAGGGAGTACAATCCTGTCTCTGCAGAGATTTGGGCATTGTATGATATTTTAAAATGCTTTGGAGCCTGGGATGCAAGGTTTGGGTTTTATATGGAGGCTTGGAGCCGGCTGCTGGGAGAGATCGCTTTTCATTTCCAGGACCTGATGCAATCCATTCAATCCAACAGCAAGACTCCCGTCACAGCACTCGTCCCCAATTCCTTTAAAACTACATGGAGACTTAGGGTGCATTTAACATGCTTAGGGAAAATAATCCAGACTTTAGGCGTTCTAGGAAAAAACAGAAAAGGCTGGGGAAGAGGCTGGGTGTCAGCAGGACAGGCATGGTGGCATGTGAGTCCCGTGCTGCAAATCCACACACCAGGCATGGTGAGAGGGCACTGAATCACTGGTGTGATGGAGCTCTTAAGCAGGGATGGGCAATTTGTGGCCCTCCAGATATTTAGGCCCACAACTCCTATTATTACTCACCATTGGCTCTGCTGGTTAGGACTGATGGCCGTCGTAGGCCAAGGCACTCGGAGGGCCACAAGCTGCCCACCCTTGCCTTAGACGGCCCAACTTGCCGAAGCGGCAAGACAGAAGGTGGTGGAGCATCTTAGAAACTTGCTTACCAGAGCATGAAGTTATTCATCGTATATATGCCTTACATAATTTCGTGTGCATATCTGGTCAAGGGATACTTAAATAGATAGTTTATTCTAGTCCTTCACTTCAGGAATACTGGCATTGCCGTGAAGCGTTTTGCATGATTTCATAGAAGTCTGAATTCCGTGTAAACAGTGTGGTCTGATCTGATTTGTGCTTGGCAGGGCAACTTCCTTGGCGCTGCCACATGGGGAGCCTGACCTGACGTACGGAATCTTGCTATTCAGCTGGGTTTGTGTAGCCAACAAGTTCCTTCAAAAGGGGTGGGAGTAGGGGCGGTGGTGGTGGGAGGGGAGATGTTTCTCTACTACAATGACAGCTCCAACTCTTCTTTCTCCTTTTTTTCTAGAAGAATGGCTTTGTAGAGTCTCTGTGGGCAGCCTCGTGTGTGCACACACACTTCCTTATTCACTGACACTGTAAACAAAACTTTAGACCAAAAAAAAGTGATCAGTGTGTAAGTTTACATCTCGGACACCGGGAGGGCAGTGGTCAGCAGTCCCAGATTCTTGTTGGTCAACAGCCAAATGCTGGACACGTTAAGAACAACAGCAAAGGGGGAAATTCCACTTTTTTCCCCTCATGCTTGTGCAAGACAGAAGAAGCTCTAACAATGGATAGGATATGAAACCAATTCACTGCCCCAGTTCACGTTTTTCATGCAAAATAATTGCTTCTCGTGCCAGCGTTCCATTTCTACACAATCTTCTACTGATTTCAGTGCTGAAACGTTTAATGCATTTGCTGTTTAATAGCATTGCTTGCTCTTGATTTCAGCCTAAGCATTCAATATTTATTTTCTCCATCAGCCTATGGGACCACTGGTCTTAATTCCTTCCGTGTAATTTCTAATAGCGAAGGGAGGGAGGTCTGATCACACTTTGTGTAAGTAAGAGAGCTTAGCGCTACTCCGTTAATATTATAAACACTCTTCGTTGGGTCCTTTAGTGTACAAGACCTGGTCCTCTTTCAGAGGATTAGTTAATGAGGCGGTAATTTATTCTAAAGGATATATTTAGTGAAGGGCTTCCCAGCTTTATTTAACATAGCCCTTCCAGGGGAGTGCAATTTGTCAAAACCATTTAACAAGCTCCTCTTCTTTGGAGAGAGAGGAGGTTACCGCTAGTGAAGGGACAGTGTGAGAAACAGCTTCCAATTTAATAGAAGCTTAGGGTCTTTTCAAAACCTTAGCAAGCTGCATGAGTTACAGACCTACTTGGACTGTGTCTTTCTGTGTGTGTGTGTGTGTGTGTGTGTGTGTGTGTTGTGCGGTAAAATCTTGTTGGTGGAGAAAAAGAGTTTGGGAGCAGTAGCACTGCTTTTGCTAGGGCTTCAATCGTCTGTGGTTTTCAACTCTGGAGAAAGTTATGTGGGGAGTGTTGGTGTACATCTCCCTTTCCCCCCTCCCCCCTCCCCAGCCTTGCAGCGTAACGTCTGATCATTAATAAACAGCAAGCGCTCGCTTTGCCCTCTGGGCCTCAAATAGTACAGTGTGCAACAAGGGAGTGCAGGCAAGGCACAAGGATGGAAACAGTAGTATCGGATTACAGTTTCAAAATATCACTGGAGCACGTTAGCTGGCTTACGCTGTTGACTTGCCATATAATTGCATTGCTTATTTGTTAGGAAAGGCTTCCCCTTTCTTCCCAATTAACATGGATGTTACCACTAAGACCCTTGGAACTCCTGGTTTAGTTGGCTTTTTGTAGAAACTGCTGCGAAATGTGGGTGCTCAGCAGTAAGTTCTTTATTACCAGACAACTCAGAACTGTGTTACATGGTAAAGTAAATCTGTCAAATTTCTCTGGGCCTGATTTAAGATGAACAGAGGTTGTTGTTTAAAAAAACATTTCAGAGTAAAAGCTTACTGTGCGTATTTATGTCTCTTATTTTTATTATATTTATTTTTATTTATGTACATTCATACCCCCGGCTTTCTCCCATCATTAAACTTGCAATCGGGATGCAAATCCTGTGATGTGTAATGCATTGAAGCAGAAGGAATATTCGGAATTACTTTGGCATGAGCCAATTCATATGAGGAAAAGATAAGATCTAGATCCAGGACTGTAACAGTCTCATCCTTGCAATTCTGCTGGTGCCCCCAAACATATGTCATGTTGGTACTGAGGCCCTTGTAGAGTATTTTTAGATGAACTATCATAAATCATTAATTTATTTGCGGTGTGTCAGTTTCCCATCTCTTTAAATTAGGGATGCAATTTCAAGCAAACAAGACTTATTTTGGCACATAAATTTAAGGGACCAATTTATTTATTTTTAACACAGGAGCTTTGGCTAGGATCCTAAGCAGGACTCCTTCCATTCATGGATGGGACTGAGATCCAGTGGAGGATCCTGCCAGCAGAAGGAGGAAATGCAATTTTCACCAGTTTCCCCCTCATCCTGCATGCACCCACCCACCCACTTCAGAAGATCCTGTGCAGCCCTGTCAAGAGCATCCTGCAAGTGAAGTCAGGAACCCACCCATTGAAGGCGCCTGATTATTATTATTTTTTTGGTATCAGTAAATAACTGTGGGTGATCTTCAAGCTCCGGTAAGCCCGACTCTTGTTGCCCGGTCCTCCAAAGGCTTCTGAAAGCAACTTCTGTGATTTGAATTTTTGCCAGCACAAATTGTTCTTTGGGGATTAGAAACTTGCTCTATGTATTTGTGCTCCTTCTAGCTTCAGTTTGATTAACCTCTGACCCAACCTATCATTCACGTTAAAGTAAATGGGGGTGGGGGTGGGAATGGGTTTGCCTTAAAATGTAAAACAGCAGATCTCTCCAATGTGTAGTTTTTGGCAGCCCTGAAATCTTTGCAGTGAGGACCAGTGAACACTAAACGAGCCTTTGTTCTCTGGCTGCCTAGTTATTTCCCAGAACTGAAAAGGAGCCAATTTTGATGTCATTAAAAAAAAAATCTTAATAAATAATACAGTTTCCTTGCTGAAGAAAAGAAAAGCACAGTTAAAATAGAATTTATTTATAGAATTTGGGTGGATGGGAAATACCTGAAAGTGGGAAATCCTAATTTGTATTATATGGGAGGTTGGAGGCTAACCTTAATTCTGCCTTCCACTTCAGTGTATCTTTTCCAATACCAGGTTTATACGTGTGGTTTGTTTTTTTGTGGTCCCAGTGGTGTAAATCACAACTAATGCCTGCAGTACCAGCACTGATATTCCCAGTCATATATGCAGGTCTGTATTTCATGCATATACTACAGGAAAACACAATAAACAAAACGTTGCCCACAGTTCAGATTCAGGGCCTGTTTTCCATGATCAGTTATCTTAGGATAATAACCCCCATACTGGTGGGGCATGCTGGGAGTTGTGGGCCTTTTTCTGTCTAAAACATGCATAGGATTGAGTCTCTAATACTTTACAATTGCAAAATGTGACCACTCCACACTTTGGTCAAAAGTTTGTGTTTTCTGCTTATACGCTGGTATTAATATCAATGCAATCCCACAGCATATGCAAGTGTAATTAAGACAAATGTATTTTATTTCTTATTAGTTTATTGTAGATAGTTTTACTCCGCTCTTCAATCAATGTCTCTGAGCAGTTTACAAAATCCAAGAATGTAATACAATTATAACATACATACTGTATTAAAGGAATTACCAAGTCTAGGAAAGCAGTATGAAACAATCTACAAAAATTTTAAATGTATAAGAAACAAAATGTTTGCTAAAAGGATATCCTTGTTGCTGACAAGCAAGCCTACCTCTTGAAAGGATTCCAAAATTGGGGCACCACCATCAGAAAAGGTCCTCTCCCCAGTAGCCACCTGCTACCGCCTATATGATGGGGGAACATAAAGAAGGGACTCTGCTAAAGATACAGGAGGTATGTGTGTGGAGAGAAGCTACTTCTAATTAGGGCTGTGCATGCCCTCCCCCCCCGATCTGATCTGGATCCTGATCTGTCAGATCCAGATGGAGCCCGATCCGGCTCGGATCCGGGATCTGGATCCAATCCGGGTACATCCACAGCACTCCCTCCTGCTCTCCCTCCCTCCCTCCCTCCCTCCCCCCACTCTCCCTGCTTACCTGTTGCCTCCTCCGCGTCATCCTGCCATCCGCCATCATCCTGCCGTCGTCTTCCCTCCTCGCTGTAAGCCAACGCATTTGTTGGTCACGGCAGGTGATGACATCACCCGCCACAATCGGCAAATGCGGCAGCCCACAGCAAGGAGGGAAGACGATGGCAGGATGATGGCGGATGACGGCAGGATGACGTGGAGGAGGCAGCAGGTAAGCAGGGAGAGTGGGGGGAGGGAGGGGAGAGTGGGCGGGAGTGCTGTGACTGGACCCAGATCACAGATCCGATCCAGCCCAATCTGGGCCTTCTCGGATTCAAATCCGGTGGTCTGTATCATCCCGATCTGACTCGGATTCGGGATCCGGATCCAGTCACAGCCCTACTTCTAATACTGTGGTCCAAAGCTATGAAGGGCTTTCAAGGTGAAAAAAAAAGCTCTTTGAATTTACCTCAGAAATGGACTGGGAGCTAGCACAGTTGTTACTGACATAACTGGGTCGTGATGCCAATCTCAATTAGTGCAAAATATGGCTGCTAGATTGCTAACTGCAGCTCCTAAACTATCTTCAAACTTCAAAGGCAACCCCACGTTGAGTACATTACAGTAGTCTAACATGGACATTACCTGTGCATGGATAACTGAGGAAAGCTATCTTTGTCGAGGTTAGGGATGCAGCTGATGCACCAGCCTGATCTGGTAGAAGATACTCTGTGCCATAGACACGGCCTATGCATCCAATGACAAAGATGAGTCAACGTGCACCTTTAAACTACAAATACAAACCTGTTCCATAAAGGGAATATTACCTTGTCTAGGAGAAAGGTCACTAATCAAGACCACCTGGCAATAGCATCTCCATCTTACCTGGACTGAGCTTTGGGTTATAGGTCCTCATCCATTCCATTATTGTTACTAAGTATTGATATAGCTTGTCCAGTGCTGCACTTGAATTATATGGAAAAGAGAAGTGGAGTTGGTGTCATTCCCAGACTGATCACATCTCACCTCATACTTCTGGATGACCTTACCCAGCAGTTTTTGTAGATACAGAATAGTGTGGAAGACAGAATGAAACCCTGTGGACCCATTAGGATAAATGCCAGTGAGTCAAGTTGTAATCCCCCAGCAGCACTACCACCTCAAATCAGCTGTCAAGGTAGTAATGGAACCACCGAAATTCCCAAGTCAGGGTCAAACTACACATTAGGTTAATTGTATAGCTGGGACTATTCTTTCTTCTTCTTCTTCTTCTTCTTCTTCTTCTTCTTCTTCTTCTTTAACTTTAGAGTAAGCGCATGTGAAAAGCAAACCGCGAGATATTTAATCTTTTTCTCCTGGTGCATGTTGGTCTTAATCTGAATCAAGGCTGCACCCTCTTACTTGAAAGTTTTAAAAAAACAGGCTCAGTGACACACTACACAATTAATGTAATGTGTAGGTTGATCCTCAAAGAGCCTACTCAGAACAATACCATGACTATTGAAAGTCACTGAGAGTTCCGACAGGGTTGCATTCACCCTGCCTTTCTCCCAGTGCAGGCCATCTGTTTCAGAGCCAAAACCAGGCCTGAATTTCAGTCTTACTAAGGTATGTACATCATCAAAAAACCTCGATTAAGACACTGTTTTAAGATACACGTACATGTGCGTTTTCATATTTGCTGTGGGCAACAAATGTACACCCAGCAACTCTGTTTGCTGCATAAAAGTCTGGAGGTGGCTGTTTCTCTGCTAACTTTGCCCTCTGAGGGCAACAGTCCCTGGCAAAATAATGGGCTCATGACTCACCTTTCAGTCATATCTGGATTAGTAATTATGCACCCAGGGATAGTCAGCAAGAAAGCATATAGCTGAACACATCTTCATTTGGGAGGAAATCTGCATATTAGTTAAGAACTGACTTGTGAATGAAACTTTGCACAGAACACCTAATACAGAAATCCCCCCCCAAAAAAGCTGCAATGCTTCAGATATGTTTAGCACCAATGCCATGTACTAGTAGGACATTATCACACCAACATTTATAGACTCCTTTATACTAGCAGCTTTAGTGTATGAGAAGGCATATAGAGATAAGTTTTGTTGTTATTTCAAGCCCCCACATCCCCATAGGAATTCCCCTTCAATCAGTCTTGCTGGCATGCAAGTTTGCACCCTTCAAATCAGAGATGCTGGCTTGGGAGGTGGGGGAGGGAAAAAGGGAGAAGGGGTAGTACTCTGCCTTCTAGCTGTCAGGATAATCTCTAAAACCATAATCTATCCTCAGATGGCTTTTGGTAAGGAGCAAAAAAAAAGTGATCAAAGTATTCCACTTGAATCAGCCAGTTTCAGTCGTGAGAGCCAGTTTATGAAGATTATCATGTGGTATGAAATACTTCCTAGCACATTCATTGGCAGGTTGCTGTTTGAGGCAACGTTTTTAGGCTGCATCGTATACTCACTTACCTGGGAGTAAGATCAACTGAGACCCCCTCTAGATGGATTCCGTTTGACGCCTGGTTAGCCAATTATGCATAATTGCTGAAGCGCTTTATCGCAAATGCTTGTATGCAGGAGGTAATTGAGCACTCAACGGGTGACCTTACCGGTTGTTTCAAATGCGCTTTACAAGTAGTTAATGCGGAGAATCGCTTGTTCACATAGTCAAAATGAGCTTTAACGGCTGGAACAAAATAAAACTCGCTATTTAACGCGCATTCGATAATGCGCAATATCGGAGAGAAAACGCGCCTTTACGCCCGATTTGCGCTCTGTTCTTGTAGAGGTAAATTTTTTAATGTGCCTTGAAAGAGCTTTAAATGCCTCTTGTAGAGGCAGCCTGAGTTCAATGGGGCTTACTTTTAAGGAGACCCATCTAGCTTTGTGCTGTAATTGACCTTTAATGGTGGCATATGGTGGCCAAGAGGGGTTGGAACTATTAGGGAAATATTTCCCATCTCACTCTAGAGAAGTTCTGAAGAAGTATCCTCAATGTTTGGGGAGAGTTGAGTCCTGGCTTTAAAGTTTTTGAAGGGTTTAGTTATTTGTGAGTTATCTGGGCCTCATGTATAGCATGTTACAACATGTTACAACATGTGTTCCACCACCACCAAGGATTGTCACACACCAGCAATGAACTGTGGCCTGCCAAGCACTTCTCAAATAGGCCAAGGCCTTCCTTTTATCTATCTATCTATCTATCTATCTATCTATCTATCTATCTATCTATCTCGTCCCAGGAAAGTAATAAAAGTGTGTGGGTGGGAATTGACTTCCTGTAGGCCAGCCTTTTCCAACCTGGTGCCCTCCAGTTATCTTGGGCTGCAATTCTCAGCATCCTCCCTCCCCCCCCCCCATCCTGCTGTGTACCATGTTGGGGATGGCATCCGTAAGGATTGGTGGTTTGCATATTGTATAGACCTTTGCTTTGTATTTTGATTATGGTCTGGCATGTTTTGCAGGGTGGTTGTTTTTGAGTTAGGTATGTGAAAGTGCTATATTATTTTCTGCATAGAATTTTCGATTGCGGGTTTTGTGAAATAATTGTTTGTCCTGTCAATTTTATTTAAGCGTTGTAATTTGTGCTACACAGGATGTCAGTCAGGAAATAGCCAGGGCCAGTTGCTGCTTCCAAACCATATGTTGAACACAAGCCCCTCCTTAGGATTTTCCCCCTCCCTCTTCCGCCTAAATGGACTTGTAAGGGTGAATTGATACCCAGGAATTGTTAGAGCTGCTAAAATCTTCTTTTAAAAGAATGTGCAGAAGTACATCTAAGAAATGAGTCATAAAGTATTTGGGGTTTTTTTTAAAAGAGAGAGATTGTGTAATAATCACTATGTATTGTGGAAATGACTTCTGGTAGACTCTGTAGGATTGTAACACAAGCTATAGGGATCACGAATGGCAAGGATTCCTCAACTTCATGCTTTCTAGAGCCACAACCATATAACATGGGAAGTACATCATAGAGTATTTGGGTTTTTTTTTTTTTAATGTACAGACTGGAAACTAGCACATTAGAAAGTGAGTGTGCAAGAAAGTCAACCTTGGTTGCTCTATTGTACATTGTGGCCCAACTTTAAATGCAACAGTGGTTGTTGGTCAAACAAGAATAACGTACCAGCACTGCATGGCTCATGCCTGGCATCTCTTTGAAACCAGATTGCTTTGCATGCATCTGCACCGTTTTATACGCCAGCGATATGTTGCCCACGCAGCTGCTACACTGGCAGGCTTACTGTCAAGAGTTTCACAGTTACACTGGATTTGGGAGGCAGTAATTATTCTGCAGGCCAGAAGAAATATACTAGCAGCGCCTCTGAGCAAATGCAGAGCAGCTTTCCTTTTTTGTAAGTATAACCAGGTCTCTTCCCCCCCCCCCAACCCCAACCCCTGAGTTAAAGAGTAGGGCTTACAGAATGGATGGGATAGCTTTCTTGCAGGCTTGAATCCCTACATTTCTCTTCCCTTGCATATATACTATACACAGTGCCGACTCCAAATTTGTTGAAGCCTCATGGGCAGGACATCTCCAATAGGCCACCTTCCTCACCACCATTGTCCCCAACTGCTGTTGCTCCTCATCCTCTTTCTCCTCCTTGGTGACACTTGCTTATTTGACAGGCAGGGAACCAGTGAACAAGTAGGCAGTGACATCGGCTCCTCCTCCTCCTCATCACCTTTGTCTGGGCCAGGGTTAGAGGCAGGTGAACTAACAGTTTGCAATGGTGGAGAGAAGGAGCAAGTCCAGGGGGCTCTTGTCAATGGGCCCCCGGCTGTTATGACCACCGTTGGCACTGGGCCTGACTCTCTACATAGCCTCCCTCTGAAAAACAAAACAAAACACCAAATCCCAGTCTGAGAGCTCCATCATACCAGCGATTTAGTGCACTCTCGCCATGCCTGGTGTGCTGTGCCTGTCCCGCTGAAATCCTGCCTCTTCCCCAGCCTTTCCTGTTTTTTTCCCAGGACGCTAAAAGTCTGAATTATTTTCCCTAAGCACATTTAATGCGCCTTTAAGCCTCTGTACAGTTTTAAAGGAATTGGGTGTGTGTGCTGTGATGGGAGTCCTTTTGGTGGCTTGAATGGATTGCATCAGGTCCTGGCATGGAAAAGAGATCTCTCCCAGCAGCCGGCTCCAAGCCTCAATATAAAACCCAAACCTTGCATCCCAAGCTCAAAAGCGTTTTGTACAATCATCAACGCCCGAATCTCTGCAGAGACAGGATTGTACTCCCTCAATGCCCCCAAAGAGCCAGACTAAATGGTCGTTCCATTTTTGCCTTGCAGAAAGGCGGTCTGGTTGAAGTACTCACCTGACAGGACCTGACTGGAGGGAGAAAGAGAAGGGGCGAGGTGGAGTGGAATGGAGCGGAAGAGCAAATGAGCGAAAGAGCAGCTATTCAGGTGAAAGGGATCATAAGCTTGATGTGCCTCTGCATCAGAGGTAAAAAAAATACACACGGAGGCAAACCAGAGGGGAAAATTAGGTTTGAAGGAGCTTTTAGTTTTTCCCCCTCTTTAACTCCTGTCTAGTATTTTTTCCCAAAAATAATTCTTGGCTGCCCCACCTCTCTTCATCCTTAGGCATACTCTTGGTTCTTTGAGCCCACACCTACCCAGGGCTTCATTTGTGCCTGGACTCAGTGCAGTAGAATTCTCTTTTCAATGCCAAAGCACAAAAGGCCAGAAAATACGTGTTTTTCTTCTGCAGAAGTCCACTCCGGGTATTTTTGGTTTTCTTTCTTGCAGCAACTCTGCTCTTCTGTTTAGTTGGTATTAAAAGAGAGGGAAGAAAACACCAGCCTTAGGGCAGGATAGATTTGAAATTTTCTTAAAATAATTAGTAGAAAAAAAGAGCGTAGGTTAAAGGTATTATCATGAATACTAATTATACAACTTCTAATTATATTCTATGAATAGGTTACCAGCAGTTTATGGAGGTGGGAGATAACTGATTGGTCCTATTCTTCAGTGCAGGTGGTGTACAAAAGTGTGCGATCTTTGTCTCTCACACATAGGGGCTGAATTTGGACAACACGATAGTCAATGGTGGGGTAATAATCAACTTTACAGTTATTCATCTAGGGGGTACTCCCCACACAACATGGTAATAAATAATCAACTGTGGTGTGGATTAGGATCAGCGCTGAGTTGACTATGGCAGCATTCGGACGACATGATAGTCAATACAACTGACGATTGTTCCCCCCCCCCCCATAGTTGCTTATTGTGTCGTCCGAAATCAGCCACACTCTCTCAAGCCTTGCCTCTCTCGAAGTGCAAAGATAGAGAAGATCAGTGAATAGAGAATTTTGGGAGATGGAGTAGATCAGAACAAGTAGAAGAGTCTGGATATAAATGCAAGGGATGGGAGGGGGATAGGAAGTCAAACCAATAGTGAACAGAACATCTTCATGCAGTCCTGACACCTGAGGAAACTTCTGCTGCATGTATCCTCCACTGTAGAAGGTAAATACCTAGCAGGGCAGCAGTGGGCCATAAAAGAGACCCACTGGGGAATTTTTTTTCTGTACCTGCTGTGGTTGAAATTGCCTAAATTTTATTTTTTTTTAAAGAACTTTACACTTATTTAAAAACTGAAATAGTTAACCATTCAAAAATCCATACAAGTGTTTTATTAATGTTGTTGTTTGTTGAAGAAGAAAATTAACCAGAAGAATAAACTATTTTATTAGTACAATTAAAAAGTCTGTTTGGTGGTGATGATTCTGGCACGTCATGGCAAAATATTGTGATTAATTGAACAGTTGGATCTGGTTTAACTTTTGAATGACTTCACAAGTTCATTCTGCTTTAGTACGAAAATGACCAAATTAACATCCCATTTTTGATTAAAATTAATCTGAAAACGATTCAGAATAATTTCTTAGTGTGTACCTACCTTCTAATGAAATCTACATCTCTGGGTGCCTCTTCACGAGAGGTTTAATGCTCTTTGAAGTCTCATTAAAAAATTTACCTCCACACCAGCGGAGCGCAAATGGGGCATAGAGGCGCGTTATCTCTCCGATTATGCGCATTATCGAATGCACGTTAAATCGCGAGTTTTATTTTGCTCCGGCCGTTAAAGCGCATTTTGACTGTGTGAATATGCGCTTATGCGCATTAACTACTTGTAAACCGCATTTTGGACATCCTTTAATGCGCTTCGCCGCCTCTCGCTGCCTCTCGTGCAGAGGGATTAGGCATAAATGCGCTTAGGATGTTTTAGGATGTTTTAGGATGTTTTAGGATGTTTTAATGCAGTTTTAATAATATTTGTCATGTTTTTATTTAGTTTTATGTATTTTATCATGTTGTTGTTCCCCGCCTCGATCTAGACGGAGAGGCAGGTAAGAAATAAATCGTTATTATTATATTATTATTATTATTATTCTGTGATTATGCACATAATCAGCTAACCAGGTGCAAAAGCGAATCCTTGTAGAGGGGACCTCTGAATATGCATTAAGGTTATATAAAACAATAATGTGCTTCTACTAAAAGTGATGATTATATAAAAGTTTCTTCACTAGTGATTTAAACTGTGATTTAAGTCACTAAAATTGAGTCCTTCATAGAAGCAATTTAAATCAAATCAACCCTGCCACTGCAGGTAGCACAAGATGCAGAACAGACCTTCCGTGAATCAAAAATGCCTTCCACTTGCAGAAGGGTACCTTTTGATCCAGCCCCAGATTTATAAATATTCATTTCCTCTCCGTAATCTTTTGTACTCTTGGATTTTCATCCTTTTTTGCACAACATTTAACTAGCACTTGCTAGGACAATAGGAAAAAGCAGTGAAATTTGCGAGCAAATCTCTATTCTATCCCATTGTCCTATCAAGCGCTAGTTACATTGAGAAAGCATTGGTTTACGCTAGTGCCATGTCGTTGGATGCTACCCATAGAGTGAAATCTAACTCTGTTCATCTGCCAACAGAATGGTTCAGGGGAAGGAAAGGAAGGTAAAGTCCCATCGCGTGAGCGGAATTCTACTCACCCGATGTTGTATGTTGCCCATATATATGTCAACGTGACAAAAGGTATAACAAAAACAGACTTTGGTAAGAGAGCTTTTCACAAATATGAATGGAGTTGTGGATTTCAAAAGGAGTTTGTAATTTGGCGTGGGGAGGAAACGATATTCCCCAAATCCCATTGAGCAGGCCAAGAGCTTGGGGATTGCCTAAAGGAGCACTTTGGATTCCAGCCATTGAAAAAGGATTTGAAGGAATATTTCAGCTAAAATGTAATTGGGGCATGCTTTAATTGGGGCATGCTCTGCAGAGGGGAAGGTACAGAGGAGTGTAGATTAAGATCTCCCCAGAATTCATTGTGTTTCCGGGTATGTCCAGGCTGGTGAATCTTAACATTACCCAATCGCGTAAGCTAAATGCAGAATTACAATTGATGGCAATTACACTTCAGATGCCGTAGCACTTTTTGAGTGTGTGTACATCCAGCTGTGTTCTTTCTACACAGTGATATAGCGACTTGGGCAGGGAAGGGACAATTCTGAGCATGACATTTTTCAAATCAGTGACAGGTGACTGACATTTGAAAGTAAACAGCCTGGTGTGCAGGAAAGGCTTGAGTCACTTCAGAACTTTGTGCAGAACAACTGAGCAAATTCACTACGTTTTTGCTCACTCCTGAAACCTTTAAGAGAAAAAGAACTGTCCTACCAACTTCTGAGTCATACACTTTTCTTGTTCCATTTAGAAACCAGTTCATCCAAAAACTAAGGCAAAGCAACCATCATCATGTTGTGTGAGTTGGTAGTATCTGTATTTGCTGTCCAGACGACAGTGCTTTAATAACCAATAGAACTTTGTTTTTGCTTTATAGAGCAGGCTTTTTGTTTGTTTGTTTTGGATGACCAAGAATTAATCTATACTGCCTGGCAAAGATCAGGGGGTGACATCCAGTGTCACACTGGTGGAAGGGAGTTTGCTGAAGCCAATTTCCCCACTCTCCCCCCCCCCCCGAAATCCCCGAGCGTGCTACATAGAGCATCAAGAATCTTTCTGAATGTGGGGGGGGGGGGAGGGGGTGCAGAGTAGACCCTCAAATATCACATAGAGGCATTTGCAAATTCCCTTCCACCTGTGCTTTGTAGTGTTTGTTTGCACCATTATAAGAAAAGAAACACACACAGCATTAAACAATTCTTCATCAGATACATCTTTTTCTTTTCTCCTCTGTAAAGCTGCCCACAATGCTTATAGAATTGCTGTTTTTCCTCGATGTCTGCCTGCCTGGTGTTTTCTTCTACGCACACACAACACACACACACACACACACACACGTTTGAATCCAGAAGCAGTGTGCTGCTGGGAGAAGGGAGGGGGAGCAGAGCATTCCTTGCTTTTGGTACTAGGAAGGGAGAGCTAAACAGTACTTCCAGGGGTCAGTGCTAAATCACCGCATTTTCATTCACCTTGGAAGCCAACCAAGAAGCTTGGATTTTTAAAAACCTGCAGGTTCCCTAACAATGTTAACTATGGCATTTTTTCAGTTTTTCCTCTAAAGAATATTACTCCAGACACAATTTGGACTTTTTCTATTTTCTCGAAACTGAAAGATTTGTAGCCTCATCCTAGCCATGTTAACTCTGAACTCTGGCCCCCTCCACAAGGATGAGCTTTTGCGCCCGGTTCGGGGATTATGCGCATTTTCGCGGAGGCGCATTCACGCCTAATCCCTCTGCACGGGAGGCGGCGAGAGGCGGCGAAGCGCATTAATTGATGTCCAAAAAGCGCTTTAGAAGACGTTAATGCGCATAATCGCTTGTTCACACGGCGAAAATGCGCTTTAACGGCCGGAGAAAAATAAAAGTCGCTATTTAACGCGCATTCGAAAATGCGCATTATCGGGGAGATAACGCGCCTGTACGCCCGTTTTGCGCTCCGCTGGTGTGGAGGTAAAATTTATAATGAGCCTTCAAGGCTCATTAAACGTCTCGTGTGGAGGAGGCCTCTGCCTCCTGAATTCAGTAAGACTAACTTCCTGATAGGTAGATTTAGGATTGCAAGCTTAGCTTTCTCTCTGACTTCTCTTCCTGTTTTTGATACGCGCTGTGGCCACCTCTCTCTCACTGGAGAGAATTTATTTGATGGTTTAAAGTTATTGCCATTGAGTGCATTAATTATAGCAGAGTGAAGAATACAACAAATGGAATATGGTTTGAACTGTAGTCACCTAACTGTAGTCTCCTAATTGCATCTGATGAAATGGATTCTAGTGCACAAAAGTGTATGCCGTAATAAATTTGCTAGTCTTAAGGTACCACAAGGCTCCTTGTTTCTTCTAATTAGAGAATACTTAAGGATGTGTCATTTTCCAGGGAGCAAAGGTCACTGTAACTGCTTTCTTTTTTTAGTACATTTAAGCTGTAATTGTTGCGTAATTGTTGCAGTCTGTACTCTTTGCATTTCATTTACCTCTGACCCCACTGCTTACAATCACGCACACACACACACACACACACACTCAAACATGTAGATGTGGATACGGAGCTTATACCATGATAAATTTGTGAGTCTTTAGTTTAAGCTAGGACAATTTAAGGGTGTTTCCAGAGAAGACTTTCATTGCGCCATCGCCTTGCTTCCAGGAGTTCTTGATTGAAGCAGATTTATCTCTAGGCCCATTTTGATCTGGCTTCAGGCTTGTTTTGGAGCTGAAATAACTTTAGTTGCCTTAAGACACAATCGTATTATTCGTGCCCTCGATCATCAGAAGCCCCCGAACTCAGAGGCTTCCAATCACTCAATACAGGGCGGGAGGTGTGGCAGAGGTGATTTTTAATTTTTTTTACCCATCTAGGGGTGGGGCTTCAGAGTGGGAGGGAAGGAGGCTGGCTCAGGATAGCTCATAACCCGGCCTCTCTAGTCCACACCCCACAAAAACCCTCTTTCCCCCCTCTCCGAGGCCAGCCAGCGTGGTTCTTTCAGCACAGGTTGCGAGGGGGCAGGGGAGGAGGACAGATCTCCAACCCACCCTTCCAAGATCAAAGCACTGTCTCTGACTTCGAAGGGGGGAAATCCCTAGTGTTCTGTGGGCCCTTAGACAATGTCTATGGGCCATAGGATTGCTCCTTTAGTTGACTGTCTGCATCGGAACTAGACAGGGCAAGTACCCCCTTCTTGATCCAGCTGCACCTTTCAGTGGCGTTTGCTACTATTAACAATGGTATCCTTCAGGACAGTCTAGCTAGGTTTAAGAGGAAATTTCATGATGGTTGCAGACAGTCCTTCATTGGGAGTTGGTTTTCTGAAGGTGGTGTTTTGGGACTCTTGCTTATACTCTTGGCCACTGGTTCATAGCATCCCATAAAGATCAATGCTGTCCCCAACCCTAATGGAAACACTGGAAGTCGTCATTCAGGGATTTTGCATGCATTATCACCAATACAAGGATGACACGCAACTCTATAGCTCTGTTCTGGCATTTGCCTGAATGCATGAGGGCTTGAACTGGGCACACCGGCTGCATTCCCTTTATCCTCATGTGTGCCAGCCCCACCGTCTTAGTACTTAACCATGCTGTGTTGAGTGGTAAGGTCTGGAGGAGCATTCTATTTATGTGTGCTTGGATGCAAGTAGAACTCTTCACACAATCATGGTCCTGGTTCAAGCAGAGTTTCTGATAACACTGAAAGTTCTACTCATGTTCATGCATGAGTAGAATGTCCATTCAGACCTCGCTGCTCAAGGTCGGGAGGTTGGAGGATTACGGTATGGGTTTGGCATACACAGGAATGTAGGTGGCAGGACCAGAGTGTGCAGCCCCAGACCCCTGTTCAGTTTAAGCCCTTGTAGTCAGTTAAACACATGAGCAGGATTTTTTCTTTTTCTTTTCTTCTAACACTAACAGAGCTGTTGAGGTTCCGAAGGTGCCTAGAGGCAGTAATGAGATGGATGAGAGCCAATAAATTGAGGCTTAGTCCAGGTGTGCTGCTG
The DNA here is from genome assembly GCA_029215795.1 of Anniella stebbinsi. Taxonomy (NCBI): domain Eukaryota; kingdom Metazoa; phylum Chordata; class Lepidosauria; order Squamata; family Anniellidae; genus Anniella; species Anniella stebbinsi. The sequence goes on along the minus strand of JARDYH010000003.1, from coordinate 113,090,026 downwards.
GTTGGGCAATCGATGGACTCTGGAGTAGGAATTCAACCTGTTTCGGTGACGTAGTACTGCCCTTGTAGAATCCGCTTTGCAGTTTGGGGCTGCCCCTTGACTCAGCTTTGTACCTCTGAAGGTTATAACTAAAAATACCTTTCCCAGTTGAGGCTGGGGCAGCCAACGGCATGCCGTTCTAATGAGGTTAGACCAGATCTCTTGCCTTAGTTAAGCCGGGATTGAACTATTACAGTGCACTCTATGTGGGACTGCCTTTGAAGAGTCTTCAGAAACTTCAGTTGGTCCAGAATGTTACGGGAGAATGCTGGTGAGCATTTGCTCATGGAATCGTATCATACCTGCCCTGCAACAACTGCACTGGGTACCAGTCTGTTCCAAGGGACAATTCAAAGTGCTGGTGGTCACTGACAGCTTGGGGCTAGGCTGTCTTAGGGACCACCTCCTCAAGGTCTGGTAGAGAGGCCTTTTTCATGTCCCAACTATGCTGAAAGGTTCAGTTAATGGGGACAACAGACAGGGCCTTCTCAGTGGTTACACCCAAATTATGGAATTCTTTGCTATGTTAAACTCAGTTGCTCCCTCTTGTACCATATTCCACCAGATGATAAAAACTTCCTTATTTTGACAGATGTTGGTTTTACCAGGTGGATAATTTCTTATTCTTTTGTGATTTGCTAAATGTGCCTGTTTTTCTCGTTGTTTTTATCGAATGTTGTTATATTTTCTAATAGGTCTTTATTGCTATAAGCTACCCTGAGGGTTATTTAAGCACTAGAAGGGCACAATATAAATTCCTATATAAATAAACAATACAAATTTCTTGCGTTCATGTTATTCATGTTATGTTTACGTACTGAGCAGATAAACAGAAAATTGTGCAATTTTACATGATTTTTAAAAACTTCCATATATATATATAATTTAATTAGGCCACCTAAAAAAAAGTCTAACATCCATATTTTACAACTGTCCAGGTCTGCGACCCCTCAGCTCCCCTCCACAGTTATATTAAATTTGAGGTTAATAGAAAACATTCATCCTCTTATCAGAGCTCACTCCCTTTCCTCCCTGTAAAAAATGCAGAATATCAAGTGGGAGGTGGGAGGGAAGGTACCTTCACACATTTTCCTCCCTACAGCCCCACTTCCAGCCCCAAATAAAAGCATACTTTGGAGAGAGACTGAGGCAGAACAGCTTCAGGCTAAAAGTGTGGTTCTATGGATGAGGAGGAAATTTATTTACAGTCCACATGCACCTTCACTCAAAGTTGTGTTCCTGTAGTGGGGCTATGAGATTCTTCAAGCAAACCACAAAAAGGGCAACATTTTGCACCTTAGGCATGCATCTTAAAGAGCCTTTAGCTCACTTTGTAGAAAAATCACAGACTACCCCCACTTGTAAATCTGTGGTGCTGCACTGTGGTTGTAGGGTTGGGAGTGAAAAGCAGACCCAAGGTAATAGAGCAGATGATTCATGCAAGCAAGCCAAGTTAGAAGGGAAAGGCTAGAACAAACCAGGCAGTTAGATGACCAACACCCCAGGAACTATAAACGAGGTGTTTCTATGCCAAACAACATCCTGTCCCTGTTTGTAGCACACTCTGATTTGTCAAAGAAAGTGGAGAGGAAACAAGTCCATATGCAAGGGAGGGGGAACTCCATCTTGAACCTTTTAGGGCATAACTGAGATATCAGAATGAAACCACAAAATCTGCTCCGTAATCTGTGCAGGTCCGACTTGCATCCAGAGTTGCTCTTTGTTCTAGTCTAAAAGTTCCATAACTTTTCATCTGCTGTGATTTCGTACTTACACGTCTTACGTTTACAAAGTAGACTTTTAGTTCTTTCCTCACAGCCCTCTTCTCCCTAAATAAGTTTCTGTTACACTCCTGGTGACACGCTCCGTTGAGTGGGCAGGGGGATGAGCAGGGGGAGATGAGGCAAACAAAACCAGCAGTGACATCCACTTTCAGAAATGTTAAAGGGACTGTTGAAGAACCATATTCAACATTTTGAAACTCAAGTGTCATTTTCACCCTCCTCTCCCCTACCATCCACATCATGTTCCTTACCAGGTTATTATTCCCATTCTAATTTACACAAGTGTGTGTACAGTGGAGAGAATGTTTTTGGAGTTATTCCAAAGCAGAAAAGAGAAGTCTTTTCTGCTTTGGAGTAATTCCAAAAAGAACTTTTGCAGCTGCAGTTCCAAGGACGCTGTACCATATTATTCACTGCGGTCTTGGATATCTTTTTAAAAACCTTACAGCCTGGAGGCTCTTGCCACTCGAGTTGTTTTGATAGTCAGAGCCTAAGCAAAAATCCTGCACGTATAAAGTATGTAGCTGTATTCTAGAGCAAGAAGCAGCTCCATCAATTTTCAGTTCCCTGGTCAGGCAAGTGACCCTATATGATGTCCATTGTATGGCAATTAAGTTGTTAAGCATTAGCATTCCTGTATGACAAACCTGGTGCTTTTGGTTCAAACTTCTGCCTGCTGGTAAAAACTTGGATGAGCAAGTTCTTGTTTCAGACTGCAGCCAAGACTCTCCAGGACTGGCAGGTTAGATTCATAAGACCAGGAACTGTGCAGTAGCTACTTCATGCCCAGTATCTGAGGCTGCCTCTACAAGAGGCATTTAAAGCTCTTTCAAGGCGCATTAAAAAATTTACCTCTACAAGAACGGAGCGCAAATCGGGCGTAGAGGCGCGTTTTCTCTCCGATTATGCGCATTATCGAATGCGCATTAAATAGCGAGTTTTATTTTGCTCCGGCCGTTAAAGCGCATTTTGACTATGTGAACAAGCGATTCTCCGCATGTCAACAGTTTAAATTGCGTTTCGGTCGTCCAGTAATGCGCTTCGCCGCCTCTCGTACAGAGGTATTAGGCATAAATGCGCTTCTGCGAATATGCACATAATCGCCTAACCAGGCGTAAAGGCAAATTCTTGTAGATGAGGCCTGAATCTGTATAAACAATGATCTGTAAACTCTGATAATGCAATGAGGCTCAGCATTAACAATCTCAGCTTGCCCTCATTTCCACGCAGCTTCAGAGAAATGACTGGGAAGACACTACCGGTCACTGTTTCCATTCCACTCAGTGTGTCGTGATTCTATGAGGTTACAGCACCTTGTTCTTCCCACACGCCTAGCGATCCTCCTGATCAAGATTGTGATTTCCCTACTATTAGCAGTGGGGAAACAGCGATCTCTACGATGGGATCGCTGGTAGGGAAACAAGGTTAAAGCCTTCCCCCTTTTTACTGATTCTGAACAACATAGGTCTTTCCTTGCTGTTAATAACAGTAGAGGAATGCCCCCCCCACCATCGGGGTGGGAGGAGGCTTTAACCTTACCCCCCACAGTGATCTTGATTATTATTAGCAGTGAAAGAACAAAGATCTTGATTAGGAGTGGGGGGTTTAAAGCCCCTTCCTTCCTCCCTCCCCTCCCCCAGCAATCCCAATCTAGATTACTGTTTCCTCCCTGCTATAGGAAAAAGTGGTCTTGGTCACTGCCTGGGAGCAGGGCCGGCCTTACAATTAGGCAGAGTGAAGGAGTTGCCTCAGGCGGCAGATGCTGGGAGGCGGCAGCAGCAAGATGTTGGAGAGACCCGTGCGCCATATGGCCTGCCCTACCCCCTGTACGTTAGCCTGCTACCTTCTCGTGCTGTGGAGGATGCTGCCCAACATCAGTGTTGAAGAGAGATTCACTGCTTTTGTTCATGACTTCCACCCCTCCTGCAGTCCTAAACACGTTTGCTGTTTCCCCACTCATAATAAGCTATGATTGATTAGCTGGGTGACATGAAATATGGGTAAGGCACCCTTGGGCTGGCATTCCACGAAGAGAGCAACCACTGTTTGTAGGCTATGGTTTGCTCATCTCTGCTCTGAACTGTGTATACAGAAGGATCCAGGGAATCTGTAAACTCTTGAAGAAATTAAATCCCTGGATTTGCAACCAGCACATGCGCATTTTACACTAGGGCTGCCTCTACAAGAGGCATTTAAAGCTCTTTCAAGGCGCATAAAAAAATTTACCTCTACAAGAACGAGCGCAAATCGGGCGTAGAGGTGCGTTTTCTCTCCCATTATGCACATTATCGAATGCGCGTTAAATAGCGAGTTTTATTTTGCTCTGGCCATTAAAGCGCATTTTCACTATGTGAACAAGCGATTCTCCGCATTAACTACTTGTAAAGCGGATTTGAAACAACCGGTAAGGTCACCTGTTGAGTGGTCAATTACCTCCTGCATACAAGCATTTACGATAAAGCACTTCAGCGATTATGCGCATAATCGGCTAACCAGGCATCAAACAGAATCCATCTAGAGGGGGTCTAGGACTCAGTTACGCACATTAGCATGGTTTATTTTTATTGCTCCATTTGTTTTAGGAGCTATTTTTGCCAGTTTTCTCATTATTTCAGAAGAGTGAATGAGGCTCATCGAATACCACGGGTCAATGATAGGTAGATTTCGCAAAATGAGGACGGCACCTGTGCTAGATGGAGAAGTCCCACCCCATTATTACAGATAATATCAGGTATCCCAGACTGGATTAGCAGAAACCAGTTTCAGCATTCTTTCTGTAACCGTGAGAGCTAGAAAATTCCTTCTCTTTAAATGAACACCCATTAATGGGTGGTAGGGACAGGGGAATGGGCTAGCCGGTGTATCTTAAAGGCTTTTAAACCTTTGCAGTGTGTCTGATTCTGACATCTGACCATAATAATAAAGGTACTTCCTGCTCTTGCTTCCAAAATCACATTCAAATATACATGCATACAAGCCTTCGAAAACTGAGATCTTAACCTCACTGCATTTGTCCAGTCTATACTTGCCTCCTACTTCTTAAGGTTACAGAAGCCTACTCTTCCCTTATTAGCCAGTGATTACATCGCCTTTATCAATAGCTGCTCTTGTGATGGTGACATGATTAGCTGTTAATATTTCAAGGCATTTGCTCAATGGCATATATAGTAATGTCTGATCAGAGTTCATTCCCTCTCTAGGGTTCACATTTTCTGTATTAAGATCCTGGGGGCGGAGGGTGGGATGTTTATGAAGCAGTACATTAAGCTTTAGTTTGTATCGGAGCCCCAGAGTGCAGAGATACCAGAGTGCAGGCTAGATTCTCTCTCCATATTTTATTTTATTTATTATTACATTTATATACTGCCATTTTTCTTCCAAAGAAGGCAAGGCACCTTATATGATCCTCATCCTGTCTATTTTACCCTCACAACAGCCATGTGGAGTAGGTTAGGCTGAGAGTGGGGACTACCCAGTCCAACATTCTAACCATTTCACCACACTGGCTCTCACACACCCTGTCCCTAGTTTAACTGTATCTGTGCTGCAGGTGAAGACCTGCAAAGCCCTTAGGTGAAGACAACATCTGATGCTCAACATGTCAGGCTCTGAAACTAGCATGATTTTTACTATAGGCTATTTTTATATGTCACTGAGGCCATTTTGTGCAAATTCAAAAGAAGGAAACACGTTCAACGTACACTACATGAAATTTCAAATGCCTCGTACTTGGTCACACTATAATGAAAAAGCTGAGGCATAGTTTCTGGACTTACTTATATGAGATACACATGTGCATTTTCTGTACTAGGAAGAGATATGGGTGATGTGGGTGTGTTTAATTAGTGGTAATTTTCCTCTTTCTTGTTTTCAGATATATGTTGGGGAAAGGAGGAAAGCGGAAGTTTGATGAGAATGAAGATGGGCTGGAAGGCAAAGTGGTGTCTCCTACCGATGGTCCATCTAAGGTCTCTTACACCTTACAGCGCCAGACTATCTTCAACATTTCCCTTATGAAACTTTATAACCACAGGCCATTAACCGAGCCCAGCCTGCAAAAGACAGTTTTAATTAACAACATGTTGAGGCGAATTCAAGAGGAACTCAAACAGGAAGGTAGCTTGAGGCCTGTGTTCATCGCCACTTCACAGCCTACAGATCCTTTTGGGGACAACTTTCGGGAGGTTCAACCTGCCTTTAGCCATCTGGCCTCTCCGCCAGCCCACCCCACAGACTCCGTGGGCACTACGCCCCTGGAGTCTTGCCTCACCCCTGCCTCTCTACTTGAGGAGGACACTTTTTGCACTTCCCAGACTATCCCACCTGATGGTCCTACAAAACTACCACCTCCATCTATCCAACCAGTAAAGGACAGTTTCTCCTCGGCCTTGGACGAAATTGAGGAGCTCTGTCCAACACCTACCTCCACTGAGGCAGTAGTAGCTGCAGCAACAGCAGAAACAACGGCGTCAGATAACTCTAAGGAGAACTCCAGTGAATCCAACATTCAGAAGCCTGAGGGAATACCGGAGAGCAGAATAAATGAACCTAAATTAATGGACTCTTTACCTGGTAATTTTGAGATCACAACATCTACAGGTTTTCTTACAGACTTGACCTTGGATGATATTCTCTTTGCTGACATTGATACGTCTATGTATGATTTTGACCCTTGCACATCTTCTACTGGAGCTGCCTCAAAAATGGCTCCTGTCTCCGCAGATGACCTCCTAAAAACTCTGGCTCCCTACAGCACCCAGCCAGTAACCCCAAATCAGCCTTTCAAAATGGACCTTACAGAACTGGATCATATAATGGAGGTGCTCGTTGGGTCTTAAAAAATATAGCAACTTTTCAAATGTACCAGTATAAAAACTTGGTAGTATTTTCACAACCACCCCCCTCCTTGCAAATCTACCCAGACAAACAGACACACACACACACACACACACACACACACACTGTGCATGCGTCTTTGCTTGTCCTTTTTTTTTTTTTTTTTTTTAAAGGATCACGCTAGTTTTTACTTCAAGCAAAGTTGGAGTGCCTTCATCCATGTATGGCCACTTTTAATATATTTTTGAAAGTGGTTCGTCAAGGGAGACCCGAAATCCTGATATAAGAAAAAAATGCATATTGTAAACAATATTAATATGTTTGACAAAAAAATGAATTGTAAAAGCTAAGCACAAGGATTATGTTGGGGGAAAGCTGTAAATTGCATGTGCATATTTGTCTATTTTTTCTATAAGTTTTATTGCAAGAGGTTTAAAATATTATTTAGATAATCGCAGTACCCTTTTGGCATTTTAGCCCTGGCTAGGTTGACTTAGCAATTCAGCCTTTTTAGAGGTATTAACTGTCCCTCTTTAAATGTTGCATTTACATGGCTCTTTAGAAACTGCTATCCAAATTTATTTTATATTTTTGTACAGATTCTGCAATTTATGATATTGGGGGTCTTTTCTTAAAAAAACAAAAAAAGGAAAAAAAAACACAAAATGCTGTTTATACTCATACAAAAAAGGAAATAGCTATTTTGGTAGGATTTGCTCACCCAGTTCCTGCATACACCTTCTGATGTACAAGAACTGCTTGTAGTTTTATACAGACTTGTAGTGTTTTTTTATGTGTATAATGGTGCAAAGAGAAATTTGGATCAAATCATTCTGCAGTTGGCCTCCCTAAATCCAGACACACATGCTTGAAGGAAAAGGCCAAGGGCTCTTCCCTTAAAAGTTTCACAAATATTTACTCCCTGCTGTGTACTACTGTGATTAACAAAAACCTTAGAGCCATGTATATTCCAACACTGATGTCAAACAGTTGGCAGGAAATAGCTGTGAAACTTCTTTCTGATTAAACTCCTTCCTTCTTCCCACGACCAGCCCAAAAATGATCAATACCTTTTTTTTTTTTAATGAAACCATTTTTTAAAAAATTGAAAGACAGACTTCAGCCACAATCCAACACAAAGTTGAGTGCCCCTATGCATATTGGCTTGGATCCTAACTTTTTGCTTCTTTCACGGCAGGACTGTTGCGCCCATGGAAAGACCTTTTCTGTGAGCACAACTCCCCTTCTGTTCGCAGAGCGACAGCTTAGAAACCAAGCCATAGAAATCAGTGGCCTGAAGGCTGCAATCCCATACCCATTTATTTGAGAGTAAGTCCCACTGAACTCATGAGGATTTCTGTTTGAGTAGACCGTTATAGGATTGCACTTACCTCTGTGTTGGGCTGTCATGACTGTGACTGCCGTAGTTGCATCTCGTCTACGACTTAATAAATTGTTAATAAGTTTGAATGGAAACGTACCTACCATTTGGCTGTAGCCATCCATTTTTGTTTGTTTTGTTTTGTTTTAAAGAAGACTTTTCTTCTTGGCTGCATATTAGCTACGCTTACTTGAAAGAAAGTTGCATGTCAATGAAAGTTGGAGGTAAATGGAGCTTCCTTTCAAGGAAATGTGTTCAGGAAAAAGCGGGGGAAATGTCCCTCTGTCTCTCTTATGGTGTAATGCTGATTTACCATATTCCTTTGAATTAGTCTTATGATTACCCTTGCCCTTTTCTTGGAACATTATCGTTGTTATTATTATAATTATTATTATTATTATTATTATTATTCACTGTATTGACAAGTGCTGAAAAAAAAGGCAACTTCAGTATTACTGCAGTGAAATCATCTCTCATCAGCACTGGATGGACTCACTCAAATATCCATTGCTGTCAAAACTGGAGCCGATCATATTATGAACACTTGGTATCTTCGCTAAGGTTGGTTTCTTGAATCAACTGTGTTACCTGCTTTACACTTTATAAGGCCTGTTTTACAATGTATAGACAACTGCAACTCTCTCTATGCATGTTTCCTTCGCACTGAAGGCGTCTCATTACTGCACCTGTTGCAATTATTTCCCTCTGTATTCATTTGTGATGTACATTTATTTTAAAGAAAACTTGCAATGTTATCATGCCTGTTGCTCAAATTGCTATGGCGTATTAATTTTAAATGGTACTTAATTGAGTGCAGGTTACAAACTATATTGTTGATATGCATATGGCTTCTTTAGGAATAACTTTTCTATTTATTTAAGAATTTTAAATTATGTTTTATGTAATTTGGCAATATTCAGTCAGTTCTGCTCACTTCTTGTCATGGATTTTTTAAAAAAATGGGTCTTGTCTGCCTTTAAGAAGGCAGTTTTATAAAACTGGCACTTTAGAACAGGCCGTATCTATTTATTTAAAATACATTTAATGTATTATGTGTAATGCACACACACAGCTCCTGGTTCCTCTACAAACCAACCTGGCAATTAGAGACTTACTTCTCAAAGCAAAATAGACCCTGCATAATTACCATTTGAATCCTAATCGGTCAGTCAGTTTTTAATACCTTGAAAAGTCTAAGGGTGCAATCCTATGCATGTTTCGACAGAAAAAAAGTCTTACAATTCCCAACGTTCCTCAGCTAGCTTGGCTGGCTAGGAAATGGTGGGAGTTGTAGGGGGTTTTTTTCTGTCTTAAACATGCGTAGGATTGTGCCCTAACTCACTCAAATAACAGTGTGGTCATGAAATAATTGAAGTTGCATGTCCTTATGAGAGAACATTTTTGCCCATTTTGGTGGTGGTGTGGGAAAGGAGAAATGTTGAACTCTTAAGTTATAACTACTTTAGATTGTAAGCTCCTCTGGGCACAGGCCTGTTCTTTGTTACTCTGGAAAGCACCATGTGCCTGACTAGTAGTGTGGAAATCATAATGATACAATAGCCCATCATATAAAATCTTGTAGTGGTGCAGTCTAGGTTGGTCAATCACTTTATAAAAGTTGCCAGTCCACAGAAATTGTTATTAGTTTACTGACTCACACATAGCTGTCCTCGTAATTTGGTGTACTTGTAATCAGTGGTTGAAAAGGAGAAATCGAAAGAAACAGCTCAGTTCCAATTTACAAAACCTCCTCAGTCAAATCAGCTGGAGATGCTGATGTGTGACCAGCCCAGTGGCTAGATACAACCTTGAGTACAGATACTGAAGAAGTAGAGTGTAGTTATCTGCAGTGTGAGTTTACATCATGCTATTCTGGAAGCACAGCAAACATGTCTTAGCTGGTGCAATCTTAGGTTCAAGCTAAAATCTATAGATTTACAAGGATTGTTAAAAGGGGGGGTTAATGTAAACAAAACATGCTTTACCATTGTGAAAATCTGATTTTACACTTAACTTAAAAACAACTGCCCTCTTCGTTGGACTAGTTAAATGAATATTTAAACAAATACCATATGTTGGGCAAGAGTTCAAATGAACGTCATTTTTAGAGCAAAGCAGTATGTTTGTTTTTCAAACACCAAAGTTACCATGCAGAGTCAAACCATTTAGAACTTTGCAGCTGAAGTCAATCTTGTTCGGACTTCCTTTGGGGCAAGTAGGTGGTAGCTGTGGCAGGCAATGTAACTGCCCTGTAGAATCATATGCCCAGATGACTAGGGCTTCATATTTTGGATTATAGACCTTGAAAGTATCAAATGAAATTCTTCTGCTCCTGGGTAGGTCCTCTGTATCACTAGCATGACCCCATCTCTTGAAGAATTTAATGGGTTAAGATTTCTCCTTCCCCCTCCCTGACCCTAAACATCCATAAATGCTGGGGAAATTTTATTGACACTCACATGCAATGAAGTGACAAGAAAGGAGCAGAATTAAAAAGAGCTTTTTGAATTTGAAGTGATTTTTTTCCATTTTTTTCATAAGTTATTTATTCCTTTTTATTTTCCTTTTGTAAATATATTTATTTTATTGTGAAGCTAACAACATCTGGATTGTAACATGTACAGAATATATGGTAGGAATGTGTATCCTCTTGTAGGAATGTCAATCCATACAAGAAGGGGATGAAAGTTAGGTTTGGAGATCCTTAACTGGGTTCTATTCAGGAGACTTGTCATTCACAAGGTCACCTCCCCACCCCCACCAGCGCTCTTCCTGCTTTTCTCTACTATGAGTAGATCTGGTTGGATAGAGTTATGCAAAAAAAAAAAAGTTTATAAACTTAATTATAAAAATTAAGCTGTTTTGTATTGTTGGTTCCTTTTAAAAGGGTAAATCATATTCTGATCAGCCAAGCACATCCTTTGTTCCAATGAGGCTTTGCCGTAACACCTTTGCCTCTGTGCATGTCTGTTCAAGTCCCATGGAGTTCAAAGGGACTTCCTCCCAGGTAAGTGTATGGAGGATTAGCCTCAGGGACCTAAACCAATCTATTCTCACACTGGTAGCTTGAACTGGATGAGTGTGCTAGGACAGTGTAGGTGAAGGCACCTGAATAGGTTACCGATGTAACTAGACATTCACAGGGCAAACATGTTTTAATATTTCTCCCGCCCTCCAGGGATTCACGCAAGCAGAGCTGGGCAGCCATTTCCTAAGAGGGAAACCGGACAAGGGCCCATTCAGAGCCACCTGGTTTATTACGGAGCAGGGCCCTGTTAGGTGAGGAATTGCGTTCCATGCCAGCTTTCAAACTACACATTTAAGTGTGTATAGCTAAGGCAGTGTAACCTGCTTCAAAAATACACGTTTAGAAGTATTGCAAAATGTCCTTTAAAAGTCTTTGAACCATTTTCAATACTAGAAAAGGAGCAACTGTTTCTGGAATGCTATTGAAAGAAGCCTACTGCTGATCAGACTTGGCAAATGTAAAGTCCCTTTTGTAGGCGCTACTTTTGTCCCTTCCACTAAGATGTCTACACAGGAGCTCTCAGAACAAAACTATGCGATGTAGAAGCCAATAAGCAGGGATGGGCAGGGGGAGTCCCATGACACAATGGATTCTTAAGTCTATCCCATGCATGGGTAACACATCATGCAATGACTGGTGCATGGCTTGCAGAGATCGACTACATTGACTTCTGCATGAGTAATGGAGGAAAGAAACCCAGGTGGGCAAAATGGCAGGAATTCATACTGAACAAAACCAATTTAGGTGTGTATACTATAAATCTTCCACTTCTTTGTTGCTTTTCAAAGGAATATGCTAATGTGGGTGGAGGCAGTAGGCCAAATTTTGGGGTTGTTAACGCAAAATCTATAGCAGCAGACAAACCTTACAAAAGTTTACAGATGTTTCAAGGCAGGATAAAGCAACGCGGATCACAGAACTGCTTTAGGAGTGCATTTGTACTGTTTTGAAGCTAAAAATGCGCCACTTCCATCTTCTTAAAAGGCCCTTGATTAGCAAGAAGACAAAAGATGACAACATCTACACTGTAGACTGGGTTCATAGACATCCACCCCCACCAGGGTCTTCTTAAGGAAGGAGTTCTGTTAGGGATAAAACAGTTACCAGGGCACTCGCTATGCTATGATTTGCAGGGTTCTTTGTGGGGAAACCCTAACAGTTAACCAGTTTGTAGAATAGATGTGTCCTGATCCATAGAAACAGAAATGCATCAGTGCGCTTAGATTTCTTCCCTGTTTCTTCCTTCTACAGAACAAATTGGGCAGGATTGCACAATCACGGGAGGAAGATAAGCCACAGTGGCTTATCTTCTGTGGCTGTGTGAACCCTATCAAAATCTGTGCAGGAGGGAGAGGCAAGTCCCTACCCAGAATGCGCTTCCAAAGCTCATGTTTTCTGCCTCACTTGGGCCTTTGACTAGTGGATGCACCACATATGCAATCCCAGGGGCTCCATGTGGTGGAATTTCTTGCCATCGCAGCCACTTGCATGAACAAGGGAGACATTTGCACAAAAATCTGTTGCCACAAACGTTGCCCCTTAATGGCTCATGTTTGCAGTGAGATACAGAATAAGATCTACCTTTTCAAAGTCTCCAGTATGAGAATAAATTGTATTATGTGATTTTTTCCTGCTATCTTCTAGAACTTGTCTTGTGAATCTGAAGTTTACAGTTGAAAAGCAAACAAAAATGAGCAAATGTCAATGTATTCCCAGGAGAAATGGTTATTGGCTCTAGAATGTAATTGGTACTCTCTCTTAAAAAGAAAAAACAACAACCGCACACACAAAACAGGATCTTGCTTTTATTAATGTTTCGGTGCTTATAATATTATAGCTGAACATTTATTTGGAATTTTTTGCTCATTTTATACCCTTTTGTTTTCAATGTTACGCTAAAAAATAATCCTAATGCAAATTTTTGGATTTTTTTTTTTAATTTAAAAAACTTTTTTTAAAAAAACCTTGCAAATGCTTAATAGTGTAATCCATACTAGACTCTCCAAAGGCAGAGATCCTGGAGTGGGAGGGGGGAAGGTGTAAATAGACTGGACACGTTGGGTGCATGGTCGTTCTAAAACACGGTGTGTTTTTCTGTCAAAAAGGCTGTATTTTCTCTCTCCCCACCCTTACCCCCCATTCCTCCCCCAAACCACAGACCTTAGAGCTGTGCCTTTTCTATGCAATATTACAGACATATACATCTGAAACCAGATTACTGTATTCACTTGTAGGTATGGGCTGTAATTTAAAAAAAAAACAGTTGGGCAAATTACATGGAAATGAGCAGTCTTACTTTTGTAGTTTTATATTATACAATAAACAATTTAAAAAGAAGCACAGCTGTCCTCGGTTCAGTTTTTAACTAATATTTTCACAAAGTAGGAATGACAAATGAGGATAATGTATTGCATACAAGAGAAAGGGCTGAGATTTGGGGATTGTGATGGTGTGGGGTAGAACAAGCCAAGACGTTTTCTCTGTAAACTGGGACAGAGAAGTGAGTCGTTACAACTGCTCCAGTAACCAAAGACAGCCACATATTCATGCCACACATCCATGGTTGCTGAAGACACAGAGGGTGGGCGCAGGGTTGCACTTGCTGGGTCAACCCCAACTGCCCACCCCTCGTAACAGCCCTCCATGCACAACCTGGAAAATCTGTCACCAGCAAAATTTTGCAGGCTTCAGCTAATAGAGAAACTGTAAACATGTTATTTGTACACATACAGGCGCGCTGCACAAACATCAGAAGGACGCATGGTGGCTAGGCTCAGTGTCGGAATGTGCATTTCCATTCCCCTCCCTGCGCAACGGTGGCAACGGGTACATTGTGTAAACTGGACTTTCCCATTTTAAAGCATCTCTCCCCCATGCTGCTATGAGGACTAGGAACATAGAGGGTGACCATATTTGGGAAACCAAAAAAGAGGGCACCCGAGGGGGCAGGGAGGAGGCTTTCCGGGGCCTCCAGAAAGCACGTCATTCCCCTCCCGCCACCTTAAAGGCCCTGATTGGAGCAGAGGAAGGGAAAGCACGTCATTCCTGCCCCCTCACTGCTCCAATTCAGGCCTTAAAGGCCCTGATTGGACCAGTGCAGCAGCAGCAGGAAAGCACGCTTTCCGGGGCCTAGGGAAAATGTGTAATTCCCACCACGCTAATGACGGCCACTATTAGTGTGGTGTGGGGGAATGACACACTTTCCGGAGGCCCTGGAAAGCACGCTTTCCGCTCCAATTGGGGAAAACATGTCATTCCCTTCCCCACTGCTCCAATAGGGGGTTTTCTATAATGTCCAGGAATTACACGCTTTCCCCTTTAAGGCCCCCATTGGAGCAGCGGGGGGGGGGATGACACACCTCCAGAAAGTGTGTCATTCCCCCCTGCCACACTAATGGCAGCCTTCAAGGAGAAAGCATGTCATTCCAGGACATTATACAAAATTACCAAAACATCCTCTGACACCCAGGATGAAACAAAAAACAGGACAAATCCTGACAGTTGGTCACCCCATCTGAATTATGTCATTTCTGAACCTAACTATAAAGCTAACATTTCTAGTTATGTATGAAGTAGTTGTGTGTATGAGTGTCTCTCTACAACCAGCCCCCCTCCTCCAGAAAGGGTTATCTAGATGCATCATATTAAGCGGGGAAATGAAACTACCCCTTTTCAGGCATGCCACCACCCAACAGAAAAACCCCAGGTCTCTAAGGCCTGACTTTAATAGCTTGTCTCAGGAGGCCTCAAGCCTTCACACGTGCATAGGATTGTACTGTTAGAGATCGAAATACCTTTTAAAAGTTGCATTTCTGTATCATTCTGTCACATCTAGAAGAGAGGATTTCTGCAAAAGATGCAAATCTCTTATCTTTGCACTCTCCTTTTTTGTCCACTATAAACAGAAGTGCTCATAAATTCCTAACCTTACAGACCGGCTGACTGACTTGATAACCTTCTATGGTACAAGAAGCTTGCTTAGAAGAAGACATGCTCCAAATCTGTTTCTAATCCCTGTGAAATGTCAACAATTTGCTAGCTAAGGATCTCAAGCCGTCTTCTCTGGCCTGAATCGGCTCCAGATGTGTTGGGACTGCAGCTCCCATTATCCCCAGCCAACATGGCTATTGGTTTCAGGGAGGCTGGTCTGGAGGCTCAAAGTTCATTCTCAGACTTGTTCAGATGTGAACTTACAATTCTTTTGCTCACAAGATTAAGAAGCCTTTAGGGGGGACTACTTTAAAGTTTTCAAAGCACTTTACTGCATTATCTGAGTAATCCTTGGAATACCCTTGCAAGATCAGGCAATATGTTCGGCCCTAAATTGCAGGTAGAGACTGAAACAAAGAGGTATTTAAAGAAGAAAAGAAAAGAGTAACAAAGGTGGGTGAATATTAGCCAAAATATTTGGTGGCCTGCACCTCATGAGTTCATGATTGTGGAAAAACTCTGAACTCGGGATTCATCAGGTTGTGGGTAGCCCAGTATAAGACACATTTCAGATCTCCAGGCATCCTTGCAAACCAACACATTCCATAGAGCAGGGAAGGGCAACCTCCAAGCCACTGGCTTAATCAGACCCGCAGAGGTTGCCCATCCGGACCACAGCCTTCCTGGATTCGTCCAATGGGCGAGACTTTTTCTCCAAGCCCCACCCCTGGAAGAATCCATATCCAATTGGAGATAACAACAAGGATTCCCTGGAAGAAAGCCCTGGTCAGGGGTATCTCTGCTGTCCTCTCCAGTCACAGATCAAAGGTAACAGTAGAATATTTGGTCGCATGGCACTTTCCCCATTGGGGAAGCCTTTGTAAGAGTAAAGTGTGTGGGACTGGGCTGCCAGCTGGAGGAGCAATGTGGGATGTGGTACAGGGGGTTTCTGGGGGAAGACGAATCTTCCAAAAGCAGGCAGAGAACTATCAAATTTGGGACAATGTCCCCCTGCCCAGCATCCCCGTGTCCTCTCCCACATTGTTCAGGTGAGCCCCTAACTCCCCAGACACACTCTTCTGGGGGAGGGGACAAGAAACTTCCCTTCCACAAACTTCCTTAACGATCAAAGCCACTGGATGTAAGAAAACCTATTGCCTATGTGTACCAGCCATGGTTTTATAGCACGGGCATTGATGTCCTCATCCAGTGAGGGCATCATTGCATTTCCCTACAGGTCCTTGAGTCATGATACTTTATCTGTAGGCTGACCATCTGAAAAGGAGGTCAGGGCTCATGTAACTTTAAAAGTTGTAGAGAAAGGGGAATTTCAGCCAGTGTCATTTGTATGTAATTCGTACCTGGTGAAATTCCCTTTTCATTATAACAGTTAAAGCTGCAGGGCCCCTGCCCTCGTTTGTATCTGGTCATTCTAGTATAGTGCCTGCACCTTTAATTGTTGTGATGAAGAGGGAATTTCACCAGGAACTAACTGCATACAAATGGCACTGGCTGAAATTCCCTTTTCTCTGCAACTGTTAAAGTTACATGAGCCCTGACCTCCTTTTCATATGGTCAGCCTATTTATCTGCATCCAGATAAATAATTGATGCAGAAGGTTGCTTAGCTCATAGTGCCATACATCCATGTGAAATAGTCACTAGGAGTGGTGTTTTTTCCCCCCTCTTACACTCCAAACCTCTGGTTTGCAACTACTGTGGTCTAAAGTTTGCAGCCTTAAATTCACAAGCAGTGGAAAGATATCAATTTACATCCCCTCCCTCCCCTCTGCACTCCCACGTGTAGAACGTGTCTGCCTCAGGCACACAGAATTTCAGGAGCAAGATTTTTGAACAGGACAAGCCAACAGAACAATGTACAAGTTATGACAAGCTAAATGTGCAGTTCATTCCATGACTGAATTGGACTCACTGATGTAAGTTTTTGACAATGTGCCACTGAGATATAAGTCAATTTGTTGAACGGTGGGCCTTGTTTTTAGAAGTCACCGATGCCTTTACAGAACAACAGGCTGTGTATATTCAAACAGCTGACTGACAAGTAGTACTATTGGCTGCAACTTGTCAGCTTCTGTCTGTGCCTCCATTTCTTATGTATAAAATGGATTATCCCACCTTCCCCAGCCTGCTGCTTCCAAATGTGTTGGACTACTACCAACCATCCCCAGCTGGAGTGGCTTAGCTTGGGATGTAGACACAGAGCATAGCAGATTGCCCTCCTATCCCTTAGCCCAAGCTCACTGGAGTCTACCCCTCTCATCCAGTGATTGCATCAGAGGCAGGAATAATCAAAGTCAGCCCTCTCCAACCCTGGGCTATCCTGACTACAGCTCCCAGTATTCCTGACCATCGCCCGTGCTAGCTAAGGCTGATAGAATTGAAGTCCAAAACATCTGGAGAGCACCAGGATGGGGAAGAGCTGAGAGCTACACTTCCCTATCACCACTTCCTTGTCCTGAGCCCTTCACCAGCCCGTTGCGCTCCAGATGTTTTGGACTACAACTCCCAGCATTCCTAACCATTGGCCATGCTGACTGGAGCGGAGGAGAATTGAAGTCCAAATCATCTGGAGGGCACCAGGCTGGAGAAGGCTGGTATAGAGGAAAAGAAAGGGGGTGGGGGTGGAAATGTCCATTCAAATAAATAAAATAGAAGCAACGTTAACAAAATGCCGCAAGCAAACATGCCAGAGTCCAGTGACAAGGGCTGAGCAGCAAACACGAGAAGGTTCATATGCAATTCATGACAACTGCTAGGTGTTCAAAATGTGATGTAACAGGATGTATATATTTATAGCTTTAATGAAAGCCAAATGCTAATTTATTCCAGTATGTTTGAAATTCCCTAATTGCTCCTCAATGGGAGGCCGGTTCAATAAGCCATTCAGCATGAGCATTTTATCATGAGAAGGAAGGGTAGAAGCACACAGCAAAACGCTGGCATTTAACGTCTGGTTGCATGTCTATGCTTTTCTGGTCCCTGTGTGAACAGCACAAACAAAGGTAAGGGGATGAAAAGTCTCAGAATGCTATAGACAAACTTACTGTGGAAAAGCCCGACTCATCTCAGCCTCTTGCCTTTTGTGAGGCCTTCTTCAAGGGGCTGTAGCAATACATACCTGAAAATTAGGAATGAGACAACATAGTCCAAGGCTGCCTCTACACGAGACGTTTAAAGCTCTTTGAAGTCTCATTAAAATTTTTACCTCTACAAGAGCGGAGCGTAAATCGGAGTTGAGGCGCTTTATCTCTCCGACTATGCGCATTATCGAATGCGCGTTAAATAGCGAGTTTTATTTTCCTCCAGCCGTTAAAGCGCATTTTGCCTATGTGAACAAGCGATTCTCCGCGTTAACTACTTGTAAAGCGCATTTCAAACAACCGGTAAGGCCACCAGTTGTGCGCTCAATTATCTCTTGCTAAAAGCATTTACGATAAAGTGCTTCCGCGATTATGCACATAATTGGCTAACCAGGCGTCAAACAGAATCCATCTAGAGGGGGTCCAAGAAAAAATGACGACTGGAAAAACACATTGCAAGTAAGGCCCGTGCATATATTGAAATAATCTAAACTAGTCAAAATATTACATACTCACTTGTAACAATGCCTGCAGAAATTATTTACAACAGATTGTCTTGTGTTTGCACACTGGAAACTAGATGGAATGTGCTGAAGGATATGTTTTTTTATATTCTGCTAGACAAGTTTTTTTTTTCTTTGAGTGTCTTACAGGTGTTACCACGAGAGGCCAATTCACTCAAGGTCTTCTCATATCTAGACTGAGCTACAAACATCAGGGAATGTCTCAAAACACCAGGATAGTTACAGGCGTGGTAAAAATTCCAACTTCTCATTTAGCCCCTGTGGAGACAGGGTGTTTAATTTCAAAATCCATCCAGCAGTTGCTTCTCATACTTGTGGTTGCGTTTTTCCAGTGTTCGAAACTTAAGATCTGTTGGGAGATGTTTCTTTTCCCCAAAATGGCATACAAGTGGAGCACCTGGTCTATTGTTTCTGGTATTACTCAGGTGTTCCCCTACTGTGTGTTTTATGATGATGTTGTTCCCCGCCTCGATCCGGAGGGAGAGGCGGACAATAAATAAATTTATTATTATTATTATTATTATTATTATTATTATTATTATTATTCGTTTCTTAGAGGTCTGATGGTTTTTCCCACATAAATCTTTGAACACTTACATTGGATGGCACAAATGACATTACTAATGACATAAATGTCTTAAGGTATATGCTACACCATTGGATGGATTTGAATTTTTGAAAGTGGTGGCTCTAGATTAGGCTGACCAGATAAAATCCAGGTCAGGGCTCCTGTAACTTTAACAGTTGTAGAGAAAAGGGAATTTCAGCCAGTGTCATTTGTATGCAATTAGTTCCTGGTGATATTCCCTCTTCATCACAACAGTTAAAGTTGCAGGCACTATACTAGAGTGACCCTATACAAAAGAAGGCAGGGCCCCTGCAACTTTAACTGTTGTGATGAAGAGGGAATTTCACCAGGAACTAATTGCATACAAACGACACTGGCTGAAATTCCCTTTTTTCTACAAATGTTAAAGTTACATGAGCCCTGACCTGGATTTTATCTGGTCACCCTACTCTAGATGTATATTTGCAATAGCTACAATGTCCACATGGGTGATGTGTGAATAGAACTATCACTATGGCTTTGTCTTAAAGCAATGCCTGATCAGACTCTGGGCCTAAAAATCTTAATGACCCAAGATAGCCAGTTGATAACTCTTGAAATAGGAAATACCTCAACTCTATTTACAGCTAAGATCGCTCGCTCAATAACTATTCCTGTAATAGTAGTGCTATTATCTAAACATCTAGAACATCCCCAATACAAGTAATCAAGGCAATGTCAATTGGGAAAATGTGTGTGTGTGTACAGTGTACAGTGTACACACATACACACAGAGAAAGTAGCCAAAGATTTGCAATTAGAAGCTCACTTCTCAGGAAATTTCAAAAGAAAATGCTCTCAGCCCAGAGGCATCAAAAATCAAACTGGTCAAAGTATGTGGGGGTGGGGGCAGTTATCAATAGGGATTTTGTAAGACTCTATACTTATCTCCTGTACTCCAGAGCATAGCATGCCTAGCGGTCTCAAACTGCACAAAACCATTGAGGGCAGGAACTTTAACATATTTGTTCACTTCCCAGAAATCTACATCTTTTAAACCTTGCAGATGCAAAGTTAATAGCATGTTTCCTAACATTTAGTATGCAATCCTACGTATGCTTAATCAGGAAAAAATGTCCTACAACTCTCAGCATTCCCATGTTGGCCGGAGAATGCTGGGAGCTGTAGGACTTTTTTTCCTGACTAAACATACAGAGGATTGCACCCTTAACTGTGGAAAGCATGAGAAGCAAAGCGTAGGATAAGTTTCCTCTACTCTTTCTTAGCCTGCATGGCATATGGCATGCCAAAATCAAGGTGACAAGTTATGCTTGTGTGGCTAATTTTATGTCTTAGGCTGCCTCTACAAGAGAGGTTTAATGCTCTTTGAAGTCTCATTAAAAAATTTACCTCTACACCAGTGGAGCGCAAATGGGGCGTAGAGGCGCGTTATCTCCCCGATTGTGCGCATTATCGAATGCGCGTTAAATAGCGAGTTTTTTTGCTCCGTCCATTAAAGCGCATTTTGACTGCTGCCGCCGCCGCTGTCAAAAGTCGCGGTGGGCTCGAGCTGCCGAACTGAAGCTGGGGAAGGTGGGCGACTACCCTCCGCCCGCCGGCTGTCCCTTCCGCTCGCCGGAGCAGCATGAGGAGGGGGCTGCCTGGCCGCGGCGAAGGAGGGAAGAGAGCCTGCCCACCCGCGGGGGGGGGGGGGGGCGGGGGGAGGAGGAGGAGGAAGAGGGGTAAAGGAAGGCGAGGAGGAGGAGGAGCGCTCGCCTGCTGCCCACAGCCTGCCAGCCAGCCAGAGGGAAGGGGATTGGAGGGAAGCGCCTTTTGACTGCTGCCGCCGCCGCTGCTGTCAAAAGTCACGGCAGGCTCGAGCTGCCGAACTGAAGCTGGGGAGACACGTGGGGAAGGCGGGCGACTACCCTCCGCTCGCCGGCTGTCCCTTCCGCTCGTCGGAGCAGCATGAGGAGGGGGCTGCCTGGCCGTGGCGAAGGAGGGAAGAGAGCCCGCCCGCCCGCGGGGGGGGGAACCCGGCGGGAGGAGGAGGAGGAAGAAGAGGGAAGGGGAGGGGAGGGAAGCGCCTTTTGTCGCCGCCTCTCGTGCAGAGGTATTAGGCGTAAATGCGCTTCAGCGATAGTGCGCATAATCGCCTAACCGGGCGCAACAGCGAATCCTTGTAGAGGGGACCTTAGGGAGGGGAGCTGGTATATTCTCCTCCAGAATTAGCATCCATGCTTCTGCTCCATTCATTAATTTATTAAAATATTTATCATGTCCTGAAATTGCAAGGACCCTCACGACAACAAAATGAAATCAAATAATTGGATATGCAGATTAGTTTCGCAACATCCTTAGCTTGGTGGTAATAGCACCTCGTAGGAGGAAGTAAAATAGGGAATGATCTCAAGGTAACAAAAATTCCATAGGTATTTGCTCCCATGGTGATTCATGAAAACAAGATACACCCAACCTCTTTAGGCTGCACTTCCTCATTCATGAAACAAGGACAATATAGCTGGCTTGTGCTTGACAGGGATGTTAGGAAGAAAAGAAAAAGTTATCGGCTCTTGTAGCAACACGGGTGAAATGCTTACATCTGAATAATTCCACTAAGTGGGCTCACACAACATGGTGGTTAATAAGCCACTCCACCACCAGCTGTGGTGAGGGCAGCTGTGAAATAACACTTACTACTTAGAAACAATCTTATCTGGTCAGAGTGTCAAACTTTTTTTAAAAAAAACAAAACAACAACAACAGGAAGCAGTTGTATTTCATAAGGAGGGTAAGTTTTCCAGTCTCGTTTCCCATTACCAAATTAAAACTTTACACACGCAAACACCAACGTCAGTCTGGATCCCAAGAAGCTGCATATTTTTTTACAGTTACACAATGATCTTGATTTGTACCATTGTTTTTGTGATTTGGTATTGAAACCACGACCCTGCCTATATGGCGGAGGGTTGCCTCCATGATAAGCAAAACCCGCTGCTTTTGTTGCGATAGGACGGCAGGAACAAGTCCTGCTGCAGCAGCAAAAGTGATGGGTTTCCGGTGGGCGGCCCCAGCCCCTGCCCTCTGCCCAGGCAGACAGCGACCAATCAGGGGTCACCATCTGCCTGGCCACAGCTCCATTGCGACTCCGGAGCAAGGATACATGATGGAGGCGCAGTTCTCGCCTCGCTCTGGAGAAAGAAGTCGGGGTCAGTCCCCGACTTTTTTCCTTTGCAGCTTCACAATAAAGCCCTGCAATGGCTGCTGCATTTTGTAATTGATGCAGCAGCTCCGCGCACCCACCCTGGGGCTTTCCATGCATATAGACAGCCCCCAGCAAAGTCAGTCATTTATCAATATGAGGAAATACTTCCTCACACAGTGCATAGTTAAATTATGGAATTCACATGATGTAGTGATGCCCACCAACTTGGATGGCTTAAAAAAGGGGTTAGGAAAATTCATGGAGGAGAAGGCTATCAGTGGCTACTAATTCTGATGGCTATGTGCTACCTCCAGTATAAGAAGCAGTAAGCCTAGGTACACCAGTTGCTGGGGAACATAGGTGGGAGGGTGCTATTGCATCATGTCCTGCTTGTGGGTTCCCAGTCTACAGTTGGTTGGCCAATGTGTGAACAGAAAGTTGGGCTAGACGAACCCTTTGTCTGATCCAGCATGGCTCTTCGAATGTTCTAATGTTCTTAATATTCTTAATTCATAAATAAGGAATAATATCTAAAATGCTCTTGTCTAGCTCCCAGTCACTTATCTACAAAATATGTATTTCCTGTTGCAATGTAGCCACTCTCCACAGTATATACACACACAGTTAGAACCAGGGCTCATTCCATCGAGCCTACATCACAAGACACACTTTTTATCCAGCGCAGAGATCAATCTGTGTGTCAAATGAAGCAATGCCTTTGAAGCTGCCTGCCTTTGGGTCCTTTTCTTCTTCTTTTTTCTTTTGCAAGAGATATGCCCCACACTATACTGCAAATAGCTGGCACGCTCCATGTCCACACCCATAATCCTCCTCCAATTACTGCTCAGCTTCCTTATTTGCTGGCACGAACGTTAGTAACTTCACTAACATTCTCATTATTTGTAATTGTTTGCCTTCATTAAGAAATAAAGGGGGAAATAGATACTAACTCCCAAGATTGCATCCATGTTAGTATGGAAACAATTCCTTCTAGCCCTCATTCCACTCTACCTCTTTATCTGTTACAGTGTTTTGTTTTACTAGTACTGGTTCTATGCCAGTCCATTCATGCAGCATTCACGTTCATGTTAGAATTGTGGACAACTTTGGTGATGATTGCCTCTTTAAGTCTATGAATGCCAAGGCAGCCCCTTCGAGGCAAAAGTGTAGCTTTTGTCTACTGTCATTTTCTTCCTCATTGGGAATTTTACTCCTTTCAAGGGCTGGCCCCTTCCTGATTCCAATAAAGTTAGCATCCTTTTCCAGAGGATGGCTGTGAAACACACACACACAACACACACCTTCTTCCAAGGAGTTCAGGATGGCACACAGGGACGTAGACCATTTCATTTTTACCAAAAGGTCCAAGAGAATGAATAGGGTCTCAACAACCCTTTGAAGTAGGTTAGGCTAAGAGATCATAACTTGCATAAGGTCAGGGATCTGAACTCAGGTGTCCCCCATCTCTGGCTGCCTCTACACGAGAGGTTTAAAGCTCTTTCAAGTCTCATTAAAATTTTTACCTCTACATGAGTGGAGCGCAAATCGGGAGGTGAGGCACATTATCTATTCGATTATGCGCATTATCGAATGTGCGTTAAATAGCGAGTTTTCTTTTGCTGCGGCCCATTAAAGTGCATTTTGACTATGTAAACAAGCGATTCTCCGCATTAAGTACTTATAAAGCGCATTTCAAACAACCGGTAAGGCCACCAGTTGTGCGCTCAATTACCTCCCGCGTACAGTCACATTTACCATAAAGCGCTTCCGAGAAGATGCGCATAATCGGAGAACCAGGCGTCAAACCGAATTCTTGTAAAGGGGGTCCAAGTCAACATTAGCCTCTATGCCACAGTGTTACTGTTTCTTTGGGTGAATGACCTAGCCACAGGATTAACACAGTGGCTCAATTCGGACGACACAATAAACAACTGGTGTGGGGGAAACAATCGTCAGTTGTTTTGACTATTGTGTCATCCGAATGCTGCCATAGTCAACTCAGCGCTGATCCTAATCCACACCACAGTTGATGGCTTATTACCATGTTGTGTGGGGAGTACCCCCTAGTTGAACAACTGTAAAGTTGATTATTACCCCACCATTGACTATCGTGTCGTCCGAATTGAGCCAGTGTGTCAATCTCTCTCCCTGGGTACATCTTGACGAGCGGGGTGCCCTGAGGTGGCTTCGGAGTGGTGGCAGGTTATCTACATGATGCAGCCACCATCCATCCAGGGGCAAACCTCCAAAGCTCCACTTTAAGCAAGTCAGGCACTTACCCTGACTTTTTTTTTTAGCTTGGAGCGAGGCGATGACAGCATCTGCCATCTGCCGCTCTTGCTCCAGAGCTGCTGCGGAGGCATGCCACAGCTGGGTGACCACTGATTGGTTGCCATAGGATGGGAAGGGAAGTTGGAGGACCAGTGAGCCAAAAGGTCGCTGGACCATCTCTGTGCCTCTGCGGACCATTGTTTACAAAATAAATAAATAAATAAAGGGGGAATTTTCAGAGCCAGAATGCCCTGTCCCTCCCCCCACCCTTGTTTCCTCGTTTATCTGTAAATGTGAAGGTTTGCATTTACAGATTTTTTTAAAAAAGAGAGAGAGAACCAAAAAAAAGTCAATTAATTTTAAAAAAACACCAACCTTGAATAAGGGAGGGGCACGGATGCTCCCAGGCACCCCTGCACTGACGCGTGTGGGTTCAGGTGTATGGGTGTGGTGGCGGCGGCTTCCCGAAAGCCTGCAATTGTGCTCCTTCCCATGTAGATAGCCAGAAGGAGCGCCAATGTGGGAGCGCCAAGCCTTGCACCACCTCCGCACCACCATCAAGACACGGCGCTAGTCTCTCTCCCCACAGCTCTTCCTTTCCTTTCACAGGCACAGCAAAGGAGCACAGTTGTCTTTCTGCACGTTAGGTCAACTAAAACAAAACAAAAAACACACACTAGTAAATTTATTCAAAGAGTACCTCACAATTCCAGGAGGAGGAAACACACACTTACAGAACATACACATATGTGAAACAGGTCTCAGCATGTGGGCTGAAGGCCCATGATGTAGCAGCCTTGGTGAAGCTGATTCCATCAATGAGTGGATGATGGGATACAAGATGCCTGAGGAGTCAGCGAAACAGAGACAGAAAACGGCTTTAACAAAATGTTTACATCCCTAGCTAGGAGCCCTCTGACTAAAAGCACCCTAAGTAAAACAATGATAAAAGATTCACCTTTCAACTTCTACCTCTAGCACAACATATGATCACACCAATAGATTTATGAACACATCATGTAATGGAAGAGAATAGCTTCTCCTTTGTAAACACTATGAAAAGGAACATTTACTAAGATTTCATTCAAAACAGGCTTCATAAAATACAACAAAAGGAACAGTTGTATTTGTTTAACTTAGGGGGTAGGATCCAGATTTATGTGGGTACAACTGGAAAACAGACTTTTCTGCCCCCTCCTTCCCACAGCAGCCTCTCCAGCTCCCTGAAAATGCTATGCAGAGGGTTGGGGGGGGGGACTCCCCTGAATGGGGTAAACTGTGGTGGAAGTGGGAAGGGATCCCCAGAAATGGGACAGAGGCATCTTCTTTGGGTGGTGCCCTCCTGTCCACGGATGGTAGATCCAACCCAAGTGCTCCTATAAAATACTCGAAGCAAACACATTTCTTGTCACCTATTTAGGGAAAGGAACTTAAATTTGTCAAAATGACTTAAAATGCAGCTGTTTGCAAAGAATTGTGGGTGTTGGCTCATGATTTCTCTCCCCAAAGCAAACACTCTGTCCTCCAGTGCAGAGGTCCTTGACTTCATAAATCCCAGAAGGGTCTTCTCCTTTCCCCTTTATCCTCTCTGGGATATTGCTCTCCTTGTATATTTGCTTTATTTTTCATTCATCCTAGGCCTTTGCTGTTGACACATGCAGCTGTTCCTCCTCCTGCTTCCTGGCCTGAGGGAAGCGGGCGAGGCCCAGGAGTGGGTGGCAGGGCATGACAAAAATGTAGAACAAGAATGGGATGCAGGGCTCTCAGCTGGTAGGGAAATGGGTGGGGCAGGTCAGGGTGAAGTTCCTGCTGAGATTTGTAACCCAGCCTGACCCCCTTCTCCACCGGCAGCTCCAGAGCTTCTTGAGATAAAGCGTAGCACAATGGTTAAAAGCATGACTTTTCCTCCAATCAGGACATCCTGGCTTCAGTGCTTAGCTCAGCTATGGACACACTGGATGTCCTCTTTGAGCCTCATTTCCCTCTCTGTGACATGGAGGTAATAATGCTGGCGTACATTATCAGGGATTACTGAGTATCAGGTATTACTCAAGTATTACTGAGATAATGTATGTGGAGTGCTTTGAACAGTTAGTATTTATGAAGCATGTTCCCCCTGGTACTCTCCCCTCCCAGCCAACCTCGATAAATCCAGAGCAACCTCACTATCTATAGTTGGTAATCAGTTCCAATTTCTCTGGAGGCTAATGCTTATGTGTCCCATGTTTGTGAGACCATTGATCATACACAATTAGCTTAAAGACATCTTTTGTTCCATCGATATTAGCCTAACTGGCAAGAAGCCCAAGAACCACTAAAAGTAGCAAGAGGTTTCCATGAACTTCACATGCCCCATCCTGTTTGATCTTCCATATCCTGGAACCCATGAGTGGGGATGGGGAGCATGTGGGCCCTCTAGGTGTTGGGGGAGTGCTGCTCCCCTCACCACTGGCTAGGGCTGATGGGAGTTGCAGTCCAATAACATATGGACAGCCACACGTTCCCCACCCCTGCCCTTGTGGAATGCAGAAAGTGTAGGAACATTAAAAGTGAGGCGTTCAAAGTTCCATATGTTCTCCATGAGATTCTTGCCACACCCCAGGCAGAGTTGAGAGATCCTTTCTTTTAAAGGAGTATGTCAAATCCCGGATTTCAAAACAGATGGCACATCTCAGGCTTTGATCTATCAGACCTCTGTCACTGTCCCATAGACCCTGCTAGTACTACCACAACTCAGAAAACCTTCCTCTCCAAACACCTTTCTGCAATCTACTGAAAAATAACTCATTTTAGAGTTTTGTTCAGAGGCTAAATGAGTTCCATTTATTTTAAATTGCAATGTTATTTTATTGCATGCTGTCCAGGCTAGCAACCACTAAGAGACATCAAGTTTGCAGATAAACCTTGAGGAAAGTGTTTGTGTCAGCTGTACCAGGAAGTGACATCATGATCTTCTTGCAGAGCATTCATAACTGATCCCCATAAAGATTACAACTTATGCTGGTTTCTTACTCTAAAAAAAATACATACCTTGCTTTTTCCCAAAGCTTGATGTCAGCTGACAGTATTTAAATAAATAAGAAATCAACAGTAGAATCCACCACCCCTAACCACATAAAGTTGCAGTAATAAGACTATTCAACAACTACCGGACCAACATTATCCAGAAAAACTTAATGTCTGAACTAAATACTTGCACAGTTTAGACTTGATTGGCCGTCCAACATAGCATAGCCATGTTCTCTGCATTATAGAAGAGAGTCCTCTATTTGAAGGCCACCTCTGTTTGAAGGACTATCAAGTCCAGTCTGGTTTAAAGATAAAGAACCATAAGAAGGGATATCAGGAAGCCTTGAAGTTGCCCATCAACAGTTGCTACCTGGTCAACATGAGATGCATTGTAGTTCTATTTAAATTATAGCAATTATTTTAAAATTTGTGTATATCTATATATTAGCATATGCAAATGGTATGCAAACTCATGCTCTCATTTGTTGGTAATGCATTTCCTCTTTTTTTGGAAATCTGCAAGTGGCCACCTAGTCTAAAACAAAGAGGGACCTGCACAATTGGACTTCTGAGGCCATTACTGAAAAGATCTTGCTCCACTTTTTCATGGAAATCAGCCGTCTGTAGTGACAACGCTAGTGCTTAGTAGAATAACCAATGGTTTAAGGAGGTATTCAGTTGATGCATCACTTCTTACCTCACATTCTGCTTATTTAGATGTTTGAGGGATACCCCCCCCCCCATGTTGCTTGTGAAAACTAGCTGTATCAAAGAGAGACTCCATGTACCGATCACAGTCTGCTCAGTTATAAGT
Source organism: Anniella stebbinsi (assembly GCA_029215795.1). Taxonomy (NCBI): domain Eukaryota; kingdom Metazoa; phylum Chordata; class Lepidosauria; order Squamata; family Anniellidae; genus Anniella; species Anniella stebbinsi. Next base: position 113,061,558 of record JARDYH010000003.1, on the reverse strand, counting down.
TACCTGTGTTGAGTTGCCATCGGTCTCGTATCAAAATAAATAATTGTTACTTTCATATTATATCATTCAGATTTCTAAGTAATAAAAATGGAAACATTTGTGCTTAGCGCATACGTTATTTAGAGGTCGTAGCATGTCTGCTGGTACTGTCTCCAGATGTGTAGTCCTAGGCTCTCTCAACACAATATTTCTGGCTCGTGATTAATAACCAGTTGATTCAGAAATTGCTTAAAAGGTATACTGGCGTGCTCATCCCAGAGGAAGAACAGAATGGTGTGGGAACAGGGAGTCTGAGAGGAAACTGACAACTGGTGCTAACTGAAAATGCTCAAGACTTGTGGATTGGTGCTGCTTCCCTAGAGTCACAAAACAGTTTACCTCCAGCCTGACAGGAATGGCTTTGCTCTTAGGCTGCAGTACTATAGTATAGCCACTAACCTGGGAGTAAATCCCATTAAACTAAGAGGTTTACTTCTGAGTAGACATGCATAGGATTGCTCTGCCAGAGTCAGGCTCTCTAGCTCTAGAATTATTGTATTTCTCCTTATCTTTTAGAAATAGAAATATCCTTAGTATTATAACAGATGTACTCATTTAAGGGGAGAGGGAGAGAGAGAGAGAGAGAGAGAGAGAGAGAGAGAGAGGTCTTTGTAGTTTACATAATGCTGGAGACAATACTACCTTCTTATCCTGCAAAGAACAGATCTCTACTTGACAAGTATTTTTTGTTGATGTTTTGACTAGGATTGTACAAAGCAGTTGTAGGCTGAAACATTCCCTAGATAAGCTAAAAGACATGTTGAGGAGAATTTTAAAAAGACAACTGAAGGACTACAAAACTCCAAAGCAAGGTTTGGTTTTAACTACTGCAAATACCTACTTCAGCTTATGACAGGTGCAGAAATGAGGCAGGCAGGATGGGTGTGTGGGAGGGAGAGAAATCAGGAAAACACTCTCCCCACCTGACATAGGCACCTGCCCAGCCTTCACAAGCTAGAGACTCCCTTGGGAGCATGAGAAGTTAGTTTACCCACTGTAGGAGACATACACTGACTGGGAAGGGAAGAACAGGGCTCTTATGCATTTAACAGTCATGCAGAACAGTCAGAAACCTGCATCTGCCCAAATCCCCTTTTAATGTGATTGAGGAATAGGGCTCTTGCTCTTCCCTGAAGCTGGTCACTCTACAGTAGGGCTGGGCAAATTGTGAGCTTAAGGCAGATGCTGTATCTCATGGAGATTGAGAAGTTTGACCAGTGTGCACTTGCTCCCTAGAGCAGCCTTTCCCGACATGGTGCCCTCCAGATGTTATTGGACCTCAACCTCCATAATTCCTGACCATTGGCCATGCTGGCTGGAGGTGATGGAAGCTGAAGTCCAGCAACACCAAAAAGGCTACAGGTTCCTTATCCCTATTCTAGAGCAGCCCCACCTAACCTCTGTTCCTCCATGGGAAAGTTCAGATGGCACATTAGGCAATGGAGGGGGGAATAGCACACTGACAGTGTGTTATTTCGGCAGCACCCACCACACGACATGTTGTCCCTCTCCCCATCGCATGACTGAAAGTTCTGACACCTTTCTGGGCTGCTGCCGCTGCTCCCCCCTCCCCCAGTCCTCCAGCCCTATCCCATCATGCACTGCAAGTTCTGCTGGCTGTATAGGAGCAGCCGGGGGGGGGGGGTGTTTCAGCTGCTCCTGCCAGGGAACTCTATGACCGACTGGAATAGTACACTGAGAGAGGGGGTTCCCGACACATGACACTTTAAATAACTGATTTCGGGATAAACAACTGAGCAGCCTGTTGTTTTTCCCTGTTGTTTAATTGCCCAAAATAGTGTATCGTCAGTTGTGTGTGCATTGTGTGTTACACGACACAATAATCAACACAATTGACGGTTGATTTCCCCCTCCATTGATTATCGTGTCATCCGAATTGAGCCCATGTGTTGCTGAACTCCAACTACCATGAGCCCCAGCTATCCTGGAAATGGTCAGGTATCCTTGGAGTTGTAGTCCAACATATATGGAGGGCACCAGGTTGGGGAAGGCTGCTCTAGAGAGCAGGAGCACACTGGTAAAACTTCCCAATCTCCTTGAGATATAGCATCTGCCTTGAACCTCACAAAGCCGATTGATTGATTGATTGATTGATTGATTGACTGACTGACTGACTGACTGACTGATTGATTGATTGATTGATTGATTGATTGATATCACCTGGGCATCCTTGGTAGCCAGCTCAGAGTTGACAGTTGTGCCATAGGCTCCACTGTGCTACTAAGGCTGCAATCCTATGTACGGTACCTGGGAGAAAGCACCCTTTAAAGTTGTGTGTCTCACTTTGAGTGAACATTGCTGGGATCAATCTGCCCATAACTCTTTTCTTCCAGCATCATCATTTTAGGCCCCCTGAATTCTCTGCAATCAGGTTTATCAGGTCATACAAATTAGGTAGTCGTCTACATTTACTTCATCTCCATACATTGAACTGGGGGGTAGGATTTCATCACCATTACCCCATTTGAAATGGACAAATTTAAATCAGTAAGGACTTAGAGTGGTATACATACCTGTGCCTTCTTAGTTAAGGCCTGACTGGAAAAAGCATTCTATCATTCTAAAGAGATAATTGGGGAGGGGGCTCATTCTAACATTCATAAAATCAAAAATGTTAAACCAATCTTTCTGAAATTTATATGTGCCAGAAAGAAATGTTGGATTTACATAACCTGAAAATTTCAAGAAGTTTGGTGAAAGATTGAAGGGAGGAGGGCAGTTTAAAGTAGAAAAGAAAAAAATCTCTCTGAATCAAAATGGATCTGATAATTTGGACTGGCGATTATTTTCACCCACCCTTTATGACAAAATTAGCACTTACCTAATTAAAATCTTGATGATTTCTATTTCCTTTGCTCTTCTGCTTGATGGAATAGCTTTTTTTTCCAATTCCCTTTGGTTGATTTTAATTAATATTTGTTTATCCCATTGTAGTGTATAAGGTGACCATTTTCAGGCATCCATAATGCAAGCATGCTCAGTAGTGTCTCCCTCCTGCCTCCTAAAGCATAGACATGTCCTCTCAGAAGTAAGTTCCATTGAGTGTAATTATCTTACTCCCAGGTAAGTGTGTAAGGGATTGTAGCCTTTTAAAAAATGCCTGGAACCTTGGCCAGGAGAAGAGTGAAAGGTGAGAGATGCTACTGAGAATTTCCTCTCCTTTCCAGCACAATGATCCTACAATTAACAACTTGCTTACTCTGTGTGTGTGTGTGTGTTCTTCTTCTTCATTTGATCATTGTTGCTGCTTGATTTTCAATGTAATCCAAGGCATGTCTACTCAGAAGTAAGTTCTATTGCTTGCAATGAGTCTCACTCCCATGCACTAATTTGAAGGGCTGTGTGGGTTTTGTTGTAGCTCTCTCTGGGAGCTCTGTGTATTTTGGGACCATGTCTTTTTGTGAGTGTAGGGTTTAAGTTTCCTCCCCCAGCCCCATTTCTTTTTTAAAAATTCCATGTATTTGATTTTTTAAGATTTTTTATTGCTTCATTGGGAGCGTTCGGACGACACATTAGGCAACAGAGAGGGGAATAGTACACTGACGGTGTGTTGTTTCAGCAGCGCCCACCACACAACATGTTGCCCCTCCCCCCGTTGTGCAGCTGAAAGTCCAGGTGCCCTTCTAGGGACTTCTGAGTAGACATAAGATGCTCAGCACCCTTACTTGGGAGTGAGCCCCATTGAAGACAATGGGACTTGCATAAGATGCTCAGCACCCTTACTTGGGAGTGAGCCCCATTGAAGACAATGGGACTTGCTTCTGAGCAGACATAAGATCCTCAGCGCATTTACTTGGGAATAAGCCCCATTAAAGGGGTGCTCTTGGTGGGGTGGAGAATCAGATCTGCTTCCCTTTGTTGCAGACAGGGGGAAGTCCTTCTTCAAGTTCATAGCACAACCCCACCTTTACACACTGTTGATTTGACACCATTAGGGTTTATTCCAGCTTTTCTTTGATCTAGTTTATAACACAATAAGGGGGAGAGCCACGTGAGACCTTCTGGCTGATGCCAAAGTCAAAGGACAAACAAACTTCTGGGAGTGGCCAGCTTCAAGAAGAAGCCCATATACAGAACGAAAACAACTATAAATCTCACAATCGTATTCATTTACAGGCCTCCTCCACACGAGACGTTTAATGAGCCTTGAAGGCTCATTATAAATTTTACCTACACACGAGCGGAGCGCAAAACGGGCGTACAGGCGCGTTATCTCCCCAATAATGCGCATTTTCGAACGCGCGTTAAATAGCGACTTTTATTTTGCTCCGGCCGTTAAAGCGCATTTTCGCTGTGTGAACAAGCGATTATGCGCATTAGCTACCTGTAAAGTGCTTTTTGGGCATCAATTAATGCGCTTCGCCGCCTCTCGCCGCCTCCCGTGCAGAGGGATTAGGAGTAAATGCGCCTCCGCGATAATGCGCATAATCGCCGAACCGGGCGCAAAAGCGCGTCCTTGTGGAGGGGGCCACAGTCTTAACACATACAATTGGGTGTGTGGATGGATGACACCCTACAGAGTTAAGACTTTTGGATGAGAATGGTTTTCAAAGGTGAATTGTATGTAGTTTGTTGTGTGTGCATGTGCCTGTATATGAGAAAGAATGCCTGGCAGAGAGAGAGAGAGAGAGAGAGAATGTAAAAGAGAGATGATGGCTTTCTGGTTTTTTGTTCAACAGGAAGGAACAAATAGTCTTTTTCAAATCATTCTTGGATTGAAACATGCAGTTCATTCGGTTCAACTTCAAGAGAAGCTAGCTTCCTATCTAAATCTGGTGTTCACAAAAGATACACCCTGATCTCCTGTTATGCATATAGAAAATGTTTGGGTTCACACAACATGTGAAGCCATAGTGTTTAGGCATGCTGAGCTGCCCATGATGAGCTAGCTTGTCATGCGGGGCATTTTTAACATCTACAATGAGTTAAGTAGCTCAAATAGGTCACCCACATAACCAATGTCGTAGGGGTTCTATGGGTGGCTTATTTGGGGCAATTAACCTAAGGTGACCATATGGAAAGGAGGACAAGGCTCCTGTATCTTAAACAGTTGCATAGAAAAAGGGATTTCAGCAGGTGTCTTTTGTATGCATGCAGTACCTGGTGAAATTCCCTCTTCATCACAACAGTTAAAGCTGCAGGAGTATAGCTATAGTGACCAGATACAAAAGAGGGCAGGGCTCCTGCAGCTTTAACTGTCATGATGAAGACAGAATTTCACCCGATGCTATATGCATACAAACAACACTTGTTGAAATTCCCTTTTCTATACAACTGTTAAAGATACCGGAGCCCTGTCCCCCTTTTCATATGGCCTCCCTAAATTCATCTATCATGGGTGGGAAAAAATGCCCCACCCATGACATACTTAGGCCATCATGAGCCATTCAGCATGGCTCACCACCATGACTTAGTATGTTAGGTGAACCAAGCTAATGTGAGTTAAGCAGCAACATTTGATTTTGACTTTGATCTGAGTGTTATGTGTTGCTGTGTGGATTCTCAAATGCTTATATGAAAAATGGCAGGTTCTCTGCACTTGATTTAAGTGGATTCTTTAATCTTAATGTAGTAAACATTACAAATTATAGTGCTAGATTCTTGAGTGTTAAGTTACTTAGAAAACAAATGTGATATTTAGTGTAAAAGGTGAGCTGTTTGCGTCTTTTGTCATGGACTTTCATGTTCAGGTGTAGCTTATTGTATGTAGAAAGCTATGCTAATAAAAACTTAAATAAAACTCAGGTTGTTGATTGGGAATAGGGAGGGCAGAGGAAAAATAATGATGCAGTCCTAGACAAATTCCAAGCCAGCCATAAATAAAATAAATAAAGAAGCAGACTCAGCCTGGTTCTTTCTTTCTTTCTTTCTTTCTTTCTTTTTATTTAAAAACATTTTTATAGCGCCACCACGCCATTTCTGGCATCGTGGCGCTTTACAATAATATATAAAACAATTTTGATTAAAAACTCTCAACCAGGGCATGAACCGTGATGGTAAGATTGGCCTCTGACAAAAAAGGGTGAACTTGGTGGATCATATGTAATTGGTAAAAACAGCTCTGGACAACAGCCCCCACCTGTGATGACATAGTTAGGGACTGGTCAAGAATGACACCCAGGTCTCGTGCCTCGGTCACAATCCTTGGTTGGATTCCTGAAAGTGAAACATCTGCAAGCTCCTGCATTGAACCTGCCAGCTGCTGACTTCAACCAACAACCATCAACTCAGTCTTCTCCGGATTAAACTTCAACTTGCTTCTGGACATCCAGTTACAAATCTCAGCCAGCCACCGAGACAGGACAGCAACTGCCCCACAGAGGTCTGAGCCCACTAAGATGTAAAGCTGGGTATCATCGACATAAATATAGTACCTCGGCCTGTGGGTTTAATTAACGATGCCAGCGGCCTCACATACCACATTGAACATGAAAGGAGAGAGAATAGAACCCTGTGGAACTCCACAGGGGAGGGCTGTGGGGGCCCATGGTAACCAACTGAACCCTTCCATCCAGTTAGGACTGGAACCAGGCAAGAGTCAGGCCCTCCAGTCCCACCTGGGTCCTCAACCATCTAATCAACAATTCATGGTCCACCGTGTCGAAGCCACTGAGAGATCCAATAACAGTAAGATGGACAGATGGCCTTTGTCCATCGCTAAACGAAGATCATCACAGACTGCAGCAAGGGCAGTCTCCATGCTGTGACCTGGCCTGAAGCCAGATTGAAAAAGATCTAGAAAATCTGATTCATGGAGGAACCATTGGACCCACTCCAGTACCACTTTCTCCACCACCTTTTCAAGAAAACGAACGTTGGAGATTGGTCGGTAGTTTGCTGGCTGTGATGGCTCAAGAATTGGTTTTTTAAGGAGTGGCCACACACTAGCCAATTTTAGGCAGATGGGCACCCTAGCTTCCATCAGGGATACATTCACCACTGCCGTTAGAAGTGGACCCACCACTAACCATGCAGGGCGGATCAACCAAGTTGGACATGGGTCCAATCCACAGGTAGTAAACCAGAGCCGACCGAAAATCCTCTCCAGCTCAGTCAAAGATACGAGGTCAAAGGAATCAAGTATAGGTTGTGTCCTGGGAGCTTCCAGCGACAACTCTTCAGGTAGACCTGGAGGAAAACCAGCCCTAATTCTGCTAATCTTTCCAATAAAAAATGGGCAAACTCATCACATCCATCAACTGTAGGTTCTGTTACTGTTGCTGCACAGTCGGGATTTATCAGGCTGCGCAGCATTGAAAAGAGGCCAGCCGGTTCTTTGTTTCATCTAAGCAAGAGAAGAAATAATTTTCCTCCCTTTTGAGATAAGAAGAGTCCTAGAATGACCAGATACAACAGAGGGCAGGGCTCCTGCAGCTTTAACTGTTGTGATGAAGAGGGAATTTCACCAGGTGCTGCATGCATACAAATGATACCTGCTGAAATTCCCATTTCTATGCAACTGTTAAAGATATAGGAGCCCTGTCCTCCTTTCCATATGGTCGGTCACCATAGTTGTTACAACTTCAATTTGTTAGATCTGTTAAGGAGATTGTGACATTGCAGTTTGATATTGCACACAAAACAGTATATTTGCCCCGGGAGCAATCTGGTACAGTTGATTCTGTCTAAGCCAATAGACTTCAATAGTTTTGTTACATCTAAAGGTGCAATTCTGCCCATGTTTAGATAGAAAAAAAAACACCTGTAGAGCCTTCACGTTGTTTTGTAAACTGTAGGTTTTTTGTTTGATGAATATTATTCTTTGTTATTGCTTTTAACAGTGTTAGTGTTTTAATTAATATTTATTTATTGCTGTTGGATTATTGTTCCATGAGTCATAAAAATATGACATATACATATTTTAAACAAATTGAACAAAATATTGAGGAACAGGAGTTCCTCATACCACTGGAGCCACTATCCTCAGATGCCATTCTCAGACTTCTTTGGGGAGAATTTTCTCTACAACCATGAGGGCTTGAAACCTGTGCTTTTTAAAACAAGCAGACAAACAAAAAAGGGAAGCATCACATACTCTGGATATTCTGTTATACTGCTGAATTGCTGAAAAACAGTAAATACCAAATGCGTGATGTGTGTGGCTGCTTCTGTACACTCTCCAAGCTCATTTTAAAGTGACATGCAGAGTCTTTGGATTTGATCTTTGCAGGCCTGAGGCAAATAAAATCTATTCTGATTTTGTTTTTTTTGAAGAAGCAGAGAAGCTATTCACATTTTCTAGTTCTAGCTTATATTTTCAGGTTTCCCCGTAAAAGTGTAGCTGGGTCAACTGATCTGAACTGCAAATGAGTAGAGCAGTCTTCCCTTGCCTGGTGCCCTCCAGATGTGTTGGACTACAACCCCCCTCATCCCCAGTCCATAGCCCTTAGTCCTGCTGGCTGGGGTGATGGGAGTTAGAGTCCAACGTATCTGGAGAGCACCAGGTTGGGGGAGTCTGAAGTAGAGGATTTCTCGTATCTGGATTTGGATAGGAAAAGTTCAAGTGTTGACTTTTGCCCTGGAAGTGTTTTCATAAATGCTAAATTTGCATGAACGCCCTTCCAACTTCTTAGATAAGGAACACACAAGAGATTAATCCCTTTGAGAAGAGTTAAAGATATGCTAGGGGAAGTGGAAAGTACCGTGATAAAGGAAAGAGAGATTATTAGATAGCTGTTTCCCTGCATCTGCAAAGGCACATTTTGCCCAGGAGAGAATAAAGCTGACAAGTGCAAAGTGAGGCTCAAGGGTGGCTAAATCTGTGGTTACTTCTCATTATTTGGCAAAAATATACTTAAGAGATTAAGGGTGCAATCCTATGCATGTTAAGACAAAAAAAGTTCATCAATTCCCAGCATTCCCCATGTTGGCTAGGGCATGCTAGACAGGGCCATGCAGAAGGGGGGGCCAGTGGGGCCAGTTGGCCCAGGGCCCACGATTTTGAGGGGGCACTCCGACGAGGAGGTCCCCCCCAGCTTACGCTACTGCTTCCGTAGCGTAAGTGGCCCATCGAAAAGCGAGGAGCCCACCTTGCGGAAACACCGCAGGAGCCATCAGATTGCAAGCTCCAGAGGGCCATATGCCGCATGCGGGGCGGGGATATATGTGCCTTGAGGTGTTGTAGAACAGGTTTAATATGAAGGTGTTATGTAGAATGGACATGTTGGTGGGAATGCTCCCTGGGCGGCCATGTTGTCCTTTTTTGAAATGGGAGGGGCACACACTTCCCATCTGGCCTGGGCATATTACCAGCTCTGCACGGCCCTGATGCTAGATGTTGTAGGCCTTTTCTCTCTCTAAATACCCATAGGATTGCACCTTAAGATAATCACTATTAGAGGATGTGCAATACAATGGTCTCATCTGGAGAAGACTGAGACTGGCTCAGAGTAAAACAGATTAAATTACCACTGCCTACACTATGAATAAAATGCGTTTTCAGCACCTGTTGTTTTCCATTGTTTTGTGTAGTAATTCCATGACATCTAGGTCTTTTTGTGGTAAATGCAGCCAGATAGAGCCCATTGTGGCAGGGCTGTTGCATCGTGCTGAGCAACCACAGGCACCATTTTTGTATAGCACCTAAGGGCGTCCAGCTTGCCATGGCTTGTTGTGCCATGCAAACCCAGGTGACAGAGTTTGTTTGAGGGTTAGACAACCTTCAAATAACCCCAAAACAAGCCATGGGTCATTTGAGTGCTGCTAACCCTCAAACAACCCCTGCCACCAGGGACATGATACGACAAGCTATGGTAAACTTGGTGCCCATGAGCGCCATGTAAAAATGGCAGCCACCATGATGTGACAGCCCTCACTGGTAAATTAAGCCAAGGTGGGCTGTCGTGTCATACAAACCAGGTCTCTGTGTTCAGCGCTAAGCACCACCGGCACAAAATAAATGTGAATTACCAGTCCTGAGCTGGACTACTACTGGAGCTAAAATTGCCCACCCCCCCACAACACTTTCCCAGTTGCATTTCATTTGCATCCACTGTACTTTCTTTTATAATATAGTTGGCCTTCATCCTTTCTAAAAAGTGAAGAAACATATTCTTTCTAATAGAGTTGCCATCTTTCATCTGGCAGGATTCCTCAGGCAGCAACAGCTGCACGACAGGCAGAAATAAAGCAGGTCATGTTTGATGCAGTGATGGAAAAAGCCTCCCCTTTCCGCTTGGCATGCTGCTGTTGAAGGCATAGAAGCCCTGCCACAAACAAACAAACAAGGTTGTCAAGCCTGCTTCTGTACTTAAAAGTCTACTCTCAAATCCCACAACAGGCAAACCTGTTGTCCCAGATCTTCAAATGATGCAAGCAGGCACAACTATTGAAGCCAATGGAACTCTGTCAAGCTAACCTATTTGGCGACCGTAGTGGTGGTACATAGTTGCATAGCTGGATTAATAGCAGACTGAGGTTCCAGGGGGCTGTATTCGGGAGATGGTAGGAGAGGAATTAACTCAGCGAGGTTCAGAGAAGGCAGAGAAACACCTCATGTTTTGCATAGTTTCCACACAAAATTGACTTTACTGAACTTTTAACATTTGAAATAAAGAAGGAATACAAACAAGAAAAAAGTTAAGACTTCTTGAACAATAATTGTTTGAGTATTAAATAAATAAAATGGTAATTAAAAATATATATATTCTCGTATTTCATATATGGTACCTTGGCTTTCTGTCATCCCCTCTTCTTGTATCTCCTCAGTGTTATAATATGTGGATTAGGATAGACTAATATTCGTTGTCTGCTTAGTTATGTATGAAGCTTTCATCTTATAATGATGTCCTATATGCTATAGCTCAGCATGATGCTATGCGCTTTTAAGCTGGAACAGACAAGGCAAAAAAAAAAGAGAAAAAAGCATTGCCCTTTTAAATGGGAATACACTGGGGTTTTAGCCCCAATCAGGGAAATTCCCATTAAATCAATTTCAGCCCCATACTTAATTCCCATTAAATCGAAACTAATTTCCCCTCTTAATTTCAAGGCAACTTCATGTGACTTAACTTTTCCTGAATTGACTCTCCCTCCCCACAAATACACACTTTCTCTTCCGGTAACTAACATTCTTTTCCTTGGAGAATTGAGTGTGTTCAAAGAAAGGGGGAGGGGGAAATGTACATCTTGCATAATTCCCAAAGGATTCTAGGAAATAACGCTGAAGTTTCCACAAAGTGCTAATTATACAAACTTGGCTTGCCTCCTAAGAGAGACACTCAGGGCCTCTGCCAGGCCTGCTCCTACAAGCTGGGAGGTATCGGGTGGGGGGAGAAAAATTCCCCGCTGTCTTCCTCCCTCCTCGGTCTGAGGAAGAATTGTATCATGCGGCCTCCTGTGTGAAAAGCCGGCCTTCCTAATGCATGAACTCGCGCTGCCAGCCAAAGAGGAGGGAAGGCCCAAGAACTCCAGATGGGCACACAAACACACACACACACAAACCGAGGGGGAAAGTGAAATGCTGAAGTGCTCGATGACAGAACCACTGGCTGGGCTTTGACAGAGTTCCAGCTTTCAGTCAGCAGTGGTGCTTTCAACTGCCATCTCCACAAGAGCAGCAGCAGGCGCGCAATGCCACATTGAAACCAGCCATTGGATAGTCAGCCTCTCTCTCTCTCTCTCTCTCTAACTACTTCAGCGTAGGCCGAGTAAAGGGATAATTTATTGCCCGTGATAATAAACCATTCGCAATGGGGAGGCCCTGCCGTTTCCAGCATTATAATATGATCACACACTGAAAATAATCCACTAAAGCCATATTATAATGTGCCTTATTTTAAGGCCCACTGGATACACATACCAGGCTGGTGGCCCTCCTTGTCGTGGTCAAGTAGGTGGACACTCCTCTCCTTCACCAACACCAGATTTAAACACAAGCAAAATAGGTACACATACATTATGAGGAGGCTATTATTTATTTATTTAAAAAAGACTAAATTCAAGGTTTTACATAATTGGTTGAAAAATCAAGGAGATTCCTGAGATCTCGGCCTCTTTCCCAGTACTGAAGCCTTCCCAGGCCCAGGCAGCAGCGATCAAGGTGAGTGGGGAGGGGGGACTTGCGAGGGGGGAGGGGGACTTGCGAGGGGGGAGGGGGGACATGTAAGGGGGGAGGGGGACTTGCGAGGGGGGACTTGCAGGGCCCTAATCCTCCCACTCTCCACTCCCCACCATCGCCCATCCTCGCTGCCGCTGTCATGGCTCTGCACCGCTGGCAACGCTCGCCTCATTACTGGGAATGACGACTTGCCAGGCCGAGACGAGCGCTGGCGGCGGTGCGGAGCAGCGCCGAGGACGGGCGATGGCAATGGAGGTGAGTGGGGAGGGGGGAAGGGGTGCTGAAATTAAGGTGCTTCTTAGAATCGACGCAAAGCTTTTTCCCTGTTGGTGGCCCTGAAATTTAGGTGCGTCTTACAATCGATGGCGTCTTACATTCGGTGAAATATGGTACTAAGGCAGTTTACCTCTTAGTGACAGATGCCTGCAGACACAAAGTAGCTACTGTCATTTATGTCCTGCTTGTGAGTTTCTAGAGGCCTCTGACTGGGCACTTTTAGAAACAGAGTGTTGGACTAAAAGGATCCTTGGTCTGATAAGTGGCATTGGCAAACTTTTGTTGAGCTCAAACTCTGAAATAAGCTTTGGGGGTCTGGTAAGGCTCACCTCAAACTAGAAGGAGCATTATAAGTCCCAGAACACTTATCCAGTCTGGATTAAAATTGGAGCTGGAGAAGAATACCCCTACAATGCTGACAGTAAGAAAACAGGAGACCTTCTTAACCTAAGAGCAGCCTATGGGGTGGAACTAGGCTTTTGTCCCTACGCACCCACCCGATCTGAGTTTTCCTAAGGCAGCTCTTCAAGGCAACACTCTAGCAATGTCACAGAGAAGATCTCTATGGCTTTGCTAGGTAGGGGCTAGAATTGCCCCTTGGAAAACTTGGGTAGGAGCAAAACTGAACTCCCTGGAGTAGGCTTAGGATAAGAAGACTGCTTACATAGGGTGGATTTTTGGCTCCTCAATTTTACCAGGGCAGCTCTTTAAAACAGCCCCTAACAAAGCCAGGGAGAAACATCTGGTCTGCTTTGCTGTGGGCTGGTTTGAAGAGCTGCCCAGATTTGTTCAGCAACGAAGGAAGACAATTATTGATTTGGGGGGGCAAAGAGCTCAGCTCATTTCCAAGCCCATCTGGTGGGAGCTGAGGGAAGCTCATTTATCTAATATTCAACTAGTAAGTACCAAGCATTTTAGTGTAAGTACATCACATTGCAGTACAGATGAAAACAATTATTGTTCAATCACCACTATTTGCTTCCAGTGACCAAACTTTAATGACAGAAGCACGAGACGACTGGAAGGAGAAAGGATTACTTCTATCCAAGACTTAGAAAGAACAATTGAATACAGCTGAACAGAGCCACATGCCTATTTTTTAAATTAATAACTGCAAAAATAATATTGCAAATCAACAGTGAAGAGGTGTAACTACTTAAAAACACCACTTCTCTTTTGTTCTATATGGCTACAAACACCAACTGTTTATTGATAAACGTTGATAATAGTTCCTTTTCCTTTTTTTTAAAATGGCCCAGCCATTAAAATGGGAGATTTCTTTGGTATATATAACCAAATCATCTATATTTAAAACAATGAAGCTTAAAAATTGTTTAACTGATATTCATAAAATGGGTTTTTTAGTTTGAAATAGAAAACGTTTACTGCTCAATCTACAGATCATTGAACACATACAAACTTAAAATTGTACAATACAATACTATTATATCAAAAGTTAAATAAAAGGTTAAAACAACAGAGCTGACATCCTTAACTGAAATGATAGTAAGGTGGGTGAACAGCAAACATACAGAAACTTTTAATAACCTATCAATCACATTGCATTCGTATCTCTATAGTGCAACCCTCTGTATTAGGTATGGGTTGGTTGAATATAATAAATATGTCAATTTCTCCTTAACATCCCTATATTTCACTTTCTTTAGGAGAGGCTCTAAATAACTGTTTCATATGCCTATATATAATGGACAGTCAAATACATAATGTGCCAAGTCCTCTAGAACTGGATCTTCACAAACACACAACCTGTGTTCTGCTGGTGTGCCGATGTTCCATTTTCATGAGTACTGATAAGTATTTCTCAAATTGGTGCAGATATTTTGTGCTAGCTGACCATTTCGCTGTTCTTGAGGATGTGAGCGCAGTAATATCGGTTTGCGCTCCTACACCAAACACTCTTTGTTTGAAAATATTTCTGCTAGGTGTCAGTGCTGGATTCCAAAGTTTGGAAGGAGTTTAAACAGTTTCTGCAGCCAAAAGTTCCCTTGCACAATTTACTTTTGTTCCTCTAGACAGATCTTTAGGAGTCTTTCTTCAGTTATTTATTCTATACCAATAATTTACCATCCCTACATATATCAATCCAGAAATCTTTTCCATACCCAATTCTGCTCTAGTTAAGTATGCTGGGGTAGACTTAGAGACCCCCCTTGAATCAGACACAAAAAGCAACTTTGAACACATTCAATTTTTGTAAGATTTGCAAAGCCCCAAATTTCTGCTCCATAAATTAGTAGAGGTATCACTTTTGCTTTGTAAATTTTTAAGATTGGCCATAATGTGCCTAGGTAACTGTAATTTAACAGTCTGTTTAAGAATTGTAAAGAAGCAACTGTTTTCAGTTCATTTTTCTTTATTTGTGAAGCCCAGGGTCCTGATGCAGAGAAGACCAAGGTAACAGTAATGTTTCCCTGCTCTAACACCTTTGAATTAATATACTATCTATTAAACTTTCTCTTTTTACCAAATACTATTACTTTGGACTTATTGTTAATAAGGAGGTCATACCCACTTGGGATGTTGCGAGTATAATCATGTCATCAGCATACAACAAGATATTTACCACTCTGTTTGAAAACTTGGGCATATGATAACTCTGATTATGTACAAATGCCACCATGTCATTAATACAAAAATTAAAAAGAAATGGTGCTAGGATACATTCTTGGAGAACAGATAGATTTCTGAATAAAGTGCTTTTATTAATAGTAAGAGCCTTAGGTCTATATTTGTGTTTGCCATCCTTTCCCAGAGACGGCACCTGTTTATGGAATCAAAAGCTACACTTAGGTCTGTAAAAGCAGCAAAAAGCTGTCTGCCAGTTATCCAGAGTAGATTGTCCTTTCCTAAATCTGCACTGCTCTGCTGCAAAAAATGCATTTTCTTCAGCCCAGTCCTCTAGTTTTTGTAAAATGTGCTTTGCATAAATTTTTGCTGGGATATTGATCAGGCTGATCCATCAAGGGAACCTCAAAATCATGTAATGCCTAGGCCAAGATCCAAAGAACCATACAACCAGTTCTGCCTGCCCAATTGATTTCTGTGTTTTAATTATTGTTTTTTTAAAAACTGAATCTCCACATACTATGTGAAAAACTACATGGAAAATAGTAAAATAAATTATTTAAAGAAATATGGTCTGCTTAGGGAGTTATCACAATTTGAACTACTTTATACAGTTCCATCTGATAACGGCTTGGTAGCAAAAAATTACACAGCCATAAAGGATATGCAAATGACAACAGGATATCAGAGAAAATGGTGGGGAAATCTAGGTACCATTCTGTCACCATTTAGCAATGGAAGTGGGATAACCCTGGAAGAAACTTAATAGCAATTAATTTAAAGCAAAATATGTTTAAAACACTGCATCAATGGAATTTAACAGGGTATATGAGAGAGAGAGAGAGAGAGAGAGAGAGAGAGAGAGAGAGAGAGAGAGAGACATTAGAACATGATAGAAGCTGGAGGTGTGGACAATTAAAAGGAGATAATTTACATACCTTTTAGCAGTGTGAAAACATAAGCCATGCTGGTGCATTTTCTTAAATGTTGAGCAATCACATTTAGTGTACAATACCAGCTGACCTACTGAGAGTTTTGTTAAAATTATCTTAAGCATTGTATTGGGGATTGTGATACAGAAAAGGTTATTAATTTATTTATGGCTGCCGAAAACTCAATAACTCATTAGAAAAAATGCAGAGCTCCTCCCCACCCATCAGTGATTTTTCTAGACTTTGCAATATTGCCATGATGATGAAACTGACTTATTATATAAATTTGAGAAAAAAATCACGGGTTGGAAAATAAGTTTGTTGAAAAATGGGTAACATTTGTTGCATTCGTGAATGATATAGCAGTACCCAACGAGGCTGCTCCACTGGATCTATTACACCTGTGGGAGCAACCGCTTGTGAACCGGGCTTTTGTGCTTCTAAACAACTGCCACAGAAACAAGCAGAAAAACTCAATTCCAGATCTGGACAGGTCAGTGGAGCCCCCTTGTGCAAGCTCTGCTGACCTGCCCTGTTCCGGAAATGAGTTTGTTTCTTTCAGGTTGTTTTTAGAAGCACAAAAGCCTCATTGCACAAACAATGGCTCCAGGGAGTGCAAAGGCACATGGGATGCCCCCCGTAAATTTCAAGATCATATTCACCTGCTCTTTTTTCATTAACACGAAAGGATACGTTTGGGTTTATTTCAGAAGGAATTCATTTCTTATTTGATTTTGTATTTTTGCAACGTTATAATACATTCCTGTTAAAAAAGGAAACAGTAAAAGAAATCCAGCAGGCAGCTCACCATCTCAGCAGTCAAGGAAAGTGTCCAAAAAAAAAAAAAAACAGCTCTGGAAGTTCTCTCTTTTATGTTATTTAGTTCACCCAACAAGCAAGATTATATGACTCTCACTAAGTTACACTTTCATAAGAGTATAAAAGACAAATCACAAGAAATATTTGTAAAGTTCCACTTTATTAAGAAACTGAACAGGCAGACATTTCTTATGTTGTACTCGTCCTTTTTGTAAAACCAGGCACCACGAAGCACTAAAGTGTAAAAGCATTTCTGCTGTCTATTATAGAAGGTTGAAATCCACTAACCTGCTGATGTGGTGTGGTTGATTCTATCCCAAAAGGACAGGAAGATTTCTCTCCCCCAGGTAATGAGGACTAAAGCTACATTGAATGAATTATAATACATGAAACTCTCAAAAGAATTACTATCTTGAATGTACCCATAGGAGTCACACTTGAGCAGACATTGTGTTTTTGTAGCATCTTGTATCTTGGCATAAATGCACCAATACAAAAATAAACCTTGAGGTTAAAAAGATGAGTTAAAGTATAACATACAGCAGATGGGCTTCATGAGTTGCTATGTACATTCTACCAAAAACTAGTACTATCATACCTTTCCATTGTAAGAAGCTTTCTACTAGCAGTAAGGCCACAACTTTTAATGTATAAGAAACCTTTTTCATATAGGCAAAATAATCTTACGTATGTTTCGGTGGAATGGTTGCTGCACATATGAAAAGTGTATGCTCTAATGAATTCTCCATTGGGAAGCTCAAAGTTAATGAAGGGCAGGCTAGATCAATATAGCCTTATACAGTCCCTAAGGAAATTCTCTTATAGGCCTAGAAATTGGTCTCAGTACAGCAGTAGGTGGCACTGTTCCCTAAAAGTTACTAGTAGTGCCAGCAGCAAGGACTTTTTTCCTGTGCTTGTCTTTTAGGTAGGATAGAAACAAGAGGCAATCTTTAAAAAGTCATTAAGCATCCTGTAGCACTTTTCACAGCATTAAATGTTTTGGAGTTGGCCTTTTAGCTAGATGAGAATGCCACCGTTCAAAGATTTTTGGCCTAAATATATTTTTCTGCCTCAGTTGGAGTTGCACACACATCACACCAGCTATTTAAGTTCAAGAGTCTGTGGAGTAAATAATCGGGCACATAGCCACATGCTTGTTTGTAATATACAACAGGATATGTTAGAGCAGAAAGATGGAGAGCAGCCATATCCATATTAGACTGGAGACTAGATGAAATGCAGGACAAACACAGTGTATGTGTACGTTTGTAGACCCCTGAGTGCAACTATTTTTTTCCTGAAACCTGAGCAAGGATTGAATGGCGAGCAAGCTAGCTCTCACCCATCCATCCAGTCACTCACTCACAAATAGAGAAGCAAATAACTCATTAAGGCTCCGGAAAGAGCACCAACAGAAGCTTGGGTAGAGACTTCCCATTATGTTCCTCATTCCCATGTGTGAGCCAAGCCAAAGGGGGGGTGGGGGGGGAGAAGAGCAGCAAAATGTTGTAAGGAGAGAATTGGGAAACAGGGACAAAGGGGGTTGCAAAGGGGGTAAAAGTGTCCTCTGCCAGTGCCTGAGGCTCAAGTGACACAACATGTGCAATTCCTTTCTTCACAAGGGGTATTCTTCCCCACCCACCCCATCCCTGCAACGTCGCCTTGGAGGCCACAAATTGAGAGAGGGGAGGAGTTGCAGGGAGCCAGTCAATGTGGGCCCACTCAAAGCTGCCTTTTCTCCCATAAGAAATAAATATGAGGAATATCACATCTAGTTCCTTGAGTGACGTTAAGTGATTTGGTTCATAATAAGGATAGTTCTTTCAAGGCCTTGGTTCTGTCCACAGTAGACAGGAAAGGGTAAATGAGCCCTTGGCCTTTGTTCCTGGTTGAGTTGGAGGAAGTACCTTAGTTGCATAGCAGGAGCCTTTCCCCTTTTTTAAAGTGGGCTCAATCAAGCACTTGGGCTGGCAGTTGACTCTTTCTGTCATAGGCAGACATCAAGCAGATAATCCAAGAGGTCATCTCTCGCTCTCAATATCTGTGCATGAATAAACTGTCCGTATAACACAGAAAAGAAGCTTACAACAACAAAGACAGTTGTGACAGCAATTTCCATCCTGGGGTGGGGATGGAGAGTTAATTACAAACAAACAAAAATGGAAAAGGAGACTTTTAACATGGAAGGGGGTACAGCGCAAGTGAAGCATGATCCCACAGGGAACTGTAAATATTGATCGTTTGAGAAAGGTTTGAATTTAGATGATGTCTTTATAAAGGTTCAAAAGCATAGCTAACTAACTGGTAGCCAGCAGTCTGTATTAGAATATTAATTATCCAACACTCCTTCCTATCCATGCCTCCGTCCTGTTTCTGCTAGACCAGCAGCCCTGCATATCAAGACAAATGGGCACCTGCCACCAAAGGCAATTGTGTGAAGACAGGGGCTCAGCTTGCAGCTGGTATCTCCACTCTGGCCTGCTTCAATAGCTTATCCTACTAGCTTTGAATCTCTCAACCGCTACCCTGAGACAATAGGTATATAGCTCTTTTCTGCACCCAAACCATTAGCCAGGTTAAAAAGAGAAGTATTTTAGGCCATGGAAACAAAAGCATAGACTGTTACTATGCAGTAGTTTGATGTTACAAATGGAAAAGAAGAAAATATTGTAACAGTGCATGCAGCCAGCACTGATATGAGGTGCGCAACATTACCAGTAAATCATCAACTTCAGAGAATACATCCCACAAAGTGTAAAGAGTGTAGTATGTCTTTTTACAAGAGTGATTTCAGCAATATATGGATTTCCTGCATGATGACCGCCCTACTGGTCAGACCCAATTAGGCTTTGTAAAATTACTATTCTGCAAAGATTAAGTTGTTAAGTAGCGGGCAGAAACTTACTTCAAAAACAGAAACATTCCACAAAGAAAGAAAAAACCCTCAAAATAAAATTGTCTCAATCCTATAGGATTTTTTTTTTGGCGGGGGGGATTTGTTCACTTTTATCTTGAAGATCAATAGCTTAATCTTCACAACCAATCTTTTGGGAAAACAAGATCAGGAAATGCTGGTCTCCAGTTAAAATGAGGACAATAGATTCATAGTTCAATTCAACATACAGAAATTACCAATTTGTGCACTTTTCATCCGTGCCAATGGAGTTTGGTCCAATACCATTTGGATAAATAGGGGTTCCACTATGCCCTCTCTGAAAAAGGTATATGTAAAAACAAAATGGCTTTATAACTACCAAGGTGGTTAGGAGTTTTGGATGTAGGCACAACATACCAAAGTCTTCATACATTTGAGAGTCACCCCAGAAGCCTTCCCTCAGGGCTCACACTGCCTCTGCATCTCCGATTCAGACCACAATCCCTTTGGTTGAACTACCTTGAAGTCCTGCAGGCTGAGGTACAACCAGCAATTCCTCTTCTTGGTCACACTCGGTCAACATATGTGACAGGTAAAGAAAGGATAGAATAGCAAGTATCTATTGAAATCTTCAGTATATTTGGGTCAAGAGTAGGAGTGATTCTCCAAAAGGTTACTTTCTGTATTTGCCTAGAACTGTCAAATCAGTTAATAAATTAGTCTGAACTTTCATTTCAAACACATACGATGTGGAATGAACATTCAAGGGTCACTGCTTAGAGAGCAGCATTCCTACAATATCTTCATAAAATCATAGAGCTCAGAGGGTCCTTAAAGATAATCTAGTCCACTACTGCAGCAAGCCTGATAGGTGGCCATTCAGCTTCTTCTTAAAAAACACTACTGAAGGACAGTCCACTGCATTCCTATCCAAGGCAGTTTGTTCCCCTGTTGAACAGCTTGTACCATTAATAAGTTCTCCATAACGTTTAGTTCAAATCCCCTTTCTTGATATTTGAACTAGTTGGTACAGGTGCTACTTGCAGGCATTATCATCATACTGTTGCTCCAGTTTTCACTCCTGCCCATTCCATTTATTTCAATAGAACATGTGCACCTCCTAGAAAAAAGGTGGTGATGCAAGCTTGACTGGCTGCTTCCACACCTCTTGATATAATTTGCCCCCTGCTCTTCCAATGGCTGTGCTTGTTTTTGGTGCCCAAGGAAGAAAAGAGAAACGTCCGGGGGGCAAGCCCTGAGCTCACCACATAGGAAGAGAGTCCTGTGGGCCTCCAGTATCAACTCAAGCCATGGCCCAAATTGTTTCAGTTTACACAGAAGGCTACAGTGCAGGAGAAGGAAAACTTTTAATTTCTCAACAGGGCACAATACAATTGTGGATGTTCTGTTGAGGCGTACTGTAAAGATGCAGTGTGAAGTATTGTTTTCTCTCTGACAGAGAAAATAAGGACCTTCAGTTTTGCCTTTAACCATACCAAAAATGTAAGGACAACAACAATATCGCTACACACATTAACAGACTATATAACTTTATTTTTTATTTTGTGTAAGCTAAGAGGAAATTTATACACTGAAATTTCAAAAAGACCTCAGGCATGCACATAAACCTTGTTAGAGGTTTTTCTACATAGCATTCTCTTTTTTCCATAGGAATTTCCCCAAACATTTACAACCCATAGCTTTACTGTACATACAGCCTAAACCATAGCAATCTATGATTATGTCAAATTTACACTGTGCAAAATCAAACATAAGAATAGTGGTACAACAAAAAAAATGTAACAGGTATATTTCCTCATAAGACATTCAGATAGTTTTGGTCCTTCCATCCCAAGCCAAATTAATTAATACATAGATCCCAACAATCAAGTAGTTAGGCAGTGATCTATTTTTGAACTAAAAGGAACTGACAGTAAATCTTTTGAAAGGAAATGATGATAAATCCATACTGCTAAAAAACTAAATCAACAAACTAAATATCAACCACCCAGCACCCCCAAAGGAAAAAAAAAAGCCACATCAGATTAAAAAGAGGGAATTGTTTAGTCTACTTTAAAGAAAACCACAGAAAGACCCTAAATGTTTAGATATTTTCAGTAAAAGTTTTTTCATCAAGGGTGATTAGTTCTGGGGTGGGGGGAAAACCGAGGGAAATTTCATAAAAAGTGAAAATCGGAAATTTCAATTTCAATTTTTTTTATAAAGTTTTGCAAGAAGGACACTACCAGTGTATTCCACAAAGACAAATGTTTACATCCCAGCACAACAAAATAAAAAGGATAAATCTTCAAAAAAGTTCAATCCTCCCTGGTTATTTACAGTTTCTAATATAAATTTAGGACTCCAGTATGTAAATAAATATACATAACTATGTATACCTTTCTAGTGCTGCTTACCAACAAATCATCTGAACTTGATTTTTTTTAATTAAAGCAAAATCACTTTATTGGACCCAGAAAAGAGGGCTAGAGGGAAGAATCAATAGAAACTGTCCAATTCACTTCACTTTAGTCTACCTTGCCTTGGCAACTCATTGAAGGTGTTAGTGTGGCTGGGAACATCAACACCTTGGCATGCATGAAAGATAAGTCAGGAAGGCTAGAAATCACCTTGGCAGCTTCTTTGCTGAGTTGTTCTTCCTTTTTGGGCTTTCTGTTAAAAAAAAAGTTAAAGAAAAGTTACTCAGTACTGTTAGAGAAATGTTTTTCACAATTAAGTCAACTTCTCTAAGCAATGGGCTCTTATCCCTTTTACTTTCTGGAACTGTTACCTTTGAGAAAAATGGGCTCTGCACACAAGTAAAACTTGCAGAAGTATCGAATCCCACTACCTATTAACAAAATATTAAACTGAAATTCTTAAGGTTCTGCATCCACATTGGAGAATCCATACAATAGCTCTGATGCTTGTACCACTGTGCTAAGGATACTCTTCCCTTAACTTTAATAAGATTGGGGCTCTTTCATATGGCAACACAGAAATTCAAAATTATCTGCTGAGACAAAATCCCCTTTTAGTTCCCCCCACTCTCAAGTTTTCGGGAGGAGGCAAGGGCTATGTGAGAAATTAAGTCTGTTTGCTACCAGTGAGAAGAGCATTTCTCATTTTATACAGAATGTTAGGTAAAATGCAGGGACTTCTTCACTCAGGCAGCTTCTTGTAATTCCTGTGCTAAACCAATCCATTATGCAATTTGTCTACTACAAATCATGTACTGCAGCATGCCATCCTCCCAATTCTATTCTTGTAACATCTTCAGAGCTCATCTTCATTCTGTAACTGCATTAAAGCCGACACATTTTTATTCCTTTGACTTGCCATCAATGTGCGCTTCAAGCTGACAGAGCTAGAAAAATCCCAAGCACCTGAACATTCAGAGCTGGTACCCAAGGATATTAATTTCTGCCAAAATAAACTTGCGATTATGGCTCCTAAACATTGAATCAGATGCCCAGGATTTTAAGTGTTTTCTGCCTTGCCTGCTGGGAAAGCCACTGGGTGCTAACACATCCTTCTTTGCAGGGGTGTAGGGAGGATGCAACACGTAAAAGGATCGTCATGTATCTCTTCATAAGTATTCTACTCAGAGGGATAGTTCACATGTTCCTCTGGTGTAGACTCTATACTCAGTAGGGGGTAAAGCCAGAAGTCTCTGGCTTGCACACACACACCCATGGACAAATTATCATATGCAATTAGTGATGGGGAGAGTTTTGTTTTGTATGCATTTGTAAGCACACTGAACTAATTCACATGTCCCATATTAATATGCATATCAGAACACGTTATCCTTTGTAATGTGTACTTCTCCAATGTTGGCGGTGTTATTCTCAGCTGAAAAACTGCATACATTAGAGAAAGTTGTGTATGAAAATAAATGCAAATATTCATGCATTTTTGTAGACTGCTGCAGAATTGGAAAGAAAAGACTTATGACTGACTACATGGCAAAAGTGACACAAACCAGACATAGGCTACCTGTCTACATCCCTACATGCAATAGAAATCACCTCTTTAGTATCAGCTGAGTCATGCATACACATGTATTGTATCTGACAGCACAGCCATGGTGAAGGGAACACACACAAGCCCAGTCCTTGCTCCCTTGACCAATGATGTGTGTAGAATGCTCATGTAGAACTCAAAATCCTTCAGCCTTATGAATATAAGAGCATGCAGTTCAGTATCTTGTTCCCCACAGTGCATTTTCCCAGATGCATCTGGATGGTGAAAAGCAAGGCCTGAAGGCAGTAGCCCTCTAATGTCACAACTTGTCTTCTGTAGTATACCAATTCTGAACCTGGGTCCTATACAGCCATGACGTCTGACAGCCAGTGATGGACCTATCCTCCACGGGTTTGGTCTAATTCCCCTTCTGAGCAAGTGCCTGCCCCTTCATCTTGAGGCAGTGAATTCCATAAATTAATTGTAGAAGTACTCCTGAAGGGAATGAAGGGGTACTCTATTTTGTCTTCTTTCCTGAGACTAGTGCTGATCAATGTCATTGGATGACCCCTGAGTTCTAGTGTTATGAGAAAGAGGGGAAAAGATTTCCTACCCACTTTTGCCACTCAATGCATCATTTGATAAACATTTCCTCGTAGGGATGCTGCTCCACTCTTTGATCATTGTGGTTGCCCTTCCATGCACACTTTCCAGCTCTATAATATCTCCTTTTCAGAGGAGATAACCAGAACTGGACAAGGTGTTCCAAATTACCACGCGGTTAATGCCAGGCAGTTAATAAATGCAATTTCTTCTCTAAGCACTAAAATAGCAGTAGCACATTCTCACACTAGTGATGCAATATTCAATACGCATTAAACAAATGTGGAACAACAGATGTCCTCTTCACTACTGGTTTCCTCCTCAAACTCCCCCCACTGAAAAAAGGAGGAGGTGGAAAGGTCACACAGGGGTGGGACGCTGCTGGGGCTTTCAAACAAACGGCTAGCATTGTAAAAACTGGCTTAGCAGTAGTACATGTGAAAAAGATCTTGGGACAAGGTACGACGTGCCTGCAAAAAAATCTAATGTGATTTTGGACTACATTGATAGAACTATAAATTTCAACACCTGAGAAATAGTTCCAAGTTTACTCTTCACTCATCAGACTTCATCTGTGTGCTGCATTCATTTCTGGGCACTGCGTTTTAAGGATGTAGACTAGCCTTCCCCAACTTGGTGCCCTCCAGATTTTCTAGACAACTTCCATTGCCATCATTCGAGGAATTCAGCTTTAATTATTTAATTGAACTAACTGAAAGTCCATTTCTAGGTGCCTGTGATGATGAAAGGCACCTTCCAGTGCTAACACTGTACGGCAGACCACTGGCAATGTGTCTTCCTCATTGTTTTACAGCTGCCACCACACACTTAAGTGCGATCCTATGCATGTTTAGCCAGAAAAAGTCTTACAACTCCCAGCAGACCTAGCACCCACGTCTAGCTAGGGAATGCTGGGAGCTGTAGGACTTTTTTCTGGTTAAACATACGTAGGATTGTGCCCTTAGTCTCAGTCAGAAATGCGTACATTTCCCTTGATGGCACATTTACTAAGAAGTAAGGGGAAATTGCCAGGCTAAGCTCACAGGGTGTCTCCAGACGGAGGGCTCCTAGCGCTACCAATTAGAAGGCATTGTGCAGGCATCCCATCTTGTCTTCCTTAACAGATTTTCTGCTATGAGAAAAAAAGACAGGAAAACAGTGGGAAAACATAGGAGTGTTATGATTCAAAGAGGATGTCATCTGAACCTCCCTGTGAAACTCTGTGCATGAGGTAGGGTAATGATGTAATAAAAGCCTAATCTGGAAGCAACCCTGGTCTCCTGCAGGTTGAATCTCAGCCTGTTCTCTGCCTTTTTACTTTATGGACTCAAGGGGTCTAGGCAGTTGGGAAGAGAACTCCCCCTTGGTATTTATCAAACTCACTCCAAAACCTCAGGTCCAGAATGAGGAAAGAAATTTACTAAAAGGGATGAACGTAAAACAGAAAAGCACTTGAAAATAAAACAAAGGTTAAGAATCTTGCTAGGCTAGGCTAAAACCTATGGAGGAAAATACTCACAAAGTATAGAGGTTACCTGGGCAGTGCACAGCAACTTGGATAGTCAAAGGACTTGACAAAGGAATAAAGAAGTCTTAGTCCATTTTTATAGTCTTTAGGAAAGCCAGGCATAACCAATCAAACGAACAGTACATAACCAGGAAGGCACTCTTCTCACCTTTTGGATCTGGAGATGGATTAGCAAGGTGTTAATTAAAAAGGAGATTGCTCCGGCTATGTGTCTCTGGAAGATTTAATACACCCAAAGCCTTCCTGTTTGTGAATGTAGAACTTGCAGGAAAGACTGGGGTTGTCTATGTAGTGCTATCGATTCCAAGGATACTGTATTTTTACAGTGACAGACACTGGCTTAGTTCGGATGACACGTTAGTCAACGGTGGTTTTAGAAGCCCGCGGTGGGGTTTTTATACCACCATTGAGAAACGGTGGAAAACACTCCAAGCAGAATATCAACGCTGTGCAGAGGAAAGTTCCTGCACAACCACAGCGTTGCGTGTTGGGCTCTGTAGTGTTTTCCCCATGTCTACGTCACCAGACATAAGCGGCAGAAACTCCCAGTGGGGCTCTATAGGCATGGGAAAGAATCTCCTGCTGGGATGCACTTGGGGAGCCCTGATTGCGCAGTCCCTGGGTGGGGCCCTGCGATCGTGGCACCCCACGTGTACCCAGGGATGTGCACATCCCTTCGCCCACCCCACCCCTGCAATCCATGTGGATATCTGCTCAAGGGGATGTAAAAAGCTTACCTGATGCTTACGGAGCTCGTTCCATCCCCTCACGCCAATATCCAAATGCTTCACAGGACCGGGGGGGGGGGGGGGGGGCAAAGGATATTTCCCATGGCCTGACATGTATTGTCAAACCGCAAGAGATATCCTTCTTCCACCTCTGGATTTCTGGACATGGTGGATGAATATGTTCTTCTCCCCCTGTATGTGACAGGAGGAGAAGGGCATCTCCTTTCGCATCCCAAGATCCATAAAGGAAAGAAGGTTGTTTCTCCCGGTTTGACGATACACCCTGTGATGGATGGTCTCGTCACATTTTTTGCCTCCCTCCCCTGCTCTGCGCCTCCCCACGGAACGGCAGTACTCCAATAAGGTAAGCGGGAACCAGTGCCACCATTCAGTGGGGAGGGCAGGGGGCAGAGAGAAATCTACCCTACACAGCGGGTGAATTCCACCCCACAGACAACTTTTACCACGACGCTTTAAATCGACATGCTCAAACTCTGCACCATTCAGTCCGTGGGGTGGAGTTCACACCAAAGTGTTGTCCGAACACGGCCATTCAAGTGGCTGGTCCACCTGTGTCACAGTCTGCTCTGTGAAATTCCAAATCTCTGATTAATACTCATTTTTCGATGGCAGTGATTTAAAGTTACTGTTTATTCTGTTCAACATTACACCAAAGGACTTCACAAGCAAAGGACTGCACAAGCAAAGGACTGCCCTAACAAAACTAGCTAGACAAATATTGAACAGCTTTATATGCACAGAAGGTGGGCCTTACTTTGAGATCAGGGGCAAAAATTTATATCAGTCATAGCCAATGGTAAAGGATGATGGGACTAGTAGGACAAAACATCAGGAAAGCCACAAGTTGACCATCCCTGCTCCAGTTAACTATTTCGATGTTAACGCTTCAGAAACTGGAGACCACATACTTCCCTAGCAGAAATTTGGGATCATCATTATCTAAGTGTGATCTCATCTCCCCTGTCTTTTTAAAACATCAGTCTCAGCTCTCCCCCTCACTCATATTCACAAAGCACACTGTGGGTATCACACTGAAAAAAACCCAGTTAGTGTTGGTGGTTTTTTTTTGCTAAAGTTTACTACTATTTTCCACTACCCTCAAAGCTTTCATCCTGAATTGCATTTTCAGAGACCTATGTGATATGTTTAGCAGAAATTTAAGCCTGTCTGGTAGTCAATCCAACTGGCAATCAACATTGCTATTCTTGAAAATTCAGGGCATTAATGGCGAGTTCTGGAGTCAACTGCTGGTTAAAGAGTAATCTAGTAAAGTAAAATCTTATCTTTAATCACCAAAGCATCACATATTAAAAGATTTACTATATTTCTAGATTACGACCTAAGGACATAATCAAGATTACTTTTTAAGGCTTCCGAGTTCCTGCTATGAGAGGCAGCCAGTGAGGTTCTCTCTGTGCCGACTGCAAGAGGAAAGGGGGGCTAGATATCTTACCCCCCATTCCAAGCCGTCTCTGGATGGGGGAATCTGAGCCATCCTATGGTCTTTGGGATGCTTGCCCTTGGACCACAGGAGTGCTCTCCAAATTACTGTTACCTTTCTACATTACTGGGGTGTTGTTTTTTTTAACTTCCATGAAAATAGCTTGTTTTAGAAGACAAAGTTCCTCACAACTAACCACTTTCTCACAGGAATGCAGGTGATATATCAGAAGAGGAACTCTGCTCAGACCATCACTGTTGTTCACACTGAGGAGGAGGGAGCCATTTTGCTGTGCCTCAATCATGCCAAAAAAAGTAGCCAAGCTGCATAGTAAGGGGGATGGGTCTATTACAGTCAGTCTAAATAAGGGTGCAATCCTATGCATGTTAATACAGAAGGAAAGAAATCCTATGACTCTCAGCACTTCCCAGCTTGCTGTAGGATTTCTGTCTAAACATACACAGGATTGTGCCCTAAATATTTGGATTGTACAAATGTATACAGGACAGGGGCTGAAATGAGTCCTGGGACTCCAGTCAGCTATTTTTAAAGGGAGACCACAATGGAGACTTACCTACATATGCCCAAACAGCAAAGAATATTATTAATGAAGCCTGGACAATGAATACCTGAATCTTGCAGAATACTGCATAACATATCATATGCTAAGACAGAGTGGCAAAGTAGCAGCAGAGTGCAATGAGGCACAGCATGAAAAAAGTGAAGCCACTTTCTACAATCCGTCTTAGTAAAGGTGTGTGTGCAAGGCACTGGGAGCAAATGAGAGGTGACTTGTTTACTGATGCCACGGCATTTAGTTATGGCTGAATTTGTACAAGCCTAATTTGCCAGATCTGGTGCCATCTTTAATGAGAATATTCAACTTGGTTCAGAGATCTGAATTTCTACTTTTTAATGCATATGAATTAGGATACATTAACTCAGATCCAAAACACCATTTGCACAGCAGGGCCTTTCTGCCTCCCAAGATGTTGCTCCTGAGGGTTGAGTGGGCATCTGGAATAGTTTGCAATGCCACAGGGGGAGGGGAAACAGAAAAATGGTGCCCTGCCCATAGTGGAAGTGCCTTCTGAAAATGTAATTTTAATATATCTTTCCTATAAAAACATCACTACTGTTCTTTGCTTTTCAGTTACAAATGTTAGGAGTCACCATTAATTTTCTTCTAAAGTGAAAAATAGAACATCATGACCTGCCCCCAATAAATCCCTTCTTTACCACTAGCAACATAGGTCTTTATTTCATCACAATTCCAATCCAAGTAGAATGGGAGTGTCAAGAAAGGCAACTCTTCTTTGTGCTTTATGTACATTCCCCCCCCAATCCTTGAACACAGACAAGACTTCTGAATACCTTTCTCTCTCCCCGTACAGCATTTGTGGTTCAGAGGATAAACATTAATTCAAAGTAAATATTTATTCAGCAACTGAGATGTGCCCAAAGCTGGAAACTTGTACGTGGTCCCAGCTGTTCCAAAGTAACCCCACCCATAGCCAAGCTGAGTATGACAGTCCATAAAAAGGTTTCTATAGCACCTCAACTCTTCCTCCAACAGCTGCCACAAGAAAAGGACCAGGGTCTACTAAAGTTCAGCCCCCCCCCCACTCCTCCAGCTGCCACCGTGTTCAGCACCCACATTACATGCAACTCAGGCGAAGGAGCTGGTTATACCATGAAGAAACACAAACACGCGGGTGCCACATCGTACCTATGTTACTTTTTGAAATTTGTAAATGTAGCATTAATTTTAATTGCTTGTCTTTGTCCTGAAATGCCCTCTTCCTGCAACTTCCTGCATTCGGTACTTTATTCAAAATCTCTCCCCTCTTTGCCTGTCTCATCTCAGCACACTCACTCCTTTGTCTTCACTTGTTTGGAAAATACAAATGTTGGCCATTATGAAATTGAAAGCTGTAAACAACAAACTACTTTGTCCTCTTAAGACAAGTTTTCTCTTTCCTTGCTACGCCTGGATTGATCTTTGTTTAAAACTGCTGTAATTTGCTCTGTGACATTTCAACAAGAGCGAGCTGAATACAGCAAGCAAATTATAATGCTTAGTGAAAAAACAGACTGTCTACCAGATGAGCAAAATACAATATTCGGGCAACTTTATGCAAACCTATGAAGAATCAGCACAAATAAAGACTTCAGCTCCATATGCCCTTGGCAACTGTTTTGGGGAGTAATAGCTATACTGTCTACACAGTGGCAGTCAAAGCAAGGAATCTTCTGGCATAAAAGACTGAAGCCTTTAGTTCATTATCTTGAAAGCTGCAAATAACTCAAAAACTCAACTATATGAAAGGGATGGGAGGGGGGAAAGAGAGAAACACTGGATTTTCAGCAGTTCTGGTACAAGAACAGTGAACACTGAAGTTGAAATTAACCCAAGCAAAGGATAATTGAGGATTAGTACTCCCCCCAGTGGTAAACTGTTGAAATAACATAAATGGAATTTGTTTTACATACCAACTTTGAATGCTTGGAGCTAGCAGGGAATAGGTCTGAAAAAATTAACAAGTTTCTTGCAAGATCCTTTTACACCTGTTAAGTCCAGAGATAACCTCACGTACTGCCTGCAGTAGCTGTTCACTGTGTATCAGTATGCATTTGGGACTGGTGTGCTGATTGAGTTCTAAATGGTACTGAGGTCAGATTTGTCTATTTTACGTTACAAAAGCCACTTGCAGACATCAATTCTGCCAAATACTGATTGGAGGAAACCAGCTGTGTCCTTCCCTATTGCCTGGTCACTTCTTTTCTGTTGTCTTCTGCATGCCAACACTATTCCCAGTAATGTGCAAATGGCAAATAGAACCCCTCATAAAAATGCCAGGAACAGCGCAAGTCTTATGAAAAGGTGATAGACAAGCAAACCCGACCGGGCATCCCCTGTACAAACCACATGATCCAATATGTGCAGACACAGAAGCAGTGCCTGTGCGTTAAAAATACGTATAAGGAAATACCCAGTCACAGAAAACATTGTGGCCCACCAATCTGAGACAAGATAAATTACTGATTTAACTTATAGCAACAGCTGCTTTTGAATGTATGAACTAAACAGTCTAATATTCTATAATGCACACTCACACACACAGTCATGATTTGAGTAATTAGCCAAGTCAAGAACATGCACCTGTGAGCAAGTGCTAAATCACCCCAGAACTTGTATCAGCGTAAGAAGCCACAGATGACACTAGAGTGCATCAGCATTCACCTCTCTAAAAAAGCAACACTACCATATTCACAGCCTGAAACGTCAGTGTTGTACTTGTACTCCAGGAGATCACATACTTGCTTTTTCAGAGGAAAGGCAGGATATACATGTTTTAAAAATAACAATAAATTGTCCTGACATAAAATCAGACGTGGCATAACCTGAGCAGAGTCCACTATCCTTCTTACAGATTATTACAGACCAGTAGACCTCACTTTGCAGTCTGCAGTGGCTATGCTGGCCACCTTGCACACCGTCTCTCATACTTTCACAGGGATAGACCAGGTTCTAACTGGCTCCAGATTCTCAGCAAAGCAAGCTTTAGCCAAAGATTGATGGCTACTTGCTAGGCAAGAAAGAGGGGCATCACAGAGCAGAGATTGAAAGGGTTGTAAATAGAAAGTAGCTGCGAAAGGGGATTAAACAGTAGCTGGAGAATACATGAAAAAAAGTGTAAACGTGTCTATATGTAAGAAATATTTCGTCACTATGAATGACTTCACATTTTGGCTCTCAGTTAGCGCAGAAACTGCTCATGACAGCAGATGACTGAGCAGTCCCATGCAGCCAACTGGAAGCTTATGGTATGTCAGTCTTGTGACATGACAGGGAGCTTTCAGCAGCATAGTTGAGCCAGTAGAAGGCAGCATACTGCTGCAGACAGACTGAAAATTGGAAAAGCAATGGTTCTAATAACCCATCTCAACCCAGTGGAAGACCTGACACAGTAATCATGGTGCTAGAAGCAGAATACTGACATCTCAGTAGTTTCATGCTATAGAGATCTTTTCTGGAAGTGAGGTTTTTATGATGCATCCTGTATCAACAACTTGGGGGATTCAGCTGTGGTCACCGATCACCGTGAATCATAGGTGTCACCGATCACCGTGATTTACCTTGCTGATGAGCTTGCTTTCTCTACTGTAGACATTAGCTTTGCAAATGCATCTGTCACTTTACTGGTGGCGTTGGAGCTTTCCAGCTTGGAAGTTGTCAACTCATACAATTCTGGATCCACACCTTATAGCACAAAATTACAATCAGTGATGAATGGAAACAAATGTCACACGTTCAATCTCAATTTAGGATACTATATTTCCACCTTCTGTAAACATCTGAGCAACCAAAACGTCTACTAAGCAAATGAGATACAGCTTGTTAATTTCCATCATACACTACTGTGAGAGTTAGAGCTGCAGATAAAATTGGCATATAAGGTATCAGCCACAAGCAAAGACTAAATTTAAAGAATTGTTTTCTTCTGACATCATAAACCACAATGGTTTCAAATCATTACAGCATGATTTCATTGCTACACAAGATCCTCTTTTAGTTTCTATTTTCATCCCATTGTCTCTACAGAACATGTAAGTAGTAGTATTTGAACTCCTCATGCCATTTCTTGTCTTTTCCCTTAAGTATAAGCCATGTTTCTATTTTCTGTTTGGTTTCTCACCTTCCGTTGGAACGCATTTATGGAAGGAAGGAATTTCAGGAACTAACAAAAAATCTCAAGAGAAAAAGGCTTTCTAGAAAATCATAGTAGTATCTGGACAAGCTACAATACAATTTATTTTTAAATGGCTACACCTAAGAGTTCAGAATGATGACACAGGGGGGAAGTCATCTAATTTTTTTATCATTTTGATGAGGGCAGCTAAGGTTAACAGTTGAACTGTTTTCAGGTATTAGTCATCTGAAGTTTAAAATGTGCATGTAACGACAGCACTCTTCAAATACTTGAAAGGTTGTCACACAGAGGAGGGCCAGGAGCTCTCCTCGATCATCCCAGAGTACAGGACACGGAATAATGGGCTCAACTTAGAGGAAGTCGGATTCCTGCTGGACATCAGGAAAAACTTCCTGACTGTTAGAGCAGTACGACAATGGAACCAATGACCTAGGGAGGTGGTGGGCTCTCCCACAGTAGAGACCTTCAAGAGGCAGCTGGACAGCCAGCTTTCAGGTATGCTTTACGGTGGATTCCTGCATTGAGCAAAGGGTTGGACTCAATGGCCTTATGGGCCCCTTCCAACTCTACTATTCTATGATCTGTTATTTCATATGACCAAAAAAGGGGATCCTTCAGTTAAACCAAAGATGAACTAGTACATGCATCCCATATTCATTACAAGCTTGTCAGCTATTCAACCAAAACTGTTTTGAGTTCAGCTATCAATATGGGTTAAATCCAATGTTAGCCCTACTTAAAGCAGACCCACTGAAACGAATGGGATTTATGTTAGTCATCACTAAAGTCCCATTCATTTCAATAGGTCTGCTCTAAGTAGGACTAATGTTAGATTTAACTCACTGAAATCAGCACATCATGCATTTTAAATACTGTCAGATGTTTACAGAACCCTTAAACACATAAAAGGTACAGGCCTTCTGAAGTATCGCATACAGAACTAATACACTATAAGAAATAAAGTTTCTGAAATCCCATTAAGGTATGCCAAATTGTAAAGCTTATTTTAGATTTTATAAAATCAGATTTAAACCCTTTGCTATGTAAAAAGGGTTGTAGCATGTTGCTGCAATTAATATTTTCAAACCATTTGTCAAGTAAAGACTCTTTGATTAGTTGAAATTGACTATGAAATTACTACTAGACATATTTTAACATCTCTATTTCACTAAATTTTACAACAAGGTACTGGAGGGGGGGAATTCAGTACAAACAGTTTTGCTGTCTCAAGAGGTCTGGTAGTTCCCATAAGGAATCTTTACAGCACTTTAATAGAAAAATTGGCATATTTAAAAACCTTAATGAGATTGAGTGGAATTTAACAATGAAGTTTAGACCAAGCTCCTAGCTTAGGCACACACATACACTATTACATACATAACCTATACACCGAGCTTCAGGCTAAAAGCAAATGACTTTCCAAAAAACAAGCCAGAAACCCTACAGGCAATGGTGACATCTGAATTTAATGATAACATTCTAATAAAAACCCAGAATAAATGAAACCGTGTCTTCATCATAATTACTTCAGATTAATATATCAGAAGTCAAACTGCATTTTACCAGATGCCAAAATATGTCCACTAATAATGATCAACGCTGTGGAAATTAAAATGCACTGATGGATTTAAAACTAGTTTGTGAAGTTTTCTACAGCTATCATACAAAACTCAAAAATGTCTATACGTTTGGACTTCTAACGAATACTTGCATACAGGTCGACTTATCAATTAGTTCCAATATCTAATACTAAAAGTGAAAATCTGCCTTAATTTAATCATAATGCAATGAAGTAGAAAGACCCTCACACATACAAAATGAAGGACATAATCTTTCCACACATTAAAGGAACTCAAGAGAGCATAACAGAGCTCTATTCTCCCCACCCCTCTAGTCAGATGTGCATCAGTAAGCACACAGCATGCTCAAGGAGCAGGGGGCTGGGCTGGGATATGAAAGGTGTGCACGGATCTTCTATTCTCTGTAATGGGCTGTCACTTAGTGCTCCTGCACTGAGAGAGGATAAGAGAGAGCTCTGTTATGTTCTGTGATCATTGCTACACCCATGCAGGGAAGAAACCTATCTGAAGTATTCAGACTAACTTTCTCCTTCTAAAGAATTCATAAGGTACAAGAGTCTTCCTAACCATGCAGCGATGCTGTAGCTGCAGCATTTAATAGATCAAGCACTCGAGATAAAGCGAAAAGCACCTGTAACTTTCAAGAGAATTAAACTGAAGCAGACTGTACGGTGGATGTGTGCAGTGTCATATCAGTCTCCTAAATTTGCTGTTATTTTCATTTTCAACGCTAAAACATTTTAAAGGCAATAACTATAATGCACTTGTCTTAAATGCCAACTGCATAGCTTTTCTACAAAGTAGCTATGTGCCAGCTGTTGATTAGGAACTTCATTATTGCTAGGAGAGGTTCCAGCCATCTATTGTTCTAGGTCCTAGAGTCTTGGAGCGCTGAGACCAATGAAACTTACTTCCAAGCAAATACACAGATCATGGCTTGATTATATGTTTAGCTGAGCAACATACGCTCAGCAAT
Source organism: Anniella stebbinsi (assembly GCA_029215795.1). NCBI lineage: Eukaryota > Metazoa > Chordata > Lepidosauria > Squamata > Anniellidae > Anniella > Anniella stebbinsi. The sequence continues at coordinate 113,026,394 of JARDYH010000003.1, read as the reverse complement.
ATTGGTGCTTTGTTCCAACTGCATTTTAAAGTGGGATACTTCAAGTTTACACATTTGAGGTTTTAAAATTAACAAAATCCACGTTCTGCTTGCAGTTCTATAGCACAGATGACGTAGTACTATCTACTGGAGGCAAATTGGTGAAAGAGGAAACTGTATCAAAGGTGGGCATCTTAGAAAAACTTAAAGCAGAGATATTCTTCTTGTTTGTAGGAAAGTCACATAATGCGGCTCATGCTTTTAGTAAGAACGTGAAGAGATTAAATTTGCAGCGTTTAGCACTCTGCTGACCTGGGATGGTGGTGGTGGTGCCAGAGCTACTGTCATCCACGGGCCCAAAGAAATCAAGGTTCAGAAGAGTGGAACCTCCACTAGCTTGAAATTCAGTGACCGTGTTGGTAGGCAGCCATATAGAAGGTAAGCCAAGGGAGGGATTTATGTGTAAAAAGGGGGTAAGACACACACTTGAACATGCCAGTTATAATTAGTACTCATTATATAGTCTGTTTTTTTAAAACAACAACAACAACATAATAATAATGCTTACAAGATTAGTTTGTAGTTTCTAGAGATGTTAACAAGTCAGTGTACATTCTCATGTACAAATGTAGCAAGGATTTCAACACTGAACTTAAAAGCCAGCCCACATTTTTTAGAAAATTGGACAGAATCAGAAAGATCCAGAAGGGATGTGACCAATTAAAGGGAAACAGGTTTTTTTAAAAAAAAAAAAAGTTCAGAACCATTCTTCTAATTTAAAGCCATATTGTTCTCCAGGTTGTTACATAATTTAAGAGACTGACAAAATGTATTGTCTAGTTTAAAGTGGTAGATTGTTGGTAGGTTAGCAAAACAATAAATATGAATATTGGTAACAATGGTTCTCATTACATCGAATACCTTGGTAGCAAATTATATTGTTCCCCTTTAATACTGAAACAGAAAAATCAGAAATAGATACATTTGAAAGAAATTGTTAAAAGAAACCATGATGAATCGACTGAAGTAATCAGACACCAAACAACAGCAAGGGAGTCCATCCAGGCTTTCCTTCAGCACCTTGATATGAATCAAAGTTGTTACACCCTCAAAACACTGTATAGCAGCATTTTCAGGTCACTGATATGGCCAGTAATTATGATAAGTTTGATTGCATTTTTATGGACTAGATTAGGAAGCTGTGTCTATTCGCTAGGCTTTGCTTAATTTAGAGGCTCTTAGATTTTGAAACATTTTTCATGATACGTAAACAAGCGAAAATAATGTCAATATAATTTGCTTGCCATTAACAAGAAGATTTACTTAGGTAGAACATTTCATAAATGTAAGTGAACAAAAGTTATAGCACTTACAATATCTGTACATTTTAAAACTTAACTTTTAGAAAGTGTACCGTTTGCAAACAGGTTTTGTTAAAAACTGTTGCTTGAAAGCAACCACCACTATATTTTGCCATTTAGAACTTCACAAAGAAGTCTAAATAGACAAGATATCGTTGGGGTGAGAACTGTAAACTCTGTCAAGTAAAAATCACTTAACTATTCCAATCTTAGAACATGTAATTCAGTATTTTATTCAACTGGTGTTTGTATGCAACACAAATACAGCATAATGATATCTTATCTTGCTCTTAAGCACTACAGATTGTTTTAAATTGGGCAACACTAAACAGAAAGAAAGCCTGAATTTCCAAAGTTAAGAAATATATATTATTTCATATATATTTAAAATATCAGCAGAGAGATGTTTGTCTGAACTTTGTAGCTTTCTTAACTCTAGCTCTGGTGCTAGAGGCTCTACGGAGAGACGTACCATCTAAAGGGTTAGTAAGGCCACTGCTACTCCAGTCAAACTGGACAGGTGGTAGAGGTTCCTAGAGTTGAAAAGTCAGAAATCAGATTTTACAGTTAGGTCACAGCACAATAAAATGTCTTGTGTGAAGTTCTCTTTTGCATGCGAGCAAAAAGGCAACAATTGAAAAGCCAGAGGACAAACTGAGTACAATGAACCAAAATGTTCAGAATAAAGCCATTAAAAAAAACAGTGGCTGAATTCGGACAACACGATAGTCAATGGTGGGGTAATAATAAACTTTACAGTTGTTCATCTAGGGGGTACTCCCCACACAACATGGTAATAAATAATCAACTGTGATGTGGATTAGGATCAGCGCTGAGTTGACTATGGCAGCATTCGGACAACACGATAGTCAATACAACTGACGATTGTTTCCCCACCCTCAGTTGCTTATTATGTCGTCCGAATTCAGCCAGTGTCTCATGTAAACTATGAATAACTATGCCTCACAGTTTGTTCCTAGTGCTGCCAGGCCTGGAAATGTATATGGGACATATAAACCCTGCCAAAATGCAATGACACAAGCCATGGTAGTATTCCAGCAATGTAGGGATATAGCCCTGGCAAAACAGGCAGACAAAACAGGCAGAAATGTTTAATATCAGGGAGACAGAAAAAGCATCAACCTCAACAAAAACACAATTTTATCTATTTTTCAGCTCTTAAAATATTTAAGGGACAATCACAAACAATATAATTACACAGGAGCATGCAATAGCAAGAAAAAATGGTTCATTGGAATGCTCATTAAATATTTTAAATCAATTATTTAATAAGAAGTTTATTTGGTTGCACTTGAAAGGGCAAAACCTAAATCAATAGCTTATGTACATCTAACTCTTCATAGGATTGGGTTGTTGGCTTACAGGACTAGGTTATAGGACTTTATCCACTTTTAGTGTGGATGAGGAAGGTGACAAAATAATAACATGACTAAATATCTACTTCTAATAGGACATCCATATCTGGTTTTGACACACAAGGCAAAAGGTGAGCATGAAGCTGATCATAAATTAGTCACTTTATACCTGCACTGGATTTAATGGACTGGATACAGACTTACCCTCCACAAATAGAAGGGCTCTTTCAATTTATAGAGGGAACCAGGATGCAGTGGAGGCTTCCGTCTAGAGGAAAGGGATGGGGCAGTGATTTTGAACAACTTCCCCATACCCAATAGCCTCCTGTGCCATGCTATTCTAGAAGGTCCAACCCTTGGGAGCAGCTTTTCAGGGAGCGGTAAGGGAAAAGAGAAATCAGCAAAGATTGCTGCCCAAATCTATTCTTCCAGCACAAAGAAGCAATGACAAAACCACTGTTGGGATTTTTTTTTCTGAAATTCTCTCTTTGGATTCTAAGGACATTCATTCTGGGGATAGAAAATACAAAGCTCTCAGAGCTTTCCATGATTTTTTTCCCTGCAAAATGTGAGCCTTCTCTTTATTAAGCATCTTGCAGCTCACCTCTCTGGTGCTATTCAATTCCCCCCCCCCCCCCCGGCCCCCGTTATGTCTATTTTACTATATACTGTGAATTGTAGCATCTCCTTCTTGGAAAAAAAGGTATCACGTTAAGTCATCACGATTACAGCTCACAGAACAATTAAAATATAGTAAGTCTAGTGGACAAGAGAGTAACTGAGGAAAGTGTAGAATCTGCTTACTATTTTAAAAAAAATGAGGTAAAATATTTTCAAAGGCTTCCTTGTTAACCTATTCTGAAAGTCTACCAATGCAAAACAAACAAACAAGCAAAAATACCTAGAGCTCCAAACTGCCATGGGGCTATTCACAGGGGAGGAACAAAATCCCTTACATCCAGCAAACCTTGAAGAGAGGCTTCTAGCAAGCTTCTAGCTTGCCCTCCGCTGGGAGAAGCACCGTCTAGTCAACTCCATTCATCCCTTTAGCCTATCAGTTCATACTGCCAGGAACATCTGGTGATGACTAGACAATTTCCATGCCAGCACTAGATATACTTGAGATAGTCTATCATCATTCGTCATAAGGAATTTCCAAAAAAACAAATATTGTTTTGCATCAGGTAGGAGAGAGTCAAGTGACCTGCCATGCAGATCTAGAATCTTGTCTAGATCTATATGTCATAAATTCCCCACTACAACCACGACCAAATGCAAATGCATTAATAGCAAAGATTATTACTTCCATGTTTGTTCCAGATAGAAAGGAAATACAAAATAGCTATCTCTTATAAGATTAGTCTTTGTGGGGCATTTACTGCCTAATTCTAAGCTTATATACTCCTTTGCAAAGAAGCTGGTTTAATCACCTTATTCATTTTGAATGTTTTACTATTTAAATACATGTTTTTGTTCTAACCAAAATGCAAAATGAACATCCTTCAACCTACATGAAGAACCATGCCCATTACACTTTTTGGTTATGTTCATATCCCCAGTAGAAGTAGATTACATATCACTTCTTCCCATTACTCACTCTGTCCTCTACGTACCCCAGACAAAGTCCAGGGAATCAGAATATATAATCTGTATCTAGATACTGGAGAACAAATATTTAAATATAAAAATGGACAGAACTATAGCAGTTCTTTCAAATGCCCAAAACAATAGGGAAAAAATTAAATTTTCTATATCTAGTTTCTAAAAGTGTACCAACACCTTTAATACCGGAAAAAGCAATATACTGAAAGAGCAAAAGGGAAAGTATTTTGAGTTGTTAAATGAATGACTATAATCTATTTGACAGAAGTTCAGCTGTTAAGGTATAGTGCACAGTCAAAGCACTTCATTCACTGTTGATTACAAAGCAGCTAACTGTTGGGGAAGAAGAGATTATCACAGCCTTCTGTAGACATGCATTTCGTTCTCTGTTGACAAGCAACCAGAGTCTTAGCTATGAGGCTCTTTTTAGCCATACAAAGGAAAAATCTCAGGGTAGGGTTGGGGAGGTGGCACACAGAGATGTCAAGAAAAGCACAAAAATGGTTAACTGCCCAGAGAGCTTTGACAAATGGGTGGAATAGAAATGAAATAAATATGTAAGTAAGAAGGAGGAGGAGGAAGAGGAGAGAGGGAGAGGGAGAGGGAGAGAGAGAGAAGCCAAGAGATCCGAGCACATGCAGTATATTAGCCAGACATATTCCCAGAGCGTATCTTGGTGTTGGCACCAAAACCACCAAAGGACCTTTTTTTTTACCTGGAACTGATCAGATGCACATATATTCATCTCTGGAGATACAGGGGGAGTCTGTCCTATTGAAGCTATTTTCTCTGCAGCAGATATTGGTTTCAGGGGTTCCTTAGTAGGTTCTAACATGCCCTAGAAATTAAGACATCACATTGCAGGAACAATTGCGGCAACTATTAATCAAACTGGAAAGAAACGCTTTTTATCTATTATCATTGATCTACTTTGGGTACTTCTCTATTTAACACAGAAGAAAATTTTGTTCTAATTCCTCACCAAGAAAATTAGGTTAGTATTATTTTCCGAACTATTTTATTTACTAACCGAGATATAACATATTCACATCCTGTAGTTTAGCCAACACTTTATTTTTGCTTACTGCTCCATTTCAATAGACCTTATTATAACTTTTGCTTATGTGGTGTTGAACAGTTGCACAATGTTAGAGGCCCAGAGAGGCAAGGTTTTTGACTTCTAAAACTTATGTTAAGAGGAAAGCATGAATAGAAATTATTCAGTCAGAGGCATGGGTTTCTTGTGATGCATAAGACATCTGAATAGACAGATATGCCTTTAAATCTGTAATTGTTGTCAGTGTCACTTGAACTGCCAGAACTAGCTATCAAAATATTCTGGGTGACAACAGGATATTTGACATCACAGGAAAATATAGGTCTCGTCCCAATGTCACAGTGAAACCATATTTGGCCATTCCAGCCCTCTTCCCCTTCTCCTCATTAGTTCCTATTCCATTTCTTACTTCCTGGTTTGTAATAAATTTTGTTTTGAATCCAACATTTCAAGACAGGACTTCCACATCCTCTCCTCCACCCCAACAGCCCTCCATGCACACTTCAAATTTGCTCCAACAGAATTGGGGTGCCTAAGGACAACTAAAGGGGTAAATCCCTTCCACCGGTGATTTCTATTCCGTTGGTGGAACATCACTGTTGGATTTAAACCATAGTTTGTCATGACATCAGAATTGGGAAAATTATGGACACAGCAAGCTATTTGACCGCCAAACCAAATGTGGAAGTCCAGTTCAAAATGTGGCTTGTCTGGAAGGAAACTATGATTTGTGGTATCCATAGTTTGCCAAATTCAGGTGGTATAACAAGCTGTATTGATTATGTATCAAGACATGAGGGACAGAAGTCAGAATATGCAAGTGAGGGAGAGGGAAGCATGAGCCTTAGGCACAGCAGATGTCCATAGGAAGCCCACAAGTGGGAAATGAACTCAATAGCACTCTCTCACAAGTGTTTCCCAGCACCTGGTATTCAGAGGTATACTATCATAGTTTGCCAGGTCCAAGAGTGCTGTAGAATCTCTTATTCGATTTAAATCCAGCTATCACCACAGTGTGTAACAGTAGCATAATTAAACAGCATTTAACAAAATATCAATCTATATAGTTTGCTATGGTCATGAATTCTAATATAGTTCCTTTACATTTGGATGGAGTGCAACACACATTGTTACAATTGTTACTGAATTGACATCAAATCTGAGAAAACGTTAGATTTTTAGGCAATTGCAGACAACTATGGCAACTTACCAGTCCTGCTGCATACATAGGCACTATAACAGGTTGCTTCTTGTTACCTGTGAAGAGCTAGAACAAAATACATTTTGACTAGATTAGACAAAAATATTTTAATTGCAAAGCTGTCCAGTAAGTCCCAAGAATCATTTTTGGGCAGAAGACTAAGTATTTTCATGTGTTGACTAATAAAATGTAATATAAAAATGACACAATGCCAGTGGAAGAAAGGGTTGTTTTATTAATAACTCACAATGTTTCTTGTGTCGATTCCCAAAGAGCAGAGGAGCTTTTTGTTGCTGTGGGAGCCACCCCATTGATATCTCAATCCATAAGCATCATGGATATCCTGAAGCTCTGTCCACACACCGAGCAGTTCCCTACAGAGCCAGATATAAAACCAATGGAAGGGTGGAGAAGAAAAATTACTGGGCCTCAGTGGCCTTAACCACTTTATTCTGCCCCTTTAAATGATTGGCATATTAAAACCTTCCAATTAAATCCATGTCCTAACACCAACCCTTTAGGGAGGTAATAGTGATAGAAGGTTCTCTGAACAATTATTCTTCCAACTTATAATTAGAAAATGTCTGAAGCAATCAGAATGGTTTCTACTTAGAATTCAATGTACTACTAAATAATCTGTCGTAAGTGTAAGTAATAAGCCACATCCTAATTAACTACCTCACCTCATTTGTATATCACTTTAAGCACACAAGAAACCAATAGAATAACCTGTGCCAGCACAAGCAGTCACTAAAGGACAAACTACATTGAGCTAGGAAACTTTTTTTTGTAAGTGCGAAGTATTAAAAATGCATTGATATTTGGCCCCACTGAAAGATGCTTCAAAAATGACTGATGTATCTGTCACACTGAACGAGCCTTACCTTTCTGACAAGGTCTCCTCTGTCCTCCCAGGCTTATGACCTGCTTCTAACAAGACATTTAAAGGAGCAATCTCCTCTTCCATTTCAGAAACAGGTACAGAAGGAAAACAGACCTCAAATATTCGTTCTAGACGACTTAGGAGCTCTATCTGCAGCAGAACAGACAAAACCAAGTTGTGGGAAATTATGTAAATTAGTGTATTTCAAAGTTAGGGGAGAGAGGAATATGAAATTACAAGCTTTAGATACTAATTCTAAACACAGATTCAATCATGGTAAAAAAATGCACTATTTAAATGGAAAACACAACAAAGAATACAGCTTAAGCCCATCAATAACCAGGGGCCATAATTCCACTTGCCACGGCTCCCTGGTGAGGGTGGCAACAGGAGTCCCGGTCTTCCTCTCTAGCTTGGAGCCGGGGAAGGAGCAAGGACTGTCCCTGCAGTTTCCACAACTACAAGGACAATCCCTGCCTGTCTCCCACATTTTCCTGGGAGAAAGCCCCAATGAACACAAAGTAGTAGTGTGTAGGACTGTACACTTAGGAAGACATCTGCTTGATCCCCTTTAGCAGAAAATTTTATTGACTACAAAACCCACTCAGCCCAAACACATAATGCTGTATTCACCCCTAAATATTTTCTTACCACAGCATCCTCTGCATTTATTATTTTTAAGGAGAAAAATTCAGTTTAATTAGGTATATTTCACCATTAACATGCAATGTTTTATATAGGCCCAAACTCAACACACCACGTTTGCTATTACGCTTTTGAATGAAAGCAAGCAAATATTCCTATCCCCTCCCATAAGTCTAGGTAGTAACTATTGGTATTATAGCGTTACTTTTAAGACTACTTGAAGTTATGCAACGTATCCTCTATGGCAGGGATCGGCCTCTTGCAGACCTTGGCCTAATTTTAAAAGTCCTCTGCAAGTGATCAGTTCCAACCTCTGGCAAGAGCACTATGTCCCTCCCCTAGTAGTCTAGTAGTGCACTGGGTAGGGAGGAAGAGTGAAAGAAGAGCGGGTGGCCCCACCAACGATCACATGCAGCCCCCAACAGATTAGCCCTTGGGAATGCAGCCCCTTGCAGAAAAAAGGTTCCCCGGTCCTGCTCTAAAAGCAGCCACCTCAATGGGGAACAAAAGGAATGCAAGCTGCCAGACTTCTGACAAAATCCAAACGTTCTGCTTTAATCAGTTTGAGGACTTGGTACTAGTTGGTATTCGAACTGCTGATACCTGTGCAACTGAAATACTGCTGTGTCGACAGATGATGGGTTGGATCCAGAGATCCGCCCACAGAATGGGATGGACAAAAGCGGGCCTTCCCACCCCCTCCTCATCCTATCCGCTGAGAGAGCCTCTGAAAATGCTCCCTCAAGGGTCAGGGAATCCTGCTAAATAGGCTGGGCTCTGGCATGGTGGACTGAATGTGAAGGGCGTATCCACAGAAAACCAGACAACAGCAATCCAAAAGCTCATAGGCTTTCTGGCAGTTTGGTTGTTTTTAAAACATCGTTTTCTTTTAATTAGTGAATGTATTTAAAACTATTTTAAGTGCCTTTAAGGGTACAGCTGTCACAAGTTGGCATCTAAGATAAAAACTATTCAAAATATACAAATAAGCAATAAATATACAATGAAATACTTTAACATTATTTTAATTCACAAATGTATGTGCTTCTGCGTATCTAGGTTCTCCAAGTATGTAACATCTACTAATTTTTGAGGGGCACCATTTCACTTCTAAACTAACAGGCACTCGACTATTAGTGGAACGGGCTATAGTTGCGGTATTTCCTGACCAACTTTAAGGCGTGTTCGTGTTCAGGATTCCTGCCAGCCAGCCATGCCTTCCTCCAGGATACTATTTTATCTCAGTATTTTTATGCCATCTTTCAGGAGGAAAATATTTAATCATTTATTGTATTTTTTTGTAACTACTGAGCATGCCCAGTCATGAGTTTCTTTATCCTTTCTTCCTGTCATACACTGCAAAAAAGATTTTATTTCCTTTCAGTTTTTTTTTAAAATAATAATGATCATTTAAGCCACCTCAAGCCCTGTATGGCTGGGGGTGGGGGGAGATAATTTTATTTATTTATTGCATTTTTATACCACCCCATGGCTGAAGCTCTCTGGGCGGGGCGGTTAACAAAAATTAAAACCATGAAATCATTTAAAGAAATATAAAACAAACAACAATCTAAAAACACAAAATGACATACAATATAGAAAACACAATCAGGATAAAACCAAGCAGCAAAGATTAATACAGATTAAAATACAAATTTAAAACAGCAAGGGTTAAAATTGGGTTAATTTAGCTGTTAAAATGCCGGGAGAATAAAAAGGTCTTCACCTGGCGCTGAAAGGAGTGCAAAGTAGGTGCCAGGCGAACCTCTTGGGGGAGCTCATTCCACAGCCGGGGTGCCACAGCAGAGAAAGCCCTCCTCCTAGTGGCCACCTGCCTCACTTCCTTTGGCAGGGGATCACGGAGGACTCCTGTGGATGATCTCAGGGTCCGGGCAGGTACATATGGGAGGAGGCGTTTAGTGCTTTGAATGTTAGTACCAGCACTTTGAATGGACCTGGACCTGGACCTGGACCGGCAGCCAGTGAAACTGGAAAAGGACTGGCGTAATGTGATCTCGTTGGCCAGTCCCTGTTAGCAAATGTGCTGCCCTGTTTTGTACCAGCTGAAGTTTCCGGACCATTTTCAAAGGCAGCCCCACTTATTAACACATTGCAGTAATCCAGATGAGAGGTTATCAGAGCGTGGATAACTGTAGCTAGGCTATCTCTGTCCAGATAAGGGTGCAGTTGGTATATCAGCCTAAGCTGATAAATGTAAAAGAGCTTTACACATAACAAATGCTCCTAGTACCACTCTCAACATTTTCTTTACTTTCTTTAATTTAATACATGTGCTGAAAATCATGTCTTCTAATTTAGTGGCGTAAGAGGAGGATGTTAAAGAAATTATGTCAAGGCCTTTCCTACTAGATTGCCTCTTTTTTTAAAAAAATACACAATAGCAGCTCTTTTGGCACATACCTCTGCATTGATAAAGGAACAAAACATTTAAGTGGCTCAGTCCGGGGCTTTGTTAAAATTCAGAACACATAGTAGAGATGGAGAGCTTATTCAATGGCATGCCAATTAGATGAGTTGTAACATATCGAAAATTTTCCAACAAGAAAAACCATGTCCAATTAGTTAAATATGTGGAAATACCTTATTCTTTAGCTACCTCCTTTATAGGTAAAAAAATAATTGGGAAGAGTAATTACTTGCCAAAAGCATTCTACACTGTAGAATAGCTGTAGAAATCTACCAGATTCTCCAGTCCCTCTGTGCTGGATTCCAAGCACAGTAACAGTCCTTCCTTGTTACCTACCCACCTTGTCTGTTCAGACCCCGCCCCCATCACTCTAACTGGAGAAGAGACTCCATCAGCATTCTTACTGGATGCCAGCAAACATCAAGGAAAGTAGAGGAGGAAAAGCAAGAAATGGCTGTACTTGTGCAGAAGCGAAGGTAGGAAAGGAGAGGTTGTGAAAAACCGGGGGATCATGAGAAGAGAGCCTCCCTCCCAAAAAAAACAGAGCAGCCATCAGGAGAGGGAGAAAAGATGGGAGATGGGTGGGGGCAAAAAATGGAGTAGCCACAGGACAACTCCCTCCCCACCATGAAGTAGCCATGAATGGAAGAGAGGAGATAGAGGCCAAAAGATAGAGCAACCATCAGGAGAGCCCGCCCTCTCCCCCCAAAAAACAGAGCAATCATGAGGAGGGAGGAGGAAAATGTCTGAGAAAGAGAGAAATTGGGCAGAGAAGAGTTGGCTGGCAGAGATAGAGATCAGTTGAGTTGGCAAAAAGAAAATTAGCAGGCAAATGTTAATTGAAGAGGAATTGATTTGGGGCAGATACTAAGTAGGTCATGAACCTGGAGTAAATTGATTTGGGATAATCTACCTATTAATTTGAAGGACTACATTAATTTTAGAAGTATTTAGAGGTGATTTGGAGAAATTAAGAGATGTGTCTTTTGTGAAATGGGTGTTTTATTGGAGCAAAAAACCATGGGTTCAAAGGAGTGGTTTTGTGCTGTGAGGCTTAAACCCCAACTCTGCCATGTTTACAGGTCCTTGGGCACCTTACTTATCTTTTAACCTCACTAGTTAAAAGATAAGTGAAATGGTGTTGTTGTAGTAAATTTTGAGATTAGCCTCACACACCCCAGCCACCATTTTCTTACTGACCATGCCTCTGCAGCAGCCATATTGGGATAAAGCCACGGTATTTTCTCAAAATATGCCCATCGTCCAAAACGAACGGAGACTCCTATGCCATTTGATAAGTCTGGATTACTATAGGCTTTCAGTATAAAGGACAGTATGTATTACTATCTTTTGAGCAATAGAAACACTGGAAAGAAAAAAAGGATCAGTTCAAGAAGTGTTCTTCGCCCATATCTTCAACTGAACTGCATATATTTGCATGTGGAATATGAAGCCATATTTCCATTTGTTCAGAGAGGTATACAGTTTTACCTCATTTTATCTCATTTTATAATCAACATTATGTTGCCACTTAGTTAATACATTCACAGCCCTTGATTTATTCTACCAGATACTTGGAGCCTGCTTGTAGAAGTATGGTCATAGAGCTCTCTAGAGTCCCTAATTCTCCCTCACCGTGTACACAAAACACCACCCAGACTGTTACAAGGAACGGGAGGCAAGTGCATTCTTCTCATATCCCCATCTAGCCTGCCCCCTCCACCATAAAGGATCATGGTCCTTCACTGAGTGGAAGGGCTAAGCAGAGATATGGGAGGGTGTACAGGCATCCTATCTCCCATACAATGGCCTGAAGCACTGGGTGGCTGTGCACATATGTTATGCCCTTTAGGAATCCCTCCACATTTATGCATTGCAGCCATGAAAAACTGAATCAAGATGTGAAGGGGAATCAGCTTGCCAGTGATTAATGGGGTCTCAGTGACCTTATCTAATCAGATAAAAAGCCTTGGATACTCTTGAACCTGGTGCTGCTCCTGCTTGAGGAGCAGTCAAGAGTTGTTGCTAGGAGTGCTTTCTTCCCTATTTAGCCAATATGGAAGCCTTTTCCTTCTCAAGGCAGGTCAGAGCTTGCCACACTATCCATGCTTTGGTACGTTCTCAGCTTGACTGCTACAATGTTTTCTATGTGGCACAGTCCTTGGAGATGGTTTGGAAGCTTTAACTAAAGCACAGTGCTGCTACACACCACTGCGCTTGTTTGTTTGTTTTTAATGTAAACTGCTTTGAACCTTTTGCACATGTTTGCAAATTATTTTTAATATCCTTTTACAGCCCAATACAATACAGCCCGAAACTTCCTTATTCACCATGTTTCTCATACTGTAACAAAGCTCCCGATACACTGTAAGACAGCCTGTGCAGGAGTTCACATAACAGCCCTAATACAATTTTGACTTTTAGGCTTGTTACTTTGGAGATGAGCAATGGTTATTTTTTGAAGAACACTAAATATCCTCCCTTTACTATCTGAAATTTACATTGATCCAGTTTCTCCTTCAGATTCAATGAAATAAATTAAGTTCTATAGCCCATTAACCTTCTGCCTTGAATGGCTTTGTAAAGCACAATGAAACTTTTAACTCTTTAACCTGCCATGCTCTTAGACGATGGTCAGTTTTTACAATGAAGTGAGCACCATCTTGAATAAAGATGGTGAAAACCCCGTTGCAAATTAAATCAAATTCTCTTCTATCAAATGAAGTGGTTGACGGTCATATTACAGAACACTGGAAAAAAGCTCTCTTTTTTTATTCACCAAGTACCAGTTAAAGCCAATCAAGTTATAAATGATCTTTTCATGCCCAAATCCTAAGCATTTACTGAGGACAACCTAATAAAGACATTCTGGCACAAAGATATATGATAGTTGTCTTCACAGAAACAGAAGGTCATCATCTGCAGTACAAGCATTCCCAAGAATACATATACCTAAAATAGGTATTGGTAAATTACATTAATGGTGTAATTTTATGTACACTTACCTGAGAGTAAGTCCATTCAACATAGTAGCCATGGTCCAAAGGACTGAATGCTATGCGCACATGAAGGCATTTCCAGTCCCACCCCCACTACTGGTCTTCATGCACCCCACCCACCCTAAGGCTGCTCCTGAGGTTCCAAGATTAACCAGAATAGCATTTAATACAACAGAAAGTGCTGCACCCAAAGAGGCATTTGAGGTAGCGTGAAGGGCTATAGCCAGGAAAGAAAACAGACAACATCCCACCCAGCCCCAAATATATGTCAGCATTCAGCAAACCCAGTTGCCAGGGGTAAGAAAGCCTTTGATCTTGGCAAGCAAGAATGCTCAGGGAAGGAAGCTCCATTACAGCAGCTAGATCGGACTGCAAGAAAAACCTGAAGTAGATTTCTGGAGGGAAGTCTGTGTCCTGTAGCTGTGAATAGCATCTACTATTCTGAATGGAATGCTGTGAATCTGTTTGATGGGGTGGGGTGGGGCATGTTGACATATTACCATGCCATGTTGACATTTTCTCAGTATGGAAAGGTGCTTCGCCCACAGTCTCTTTTGCTTCCCTCTCTCAGCACTAACCTCTTGGAACTCAGCAACTACTCCACCCTTCACCATGAGAATATATTCCTTCCAAACACTACCCCTTCCGCAAGCTCCTGTGCCACTTCATTTCAACTGAAGGTGATTTATTTATTTATTTTAACAAGGAAGGTTTACTTTGTAAATTGATTGACTGGACAGAAGACAGAGGGTAATTTTAAACCTCCCTTTTATTTCTCTCGGCCTTTCTCGGTTCCTAAGCCCGACTTGCAACTGGCTTCCCTGGTCCTGAAGCCCCCCTTTCAATACCAGTAAAGGTGGCAGGAGGGGAGAGAGGCCCAACTCCCTTTGTTCTGTCTTCTGGAAGCTCATTAACAAAACAACAGAAGACTGGGTTGTGAAGGGGAGCTACTGCAGGGAAAGAAGAAAAATAAGAAATAGATTTCTTTGGGAGGGAGGGAAAGTGTCTCCTAGCCTCTTTAAACCCAGGTTTTGAAAACAGATGCTGTGCTGTATTGGGCTTGCTAGGAAAGTGTGGACAATGTTTAATACTCAAGAGAGAGATCTGCAGGGGATTCAGGGTTATGAAGAACAAGGTCATCTACACTATTAGTCATTCTCCTTAATTATTTTGGAAACGCAGGCTGCCACTTGCTGGGTGGTAAGGAAAAGCACGCTTACTATATTTTGGGTGGCTAGGACGAATCACGTTTGGCAATGAAGACCAGACATAATTTCTGAACCTCAAAACATGTGCATGCGGAATTTTCTTTCCAAGAGCCCATGCACAAGTAGAATTTGACCAGCAGGACTAACTTTCAAGCATATATGCGTAGTAATGGGTGGCAAGAGAAACAAGAATCAATAAAGTGTGTGAAATTCTCATAATAAAGCAAATAGTAAAAAAAAAAAAAAAACCACAACTACCATCAGAAGCAAACTATGGTTGTTACCCGAGCTGAAGGTGGTAATTCTTGCAATTGCCCATTGTCAGTTCCCTGCGAAGCTGTTACAGAAACACTGACAGTCATCTGAGTCATCGAACTTTCAGCACCAGGAGTTGTGCCTGTCCTACGCGATGACCACACATCTTTTCTTGAATGAGATTCCACTACCTGTTCATCTTCAAAAGCAGCCCACAAGCAGCTCTCTTTTTGATCCGTGTCAAAAGCATTCCACTCTGCAGCTTGGTTACACCCAGCAGAACTGAAGTCTGAAAAGTCATCAGAGTCTGGAAACCTTTTTGCTACTGAATCAAAGTCTCCAAATTCACTGTCATCTTCATTTTCTAATTCTGTAGTAGGCTGTAATGTCATCCTAGAACCAACATCAGCTGATCGACATTCTTCTGACACAGTGTTTGAAATCTCATTTGGTTGAGGAGCTGCCTTTGTTGACTGCTGAAGAACACCACTTCTATCTGTGAAGTCACCACATTCATTACTTGGTTCTCTGATGTTTTCAGAAGGGATGTGGAAATGTTCTTGGTTTGCAGCAGCTTGAGCACCATCAACAAAAGCAGAAGATCCATTAGTGACTGTGCCAAAGTCACCAAAATCATCCTCACTTAAGCCACTACAGGATGCATGTCCAGTGCAGCTTTCACCATTCTTGACTCTTTCAGAAGCACACGCATTCTCTTCTGTAGGAAGACTGCTTTGAACTCTACTTAGATTAAGGTTCAATGTATTTGCAATGTCATTGGTACAACAAAAATTATGTTCTTTGCATTTTTCAATGTCACACTCTCTTCTTCCTTCAATACTTTGAGCTGTGCCTACTGAATTCACATTTGGTTGTATGGAAGAGACAGCGTCATTATGTTCCAATGATGTACAGTCCTCCTCAGCCTTCAAGTTGTCATTGATTACTAAATTAACTTTTGAAATGCAGATACGTTCACCTTCTGTGCAAGTTTCCCCTTCATATTCACAGCTTCCATCTGAAGTCGCTTCCTTCATCGATTCCTCCTCTCCAACTCTATTTATAATATTGTTTTCTTGCAAACTTAATACTTCTCTTTCACTAGAATGTTTGCATATTTTATTTCCCCTTTCTTCCACCTGGGTTGTTTGTTTATTTGAGAACGTGGCAAAGTCTGCAAAGTCCTCTGCTGTGCTGGGTATAGAATCTAGGCTTAATTCAGTACTATGAATGCTGGTTGTTTTTAATCCCTTTGAGTCACTGATACTGTCCAGATCTTCTACTCCCTGAGAATTTGCCATATCTGATGTTGTAAATCCGTTTGTTAGAACTTCTGGACATGGCTGTCTCTCGCCATTACAGCTGTCTACTTGCTGGTCCCGATTTGGAACTTTCATTTCAGTCCTAATAATTTCAGAGCATGGTGACTCCAGTTTCACAGTTCTTTTTACTTCTACTGAGTTAACATCATCAAATGATGTATCCAAACTTCTACACTCACATTTTTCATTACTACCATCAGGTGGTCCTCTAATAGAATTAGGGAGTTCTGTAATACTCTCTTTATCATTAGAATATCTAACAGTAGCAAAGGCTATAATATTGTCTACATTGCCTGAGTAATCAGAGTTATATGAAGATTTATGTTCTTCTTTTGAACTGGAGTAATCTGATGCAAAGTCAAAGTCTACACTGGTACTTCCAGCATCAGAAAATCCACCAAAATCACCAAACTCCTCCTCCTCCTCCTCCTCCGCTCCATTATCTAGTGGTGGAGGGGATGAAGAATACATTCGGATGATATCTGGTTCCATTGTTCAATTCTTGATGAAGGTTAATTTGCACCTATAAGAAAAAGAAAGGAAAAATTACTAAATATGCTAAAATTTTAAATGCTTTTGTCTAATAGAACAGAAAATTGGGGGGGGGGGGGAATTTCCATCCAAACCATAAAACAATTTATTGTATTTTACAGTGCATAATATCAAAACTTCAATGTTTGCCAAATAGGTTTTCACAATGACAGCTATTGGGGAGATGCTAAAAACAACAACATACCTACATGAAAAAAAACCCAGAAGGAAGAGAAATTGGGTGCACCAGTAATTAACGAAAAAGATATGCACAGATGAGGAAAGGGGAATCCTCTTATCACCCCACCACCCTTCTGCGAGCAGAGCACACTTCTGGTATTGGAATATGACCAAAGAGAAAAGAATTGGTGGGGGGAAAGACCATGAGGAGGTTCACTGCGGCAGGGAAGGATTCTGCATTCCTTACCTACCTCTCCCTTTTGCTATTAAAGATGGACACACACACACACACTGCTCTTTCTACATGATTAAGACCGATACATGCTTAAACACATGGGGCTGCCACAATCACATGTAGTTTGCCCATAAAAAACTCTGAATTCATAGAATTAATTCTGAAGAGCAGCAACATGAGTTAACAGCATTGCTCCAGCATCAAACAAATAACTCCCTGATATATTAGAAGTGAGTGGCAAACACATGCATTTTTGGTATGTGTTTTGGGTGCAGCACCCTAAAAGAGAAGGCCTGACGTTGTTGTTTCTAAACATTCTAGTGGCAAATACTTATATCCATCTTTCTACATAAATACATAAAGTCAAAATCCATGCAGAGGCACAGTTCTGAAGTTCATTTTCACTACTATTTCTCTATATAATTTTCACTACTATTTTTCTCTCTATTAAACTATGCAGTACAGTGCATGCAGAGACATACTGCAATCCGCCAATGGCCCTTGCAATTATTCAGTGCCCCCATCACACTCTCCCCACATTCATTATGACAGGCATTTTGCTAGTCTTAAATAAAAGCAAGTTCTCGGGGTTCCTTTTTGAGATCCTGTAAGGTGACAAGAAATATCATAAAGAAACTGCTTCCAGAAGAAACTATTCCAGAAAGTGGGTTGGGGAGGGATTTAAACCCAACTTTTATCTGATGAGAAGGCTTTGTATTCCTTCTGTGTATTCCTTCTCTTTCCTAATAAGATCTGGCAACATTTATATGAGGCTATGTCTATACTAATAAAATGGACTCTACACAAGCTGCCCACATATAGGTGCAGGTGGGGGACGGATGGGGGGACAACAACACCTGAAGCAAATAATCCTAACCCTATACTAGTAAACACTCGCAATCTATTTTGAGCTGTTACATTGAACTATAAAGTCTTGAAGGTTTGGACCCTAGATATTCAGCCTCAGCTGTTGAATCTGTTGGGAATGAGTTGAATCTCCTCATGTGCCAGGTGACCTAGAGACCCTTCTCCACCACCCCACCTCTCCCAGCAGATTCAGCACGCCCCCACCGGCCACGCAGCAGCATCTTATCTTTCTCCTTCTCAGCCACTAATAACATGGAGTAAACAGGAGTCATCGTCCTCCTCCCAATATTCTAAATCAGCTGTGATGGAGGAGGGAGGGTGAGACAGTTCTGAGCATGGACTGGTTTATTGTTAGTCCCACTGACTATCATTACTTGTTTAAAAAAATGAATTTTAGACTAAATGGTCATCAATGCCTTTTTCCAAAGCCATATTTGACAGAGGGAAGGGTTGTTGTTTTCTGCTTTTTCGCTTTAAAACTACTCTTTATCCCCCAGAATTTAACCAATTGTCCTGAAATTTTCAGGATATGTAAAATGAACACTTCTTTCTGGCACCTGAACATTTCAGAAAGATTGTAAAACATATTTTAATTTTACGAAGGTTACAATACCACCACTACCCCTGAACTTCATTTAACATGGTGGAGTGCTCAATTTTCTGACAAGCCTTAATGTAACAGTCACTGTAGCATTTATAATTTAATTATACTGCATTTTTCGACTTTGGAAGCCAACATTAAGATATAGCAGCAGTTTAGGTATATATGCAGGTGTTATATAAAGCATTTTTATCCCATTCTTTAGCTAAAGGGGGTTCCCTGTCTGGCTTACAAAGATGAAGACGGTCCCAGGCATCAGGCTTATAATCTAAACGATATGATATACAAGGAAAAGGGGACAGGAGGGAAAAAGAAAAAAGCAAGTTCAGGCACCATCTCTTAAACTTACAGTTCTTGTAACAACCAACTGAAATGAAAACAGTTCAGGTAACCTGATGAAAGGATTGCCACTAGGTGACAGTTTAGGGAGGGCTAAAGGAAGTTGGTCTCTCAAAAGAGGCACTGAAACAGCCATGCTTCTCTTCTCTCAAAAAAGTTCTGTAACCTAATTGAATTTACACAACAATAGTGTTTGCCACAGGCAGTGGCAGCAAGTGTGATAGTGAACCGGGAAATAAGAGGCTGCTTCTGCTGAGCCATTGCTTCTGCTGAGCCACCAATGGAAGATAGTGGCAAAGGAATGGGAGCTGCTAGAGCATGATCTGCTCTCTGGCTAGACACCCTCCCCCACAACGTTAGGCTTTGCTAACTAGCCAGGACAGACCTGTCCTCACGGCACTGATATTGCATTCTCCCCCCACCCCCATGCCTCCACTCTCACTTCCCAGCACCTGTCAAAATAATGGCACTGGGCTCCCGTCCCCTCAATGGTAGTGATCTTTTACTTCCAGCAAACCATGTTGATTCTGAAATTAGAGAACTGTAGAGTTTACTGTTGCATGTTGTCATATGTGTCAGGGCTTAATAAATTTAGGACTTCTGAGAACTTGTTTCTCCCTTGGTCATTTGCTATATCCAGTGCCTTTCCCTTATGGTTTTGTTGTTCTTACACTCCCCCCCCCCCCGCACTACCTCATTAGCAGCTATTGGTCACAGACAGACTGATTCTGCCCACAGCAAGCATTCCAAGTGTGAGTGAGAGATGTGTTCATTGACAACACCAACAGGATACACATAGCTGTGTACACACATGAAGATCTAGGAGCTCCAGTACTTGCAGAACACACAATTGCCACAACATATGGAGCTGACTTTAGATGACATACATGCTGTCTAGAACTGAAGATATCGGGGAAGTCCTGACTCCTTTAAAGTTCCTCACACCCAAAGTCTTTCAGTTGTGAAGGAACACACTACAGAGGCACACAGATTTTCCTGTAGAATTACCTTTAATGAAATTAAACCAACTATATAATAACAAAATACTATAAACAAGCATTACGTCTACTTAAAAAAAAATAGACTGCACAATATAAATGACTGTGACAGTTACAGATTTTATACTATCTAGATTCCTTGTAATGTGCTACCTAGATATAAAAGATTATCAGAAATTTGGAATCCATAGGAGAATAGGGGTTGGGTGGTGTTTTTTTTTCTAATTTTGAGAAAAATGATATCTGCAATGGGTTGTATCCAACTGTGTCATTCTGTTAGTGTGAAGCTCTATCACTTGCAGAAACCCTGTTTTTATCCTTGCGTAAGTGTCAAGTCCAACACTTTGATTCAGGCTATGCTAGTTATTATACATGTGCTTTCACAACTCATTACAACTTCACTGTGCTAGGTTGTACATCACCTCAGGTACATTTCTTTACTAGCATTACATTAGACACAACATGTTTGTTTGTTTTAAAAAAAACTACATTTACTTAAGGTACAGCAACAGAGAAACTATATATTTGGTGTATTTGTGAAATTTAAATGTATAAATGCCTTAATATTATTCAAAGAATTGCAAGTATCTCTTCACTGTATTCTCTAAATATTCTCTGAGAATACATCCCCTCCAACTACTAGGTAAAACTACCCAGTTTGTCAATTTGCTTTTCTCCCCTAGGACATCATTTAACATTATATCCAGCTTTGTTAAAATAAGAACTGTCTAGTTTCTCTCTACTTCTGCTTCCACCTAACAATGAACTTGTGTGTTTCACTTAAGGATGGAGACTGTTACTAGCTATATTTTCAAAAAGGGGAATAAGCAATTGTTCGTTTCTTCAACTGAGCCCTTGGGAGTGTCCTAGCAGCAACCTGAAACTGCCTCAGCACCCTTGTGTGTGCATTTTCAAACAATCACTCATTCTTTTCACTTGATGAAGAACATGGAGGAATCTGCGGAAAGCAAACAAGAGGAGATGGGGACCGTGTACACATGCCTTGTCATGTTTCAGGAACACTATGCTTGACTGACTCCAAGACTAGACCAAAAAACATGAGGATGTTCTGTATTCTGAAACATTTCCAAAATAGTTTTCCAGTATCAAATTCTAAGAGCATTGCTGGTTTAATAATCCAGTCTAATGCAGGAACAATGCTGTTGTCATCACTAGCATTCCTACATTTTAGCAGAAAATATTTTGTAACCCCCTCAAATGTCCAGTTTTCCATTTGGGGCTTAAGACGAAAATGCAGTTATTTTCTGAATTTGTCTATTCCCACCCCGTCCTCCAGAGCTTCATTTCCTCTGCACTGTCTCTGGAAACCTGCCAAGTAGGAGGAGCAGTCTTTATTAAGCCATATGGGGACTTCTCTGTGGGAACAGGATTGGCAACTATGGGATCACTGGACTAGACAGGCCTTTGGTGTGATCGAGCACAGCTCTACTAATGCTCTTGGGTATGGCACCCTTGGATCTGGAGTGACCCCCCCAAACATCTAAGAGAACGTGTATTTGACAAAGTTATTGAGAGTCCTCTTCCCTTACTCGTCCATGAATCCTCCCATTTGTTATCATAGAGCATCTAAGCTTGATTCACGTTGTAGATTTCAGCTTCTGTAACAAAACTGAATTCTCACATTTCAGTTACAAATGTGTAAAATTGGCAATTAGGTTTCACACTGTACAAAGCCCATTATTAATGAGAAAAATTGCTTTCAAGAATATATATTTCATCTTCAATACTGAAAAACATGACACCAAGAAAACCATATCTACTGGGGACAAGATGAGAGAGTTATTAAGAACCTATTTATCAGATTATGGGAACATGAATTTGAGTACAAATTCAATTTAAGTTTTTTGGGGGGAAATGTAAATGGTTCCAAGTTTGAGAAGGGCAGGAGAGGTTGGAACAGGAGAAGCAGCTGTTGCTATGGTTTAAAGGTTGAACTAATCTAGGTTTCTGGCAGCTACACATTTTTCTTCTTAATTAAAGGTAATGGAATTTGTCCTTGACTGTTCAACCTTTAAATTGCTTTGCTTGTGATTTTTTTTTTTTTTGCCATTTCATATTAAAACTGAATGAGAGAGAGAGAGAGAGAGAGAGAGAGAGAGAGAGATGCTGTCTCTCATAGGAGTTAAAATGTTTTTATTCTGGACATCTCCCATTTCTTTACACTCAATACTATTACAAACGAGATGCTGCATAGAAATTTCACCATTAAAACTCATTCAGCATATGGAAGTATAAACAAGTCAATGGCTGAATTCGGACGACATATTAGGCAACGGAGGAGGGGGGGAACAATCGTCAGTTGTGTTGCTTATTGTGTTGTGTGGGGAGTAACACACCACGCACACACACCTGACAGTACGCTAATCAGGCAATTTAAACAACAGAGGGAAACAACGGGCTTGCACGTTGTTTAGCCCCAAGCCCCGTTGTTTAAAGTGTCGTCCGAATTGAGCCCCCCTCTCTCTGTGGACTATTCCGTTTGGGGATAGAGTTCTACCGGCCAGAGCAGCCGAAAACCCCAGGCCACTCTATACAGCCAGCAGAACTCATGGCGCATGCTGGGATATGACTGGGGGACTGAGGGAGGGGGAGGGAGCAGACGCTGCAACCAAAATGGCCATCGTCCGTTATTAGCAAGCAGGGTGTTTGCCGGTGCCGAGCAGCGCCGGCTGCAGCATGTCGTTTGGGGAGCACGGCCTGCTTAACACACGGTCAGTACGCTATTTACCCTCCGTTGCCTAATATGTCATCTGAATTCAGCCAATATATATCCTTGATTTAAACAACGTAAATTTACTTTCCATAAATAGTTTCTTATACTCAATATACCCACAATATGTTTCACAAATTCTTCTATAAAATTAAACCAATTTTGCTTTGCTCATCTTCAGTATGCTTGCATACAAATATTAACTCTTATTTCTGCAGAGGTACGTTAACTTAAAATCTTAGCCACAAACAATACACACACATACATGTGTGTATATATTGAAATTTCTGATTATTTTAAAGGCTACCTTTGGCAAACTTTCATTCACTAATTTAATGTGGCTTTAATGTGGTACCGAACACTCATCCTCTTGCACTACCTCACTAACTGAAATTTAGTCAAGGTGAAACTTCAATACTAGTTCTCAAATGCACTTACATTTGTAGTACTAAACCCCCAACAACTTTTAAGCTAGTGAAGAAGTTTGGTGTGGGAAATTGTGGAGGTGGAAATAGAAGGGAAGGGTCCCGGTAGGTACACACTACTGCTGGAGCTCATAGACTCAGAATCACAGTACACTGAACTTCATAGAGCACTATACTAGGCATATCTACACAGAAGTAAAGTACACTGACTTCAATTGGACTTAACCCCGGGTAAATGTATATAGGATAGGAGTCTTAATAAATTTTCCACTAAACGTCAAACAAAATTCCAGAAGAAAAAGAGTATCTGACCACAAATTCAAACAGATTAAATATGAGTGTTATCAACTTGTTAATTATGTTGTCATCTGATGATGATACACTACCTCTGACCCAAGTAAGGCAGTGGAATTGTTTAATCGGACCCTGGCGATAGTAATGGAATGGATGAGGCCCAATGAGCTAAATCCAGACAAGACTGAGATTTTGTTGGCGAGTGGTTCATCCATCTGGGGTGACATTCAACCTGTTCTGGAAGAGATTGCACTCTCCCTAAATGGTTACGTTTGTAGTTTTGGGACATTTGCAGATCCATCTCTGTCACTCAAGGGATAAGTGTTCTCTGAGGCACAGAGCATTTTTTACCAGTGTAGGCTGGTATGCCAACTACGTCTCTACCTCAGCGATGACAGTCCAGCCTCAATAATTCATGCCCTCATTATATCCTAATTAGATTTATTTATTTGATTTGTACCCTGTCTTTTTACTAAAATAAAAACATGGCACTCCAGACAGCTTACAGACACAATTAAAACTAATTAACAATACATTTAAAATACAATATAAATGTACAATTACAGAATGAAAACAAAAACAAAAACCAGCAGCCAGTCCAACAGACCCATTTACAAGCCAAAGGCCTCCTTGAATAAAGTGGTATTTGTCTGCCAGCAGAAAGATAGCCGAGAGGGGAAAATATAGCCTCCCTTGGTAGGGAGTTCCTTGGCCTGGGAGCAGCTACCAAACAGGCCCTCTCTTGAGTGGCTACCAAATGCACCTCTCGAAAGATTGCTGCAGCGATCTCAAAAGAAGGACCTCTCCAGAGTATCGTAAGAACTGAGCAGGCTCGTATAGGAGAAGATGGTCTTTCAGGTAGCTTGGTCCCAATCCATATAGGCCTTTATATGTCATAACCACTACTATGAATTCTGTATGGAAATAGACCAGCTAGTGAAGCTACTGTAACACGGGAGTCACATACTCCCAACCAGCCCTGGTCAACAGTCTGTCCTCAGCATTCTGGACCAGCTGACATTTCTGAACAGTTTCCTAAAGCAGCCCCATGTAGAGCATGTTACAGTAGCCCAAACAGGATGTAACTAAGGCATGTGTGACTATGGCCAAATCAGACATCTCTAGGAACTGGTGAAGTTGGCACACTTGCCTCAGCTGTGCAAACACACTCCTCGCTACCACAGAGACCTAGGCATCCAGGTTAATGGCTAAGTTCAAGAGTACTGCAAGCCTGCATCTTTAGGGAGAGTGTAACCCCTTCTAGCACACGCTGAGTCCCAATTCGCTGACCAAAAGCACTTCAATCTTGTCTGCATTAAAACTAATGTATTAGTATTGTTTGTTTTAATGTTTTATCTATTTTATGGTCTTTGTATTTTTATTATTGTTGTTCCCCGTCTCGATCCAGAGGGAGAGGCAAGTTAGATATATATATTATTATTATTATTATTATTATTATTATTATTTAATTTGGTTGCCCTCATCCAATCCATTATCAACATCAGACATTAATTTAGAACCAGAACAGCTTCCTTGGACTTAAGATGGAAAGGAGAGATAGATTTGGGAACCAACCAAACCCAAACTCTAGACAATCTTTCCCACTGTTTTTATGTATATGTTAAATAGCACAGGGGATAAGACAGAACCCTGAGGGACACCAAACATCAAAGGGCATGGCACTGAACAGGAATCCCCTAGCACCATTTTCTGAGTTCATCCCTCCAAGAACGACCAGAGCTACCATATCACAGTGTCTCCCAGTCCACCTCAGATATACAGCGCAGAAGGATACCACGGCTGACAGTATCGAAAACCACCAAAAGGCTCAGCAGAACTAACAGGTACACATTCCCCCTGTGTAGTTGCCGGCATAGACTGTCCACCAAGGTGACCAAAACAGTCTCTGTCCCATAACTATGCCCGAAGCCAGACTGAAATGGATCTAGATAAGACTGTCTGGAAACTATCCAATACAGTCAAAGTTACATCTACCAGACCTGTATCAGCTGTGGGATCCAAGTCAGCATGGACATGATCAATTTTATCTGCAAAGCGTCGTGCAAATTGGTTACAGCGGGCTATTGAGTGGTCTACCTCCTCTTCTTGTAACAGTGTAACAGGCCTCTGACTACCCAAAAAAGCTCTGTTGGACAACTCTGAGCTGACGCAATGGTGCCAGAGAAGTACAATTTCTTCACCACCCTCATTGCCACAGAGTAGGCTTTCAACTAAGCTCTGGCCTGTATTCAACCAGATTTGTTCTGAGTTTTCTGTCAATGTTAATCTAGTCAACATCCCACCTATTTTATCACCTGGAGCAACCTGGAAAACAAGGGTGGCTCATTTGTGTGGGAGAGGACGCTTAAGAACTATCATGTCAAGTGCACGGGCCATTGCTCCATTCCAGAGATCATAGAATCATAGAATAGTAGAGTTGGAAGGGGGCTATAAGGCCATCGAGTCCAACCCTCTGCTCAATGCAGGAATCCACCTTAAAGCATCCCTGACAGATGGCTGTCCAGCTGCCTCTTGAATGCCTCTAATGTGAGAGAGCCCATAACCTCCCTAGGTAATTGGTTCCATTGTCATACCGCTCTAATAGTCAGGAAGTTTTTCCTGACGTCCAGCCAATATCTGGCTTTCTGTAACTTGAGCCCATTATTCCTTGTCCTGCACTCTGGGTTGATCAAGAAGAGATCCTGGCCCTCCTCTGTGACAATCTTTCAAGCATTTGAACAGTGCCACATCTGTCTCCCCTCAGTCTTCTTTTCTCAAGGCTAAACATGCCCAGTTCTTTCAGTCTCAGAATCACCTGCCGAGGTCAGGAAAATCCTCAAGAGCCTTCAGAAAGCCCTCTGGATCCATCAGTCTCCTGGGGCAGATCATCTTAATCGCTCTAGCCTGCAAAGGCTCCACATCCCAGCAAGTCTAAACCCCACCAGGTAGTAACCTGCCCACCCCAGATCACCATAATCCCGCCCTACACAGAAAACATGATCAAAAGTTTGCCCTGCTGAATGACTGGGGCCAGATATTAATTGGGACAGACCCATGGTTGCCATGGAAGCTATGAATTCCTAAGCCACCCCTGATAAATTGGCCTTAGAATGTATTGTTGCACCACCCAGGGTCACTTCAGCAGGAGAGATAGTTGGGCAGGGGGATGGGAGGTTCCTTTTTGTCCCAAACACCTACCTTCAGATAACACATGAGGGACCTGGATAGTGGATTACTGCAGCTTACTGCAATGTGTTGTATATAGGACTGCCTTTGAACCAGAAACTTGTAAGTACAAAATATGGTGGTGAAGGTACTGACTGGAAACAGGCCTTACGATCATATTATACTAATATTATAGCATCTTCACTGGCTTCTGGGTCATTTCCAGGCTCAGTTCAAAGTGCTTGTTTTGCCCTATAAAGTATTTCATGACTTTGGGTCATAGTAGTTGAAGGATTACCTTTTCCCTTATGTACCTATCCATTCACTGACATCAGAGGCCCTGCTCAAAGTATCCCCACTTACTGTGATTTATCAGGTGGCCACTTGCGAGCAGGCCTTTACAGTAGTAGCCCCCAAATGTGCAATGCCCTCTCCAGAGAAGTCTATCAGGCACCTTCGTTTCTGACCTTTCAGCACCACCTTTTTTATTTGCGCAGGCCTTTTAACTTGCTATGTTTTAATCTGCTATACACTTTTACTGCACAGGAGTAGTATTCTAGGGTTTTGTTTTTTTAAAAAAATCTCCACAGGTATTTCAGATCTTTGTAGTATCTCCTACTTTTGATATGTTAGTCTCTGCTATTGTATATTGTGTTGTTGCCTTAGCTTTTCTTCTGTTTTGTTGGTGTTTTATTTTATACCTATGTACCTCACTCTGAGAGCCTTGGGTATTGGGCAATTCAAATAAAATAAATAAATGAGCTATTATTTTAAACATTTACAAAGAAACATTTAAACAAAGAGACAAATGGTTCTTTGTACGGTTTATTAAAGCATGAGATCTCTTAAATATCACTCTTTCAGGGATAAAGTCTGAAATGGTAAGCAAATACATTTTATACCATTTGCTATTTCCCCCTCCAGGATTTAAAAATAAATATCTTAATGTGCTCTATTGTTTGGCAGCTGCAGTGTGGGTTACGTCAACAACCCATGGCTTAATTAAGCCATGGGTTGTTGTTACGTGCAAACAGGGTCAAAGTCATATAATTGCTCCTGGCAAATAAAATCACTGACTACATAACCACCCTATATAGATATTTGAACATTATGAAGGCGATACACTCAAACCTACTTGTATATTTACTTAAACCTGCTTGAATATTTACTTATACTGCACTGTGGAGGAAAATCAATACCAGAAAATTGGTGGTCTCCTGAAGGCACAATTAAAATTGGTGACAGAGCTTAAGTTTTCAGGCATCCGAGACTCTTTCATCATGTCTAGACTAACCTTACTTATAAAATCCTAATTCCTTTGATTTTATGGTTAAGTATATTTTGGGTATAGCAATCATTAAGAAAACATAACTGCATTTCAGACTAAAGCCCAGTATTGTCTTCAATTTTGCATCTGTTCATGGCAGAACAGTACTAAAGCACACATGCTACGAAGAAAACTACTTTGGCTTGGACAGATTAAATGCCAATTAATTCTAGCAATGCCCTTCTGGGGCTTTATAAAAACCTATCCATAGACTGAGATTAAAGAGAACTTTTTAAATAAGCACACTTGAGAACATGATGAGAAGATTGTTAGCACTTTCATAAATTAGTGCTTAAAAATATTTGCACAAGATCTCCAAAAGCTTGAACATATTTAAAAATATCCCATCACAGAGAGACATCAAATGGTATTTTGCTCTGACTACTTTCATATGACATTAATAACCTTGGCAAACCAATTCTCAGGCTTTTCAGTACCATTCACAGCTTTGTAATGAGCATAAACGTGGTATCTCAACTTTTTCGGGTACAGCAGTCAACATATCCCATCAAAAGCATGCACTTGCTAGCACCGTGCTGTGCCAACAGCTTTTCAGGGCCTGCAGAAGAAAGAACGTTTGAAAAATTCTGGTGTACATGAGAGATACTGCCTGCTCTTGTTTGGATCCCAGTCATTATCCAACGGTCTTGTAACACCTTTAAATAAGGGTGGGCACCTTCTGTCCCTCCAAATATATGCATTAAAGACTAATGCATATATTATGGCATAAGCTTTCACAGTCTACTTCAGACGTATGTAGTACTAAACTCAGTTGACAAGCTGCACATGGGTGTCGAGAGGAGAAAATGTTAAGAGGTGGAATTAAATGGTAGTACAGTCTGTAACAATTCAACTAGAGATTAAATCTATGCAAAGTAAGCACAGTCACACAATGGTGGAGTTGGAACATGTTGTGTGGTGAGAACTCTCTACAAATTCAACCACTGAGTGGAGTTTTCACACTGTGTAGAGAAAGGTGTTGTGTGAACTGAGTCACTGTCTATTCAGACCGAAATGAACAGAATCAAACTTTGTTGTTAGTTCAGATTCAGCTATTTCATACTGGAGTGTCCTTTTAAAATTCTTCTGTTTCTGAATGACAACTTTCAAGTCAGCAACAGTGTCCAAACCTACTGATTATTTAATCCAGTATGGCTTGAGAACTTGGAACCTAACTCACAGTGCATGGAATAAAACATAATTTGAAGTTAATATGGCTTTTGACAATTCTGACTTCCAAACCCAATACCCCAGTTCCCAAATGTCTTTTTTCTAAACTAAAAAGCCCTGAATTCTTCAAACCCAGAGATAGCTTTCCTAGGTAGTCAGTTCAGACCCTATTTGGGGGGGGGGGGGGTACTGTCCACTCCAGAAAGGTCTGATAACTGCAGACATCTGCGGAGCATTCGATCTTCCAGAGCGGAGATTAACCGCTTCTAAACCCACTGAATAATCTCAGAGCAGAGACGCGCCAATCGGTGCTTCTAACGTCGCTGTAATTATTCAACTGTTTTGCGTGTGGATGTGTTGTATCTAAATGAAAACCTCCCAATAAGGAACATGCGGTGATGCAGTGGGGTAGTTTTGGTAACTGACACTAACGTCTGTGGCTAACCTATTAG
Organism: Anniella stebbinsi; assembly: GCA_029215795.1. NCBI lineage: Eukaryota > Metazoa > Chordata > Lepidosauria > Squamata > Anniellidae > Anniella > Anniella stebbinsi. The sequence continues at coordinate 112,996,763 of JARDYH010000003.1, read as the reverse complement.
GAATTGCCACAGCACTGTCTGTGACTGTGTTCTGTTCTCCAATCATAGTACTTTGGGGGAGGAATTGCAAATGATATACCCCATTTGTCCTTGCTCTGGAACTCATTCCGTTGCTAGTTTGTGGAACGTTAGGAAGAGAGTGTGTGTGAGAGAGAAAGAAAGAGTGTGAGAGACAGAGCTGCAGTGTCTCTATCCTTTTCTTTGTTTCCCAATTCTCCTTGCCCTGGAACTTATCCCTTTCTCGTGGAGCATTAGGACTTAGGAGGAAGGATAGAAAGGTCTCCATCACACCAGCGTTTCATCACGCTCTCAACATGCCTGTTTTGCAGGGCACTTTATTTCCTCCAGGTGAACTTTTGCTGCTCCAACCCCACCCCGCCTATGGAAATTAACAAAAATGCTTACATCTCTGTCATTTTTAAAGAAAAAGAGGTAACACTTGGCACTGTGATAGCTCTTAAGTAGGGCTTTAGGTATGCCAAATTTGAATCAGATCAGTTCATCCCTTGAGTTTTAGGATTTTTTTATAAGTTTGAGGGTTTTTTTTAAAAAAAATTAAAACAGTCATTTTTAAAGATAAAGAGATTAAACTTGGCACTATGATAGCTGTTACATAGGGCTTTAGGCATGCCAAGTTTGAACACGATCCCTTCATCGGTTTATTTTTTACGATATTCTTTTTAAAAATTCCCTTAAACCATTCACACACACACACCTTTGATTCTATATAGATCTATAAAGACTGAGCTGGCAGGCCTACTCAGATGAATTTTAAGTGTTTTATTGGTATTTTAATGATGTACTGGTTTCATGTATTTTTAATCAGTTTTGTGTGTTTTGTGATGATGTTGTTCCCCGCCTCGATCCGGAGGGAGAGGCGGGTAATAAATAAATAAATAAATGTATTATTATTATTATTATTATTATTATTATTATGTGTTAATCCACACCTGCGCATTGATGGCAGATAAAAGCTCCCTCCATCAATGTGCTGGTGTGGATTAAAGCAGACTCAGAGAGGTGTGTGTTTTTATGCAGGTGAATGCTTTGAGGGGGGGAATTAAAATTTTTGTAAAAAAACAACAGACAAAGGGATCTGTTTCAAACTTGGCATGCCTAAAGCCCTACTTAAGAGCTATCATCGTGCTAAGTTTCATCTCTTTGTCTTTAAAAATGACAGTGTTTTTTTAAAAAAAATTAAACCTCAAACTTTAAGAAATTCATTAAAAATCAACAGATGAAGGGATCTCACTCTAATGTGGTATGCCTAAAGCCCTACTTAAGCGCTATCATTGTGCCAAATTTTATCTCTTTTATCATTAAAAATGATAGAGATGTATGCATGTTTGTTAATTCCCATTGATAATAGCACAGTTTTCCAAAAATGGGGCGGTTTTCCCGTGAGTAATCCAGCATGTGGAGAGACAGATCCCCTCCAAAAATCAGGGTGGGGAATCACTTCAAAGGAGCACTGCTCTGAATTTCGGGGCAGAGAAGACCTGCTCTGCACACCCCTAACTATGTATTTATTCATATGGGGGGGGGGTTGGCCTCCATGTGCATCACTTTACACTTTGTTATACAGAAATATATTTGCCACTTTGCTCATTCTTGCAGTCTGGAGAGATCCTTTTGGAGCTCATTAGAGTTCACTCCAGTTTTCACTATACTAAATAATTTGGTACCATCTGCAAATTTCACTGCTAGGTTTACCAGTGAGTCTTTGGTAAAGGACTTTGTCAAAACCTATTTGGAATTCTAAATAAAGGGTTGGATCCAGAAATCCGCGAGCAGAGTTCCACTCACAGAACAAGGCACTCTCAGTTCCCATGAACAGAAGTGGGAAAGGGTTTTTTCACCTCCTTTCCCAGCAGCCCCCTGAAAATCCACTCCAGAGAATTTGTGGACCATTGAGAACAGTGTGAAGTTGGTGGTGGGAGCTGTACAGAGAAGGAGGAATCTGTAAAAATCTCCTTTCCCTACCTCTGTTCGCAGAAGCCTTTGCTGGATCCAACATATAATTTATTTTTAAAAAACAAACAAGTTATATCAAAGCATTTATACCAATCAGCACAAAGTCAGTCCCCTCAAAATGCTTCAAATGTATTGATACTGCACATTAACTGAATGAAAAACAGTTTACCTTTGATAAATACCACAACCCAATATATTAAATTTTAGATTTACAACATTCTTTTACATTCAAAGAAACAAGAGATGCTGTTCTTGGCTTAGTCAGCATAAGCTTACATCATCTATAAAGTATCAGCAGATTGTATCTAAACAGGTTGCTCTTATAGTACCTGTATAAATTGAAATGCTGAAATAATGACCACTGTCTTCTATCTGCTTCTAATGGAAACATGAGCTCAAGGTATTATATTTCTCTAGCAGCTACTGTATTTGCTTCAGTTTGCTAATGTTCTAGTTCAAAATGGAGCATCTAGATGAATTTTAGCCATGTACACTCTATCTATTCAGCCTATGGGAGCCCGTGGCACTGTACATCTAGCAAGAAGCAAATAACTAACTTGGCTCCTATGACAATTCTTTTCTAAAATAGCTGCTGTAGAAGACCTCTCTCTACCAAGGTATCTGAGCAAATGATCGCAGTAATCGAAGTTCACTACCAACCTAGTATAATGTTCACCACCTTATAAATAAAGAATCAGCATAGTCCAAAATGTAGCAAAGTCATTTAACCACTCTCTCCAGGATAGATAGATGGAGATAACACAACTGGCTAAATGGTCCTTTCTATTTTTAACTTCCTTCTTAAACACCCCAGTTCCCCTATGATGAGCATGCATTTTAACTATAAAAAGTTTTAATATGTATTTGAATCAAGAAGGAGGGGAGCCCTCAATAAGAAACGCTAAACGAGTCAATTGGCCCACAATTATGGCAAAAAGCAGATGAAACACAAGATAAGAACAAGTTTGATATATTCAAAATGTAGTTACATGGACACCAAACTAAACTTGTTGTGACATATTTTCACATGTTTTCATTTGAGACTGTGTTCGTAGCATTGCTATTCCTTTTCTGTCACAGAGTTTAATTGTATTGGATATTACCTTACTTTCCTGACACGAATGGACCTGTGTCAGCTTGATAACTTGTGCTTTTACTTGCCACAGCAAGTTTAGTTTGCCGTACATATACCTACATTTCAATCAAACATTCTTAACTTGTGTTTCATCTGCTTTTTACCATAATTGTGGGTTCATTGACTCATTTGGTAGTTAATATTTATTTGGACACAAGAAACTAAAAAATATCACTGACTCTACAAGGTAAGGATCCATTTTAATTTTAAAAACAGTTATGGGGGATGATTTATTTATTTATTCTGATTCTCAGTGCATTTGTGGAACTCAGTCCTAATCAGGGTGGATAAAAATCAATGATTTTTTTTAAATAAAAAAAATCAGATTTTTAAAATTTAAATCAGATTTTTAAAATTTAAATTGGATTTTTTTAATAAAATGCTTTTTGAGGAAAAATCTATCTAAAAATACTTTTCTATTTAAGATACATTATAGTCCAAAGGTTATTCATCATGAAATAAGGATTAGTTTTTAATTATGTAGCATGAGGCTGCATATTCATGCAATGTTTAAATTTTTTGGGACATGAATTCCATTAATCCATTCACAATGTAAGATTATTGGGCAATTTTTCTATCTAGATTATCACAGATGCTTGGTTTTACAGTTCTCAAAACTGTGAAGTTATGTCTGCAGAGATCACAATCCCATTGTTCCTTTGCAAATCTATATACACAGAATCAACCCCTTACCTAAATTTCAAAAAATTCAATGAATAGGTTGTTGGGAGTGAAATAGATCTGCACAAGAAGCTAAAAATGAAACCTGCATCTGCTTGTAAATATTGAGTCTTTGGTAACTCTTGAGTTGTGTAAAATATGTATTAAGCTTATAGCGAGGAAGAGTGCACATTTGGGGGGGGGGAAGTCACATGATTAAATCGAGTCTTTCTGAGTAGTGATTAAAATCGAGATTTAAATCAAATCCACCCTGGTAGTGATTTAAATCATGATTTAAATCAAATTGATTTAAATCAAACCCACCCTGATCCTAATACAGAGATTGTGTATATGTTCAAAGCCCTACTCCCTTTTAAACAAAAACCCTACTGTATTACAATAATGAATAGTACAGCTTTAGAAAAACACTATAGTAGAAGCTTATGTAAATAAACAGTAATAGGCAGCTCAAAGGCCCAATGCCACACTAAATGTTCTGGAGTCTCCTTACCCTATTTTAAATATTAAAAAACTAATATATTACCCATATTGAATGTAGCTGACACTAAAGGTATCTGTTTTACTTTCACCTTCCTCTAAACTAAAGATAGATTTTTGTCATGTTCATTAAAAAGGAAGACAAGAGTAATAAGGTTGGATCCAGACTTAGCCATGCTTAGTGTAGACCCACTGAAATCAATGGGACTTTAGTTATGAATAAATTAAGTCCCACTGATTTCAGTGGGTCTATTCCAAGCATGACCAAGCCTCCATCCAGGCAAATTTAGTTGATCGACTCACACAATAGTGGCATTTATTACAAATGTCAGACTCCCTCTTTGGTCAAAAGCGAAGGAAGCTTTAGAACAAACAGAGTAAATAAAATCTGCTCTGTTAGGGCAAGTTCACATGTAAATTCTTACTGCCCCAACAGATACACAAAACCAGAATTCCTAAAGAGAGTCAGAGGGAGAGATGGTAACTCAGGATGGAGTGATGGCAGCAACTTAGATTTGACTTTTTAAAAATCCAACAATGCATACTCCCCATCAACAAAAAGCTAAGCTGCAATCTTATGGTCCCCGGGAGAGCATCAGGAGCAAAAGGATTTTTCAGATTGCCCTCTCTAAAGACGAAGATCTGCCATCAAAGAAGGCAATCTAAGCCTTGTCCATGAAACTGTATGAGAAAGGCAAAAACAAGCATTCCAGGGCCTGTTGGGAGAGACTGTACATCGACAGGATTCAAAGCATTCCCATTCTCCTGACAGTCCCCTAGAATGCCGAGGAAACTGTGCCAGCTCTGGAGCTGGTGGAGTTTCTTTTTCTCCCATTGAAATCAATGGGAAGAACTTTTAAAAAGAGAAGCAGTTCCCAAAGAGGGGAATTATTCCCCCCCCCCCTTTCTGGCTAGAGTCTGGCAGGGTGTAGAAAAAGGTGGTTCCTCTGCCTCAAATTGCTTTCTTCCACCCCATGCTTCACGGGAAATCTAATAGTTTAAAGGTTCAATGTTGTTCTTTACTCAGAGAAACTCTTTCAGTTTGCTTACAGGAGCATGGGAGATCTTATTTATTTATTTATTACATGTCTATACTGCCCAATAGCCGAAGCTCCCTGGGTAGTTTACAAAAATTAAACCACAAAATACAGCATAAAATTCAATATAAAATTCAACATAAAACATAATGGCTTAGAACTCCAGTATAGAAGTGCACATTAAAATGTCATTTTTAGTCCAAAGAAGCTACTTAAAAAAAAATTTCTGGATACATTTGTATGTAATCCAGCAAAATTTAAGTGCAAATCATTTAAATATATGAAGAGCTGTACTTTTAAAAACAATGCTACCCTGAAAGTTAGAGCTCACATAGTACTTAAAACTATCATAATATTTTATTAAACTGTCCAGAGTTTATCACCATAGAAGAGTTTTAAAGCATCAACACTACTTTGAGGTCTAGGAGAAAGCTTAACAAAGCTCCTCCAATTACAATATGAAACTGGGCTAACGTACAGTAAAAGATACCTGAAACAAGGGTCTGAAGACTGGTAGCAATACTTGGCAATTAAGGTATCCTTGTACGTTCCAAAGGAGATTCAGTACTTTTTACATTAGCTTTTGTCAACAACCCACTTTTTAACTCTTTATGTAACCACAGAACTACACACTGAGCAAGCGTTTACAAAGAGCCGTCAAGTAATATTAACAAATCTTTCTTGTTGCTCTAAATGCAGCAGCCATTCTCTCACACACTCCACGAGATTTCAGGAAGGGAGAATAAAATGAAAGTTTGCCCCAATGCGATCATCTTATCAGTAACAGATTTCATTTTTTGGGATTCTCTGAGATTCTGAACTGAAGACAGTCTCCCATGTGTAAAAAATAAATCAATAAAAAACCCTCAGCAACGGCCACATGAGTGATAGTCCCCTTGAATGCACTCCAGCAACCGAATTTGTGTCACGATCCTAATAGACAGACGATTCCCTAGAAAAAAGAAACCAGTCCTGCACGGTGTCTTCTATAATAATCACCCCTGCTTGATCCACCTTTCCACACTAAAGAGCCACGAATGAAATGGAGAGAGGAAGAAAACAGGTGAGTAAGCCATCAGGAAAAACTGGACATCAGGAAAAACTTCCTGACTGATAGAGCAGTACAACAATGGAACCAACTATTTAGGGAGGTGGTGGGCTCTCCCATATTAGAGGCCTTGAAGAGGCAGCTGGACAGCCATCTGTCAGGGATGCTTTAAGGTGGATTCCTGCATTGAGCAGGGGGTTGGACTCGATTGCCTTATAGGCCCCTTCCAACTCTACTATTCTATGACACTTATAGGCCACTGAGATGCATCAGCTACCGACTTAGAAGAAGGCAGGCAGCTTGGCAACAACCCCAAAAGAAACCCAATACCTTCGACTGCCCAGACAAGGCCATGACGACACCAGCGATTCCTCCATTCTTCCCCCTGTTGTTGTTGTTTTTTTCTCTCTCCCCCAACTTTTCAGAGGAAGCGCCTCTCGCCTCTCGCGACATAACAGAGGAAGTGCCCCAATAGCCTTTCCTTTCGGACCCCTCCATAGAGGCACGTATCAAAACACACTCATTCTTTCCCCCACCCTTACGGGGCAAGGGAGGGGGGAGGAGAAGAAGAGCTCCCCTCCCTCACACACCCCAAACACTTGCTGCTCTTTTTTTTTTTAACCACCACGCACAGAAACACACATGTCACGGTCCTCTAGAAGCCCCCCCCCCCGGTTTCCATGGAGAGCAGGGCTGCTCAAGGAGGGCTGCCTGACCAATAATGGGGGGGGGGGGACACGACATCCTCCACCTCACCCTCAAATACATCCGGCTTTTCTTCCATCGAGACCCCCCCCCCGGCCGCCCTAATAGAAAGGGGGAGGGAGGTGGCGGCTGAGGCGGGAGGCTCCGTTTTACCTCAACTCCGGAAACCCGAAGCTTCCACCTCACGTCACCCGAGGGCAGCGGCGGCATTTCTTACCTCTGGGCTCCAGCAGGGGCGGCTGGGCCGAGCATGTCCGGGCTAGACCGGACGGGGCTGGGAGGGTCACTCGGGGCGTCCCGCGACAACCGCCCTCAGGGCGAAGCCATCCCGGACTTCCCTCCTCCCTCCTTCCCTCCACAGGAGCCCCAGGAAGCGCCTGGGTCTATTCTCCTCCCCGGCCGGGCCGCCCACTTAGTCCATTGTTTCCCAGCATACAACGCGACCAAACGCTCTCATGTCTTTGCGGTTCCCCACCGCCACATCCGGCTTCTGCGTCACTTCCGACGACGCTCGGCCCTTTCCGGAGGCGGCCCACCTCACAGAGATAGAAAACGGAGCTTCACGCCGGCGCAGTTCTTACTGACGTTTGAGGTCTGAAGTCGAGCGGGTAAGAAATAAATTATTATTATTATTATTATTATTATTATTATTATTATTATTATTATTATTATTATTGGTTTTCACTATAGGACATAGGAGGAGTCTCGTCGCCCTCTGGTGGCGTCCCGTCTTCACTAGACGTTAAGGCTGCGTGTCATGCTTCACTTTCCTATCTCTTACGTGCAAAACCCCACCCTAAATGAGTGCCGGCGGCCATATTTGACGTGGGCAGGCCTTGAACCACGGCGGAGTGGAGGTACCATCTTGGGTCAGGGCAGGAGCCTATGGCTCTAACCTTACGCTGTAGGAGGGGGAAGCTAAACTGAGGCGGGGGCGGTCATGTGTAGAGAGGGCAACCTGCCCTTGCTCTGCCAGGGGAAGGAGCTGCCGTGATCTGTAACGAGTCCGTTCGAGTTACGTTCTACCTCAGGGGTTCTGCCTCGCCTGCTGCTGGCACGTGCTGCTGCTGCGGGAAACCCTGGTGCTGGTGGCTCCTCATCGAAGAGCGTGGCGCTGGCTGGAGCCTAGGCTAAGCTGACCATATGAAAAGGAGGACAGGGCTCATGTAACTTTAACAGTTGTAGAGAAAAGGGAATGTCAGCTAGTGTCATTTGTATGCAATTAGTTCCTGGTGAAATTCCCTCTTCATCACAACAGTTAAAGTTGCAGGGGCCCTGCCTTCTTTTGTATATGGTCACTCTAGTATAGTGCCTGCACCTTTAACTGTTGTGATGAAGAGGGAACATCACCAAGAACTAATTGCATACAAATGACACTGGCTGAAATTCCCTTTTCTCTACAACTGTTAGTTACATGAGCCCTGTCCTGCTTTTCATATGGTCAGCCTAGCCTAGGACATCCATCCACCAAGGCAGGGCAAAGGGGGGGTCCAGTTGGCCCCAGGGCCCACGATTTTGAGGGGGGCACTCCGACGGGGAGGTCCCCCCCAGCTTACGCTACTGCTTCCTTAGCGTAAGCAGCCCATCGAGAAGTGAGGAGCCCGCCTTGCGGAAACAGCGCAGAAGCCTTTTTACCAAAGAAAATTTATGGCGAACTATTGAGCTTGGGATTGGGCAATGTTTTTTCCCAAATGTCCTCACCGCCTTGCGCATTTTTCGGTCATTGCCAGTAACTGTGGTGGCCTCTAATGAGAGGAGCTTCAGTGCCCTAAAACGTATCAAGTCATACTTTCGGTCCACAATGGTGCAAGAACGTTTGAATGTACTTAGCAGTTTTGAACATTAACAGGAACAAGGCAAAGTTGCTTGATTTTTCTGTTGCTATTGCTGAATTTGCCGGAAGAAAAGCCCGTAAAGCATTTCTGAATGTGAAGAAGAGTGATGGCTTACATCTTGAATAAAAGTGCTTCCCGTTACCATTTTTAAATAAATCGTTCTAGTTCATATATGTATTTAGCACTGAATCAGTGCCACTGATTAAAAAAATACTTAATAAGCACTTTGTAATGGGGTGGGGGACACACACTTCCCATCTGGCCTGGGCATATTACCTGCTCTGCACAGCTGTGTCCTCAATACTCATTACTTATCAGAAGTTTTGCTTTGACGGGTTATCATGAGAATGTTATAAAAAGCACACTGTTGATTTTGTTTTTCAATAACAGTATATTAAGCCTAATCTTTTATTGAAGAAGAAAACATTACCATATGGTATGTTTTGACAACATTCTCATGATTAATCAGACAGGGTTGAACTTAATAATAATAATAACAACAACAACATTTTTTAGGCTTCATCACTGCATTATTTAAATCCTTCTTCCTAGACTTTGAATTGCACACAGTTCACAGTTCAACCTGTCAAATAAGCCTAGGCGTGCTTATAGGGAACAAACAAAGCTTCATATTGGAATAAGTCGGCCTTCTCCAACTTGGTGCCCTTCAGTTGTATTTGTTGATGGTTCTTCCTTAACATATTGGACTACCACTTCCAGCATCCCCCCCCCCCCCAAGCACAACTGGAGGGCACCTGAGTACTGAAGGCTGGAGTAGTTATTGAACTGGAATTCCCACATCCAAATCCCCCATGCTTTCGACTGTGCTGCACTGACTAACTTGAAATTTCAAAAACATGTTACCTTCTCTGTTTTTTTAATGGACCTTTTTTAAAAAAAATCACACCCAGTGCAATCCCTGGTTTTTGTTCAATGATGCTAATCAAAAATGACCTTTAGAAATAATAGCAAAATGTTCACACTTTTTATCAAAAAGCATTAGTGCCCACTCAGAAGCCTCAAGGTGGATTCATTTAAATCAAGGTGATTTAAACCAGCAAGAAAAAAGGTCAATTTAAGGCAATGATTTAAATGAAGTTTCCAATGGAAACTTTTTAATATATTTCCTGAACAATGGTGCAAATATCGCCACTAAACCATGTTAATCCAAGACTAAATAGAGTATTATCTATAATGTTTTATTCTTATAAGCAGGGAATGTCTTTAAAATATTCCCATATAGGGTCTTTCATATGACCAGCACCCACGACAATTTGAGGCTAACAGCACAATCCTACACATCTCTACTCAGAAACCAGTTCAAATGAGTTCAATGGTTCTTACTTTCAGATAAGTGGGTATAGTAGTATGGGAATATAAGAAAATGTACACTGGAAAATTTTGTCTTCTCTTTCTCTTTCCAGTTTTGCTCCTTTCTGCTTCACTCTGTCTTGGCCCAGAGTTGCCCATACAAAAAATAAAGCAGCAAACAAAAATGTAATGTCCACAATTGATAGGTCAAAACAAGGTTTGATCATTACTGGGCAGGAAAAAAATCCACTTTAAATGTTTTAAAATCCAATTTTTGGATTGTATAAGTATCCATTTTTTAAATCAATACGGCTATGTTGTCTTTCTGTCTTATCTATTTCCTTCACCTTGTTTGGCCCAACTCCACTATCACATAAGCACAGAAAAACAACAATCTAGTCTGTGGGGCCTTCCAGACAGAGGTTTTAAAGTACTAGCAGATTACTTTGTTTGCTGAATTTGGGGGGCTGCCCACATGCTCATTAGTCTCCTGCAGTCATCCTGTGTTTTCCTCACACTTCACCCACTGGGAGAAATCTGTTAATTATTTTCTGCTGTGCCATGATCCACAAACAAACAAATAAGGGTGTGGCTGCCTGATTTCAGGAACTTGTCCGGTTTTGTGGTGGTCTGGCTCTGTGAAGTGGAAGATGATATTGCTAGAGGAGGGGGTGGGGGTGGGGGTGGGATGGGACGTTTTCATGGCTTGAGGCTCACCAGGCTTTCCCCTTTGCTGCTGCTGCTCTTTCCTTCATTCACCTCCCCACACACATAAAACAAGCTCCTGTTTTAGCAACAAAACAAAGGGTGGTGTGCATGTGAGGCAATATAGGGTGACCATACGTTGGAAACCAAAACGGAGGACAACATGGTCGGCCCCCAAGGGGGCATCCCCACCAACATGTCTGCCCCCAGGAGGCATGTCCAGCACCAAGGGGGGGGGGGGGGTGCCCACCTGAACATAGCCTTGGTCACATGTCTGATTTTATAGCACACAATTAAGACAAATCTGTTCTACATAACAATCACTGAAATAACAAGTGAGACATCCAATGTATCTGAAATTAACTTCACTCACTTATACTTTTGTAGCTTTTGCTTTTCTTTGTTGCTATACTCTGTGTGATACATTCTCCCCTTCCCTCAAATGTCGTTTCTGATTGTATCCTCATTAGGGGTGGGCACTGGATCGGGTCCGATCCACGATCCGGACCTGATCTTGCCGAAATCAGATAAAATTATCCAATTCCGATCCCCACAGCTGGATCATCCGATCTCATCCGATCCGATACGAAAGGACCTGATCCGGATCGGAAAAGATCGGAGTATCGGACCTCGGACCTCCTCCCCCCTCCCCCCACTCGCTCTCCTTACCTGCTGCCTCCTCGCTGCTGTCCACTGCCGCCTACTGCTTCTGTACTACTGAGAAACAGGCCTTGCGGCCTGTTCCACAATATAGCGACGACATGAATGGGGGGAGGGGGAGGGCCTCACTTACCTGCTGGGGTGCCCGCTTCCATCTGCTGGTCCCTTCTACTGAGAAACAGGCTTCGCGGCCTGCCTCTCAGGAGCGCGCCAGGTGATGATGTCATCACCTGGTGTGCTACTGAGAACTAGGCCGCGAAGCCTGTTTCTCAGTAGATTGGAACAGGGGACGGCAGTGGATGGAAGCGGGCGCCCCGGCAGGTAAGGAGCGCGAGGGGGGGGAGGGACAGGGAGGGAGAGAGGGGGAGTTAGGTCCCCACTCACCCGCCCCCATGTTCTCGCCATAGGCTTGCATTGGGGGAAAGCTTTCTTTCCCCCAGTGTAAGCCTATGGTGAAAACACCTAAAATGGCATCCGATCCAAAAATCCCTCCCCCTTCCAAAGTTTCCCAACAGTCCAGTGGGGCTGAGCACTTGTGGCCGGGGGGGGGGGGGGGGGGAAGGGTGCCAGTTTATTGCTTGGTCACGTCTGGTGACTTTTACTTTAAAAAACCACCTCCGCTGCCAGCTGCCTCTGCCTGCACCAACACTGGACTCTGAGACGCTCTTAAAAGGCTCTGTGTGGCATGCCAGCCTCTCAGGGCTCAGCTATAGCCATCTCTGAGTTGTGTCTTCAGTCTGTCTCTGTCTCTAAGGGATACGCCAGCCAGCCAAAGCCCCAAATCTATTTTTCCTCTGACATGCACTTCAAATGTTCTGCATTGCATGTCAGCAGTGCAGACAGAGCCTAGCTCACAAGTGAACAAAGTGAAGTGGAAAGGAAGGGGTAGCGAAGCAAAGCAATGACATGCCAGGTTCCAACACCTGCAGCAACAGGGCATCTGCAAAGATGAGAGCCTCTCTCTTGACTGACACCTCACTGTTGGTCATGAGAGTTTTTCTCTAAGGATGACCCTTGGTCACCCATGATGTGGAACTCTGAGAAAAAGGCCTCTGGCCCATTCTGTTTTGCCCTGTGGGCTGCTTTGACTGACCTCTCCTTTACTATATTTTGATCTGTGGACACCTCGCCTCTGCTGAGCTCCAGGTGCCCAAATACCCACCAAATCTGCAACAGGAAAGGTGCTGTGCTCGCCCAGCTCTTCTTAGCTAAAAACTTGAGATTCCCTTGATGCCAAGGGCTGAAAATGCTCTAGGTGCAAGACCCCAAAGAGGAGGTTTGACAACCTGAGTTTGAAAGTGTTTTTTTTAAATAATAATTTTAAAATCTTGAACTTAAAAAAAGTGCTAAAAAACAACAAATGACCAGATCTGCTTGAAACTTGGCATGGCTAAAGCTCTACTTAAGCACTGCCAAGTTACATCTTTTTATCTTTAAAAATGATGTTTTTCAAAAATAATAATTTTAAAACCTCAGTTTTTTTAAAAAAAATCCTAAAAATCAATAGATGAACAGATGTGCTTCAAACTTGGTATGGATAAAGCCCTACTTAAGAGCTATCATGGTGCTAAATTTTATCTCTTTATCTTTAAAAATGATGTTTAAAAAAAACTTCTGATTTTACAAAATTCCTAAAAAGCAATGGTTCTTCTTCAAACATGGCTTGGCTAAAGCCCTACTTATGAACTATCAAGGTGCCAAGTTTCATCTCACACTAGATTGATGCTTAGACATGGGGCATGCAGCAGAAGCCTCATGAGAAAGAGTGAAGGCCCTGAGAGGTCCGGCACCTTCTGAAATACAGGCAGTGAGACAACCGCTGAAGAAGGAAGCAATAACCCAGCCCTCCAGACCCAGTGTGAGATGTATTTATTGTGGAAGGCAGCACAAGAGAACGAAGGAAAAGTGTCCGGCATTAGGACAGCGCTACAGGGAATATGGCAAACTGAATCACTTCAGCAGTATGAGCAGAAGCAAAAGGAAGCCCACCAGAGACACAATCAGACTTGTTGAGGAAGACGGTGGCACGTCAGACAGTAGTGATGACATAATGGCCCTTTCCCTTAGTCTACAAAAAAGTCAGGTGAGGGTTGTTGGATCACAGAGGAGAAGAACCGCGTCACAAACTGCAGTCTATGCAACAATGTTAGTGGGACAACAGCCAGTGCATTTCCAGTGGTAGGCTGACCAGATAAAATCCAGGTCAGGGCTCATGTAACTTTAACAGTTGTAGAGAGAAGGGAATTTCAGCCAGTGTCCTTTGTATGCAATTCGTTCCATATGATATTTCCTCTTCATCACAACAGTTAAAGGTGCATGCACGATACTAGAGCGACCATATACAAAAGGAGGCAGGGCCTCTGCAACTTTAACAGTTGTAATGGAGAGGGAATTTCACCACGAACTAATTGCATACATATGACACTGGCTGAAATTCCCTTTTCTCTACAACTGTTAAAGTTACATGAGCCCTGACCTAGATTTTATCTAGTCACCCAAGTTTCCAGCTAGATAGTGGGGCCTCTTGCAATGTGATCCCACAAAGTGAATTGGAACCCAACACCCCTATCAAACAGAGCAGATGCACATTAATTATGTACAATGACAGCCCAATGCAGCCTATAGGAAAATGCAATGTTATAATAACCAACCCAAAAATGAGAAGTACCAGCTGATTTTTGTGGTTGTGGAAGGAGACAAGCATAAACCCCTGTTGGGGGACACTGCTATAAAGGCCATGGATCTGATCAAGGTCCAGCATCAGAATTTTATAGCTTCAGTTGAGGAAGCAAGAAGTGCTCACCCATGGACAATGGAGAGAATTTTAAAATCACATGAGGATGTTTTCAGGGGTGAAGGTTGCCTGGAAGGTGAGCTGTGACTTGAGGTAGACACAGCAGTGGAACCAGTATGCCTCCCAGGAAGAAAACTGCCTGCTGCCCTCTACCATCCAGTATGAGAGCAACTTGAAAAATTGCAAAGCAGAGACATCATAGCACCAGTAGAAACTAATACTTCTTGGATAAGCACCATGCTAGTGATAAAAAAAGCCATCAGGCAAACTTTGCAGTTGCATTGACCCGAAGCCACTGAACCAAGCACTGAAGAGATGTTACTGCCCACTACCAACAATAGATGACATATTGCCTGAACTTTCAAAAGCTCGAATCTTTACAGTCTGTGACGTAAAGAATGGATGTTGGCATGTTAGATTGGATGAGGAGTCCAGTACGCTTACTACTTTTGCAACACCCTTTGGTCGATTTAGATGGCTTCAGATGCCAATGGGAATCAGTCCAGCTCCCAAACTGTTTCAGAGGAGACTATCCCAGGCACTGGAAGGACTTCCTGGGGTGAAAATAATAGCAGATGATATCCTCATAGTAGGAGAAGGGTCTAATGACTCAGAAGCTGAGCAGGACCATGATAAAAAAAAAAAATTACAGGCCTTTCTACAGTGATGCAGAGATAAAAATATTAAACTGAATGCTGAAAAGATGCGACTGAAGCAGAAAGAGGTGACATATATTGGACATGTTCTAACAGCAGAGAGACTGAAAGCAGACCCCTGCAAGATTGAGGCAATCTGAGACATGCCAGTTCCAGCAGATGTAAAAGCAGTGCAACACATCATTGGAATGATCAGTTTTCTAGCCAAGTTTTGCCCTCATTTGGCTACAGTTGCAGAACCAATGCGTCAACTTACCAGGCAGGATGTGGAGTGGGAATGGGGAACTCCACAACAGCAAGCATTTGATTCAGTGAAGCAAATGATTGCCAATGCTCCAGTATTGCAATATTATCAGCCAGGACAACCACTAATACTACAATGTGATGCATCTGAGAAAGGCTTTGGGGCAGTTCTTTTACAGGACCATCCAATTGCCTATGCAAGCAGGGCACTATCACAGACTGAGCAGGGTTATGCCCAGATAAAGAGCTCTTAGCAGTGGCTTTTGAAGTGGAGCGATTCCATCAATACACTCATGGACAAGCAGTCAGAGTGGTATCAGATCATAAACCACTTGAGACAATAATAACAAAAGCTCTTCTGAGTGCTCCAAAAAGATTACAGCACATGCTCATGCGCCTACAGCGCTATGACGCTAAGTTCAAATACTGCCCAGGTCAATGACTGGTGTTAGCAGATATCCTTAGCAGAGCCTATACACCCCACAGTAGTGACTTGGAGAAGGAGACCTAGACATTGAATCCATCAACATGTTGCTATCTCCCAATTTCAACAAATAAGCGCAATGAAATTAAAGAAGCCACTGAAAAAGACATCCAGCTACAGGCAGTCAGAGAAGCCATTCTAAAAGGATGGCCTGAGGACAAGAATCAGGTACTGCGATGTAACCCCTCTATCAGGCACGTTACATAAACCTTTCTCAGGCCAAGCGCCACCACTTGAAGAACCTGAGGGAGGGTTAAATAAAACCTTCCCCCTAGCTATGAGGGGAAAAGGTTTAATTCAGGATCTTCTTGTAAACTAAACTAAACTGTGGGTATAATCTGGTGTGTGTGTGTGTTGAATAATGGTAGGGCAGGTAAATAAGGCCAAGCTGACACGTGCATAAACCCTCCACACTAATCCTAAATTAGGGTGACCAGATTTTGGAAAGCAAAATCACGGTCCAAAATGGCCACCCCACCAAAGCAGCCCTCCTGAACATAAAATAAAAAAATTAAAAAGGCCGCCCGCCATGCGGACAACAAGCAGACACCCCCCCGCCACCCCCCCACCCAAAACAACCCCCCCAAGCCACCCACCCCCCAAAAAACCCAGCCCGGACCTACTGGGTCCTCTGCTGCCACCGCCGATCTCCTCCACTGCCACATGACCCCCTGCAGCCCCCTCACCCTTCTTGCCCTGCTCCTGGGCTCCCTGGAGGTACCTGAGGAACAGCAACAGCAGCAGCAGGCAAAGGAGGAGGAAGAGCCTGCTTTAAAATGCCCGCGCTCCCAGCCTTAGCAGGAAACAAGTGCTCAGTGTTAGGGAGCGTCAACAAATTCCTTGTCTGGTGGCTAAAGCAGTTAGCCACCAGACAAGGAATTTGTTGACGCTCCCTAACGCTGAGCACTTCTTTCTTGCCGAAGCCGGGGAGCAGCACGGGCATTTTACAGCGGGAGGAGAGCTGATCCTTTCCCCAGTTTGCCCCCGCCGCCCCCCTGTTGGCCCGGATTGCCCCAGTTTTCCCGGTTAGGACCGGAAAATCCAGGGCGATCTGGTCACCCTAAGTCCCTAGAAAACTAAACTCTCACTCCAAAAACAAATACCAATTCCCCCCAAACTCCTAACATACACTCCACACCACTCTAACCACCTCAAACTTAAGTCACATTTTAAATACTCCTCCCCCACTCTACCTATTACCTCATATTCTGGATTATTTTCCCGAAGTGACTTCAATGCGCCTTTAAGCCTCCATCTAGCGCTGCCCCTCGCTTTTTCCTTTGTTGGGGGCATGTGCTTTGAATGGAGTCTTGCTGACAAAAGGGGAAAGGGGAGGGTGGGGCACTTATCCTCCTCCAGCACTCCTCCTTGTCAAGCATTCGAATTAATGGTCTTTTTACTGCTCCAACTCCACTCTCCTTGCCTGCAGCTCCCTCATTTTTAAAGATGAAGAGATGAAACTTGGAGACTTGAGAGCTCTTAAGTACAGCTTTAGGCATACCACATTTGAATCAGATAGGTCCATGCCTTGATTTTTAAGAGTTTTAAAAATGCAAATTAACCAAAATGCTTACATCTGGGTAATTTTTATAGATAAAGTGATGAAACTTGGCATGGTGATAGGACTCCAGGAGTGCTTACGGCACGCAAAGTTTCAATCAGATTAGTTCATCCCTTGATTTTTGAAGAATTATTTAATTTTCCCCCTTTAAAACCTTTTCCTGATAGTTCACAAGTGCGATCTTCTAGCTCTTTGCATTTGTGAAGGATCCATTTTCCTTTACTTTGATCATGCGAAGCTGTGCATCTCCAGTTCATAAAATAGAGATCTGCTGGTTCCCTTACTCAGGAGTAAATCCCATTGATTTCAACTGCATTTACATCCAAGTCATACTAAAATCCGATGCAGGCTTACCTTTGAGTAAACCCCATTGAACCGAGAGACACTTACTTCTGAGTAAACAGAAGTAAGACCTCAGATGTAAGCATAGGGTTGCAGAGCACTTCTTTCCAGTTCGCTCTTTTAGACTTCAAAAAAAAGCTTCTGAGTGACCACACTATTAAAAGTCAGTCTATATGATCAAGGGCTTTTATTTAAAGCGTCTTTCCCACCCTTTCCCAAGGACTCAAGATGAAAGAGGTTACAAATTACTGTAATCTCATTTTACCTTCACAACAACTCTCTGAAGTAGGTTAAGCCATCTGAGGCTTCCTGTAAAACAAAGTTGTGAGCCTGTGTAGATTCGGAGAGGGTCTTTTTCCCATGCTTGTCAATGGAATGGAGCACTACTACTTTATAACAGTTTATAATGGTATTGACAACTGTTGGGGCCCGTGACATGTTCCATATACCGTTTTCGAACCACTTTCAAAGTGTTATATCCTGCTTGATGTAGATCTGGCCAAAGAGTTCAATGTCGTTTTCTTCAGATTGGGTTTCCATGCCTTTTGCACTAACTAGGTAGGATTCTACATTCACAGCGTTGTTTTGGGAGGTCTTTCTGCCTGGCTCACCTTGTTGAACAAATGAAATAACATGGCTTTGGGAGTGATGACTGACTGGTGTAAAGAATTTTCTTACATTAGTCTTCCACCGCATTCCAAAATTGCCATACAATGGATATTCCCACCATAGATGCGGGTATGTACCTGTTTGTACACACATATACAGAGGGAGGGAGAGAGAGAGAGAGAGAGAGAGAGAGAGAGAGAGAGAGAGGAGAGAACGGATTTGGGCTGATTGAATTGCAGTGTTGCCTGGCTGATGTTCCACCTACTGAGAACTCATATTTTGTTTCCTTTATATGTGCATTGATAGCTGGTGAGTCCTCTTGCTGAAGGATTCTAAACTCATACTTCAGAAGACATGTCCTTCAAGAGGTGCAGTTGAAAGATATTGAATATGGATGAGAGCAGGCCTTTTGCAGATGGGGTTGATGTGTTCCTTGTTGACACTGCTAAGTAAGGGCAGGGAAGAGTAATGGAGCCAGTGGGAGCTTTCCTCCACCCAGAGGGAGGATCTGGATTGGAACCATGGCAGAGGCAAAGGGTTAAATTCACTCCACCCTACCATGGTCCTGATCTGGATCATTCTACCTTCGCTCCCTCAGTGAAAAAGAGAAAAAATGCACAATAACAAATTATGTGATTGTCACAGTATCTAGTTTGGCTGAAAGCAGCAAGCTGGTGACATTCGGCTAAAGTTTGTGTGCAGAAAAAGAATTGCTGGTTGGATCAACCTGTGCTTCTGTAGCTAACTGTATTGCACAAAATCATGAGATGACAAACATAAGGCTCAAAAAGTCCCTGCTCATAAAAATAACCATTTGGCCAGAATTGCCAGTGGATTAATCCACAAAAGGCTGAAATTAGATGGGTGCTTACAGATGGAGAGCTTCTAGCATAGGGTGACCAGATAAAATCCAGGTCAGGGCTCATGTAACTTTAACAGTTGCAGAGCAAAGGGAATTTCAGCCATTGTCATTTGTATGCAATTAGTTCCTGGTGAAATTCCCTCTTCATCGCAACAGTTAAAGTTGCAGAGCCCTGCCTTCTTTTGTATATGGTCACTCTAGTATAGTGCCTGCACCTTTAACTGTTGTGATGAAGAGGGAATTTCACCAGGAACTAATTGCATACAAAGGACACTGGCTGAAATTCCTTTTTCTCTACAACTGTTAAAGTTACATGAGCCCTGACCTGGATTTTATCTGGTCACCCTATTCTAGCAGTACCAATCAAAAGGCATTGCTCAGATATACTATACTGTCTTTTCATGCAAGGGTTGGAACGGAAGACGACGAAATCTGGATCTTCTGGAAGCACCCCTGGTCTTGTGCAGAAAGCCACAAGGTGGCAGCCTCGGCAGAGGTTCTTCTGTAAGACAGGAAGAGCATATCAGATTTGCTGGTGGGTGAGGCACAGAAGTGTTAGTAGTTCTTACTGTCACAGCTCAATCACATCTACTTTTTTTCCTGGTATGCATCCGTGATTTCCAACTCTGTTTCATTAGTGCATCAAGCACTGGCCACTTTCATGTGGTTGCATAGTTGCACTATTTCGCCTTGTTTACCTTTTCACCTGTGCTGGCTAGAACTTCCTGGTGTCGCCACTGCACTCGCCCCATCCTGCCCCTTTCCCTTCCCCCTCAAGTTCGTTGGTTCTTGCGATTGATGGACATTGTGATGGATGTGGGTATTCAATGGTTTTTAAACTGTCCCTGCTCCGCTCCTCAAACTTGAAACTTCACATCGAAAGTCCGACAAGTCAGCACAAGCCCGGGTGTTCGAGTAACTCAGCACACCCTCCTCTTTCGTCAGCAAGACAGCCCTTCAACGCAGGCACCCCCAAGAAGGGAGGTTCTGCGATATAGTGCAAGGACGGCAATACACAGGACCGAAGGGCAGTTTTATCCCATGAGGAGAAAAAATACTGCAGCAACAGCATTAGATCAGGGTTGGGGGATTTGTGGCCTTCCAGATATTGATGGAGTGCAATTCCCATCATCCCTCACCATTGGCTATGCTGGCTAAGGCTGATGGGAGTGGCAATCAAACAATGTTGGGAGGACCACATATTCCCCAAACTTGCATTGGGTTAACTTCTGTTGGCGGAAAAGAATGCAAGATCCAAGAAAAGGAGCCATCTTCATCCCTATGTATCTCATTTCCCCCCTTGTTTCTGTAGTACAAGCTGAACTATAAATACTAAAGACCAAATAGTCCATGACAACATCTTTGGGTATCTTAGAACTTTCCTCTTTGACAAAAATGAATTCTCAGTTGAAAGAACTGAGTGGGATTTAAGATTGTTGTGGATTTGGGGCTTTCTTCTGGTATACTTTACCATTTCTTCACAGCCACATGTGCCCCTTTGATAGACTTTCCCTTCAAGAGATGCAAATGAGGTTGCAAAATAAGGAGTACATGGGGCTATATTCCTGGTCCTAAGAACCTCTCTTTTTTATATCAACTCTCAATCCAAGGGACTGGATGCTTTAACATCAGAACCATTTTATTAATGGTACAGACTTTCAGCCTAATCCTAAATGTGCTTACTCAGAATTAAGTTATGCTGACTTCAACAAATAATGCTGAGTTGTGTGGATGTTTTTCCAAAGCATCTAAAGTAATATAGATCAAACTTTGGTGGTGCTGAAGGAGGAATTTATCACTTTCTATCAATTCACTCCTTCTGAGCTGCTCTTTGCCCTATTGGGGAAGGGACAATGAGCTCCATCACACCAGCGTTTTATTGCACTTTTGTCCTGCCTTGTTTAAACTTTTTGCCCTGTGACCTACACACAACGTCCTCCCTGTCCTGCTGCCATCTTGCCTCTTCCGCTCCATTTTCCGTGTTTTTCTAGGGCGGGGCGGGGAAAGTGCAGTATTTTTTCTCCATGTGGGATAAAATCGCTCTTCTGTCCCCATGTATTGCTGTGCTCGCGCTATGTCGGAACAGCCCGCTTTTGTGGGGGCGTGTTCATTGAAGGGCGGTCTTGCTCATGAAAGAGGAGGGCAGGGGCAGTTTTCCTCCAGCGCGCCCTTTGAATTTTTTCTCTCACTTTGCTTGGGAAAGTTCAGAGTTGGTTGAATGAACGGACGTGCTGAGTTGGTTGAACAGACCGCACTCATTATTCTCTTATCCACCCATTTCAACTTCCCTCTTTTTTCTCCGCTGTACAAGGTGCTCCAGCGGACTTGCGCTACTACACCCTCACTCCTATCCGCCCTCACTTTCATCCACTCACATCCATCCATTTCAGCCAGCCGTGAAGCAGGAGGGAGAGCGGGCATCCCCTGCGCAGAAGGGAGCATTATCGCACCTCGAAAGGCAGAAACAGCACCTGATTGATCAAACGCTAAATCGCTAAAACGGTAGGCCACAAAACCATAGCAAGGGGGGGAAGGCGCCCATGTCCATCACAATGTCCACCAACCACAAGAACCAATGGAGAGGGAAGGGGAAGAGGTGGGTGGGGCAAGCAATTTCGCCAATACTGTGGCGATACCAGGAAGTGCGAGCTGGCGCAGGTGAAAAGGTAAACAAGGTAAAATAGCGCAACAACACATGCATGTGAAAGTGCAGTGCTTGATGCACTGATGAAACAGAGGTGGGAATCACGGATGCATACCAGGGGGGAAAAGTAGGTGTGATGGAGCTTGATGACAAGTTACAGATATTTGTTCTCTTCCTCCCATCACCGCCTGAGGGGCAGCAAAAAGCAACTTGACCAGGACAATTTATATATGAAAACCAGTTAGCAGGCAAAGAGAGAAGCATCCCCTCTCTGCCACCTGATAACTGAACCAGATTGCAGCTTCCCACCGTTCCTTTGGCTCAAAACTAAACAAAATTCTTGGGCCTTCTTCTCAGTTAAGTGGCTTTATAGCGTTGTAGCCTTTGTCAAATACATCTAACTTTCTTTTGGTAATGTAGACTTAACAGTCCTTATCAAAATTATAAAATTTAAATATGGCCTTGCTGTATGCAATAACCAGCATGTATTATTTTGTTAAAATGTGTTATTCAATTACTGCTTCCTTCCCACAGGCTGCTTTGAATATTATTTTCCCATCATTTACTGTAATCTTATTATTAAGACACTAAGCATACTAAAACTATTAAGAGCCATGCCAAGTATTTGAGATACTTCACCTCAGCTAATCAACACAAATGTGTCTAGGAAACCTAGTTCATGAGATAATTATATTATTTCCAGTAGCTTCCAAAAGAGATATACATATTTCTTGTTAATAAGACTAACACTTTAGTGGGCATAGGATATCTCCTGTGTCTGATATGTACTGAATTGCTGAGATTACATTAAATTCTTTCAGGTAACCAGTGAGACATTATTAGAGATGTGAAGGCCCCGAAAAAACCCAGCAAAATCTAGGAAAAAAATGTTTTGTTTTGTTTTTTCCAAGGAACATTTTTGTTTTTTTTCAAAAATAAATGGAAAAATTGAAAAGCTTTGGATTATTAAATGTTTTATGTAGATTTTAAGACAAGTGTTTATATATTGTTAGCCAGCCTTTACTCCACCAAATGATGTCTAAAAACTATGTAATAAGAATACTTTATATATACAGACCTGAGATGTCAAATTTCTGGAAATAATGTGGCCATGGGGGAAATGTTTTTTTAATCCTCTCTGTAAGATTCCCAGAATAGTTTTTTTTTTCATTCCTTATTAAATTTATTAGTCTAAAATATATTTTCTTGATCGACATTTACGCTCAGTTTCCCCACATGTGAGTACAGTCACCATTGCGCATGCTTGACAGTAAATGTGCATTAACAGTTTGGAGTTTGTTCTACAGAGTCCTTTGTTTCTGGGCTTGTTCTGGTTTGTTGCTGTATCCCATCTATGTTTCTTTTCTTTTTTACATTGACTGGGTTTGGACAACACGATAGCCAATGGTGGTTTAAATAGTCGACAGTTAGTTTTTTAACCCACCATGGGTTATAATGTTGTGTGGCGGGAGGTTTTTTTAACTAACAGTTGGTTATTTTGCTGTGCAGAGTTGGCTATTTGAACTCCCGTTGGTTATCATGTCATGTGGAGGGCACCGTTGGTTATTTCCTTGGCCACCGTTGATTATTTCATCAGCCACAGAGTCACGGGGCAAGCACAGACAAAGCAGCGACTGCTACTCTAGTGCAGCCAGCAGGATAGATTTTCCGCAGCAAAGGCTGATGGGATACTAGCGGTAGGACTGAGTGTCGTGACACAGCCCAACTCCAGGCTTCTGCTCACGAACTTGGCAAACTGACAACACACTCCAAAACAGTGAGACCTCTTTTATTTGTGAAATCACATGGAATTCAAGCATAACGGTTTCATTTCTGCATACATCCATGTAAAGCTGATGACGGCCGGATAGCTTCAGGTACAATGGCTTGATGCGAACAGCAGTCACTCGGGGGAAGACGTGTAGAGTTGCCCCTGTCCCATGGGAGCAGTCACCAGCAGCGACACACACAGACTCATCAGGAACAAGATCAGAGTTCAAGGAGATACTCCAGCACAGGGATGCATGAAGCCCGGCAAGGACAGATTCATCTTGCATGAACCAGACTCAGCCTGCCAGAAAACACTGAGCTGATCACGTAAGCAAGATATCAGGGCACAGACCTCTTCGACCTATGAAACCACTCTGCCTGTAACAAAGGCTCTGAGAGGAGGCTCTCTCGCAGGTCACACACACACAATTCCAGAACAGCAACGGTCAGCCTAGGAAACTTTCCCTGTGCCTGTACTTTGGCTCCATTGCAGGGAAAGCTCTCTCTCAGGCCATAAAACACAAATCCAGAACAGTAATCTGCAAGTCCAAGTCTATGAAAAGCCTCAGAGCACTTTCCATGGCACAGTCCTTAGAAATTCCAAGTCCAAATAGCAACAGAACATGTACAGAGTGCATCCAACATCTCCAAAACAGATAGAATCCCAAACACGAGTTTCATGGCGTAGAACAGATGAATCCTAGCAAAGGGCCTCCCCTTTGCTCGTTCCATTTATAGAGTGGAGGCTGGCTATTCCAAGCCACTTTAACTGACAGGACTTCAGGCCTGTAATCCAAACTCATGTGCCAACAGGGCAGCACAGTCCAACCTCCTCTCGATGATGACACCATGTGAGAGACAGCTTGCAAGATAGCCCCCCACCTTTTCTAAACATACATTCGTTCTCAAGGAAACTCAAGGCCTTGGCTAGCAATCACAGATAAGCACAGAACAGAGATAGACTTTCTCACAACAATGCCAAGCTTTCAACTCACAATTCACAAGGCCAGCCTTGTGAATTGTCCATCGAACACCTGACATCCGACACTGAGGTGGGGAGAGAGAGCGGCATATGCGTGAGTCAACTCAGCATGGACTAATAGTCAACTCAAGGCTGATCCTAATCCACACCACAGTTGATTATTATCATCTTGTTTGGGGAGTACTCCCTAGATAAAAAAATTGTCAAGTTGATTATTACCCCACCATTGACTATCGTGTTATGCAAACGCAGCCATTAACTTTGAGGCTTGAGTCTATAGAACTCACTGCAACCATTTTTAATAAAGTTCTCAATTAGACCTCACCACCTGCCTCAGCAATAAAAGTTTTAACTGCTACCACTAGAATAAATTCTCTCTACCTAAAAGAAACTCAGTAGCTTAGAGCCTATCCACATTGCTCTTAAAACGACTTATATTCTGTTTAAAAACGTGGGTTTTTTTAAGTAGTTTCATTACATGGTAGGACACACTGAGCAGTATTTACGTTTCAAAGTGACTGCTTCCTCCGTCCTCAAAGTGTTCACTGGTGTATTACAGGGTTAATTACTTGTCTCTTCTTCTTTCATTTTTGTTTTGCAGGCTGCTTGAGTTACCAAGACAGAAGTGGGCGGGTCAAGCAGCCTGCAAAACAAAAAGGAAAGAAGAAGAGTCAAGGAATTAACCCTGTAATATAATGGCAATGAGAAGATAGGCTCACTGAGGTAGAGGACCCACTGAGGGTATCTTGCCCAAGAGGTAGAGGACCCACTGAGGGTATCTCGCTGTAGAACTCCCAAAACCTGGAGTCAGTGTAGGGACCATCTTCTTCTGAACTTGTGTGTCAATTAAAACTGCCTTGTGAGGACCTTTGGTGGATTCCCTCATTTAGAGGTTAGGTGAATGGCTACTAGGAAAAGGGCCTTTTCTGGCGTACTTGCCTGTAATAATATGGAAGTGAAGTCCCTCATCAGATTGATTTGCCTGGCATGAACTTTAAGACATCAGCCTGAGTCCATTCTGTTTGCCCTAGCCTTTAAAAGACAGTGGGCTGCAATTGTTTTATTGGCTTCTATAGTTTTGATTTATAGATATTATTTAATCCATTTGTAGTTATATTTTATTTATTTATTTTGTTGTTGTTGCTGCTGTTGTTATATATTGAGGAGTTTGTAAGCAAACCTGAAGCCTGGAAAAGTAAACTATTTATTTTTTAAAACAAAAACTAACATAAATAGCTGTACAGATTTCCATGTTTCTAGGAGCAACTGATTTGTAGTAAAAGGGATTAACTTTCAGGTTATTTATTAAAATTTCATCTGTGAGCTTACATACGTAATTGACTCAGTCAACTCAGAGAACAATGATTAAGCTAACACTGTTGATTGGTTAGCACATGAGCAAAAACAAACAAACATGCACATCCTGTGTTGATCTAACTATTAAAAAAAGGCCAGTTGGACAAGTTGAGAAAAGCACCTTTCTTAACAGTCTAGATCTACACCAAGCAGGATAAAACACTTTGAAAATGTTTTGAAAACTGCAAATGGAGTGTGTTCTGGGCCCCAACAGTTGTCGCTACTGTTATAAACCATTTTAAAGCAGTAGTGTAGATCCTGCCTATGTTAATCCGCCAATAAGGACTTCTAAATTCAGTGACCTTCCAGGAAATATCCCTGTATTCCAATCAGGAATTGTATGTTTAGATAGGACAGTAGCTTTTGCAAGAATAGTTAGAGCATGGATGGGGTACCTCTGGCCCACCAGGGTCCTCAATCCAGCCCATAAAGGTTCCTGAGATAGGCACATCCCCGTGCTTTGATGCCCAGTTGTCACTGCTAGAGAAGGTTAGATCTCTGACTGTGTTAGAGAGTAATCACTCTTTGGCAGTCAATCAGATCTTGTCTACTTGATGCAACCTCCAACTTCCTGTAAGCTAGGCTGACCATATGAAAAGGAAGACAGGGCTCATGTAACTTTAACAGTTGTAGAGAAAAGGGAATTTCAGCCAGGGTCATTTGTATGCAATTAGTTCCTGATGAAATCCCCTCTTCATCACAACAGTTAAAGTTGCAGGCACTATACTAGAGTGACCATATACAAAAGAAGGCAGGGCCTCTGCAACTTTAACTGTTGTGGTGAAGAGGAAATTTCACCAGGAACTAATTGCATATAAATGACACTGGCTGAAATTCCCTTTTCTCTACAACTGTTAAAGTTACATGAGCCCTGTCCTCCTTTTCATATAGTCAGCCTATGTAAGCCTTTTGGCAAGAACGACAGTTTAACAGAGTGGTCACAATACTGCCCATAGCACAGAGGAAGTACACATGAAAGTAATTGTATCAGCAATAGCATTTCTCCATTCTTTTCCTTCTCACCACCAGCTTTTTGAGCAATCATTTCATTAATTTCATTTTTTTTTATACCACCCAATAGCCAAAGCTCTCTGGGCAGTTCACAGTATGATAAAACACAATACAAAACCTTTAATATTCAGAAATTTAAAACCATTTGAAAGCAAATTAAAATCATCAACAAGAGATTGAATATGATCGCTTCCCTTCAACCTTTCTCATGACTCCTTAGCGCACATCAAAGCTTCATACAGGGAGAAACTGAGCAGCTAAGGATGCCATCATTGATCCTGGCAGGAAGACTTAATAGGGCCAGAGATCAGAGTAACCCCCACCTCAACAGAGTCCTTGAGACAGGAGCAGGCCAAGGGAACATCACGTCCTGTTCCATTTGGACAGCACCCCCACCTCCCGGGAGATGAGAGGCAAAGCAGGGTCATCCCACCACCTGAAAACGTACTTAAGGCACAATCCTGTACATGTTTAGGCAGAAAAAAGTCCTACAACTCATTTCTTTGGCTGTGCTGGCTGGGGCATGCTGGGAATTGTAGGACTTTTTTCTGTCTAAACATACCTAGGATTGCACCCTTAGTTTCCCCACACACACCCTTCCCTTCACCATTCTCTTTTACTTGTGTGTTGTGTCTTTTTAGATTCGTGTGGGCAGGAACTGTCGGATTTTACTTATTCGTTGTAAGCAGTTCTGGGAGTCTTTTTTCTTCTTCTGAGGAGTGTGAATAACAACAACAACAACAACTCCATTTGACACAAATAGATTGTTAAAATGGAGTGTTGGCGGGGAGAGGAAGACACTTAGGCAGAGGCTTCCTCAAAGCTGATGCTTTGGAAGGTTGGCAATGTGGAATTGAGAATTGCAAAACTCTAGAGTCTGGTGACCTCACGGGGAATGCACAGCGAACCCCCTACCAAACGTTAAGAAAAAGGTTGAGTTATATTCAATTAAGCCCTCCCACTAATGGAGTGGCTTCCATCAGTGGAACAGGGAGGGTGGAGTCCCTCCAGTACCCCCCATGCACCCTCATAATCTGCTCCAGAGAGTTGGGGAGTCCTCTGCATCAGATTTAGGGATGCATGAACAAAGGTCCACTCATGAGACACTGGAATTCAACCATTAACTGTTCCACATTTCTTTGTGCAGTTATGCTCACAGATTCCACACTCTTTGGAGCCTCGACAGCTACGCAGCTGAAATGTTCCAGTGACTATTTCTTGAATGTGGGTATCAAGTTTGGCTCTTGTATAATTGTTCTGCCAAAAAAATTTTTAAACCCATCTTTCGCCAAGTCTACACCAATGATTTTCCCCAGGGTCGTACTGGGGTCATCCCTGTGCATCTAATGATGCACAGGGGATCCCAGGGGCAACCAGGGATGACCCCAGGATGACCCCGGGGAAACCCAGGGATAGCGGAACCCAGGGATATCCTGGTTTTCCCACCATCCCGGGTTGTGAAATGGGCACGGAGCCATGTGGGATGGCTCCATGCCCATTGTGGGGGAAGCAATCCCCAGGATGGCAGAGGTGGGGGGAGGTGGGGGGTTCCCAAGACTAGGCTGACAACCGTTACCCAGAGGACCTTCTCTTCTGCCACTCCCAGACTGTGGAATGACCTGCCGGAGGAGACTTGTCAACTTAACAGTCTTTTAGAATTTAAGAAAGCTATAAAGACTGTTCTCTTCCGGCAGGCATATCCAGTGGAATTTTAGAATGTTTTAAGGATGTTTTTAGGATGTTTTAATGCAGTTTTAATAATATGTGTCATGTTTTAATCAGTTTTATGTATTTTATCATGTTGTTGTTCCCCGCCTCGATCCAGACGGAGAGGCGGGTAAGAAATAAATTGTTGTTGTTGTTGTTGTTGTTGTTGTTATTATTATTATTATTATTATTATTATTCTCCACCACGTGAGGACTCCTGTTTCTTAAAAAAAATGGTGGACACGATGTCCCTTTCATCCCGGGACATCTCGCTTCCTGTTTAGAAGGTCGGGGACTATCCCGGAAGCAGGTAAGTTCGCGATCGCCTCCCTCCCTCCCTCCCTCCCTCTATACCCTTACGTGTAGAAAGGATACGCAAGTATATTAGAACTTGGTAAGCACCTTAACATAGCATCTGCCCAGGATTAGGGAACTACGATGATGAAGACGGGTTGAAACTTGCAAAAGGATTACCAAAAGTGTTTTGTGCGTGTTAGAGAAATGTGTTAAAGCCTAGCAATAGCCCACTGCAGGCCTGGTTGATGATGTGCACCATAATTAGAGACAGATACGTCTGCATCAAGGAAGGGTAGAATAATAATGTTTATTTTAATGCTAAAGCAATGTTTATGCATTAGAATAAATTTTGGGGACAAATAATCAATTGTAATTGTTTTACTCAATTTTTAAAGAAAACATGTTTTAATTTTTATGAACAGTGTAGGTAGATCTGAAATTGTATAAATTAAACTTAAACAAACATTATTTAACATGTTGCTGAAACCTACCACCAACCATTTCCAGTACTCTGGGGGAGGATTCCCATAGGAATCTATAGAGCTGCCCAACAAACATCATGCAGCATTACAAATCACGAAGCGAATCATTCCAGACATCAGGTAACTGAAAGGGGTCTTCGGACAGTAAGGTATCATAACTATTACTCTATAGCAGCCTTCCCCAACTTGGTGCCCATCAGCCTCAGCCAACATAGCCAATGGCCAGGAATTATGGGAGTTGTAGTCTATAGGGAGGTTATCATGGAAATAATAAATAATAGCAGTTGCCAGACAGCTGATCAGAATCCTTGAAACTCTGGTACACCTCAGGGTGATCCACTGCATGCACTGGGGATTATGGTCTGGCAAGTATTTAGCATAATTCACTTTGGCATAAGCCAAAAAACAAACAAGAGACTGTGGCTCATATGGCAAAAAGGTGTGATTGCCAATTACCTTCTTGAGCAGAATAAAGTAAGATATCGTCAACCATGTGTACATGCAGTGTTCAAATTAGGGCTGTGACTAGATCCGGATCTCGAATCCAGAGCAGATCGGGCTGATTTGGATCTCTGGATCCCGGATCAGATAGGGCCCGATCGGATCCATGATCCGGATCCAGTCACAGCAGTCCCTCCCACTCACTCCGCTCTCTCCCTCCCTCCCCCCTACTCTCCCTGCTTACCTGCCGCCTCCTCCGTGTCGTCTCCCATCGTCCTCCTTCCTTACTGTGGGCCGGCCACTTTCCTGCTCATGGCAGGTGATGATGTCACCCGCCGCAAGTGGGAAAGCAGCCGGCCCACAGCGAGGAGGGAGGACGACAGCAGGACAACACGGAGGAGGCAGCAGATAAGCAGGGAGAGTGGAGGGAGGGAGAGAGGGAGAGAGCAGGGAGAGCAGGGAGGGAGTGCTGTGAATGGACCCGAATCGGATCGGGCCCGATTCGGACCTGACAGATTGGGATCCAGATCGGATCGGGGGTCCATTCACAGCCCTAGTTCAAATGCTGTCAGTTATAATGACCAAGATGCTCAAATGCTGTTGATTATAATGACCAAGAATCTGTTTCAAAGATCTTGTAGCTCTGCTAGAACAGGGTTCCCGTTGTAGGTTTTCAAGTCTTTTTTGGGACAACTTAACCCAACCTGGCACCACCCAGATGCTTCAGTCTACTGTTCCCATATCCCAAACCATCAGTCATCCTAGCTGGGGAAGATGGGAATATCAGGCAGATACCAGCTTGGGGAAAGCTACTCTAGGTCATTCGCTTCTGGAAGAAATTAGCAGATTGGTGGCTTCTTGTCATTCAGCCTCCTATCCACCCAGGGCATAAACTCTACCAAGGCTAAGTCTTCTCGCCAGTCCCTCATACATGCACTTGTGCATCCTAATGGACATGATTGTGCATTCAGCTCATCTCCAGGTATGCCTGCTTCAATAGAAATGTCATCATGATATAACAGGAAGGAATCCAGCATCTTGATACAGTTTTCCAAAAACTGACAAGCTATTGCAGATGGTGTGAAATGTGCTCAAAGGGTAACATTGGCAGACCTTTTTCCAAACTATTTCTGCTGCTTTGACATACGGAACTTGATTCATTTTTTTTTTGTAATTTTTTAATTAATTTTAATACATACAACAATAAAAAACCCTACTTACAATAACTAATAAGTGCTCCCCCACACCAATGGGTCCATCTAGTATTTAATTATGCATCTCTCCAAAACTGTAATGCATCCTGCAAAGGTGTACAACCTTTCCCTTTTTAAAATACAAAATCTACAAATATTCCCCATACAGCTTCAAAATCATTTTTCTTCATTAAACCCTTTTTAACCTTTATACTACTAGTTAACTTATCATTAATTGCTATATCCCATACTTCTTTATACCATTCTGTAATTTCCTAATTACGTTGTAATTTCCATTTCCTAGCTATCATTAATCTTGCTGCTGTCATTAAGTTTGTAATTAAATCTCTTTCATTTTGAGTTCTTTGGCCTTTTTTATACAATGATAATAAAGCTATCTTGGGACATACCTCTAAATTTAAACCAGTTATTTCATTTATCTCCTTAAATATATTTTGCCAAAAATTTTGCACATCTTCACACGTCCACCACATATGAAAATAGGTAACAATTTCCTGGCATCCTCTCCATCATAACTTCGAGTATTTCTTATCAATCTGGTTTAATCTTACTGGAGTTAGATACCACCTCCAAACTAACTTGTAGTAATTCTCTTTTATCCGTACCAACATAGTTTTTAAAATACGCAGATCCCATATCTTCGCCCAGCTTTGATTACTTATTTGTTTAGTTATATCATAATCCCATATTGATTTAAGATGGTCTTTTTTTCTTCCACTTCTATTAACATTTTATAAATTTTGCTTGTCATACCTTTTATTGTTTTATTTTCCCCATCTTCTATTCTCTTTATAATTATCTTTTCAAATCTTGTAAAATCTCTGCATCCTTTATTTTTTCTTAACCAGTTCCGCATCCATTGATCTAATTGTATACATTTAAACCAAGATATCTTTTCCCCCTTCA
Organism: Anniella stebbinsi; assembly: GCA_029215795.1. Taxonomy (NCBI): domain Eukaryota; kingdom Metazoa; phylum Chordata; class Lepidosauria; order Squamata; family Anniellidae; genus Anniella; species Anniella stebbinsi. The sequence goes on along the minus strand of JARDYH010000003.1, from coordinate 112,964,834 downwards.
ACACTTCTTCTATTTTCTCTTTACTTGTCATCCTTTCCACCCAATCTTTTATTTTTATAACTTTCTGATCCCTCAATGCCATTTCTATTTCTTTTTTTAAGTTTATTGGGAAATTTTCCATCAACACCACTGGAGTCAGAGGGGAGATATCTGGTGATAATTTCTTTTTATATTTTAACCAAGTCTCTAAAATATTCTTTAAAAGCGGATTTGGAACTTGATTCATGACCATTCCCGTGTGCTGCAATTGATGAGTTCTGACAGCTCAACATTTCAAACACTGTTGTCAACTCAATAATTAGGGCAGTGATGATAGTTCTGGGACGGGGAACCCCCAGCCCGTGGGCCCAATCCAGCCCCTGGAAGTTCCCCAACTCGCCTGAGGGAGCTTGGGCTCCCTCCATGGGCCTCACCTACTCCCTTCCTTAAGCCCCGCCCCCCGACCTGGAGGCTACCAAGGACTTGTGGAGGAGATGGAAGAGGAATCCCCTTATTCTCTGCTCTGTGATTGGAGATACAAGGGGATTCCCCTTACCCACTAAGCAGTGTGGTAAGTCCTTTGCCACCTCTGCGTCATCCCCAGTGGAAGAAGGTAAGGATGAGCAAAGCCAGCAGTAGACTTGGCTAACTCCTTTAGGAGCCCCTGCATGGAAAAGCTGAAGAATGGGCAAAGGCAGCTCCTTGGCTGAAGCAGTAGCCAGCCAGTGCTGTGTCAGGGGACACAATGATGTAGGGAGCACAGCATTATCCAGCCAGAGATCACTTGGAGGTCCAAGGGAGCAACCCAGCCCCTAGAACCAGGTTGGTCCACCACTACTGTGGTAGATAGTTAGACAGTGACAACACATCCCTAGTATTGATGTTGAACCTTGTTCAAGTGAGTATTTTCTCTTTTATTATGTCTGTTTGCCTTGCAAAAATCCATACTGCATTCTTCCCCTGTTCCGCTAGTATTCTAGTAAGGCTGCAGTGGCTTTTGCCAACCTGCTCACCACCAACCTATGTTGCCAGTTCTTCATTTTTAGTGATCTCCATTATCTGCTTCTGTTTCTCAATGTTGGGGAAAAGAGACCTTGGGAGATGTGGTCTGGAGTCTTTGGTCTGTGCAGCGATGCCATTGACTCTTTCTCACCTATCAATGGCATGAAAGCCTAAGGCTGTTTGAAGGAGTGAAGACACACACACCAAGATGTTCTAGGCAGGAAAACTGTTTATTGTTTGTTAGCTTGACTTATATAGATCTCTAGCAATGTTGTCCACGGGGACAAAAGGTTGCTGTGCATGAGGACACAGCGTGATTACACACACGGTAGAGCACACACACATTATGGCTTGTCATAGGATAATACAATGGAACATAGAATATGGCAACATGACTTCTGTTACATTGGTACTGCAACAATTGTAGTTGGATAGAGAAATAGTTGGCTAGCTTGCAGGAACATTTTGTATATAGCAGGATGGAGAGATTAGGGAGAAAGGAAAAACAAAGTGACTCTACATCAGGGCCTTCCCAGCAATGCTTCGCCAGCTGTGTTCTGCCCTTCAGCTGTTTCTACACCAGGCTTTTTGCCTGGAATCGCCTCAGGCTGGTCCCTGTGCATTCACATGACACACAGGGATTCCTGGGGGTGGAGAGATCCCTGGAGAAACCCGATTAGTTGTGCTTACTCACAACTAAGCGCAGCAGCAGAAATGGGCATGGAGCTGCGCCACACGGCTCCATGCCCATCAGGGGAGGGGGTGGCACCAGTTTTGCCACCCCGGGGAGGGCAGGGAGGGGGGCAATCATGCATGTTTTTTTAAAGAAACGTACCTTTCATGCACGAGCGCTTGTGCGCAAAGCTCCGCCCAGAAAAAAAATGGCAGGCACAATGTGTGACGTCCTGGGAGGAAGCCAGCTTGTCAGACTTTCGTTTGTATTAGAGTGACGATCCTGGAAGCAGGAAGCTGGCAGACCAACTTGCTTATGTACAGTAGCTCTCATTTTCTGAAAACACAATGCTATGACATTTTCTTCCAGCTGAGATTATGACACTCCATGTCCTACTCTTCCACAGGACACTGCTACATATATAATGTCTTGACTGAATGACTGCATCTGTATCAGCATCTGACCTTTTGAGACGCCTTCTTGTGCTTCACTACTTAGCATATCCAGCAGGAATTGTTGAAGACCATGTAGTGCAGTGAATGTTTCTTGATCATAGGAATAATGAGGCCATGGTGTTTCACTGTGCTTTATTGTCTTTGATCTTGTTGATATTTGTTGACTTGGTTCTCAAATTTGAAAGTTCCCTAGCAAATTCTAGTTTTAGCTGACAATGACCACAATGTGACACCATCAAATACAGCTAATAATTTGCTTTCGTTGACTAGGAAGATATTAAGTCTGTTTCCTAACTCAGGTTCATTGTGGATGGTGGGATTGGTTGATACTTTTATTTTCTGGCTCAGCTACAATATGGATGGGGCATTGAATCATAGAAAAGAAAATGAGTATACTTTCCTATCACAAACTGATTCACACACAGCACTAAGAAAATGGCAAAGGGTTACAATGCTGGGAATTGTAATCTGAAACATTTGGAGGGCACCAGGTTGGGGAAGGTTGGTGTCTTCTAAGATTGACTAAGTTGGATCCAACCCAAAAAGACTTGCACTTATGTTGAAGCTGTACTGGTTATACAACTTCACTAATATAACTTCTTATTAAATCAGTTGACATATTTAGATTACCTTTTAGTTTAGTTTTAGTGTACCACCAAGTGCTCAGAAGAGTGATCTAAAAACAGGTAAAATAGAGACGCTAGCTGGTTTCGGACAACACTTTAGTCAATGGTGGGTTGAGTAGCCAACTCACAGTTGGTTATTTTGTGGGTACTCCCCACACAACATATTCCTACCCAACTGTGGGTGTTTGGGGCTGGTGTTGAGTGGACTAATAGTCAACCTGACATTTGACTGACACAGCACCCGACCCTCTCCCCTCCTTCCTCGGTTCTCCCGGTGCTATCCCAGCAGCCTCTACAAGTTGTGCCAGTTGTAGCAGAGTGGCAGCTGCCACTTTGGTCACTCTTGCCACCTGCCTCTATGGGCTTGTGTTTTAACCCACTCACCCCATGCCATTAACCCACTCACCCCTCCACATAACACTTTAAACAACTGGCTTTGAGCTAAACAACTTGCAAGTCAGTTGTTTCTCTCCATTACTTAGGCTGACCATATGAAAAGGAGGACAGGGCTCATGTAACTTTAACAGTTGTAGAGAAAAGGGAATTTCAGCCAGCGTCATTTGTATGCAATTAGTTCCTGGTGAAATTCCCTCTTCATCACAACAGTTAAAGTTGCAGGGCCCCTGCCTTCTTTTGTATCTGGTCACTCTAGTATAGTGCCTGCAACTTTATCTGGTCAGCCTACCTTCAGGACATTCCATAAATAAAATTTATTCAGCAGGAGGTATTCAAAATTGTTTGATCTTCTATGTGGCTCTATAGCAGTGGCATAATGCCACCAGCACCTTAAGGAAACCAGGAAAACTGGGTGGGTGGGTGGGTGGGTAGGTGGGGGAATTAAATTCTCCCCTGCCACAGCCCTGATCACAATTGGGCCCCACAGCTGCTTTTTGTTAAGAAAGAGGGATGGTCAATCTTAAGCATGCTATGTAAGCACAAATCAAGCTACATGCAGTAGATGAATCAGGTGCAGAGAAATTTATTATTTATCAAATAAAGGTTATAAACATTATTCACGGACCCGAGCAACGCTGGGCATTTTAGCTAGTCTCAAATAAAATAAATTCTTAATTGAGTTGCACCCGGCCCCAGATCATCCTAACCCAATGGAAAACTTTTTTCTAAGCCCAATTGCCATGCAGGGAAAGACTTTGTGGAGGAGGGATTGTTGCAGCACGTGTGAAAGGGAAGAGTTAATCGTTCTCTCTCCAGCTGGAATCCCCCTTGAAAATCACCCCCAGCATCGCAGTTAAGCTAAGAAAGAACCATTCCATCAGCACTAATGGGCTCTGTGGAACAGATCCGCGGCACTAAGCTGGGGCCCCATGCGCCCAAGCCTAGCAGAGCCCCTGATAGCTATATTTATGGGTCCATCTCTTATAACCAAATTGGCAAGTTGAGAATGCGGTTTGAGCTTCCTATGATCACTGCTCCCTAGATGTTTATTCAGATAGGCTGGTGATAGGCCAGCCCTGGTTTACAGGCAGCCCCCCTAATCTGACACATCCACACACCAGCCAGAATAGAGCAGATAACAGACTCAAACACAGGGACTGGATCTTGCAACAAGCCTAGATGCCAATTCTGTCCCCATATCAGGCAACTCCAGTACAGGACCTAACAATTTCAGCCATGCCTTCTGGGGCTCATTCACCTGATCATCTTCCAATGTGACATAATGCTATCACATGCCTTCTGCTGTCCATAGATTGGTCTCTACACAAAAGAATGAAATGGACACAAATGCAACCATGTTCAGAATGTAGTGGAAGAACATTTCAATCTCCCAAGAGAGATTTTAGCTTCTACAAAGGGTGATTCCAGTGTGAAAGTGATGAATTCAGAACGTATCAAGATGTCTGATACTAACACTTTAAGCTTGAATCAAGACAGTGGTATCCTGCGCCACTATTTCATTTCATTTTTTACATTTCTATACTGAATGTAGCTAAAACTTTCTGGGCAGTTTACAGAGATAAAAAAAACTTTAAAAATACAATATCGTCCATAATATAAAAACCATTTATATACAAATATATAAACACCCAGCTCTCTCTCTCTGTGAATGCACACAGCTGTGAATGCACACAGCAAAGCTGGGATATGTGTTATCACTAATTATTGCTGTTGGAAATGGTCATTGTGCTTATCTTTTATATACTGTGCTTACACTGCACTTTTCGCATTTGGCCCTACTGTTTACCATCTCCTCCCCACTACCCCCCCTTACCCATATAGATATATATATATATATATATATATATATATAATATATACCAACCCGCCAAGGATAACGCCTCATGTGTCTGATGAAAAGGACTCTAGCTAATGAAAGCGTAGGCTGTAATAAATTAGTTTTAAGGTGTCTCAAAACTCTTCGTCATAGATACCCATGTTGTGCTGAGTTTTTATCTCCTCTGCATCAGAAGCTTTGTTTGGGTCGGGGGGGGGGGATTTCTAATTGTTTCACAAAAGCCCCACCTGTTGCTAAGATATAAGGCTCATTTAGGAGCGGGTATAAAAGCAACTTGGGAGGAGTTATGAATATCCATGAATCCAGGATTGGAGTGTAGATACGATGTGTCCCCGCCCAGGGTAAAAAGTAGGCTGCTCCTACGATCTTGCCTTGCTCAGGAAAAGAGAGCCACAGAGACGCTGCAGCCCAGCTCTGATGCCTTATGAGAGAGAGCACACTGTTTTGCCATGCTTGCTGTTGCTCTGGGTGCTCTGTAAGAGCAGCGCGGAGGTGGCTTGCGGTGCTGCTTGCAGCATGGGTTCGGCCAACCTCAGCAGTCCGGCTGCGTGTCAAGAGCAGAGTTCAGAGGCATGGGCCCTTCCACCCTGCAATGAGTCCCTATGCCCATTGCTGCCCATGCATTTGCTCATCCCAGCGACTGCCATGTGTTTGGCTTTATTGGCCTTTGGCGTGGGTGGCAACGTGCTGACTGTGGTGGTGACCAGCCGCTCTCGGGAGCTGCGCAATACCACCAGCCTGTACCTGGGCAGCTTGGCTGTCTCCGACCTGCTGCTGCTGCTACTTGGGCTGCCGCTGGATCTTTACCGCCTGTGGCGCCCAGAGCACTGGGTGCTGGGGGAGATGCTGTGCCAGGTGTGGCACTGGTCCGGCGAGGCATGTGCCTACTGCTCCATCCTGCATCTGACGGCACTGACGGCTGAGCGCTACGTGGCCATTTGCTTCCCACTGCGGGCTAAACTCCTGGTGACCCAACGGCGTGTGAAAGCGCTCCTGGTGGCACTCTGGGTAGTGTCGCTGCTTTCCGCTGCACCTTTTCTGTTCCTCGTGGGCGTTCAGCAGGCTGGCAACGTCTCCAGCGGTGGGGACTTCAGACGTGAATGTGGCCCCACAGCCTATGCCCAGGAGACGGGGCTGCTGGGTACCATGTTCTGGGTCACCACCCTCTACTTTGTGCTGCCCTGCCTTTGTCTCTACATCCTCCACGGCTTGATCGCCAGGGAGCTTCTGCGTGCCAGCAAGGCACACCTTGGCGGGGCAGCGTACCGGAACCACCAGCAAACTGTGCGCATGTTGGGTAAGCAGAGGGCATCGTATAGTTGGGGGAGGGAGCATTATCTCAGGGTGCCTTCTACAAGAGCGATTTAAAGTTCTTTCAAAGCGCATTACCGTTTTTACCTCCACATGAACAGAGCGCAAATTGGGGGTAGAGGCACTTTTTCTGTCTGATTATGTGCATTATCAAATGCGTTAAATAGCGAGTTTTAATTTGCGGCAGGAGTTAAAGCGCCTTATGACCATGTAAACAAGCGATGCTGCGCATGAAACAACTTTAACGCGCGTTTCATTCAATCAGTAATGCGCTTCACCGCCTCCCGTGTATAGGGATTAGGCGTAGAAGCGATTGAGAGAAGATGCGCATAATCAGCCAACCGGGCGTCAAACCGAAATCTTGTAGAGGGGACCTCAGTGCCCCCATGTCCAATGCATCCCTTGTCATGACCCTAGAATTCCCTCTGGCCACACAGAACAACAAGCCTGGGGTGGAACTGCCCTGGTTCTCTGTGGCACGGGTTCAGAACCTCCTTCAGTGCAAGGGGCCAAATTCCATGTTAGAGACACTCTCGGGGGCTGCGTTCCAGTAGTGGGTGGGGCCAAAGGCAAAAGGGGTGGAGCCAAGAGTACCAAAAAGTACCCAAACCACTAGCCCTTTAGTTATCACCTAAGTCATCTTTTTTCATTATACGAACCACTATGAGAAGTTAATGAGAAACAGACCAACATGCTCACCCAGTAAGATTTCTGACCACCCATCCACAGATTTCGTACCCTCACTAATGGTAACCTCCCAAGCAAATGACTCCTCTTTTGATCAGGAAGATGGTACTTCCCTGCTTGTTGGATAATAGTGCAAAGAGCAATCCAAACATTTGAAAGGCAACTGCACCAAGGCGAGAAGTAATTGTCTTTCCACCTTTCTCTCCCCTTGCAGTTGTGCTGGTTCTGGCTTTTGCAATTTGCTGGCTGCCTTTCCACATCGGCCGGATCATATACATCAACCCCAAGGATTCCAACATGATGCATTTCTCCCAATATTTTAATATTTTTGCATTGCAGCTTTTCTACTTGAGTGCTAGTATCAACCCCATCCTTTACAACCTCGTCTCCAAGAAATACAGGGCAGCTGTTTATAAGCTACTGGTGACCACCAAGTCTGCAGAAAGGGCTTCTACTATTACCAGAGAGACTGCTGGCTATCTAGAGATTAGTAGATAATAAATTAAATCATGTACTTACAATATGTTGTGTCCATTGCTTTCACCATTGTACTTTTAAGCAGATTTGTGAAATTAAGGGCAGTTAATGCTTATCCTTCCAGTCAGTACAACAGGGATGGGCAACTCATCCCACCATCCCAAGCTATTGAGGGATGATGGGAGTTGTCTGCCAAAACATCTGGATGATCACAGGTTGCCTACCTCTGTATTATGTTGAAATTTTACAGTGCGCTGGCGCAGATGAAACCCAAACCTTAATTGGGGCTACATGAACAAGCCATCAAGAACCTTTGGGCTTACGCAGTCCCTCCTCCTTCCTAGGTTGGCCATGTGACCTCTTTACAGAGGACAATCCTCTATTTGAAGGGCTGTCAGAGGACTGGTCTCTAGTGGAAGGAGTCCTCTATTTGAAGGGCTGTTCAGTCCAAGTCTGGGGCCTTGAAATTGCACCTGGATGGAAGACTAGGCAGGCACACAGGCCACAGTCTGCCCCACTAGAGTGAGATATATTGCATTTAAATTATAGTAAGCATTTCTAAATTTGCCTGTATATATATAAATTAGCATATGCAAATAATATTGAAATCTGTGTCCTCTTTTGTCCTCTTTTTGTTTTTTGGATGATGATGCATAATTGGTGCCTTACTCATTCCCCTCCTGTAGTATGCCATAATGGCCACCCTGCCCTCCTGGCGAACCAGGGTTTTGTCTTTGCCCTGCAAACCAGGACTAGAAGCCACAAGCCAGTCCTGGTTTGCAAGGCAAAGACAAACCATCATTTGCCAATTTGGAAAAAAAATGACATACAATGTTTTGCCTCAAATCAGGGAGGCAGAGAGGGAATTGAAGAATGTACAAATGGCATGTGCAAGCCAGGGGCCCTTCAAAGTTTATTCAGCTAGCTATGTGTTGAGAGGTACTATAGCCCAGGGGTAGAATGCATGCTTTGCATGAAGAAGATACCAGGTTCAATCCCTGGCTATATGTATCTATATATCTATCTATCAGGGAGCCTCTTTCTGAGACCCTGGAGGGCCGTCACACTGTCCGCTGGAGTAGACACTGCAGAGCTAGTTGGACAAGCTGTTCAGGCAACACACTAACCCATGTTCAGTGGTTGAGTGTGGGTTGTCATGGAATCCGGGGATATTTATTGAACTGTGGGTCATGCTAACCCACAGTTCGACAAACAACTCACACTCAACGGCCCCATAGTCTGACCACATGGGCAGTTGCTTATGTTCCCATCTGAACCACTCCACTGTCTAATTGACATACTTGTGGAGTTTTATATTGTGTTGTCACTAATGCATCTAGGTTTTGTTAGCAGAAATCAGCATGAATAAGGTTTCCAAAGTGCCACAGCTTTAAAACCAAGGACACAGCCTAATAGAAATTAGACTGACTAAAGGAAAATGAATGTAGAATGAAATATGTGGGAACATAATCAAATCACACTATCACTGCTGTTATTTTAATTCTAAATTTGTTTCTGCAATGTTGACACTAAGTGTTTAATTAATTTAATCGTAAGTCCATCTGGACATGGGGATTTTAAGAGAACTATTCTACAATTACATGGCTTTAGTGAAGTGTTTGATTCTAGACAAAATGATAAGAATGTGTCTCTCCTGATGTAATTAAGGTCCATGTTGCAGGGGCCTGACACAAGATGGAAGAAGGTTTAGTATTTATCCCACTCCATGGAAAGAATTTGCACTCACATCTCCTCCTCACACAGAAGTGGCCCTTGCATAGATATTATTGTTGTTGTTGTTGTTGTTGTTATCGTTATCGTTATCTAATGGCTCGTTCTTGTCTCCTGCTTCATGCATGGTTTCTGGTTTATCTGCTTTGGGTACAATTGATTTCAAAAAGTCCCTACCCACCCTCACTCCATGGCCCTGGAGTCTAGAGACATCCTTTTTCCATTCTGATGCTAAAACTCCAAACGAATGACTTGAGTCGCAATCCTATCCGAACTTAGAGGCTGACGGGAATACTATTCAGAGCAGGATCAGTGCAGAGGTAATCTTCACCTCTGCACTCCCCCCACTCTGTACTTCAGTTAGACAGGTGTTTTTGCCTGGCTAGCTAAGGAGTTGGGGAGGGATGGAGGCTGGGAATAGCTCATATCCCCAATTCCCCTGTCCCTCCCCTCCCCACCCACCTGAATGCCCCCTTTCCCTCCTCTCTGAGATTGTATTTGCCAGCTTGTAGAGGTAGCTGGCATAGTTCTCTCCTCATTGGCTGGGGCAGGGAAGGAGTGGGGAGCTTGGGCTCTTGGGTTTAAGGCTGGAACGCTGTCTCTGGCCTTGGATCCAGGAATCTGAAAAACCCTATGACCCTCCCAGACGCTGTCTAGGGGCCATGGGATTGCTCTCTTAACTATCACTGTCATATCTGATGTTACATGGTTTCTTATTTGGGACATATTCAAAAACATAGTTGTGAAGTTCGATTATTTGCTTATGCCTCCCACAAAAGTAATGAGGAGAAGACAGAGGCTCAATTCGGACGACACGTTAGTCAATAGTGGGGTAATAATCAACTTTATAGTTGTTCAACTAGGGGGTCCTCCCCACACAACATGGTAATAAATAATCAACTGTGGTGTGGATTAGGATCAGCACTGAGTTGACTATGGCAGCATTCGGATGACACAATAGTCAAAACAACTGACGATTGTTTCCCCCACACCAGTTGTTTATTGTGTTGTCCGAATTGAGCCAGAGACTTGCTTCTCTGTTTTCTTTGATGAAGTTTTCTTAAATTGTCAAAAACAGACGGGAGTCCATAGTACCACAATGCACTGATGAATCTTGGCTTAAATGGCATGGCAGCAAAGCTTCTCATCTGTAGCAAGGCTATCCTGCAACGGAAATGGTAAATGCTATCAGACTAAGAGAATTTGGCAACCCACTTCAAAGGAGAAGCATGGGTCACAAGTTGAGGGTGGAAAAACCTGACTTGATGTTTTATTGCACACTCGTTACTGGGCACTCATGGATTTTTGTGGGTTCCTCTCATGGCATCGTCTGCATCCCGTGTGCCTAGGCTGACCATATGAAAAGGAGGACAGGGCTCCTGTATCTTTAACAGTTTCATAGAAAAGGGAATTTCAGGAGGTGTCATTTGTATATATGCAGAACCTGGTGAAATTCCCTCTTCATCACAAAGTTAAAGCTGCAGAAGCCCTGCCCTCTTTTGTACATGGTCAAGAGACAGAGCTCCTGCGGCTTTAACTGTTGTGATAAAGAGGGAATTTCACCAGGTTATGTATGCATAAACAACACCTGTTGAAATTCCCTGTCCTTTGCAACCGTTAAAGATATAGGAGCCCTGTCCTCCTTTTCATATGGTCACCCTACATGTGCCTCCTGCCCCTTCCAGCCTTCTTCGCATGACAAAAAAAAACACCCCAGTAAGTCTGACTTATTTTTTGAGATGGAACTTGCCGCTATCTCTTGCTGTGCACAGGAGAAGCAGCGGGATCAAAACAGCCCCCTGAATTGGCCACGTGCAGATTGTTCACTTCCTCGTTCCTCTCCCTTGAGAATGAGGAAGTAATGAGGGACAAATGCACGGGAGGAGAAGCAATGGTAAGGAAACACGATTTCCCCCTGTGTGATGATGCTCCATGTCCCTGGGATAATACAGGGTGATTGCCCTATTAAAAATAAAGCTTAAAATGGGGTCAAGACCACAGTTCACTGTTCTATAAAGAATGACTGAATTGGCTTCATATCCAGAAGGGAAATGGCCAATTCAATCCAGAAATTCCTTGGTACTTTTGTAAGAGAGCTGGTGATTGATGGTCAGCAATGCTTCAAGCTTGTTTGAGAATAACAGACTATTTCTTACTAATCCGAAAAAAGCAAGTCTAGGAATTATTGAAAACCTTAAGAGGTAACTTGAGTGCACATAAATTAGAACTCTTTTCCTTGGACAATAGTTCTAAATCAAGAAGAAATATCAGCTACGAGCGTTGCTGGTTTTAATGCCCAGTCAGGCATTAAATATTTAGAAATCAATATCCCCAAACGGTGCCCCCAGTTATTTTCTGTCAGTTATGGATCTTTGCTTAATGTAATGCAACAGGACAATGCAATATATGGAAAAAACCGGCTTTGGCTTTGCAGGGGAAACTATGGTAGAAATTAAAATACTGTGTCACCTGACTTTTCCCTTTCAAACCTCTAATGCAGGCCCACAGACCAAATACAGACCTCCTAGGGTTTCAATGGGGCCATCTGGGGAACAATTCCCCTTTAAGCTACAAAACATTGAGGTTGGGGGGGGGGGATTTTGTTTTGTTGTTGTATTTTGGCTCCAACCCACCACTGGAATGTAGGCTCTGAAGTTTACCTGAAATTGAATTTATCAATGGGCGGAACACAATTTGGCTCTAATGTTATCCTTTGCCAAGTTCAAAGAATGGCACTAGGCACTTGGATTGAAAATTTTGTTCATAAGGAATGCAGGGCAAGGTTGTTTAACTGTGTCACATGAAATGGCAAGGTCTGAATCAGTACGGTGCCTGTTAACTGAGGCTACTGCATACTCTGCAGTCTAATGACTCAGTCCTCTATTGCATGCAATATATCCTTCTTTAAGACCAACATGACATGGATGAATCACTTTGCAAAAGCTACTAGGGCTGTGTCTAGACAAGGTCGCATTGGCACCTCGAGACACCACATCCCGCACTTGCGCTCCTGCCAGGTAGTCCCCACGGCAAGGAACACAAATGGGGGTTTGAACCTCACCAATGAGGAGGAGGAGGGGACACCGCTGTCCCATGTGCCCTGTTCCTCCCCCATCCCAGATTTCTCCCTCCTCCTTCTCCCTGCAGTCGTGAAGCGGGAGTCGTCTTCTCGCTCCAATTGTTGTTGTTTTTACCTTTAACTGCACTGCTGCGCGGGGCCCCAGTCGGCTTGCTCGGCCACCCCCTCCCACCTGTCTCGGCGCACCATGCTTGGCTCCAGTTTTGTTTTTTTTTACTTTAACTACCCTGCTCCGCTGGCCCCCAGAGGCAGTCCAGCGGCCATTCGGCTTGCTTTACCACCCTTCCCCCTGTCGCAGCCAATGGCAACCAGTCAGGGTTCGCCAGTGGCCGGGGACATGCCTCCAGTGCAAAGCTGGAGGATGGGGATAGATGGGAGATGCGTGTCTGTGCCTCGCCTGCCTGAAAGAGTTGGAGTAAGTGGCCGACTTTTTTAAAAGCGGAGCTTCTGGAGAATGCCATCAGACAGCTCTGCAATTGCTGCTGTGTCATGTAAATGTCCTGCCGCCACTGCGGATCCACCCTGGGACTTTCCCCTCGTTAAGAGGTGCCCTGGGTCTCTTTAATGTTGCACCCATATTATCCGTGATCAGTTCTACACCAGCTCATGTTGGGTAAGGAAAATTGGTCAGATTTTAAAAAGAACGTGTTTGTTTGTTTGTTTGTTTGTTAAATGTCCAGACGTATTAATTCACCAATTGCTTATGCATTAGGCTTTATCTAAATCTTATGTTGTTTATTTTGAATCTCATGAGAGTTTCTGCCGTGACTACTGTGATAATTACTTTGGGTTGACCCAACTTTTGCACACTATATATTGTACCAATTTGTAAAATGCAGGTTATCATTTTATGTATTGTATCTTTGTTTTTCTGTAATGACCTATAACCAATTTGGAAATAAAACTGAATTGAACTTGACAAAAGCTGCATTGTTGTTATGAAAATCCTGATTGACCAGAATTGCCCTGTTGGTCACTGCTTCTGATTCTAGAACATTGTATTTTCTACAACCCACAGAAGAAGGAAAATCTGAACAACAAAGAATTTATCAGCTGTGGGATATATGAAAAAACCCATGTGTTTCATTGGTAGGTAAAATCTGCTGGGTCATACACAGCTATCGGAAGCTTCATTTTGTCAAATTGGGGGGGGGGATATTTTAAGCTTGGTGGCAGAGGATTCCATTTCTTACCAATCCAAAAGGAGGCATTCAAGAAGTTTTATTTATTTATTTATTTATTGCATTTCTATACCACCCAATAGCCGAAGCTCTCTAGGCTGTTCACAAAACCCATCAAACACAATTCAAGGTGTAAAACAAACCACAATATTAAAAAATAATATAAAAGTACAATATAAAAGCAGAACCAGGATAAAACCAAGCAGCAGTGCAGATATGTATACAAATTTAGAATACAGATTTAAAACAGCAAAGTTAGAAGACTAAAATGATAAACTTTAAAATACTGGGAGAACAACAAAGTCTTCACCTGGCACCAAAAAAAGTATAACGTTGGTGCCAGGCAAACCTTTCTAGGGAGCTCATTCCACAGCCTGGTGCCACAGCAAAGAAGGCCCTCCACCTGGTAGCCACCTGTATTATTATAAGGATTCCTGCCCTTCTCCTGCCCCCATTCTTGAATTTGTAATCAGATTTTTAAAGAAATTAATGTGATGCCTGGAGATGATGACGATGATCATTTTCTGTGAATCTAACCCCTTTTATATGAGCCCTCTTGTCATCTATCTAGCCCATCAGTAAACCCCACCCCACCCCACCCAAAAAAACCAGGGCTTTCAAAGACAAATGGGAAATCTGCAGGGTCTTTGTCATTCCTGTAACCCAGGAAAGGAGTTCTTCGGGGGAAAGCAATTTGGCTTAAGAAAGGCATGCCTAATGTTTTCTGCAAATAGACCTACTAAGTAAGCTAGTTGCCCATGTTATCTAGCTGCTCTGCTAAAACAGTATCGCACTCTTTCATTGCTGCTGTGTACATTTCAACATGCTGCTTCATACAACAAATATGCTACTTTGTATTCCAGGGTTTTTATATTTCCTGCCAGCTGGACTGCTTTTGTAACTGGTCAAAATAGTCAAAGGGATTGAAATTCATCAGCTGTTTGTCATTTAAAGGAACAATTTGTTTGTTACTCCCTACCCGAGATATATTATGACTCTATCCAAGATGTATCATTTCCTTTGTTCCAGGTGTATTATTATCTAACAGGAGGATAATCAGAGAGAGGGAATGAATTTGGTTTTATGGTACAGGTGTTTTAAAGCTACAGTACTCTCCCCAACCTGGCACCCTCCAGATGTTTTGGACTTCAACACCCATCAGGCCCAGCTTGCATGGCCAATGTTGAATGATGCTGGGAGTTGTAGTCCAACATCTTATACAATGAAGTGATTCCTAACTATATTTAAGATATTTGTATTACATTTTTAAGAGAAAAATCCTCCCAAGGCAGCATACAAGACTCAGTATAAAACATGCCACAATAATAAAACCATATTGTTACATACAAAATTAGCCTTTAAGAAAAACCAATAAAAAGCTAAAACATACTATCAGTAAAATACAAAACTCCAGCAAATATTTAGATGAAAATAGTTAAAACCATTTCAGTTCAGCAACTCATAAAACCTTTCTTAAGAAAAGGCCAGAGGGAAGAAGTGCAACTTGAGAACACTTTTCAAGGTCTCTCATGATGGGATCTGATAATGCCGGAGTTTCCCAGCATTTTACCTAGATGTTAAAAAGTAGCACCCCAAAGGCCAATGGCCATTCAATGAAACAAAAATCTCACAGCACCATTTTCTGAGACCACTTCTCCAGGGAGGACTGGAACACTGTGCCTTCTGGACCTAGCCCAGGCAAACCATCTAGAAGGATACAATAGTCAATGTACCAAAATCCAGGGGGCTGTCTACATGTGGGGAAAGCCCCGCAGTGGCTGTGGATCTGTGCCCCATTGGTTAGACGATGGAGGTGCATCTTCACAGCTACCGTGGGACTTCTCCACAATGCTCCAATTTGGAAAAGGTCAGGGATTTACTCCAACTTTTTAAAAGGGAGTGTCTGCAACATGCCACTTCCATCGTGTAATGTCACTCTGTGTCCAATCGAGGGCCAACCTGGGGGTGAAGCCTGGTGGAAGGCGACCAGCAATTGGTCACCTTCCACCAGGAAGAGGGCAGGGGCGGCTCCAGGACCTGGATGGCCACCCAGAAACCCTGTGCTCCCTCCTCGGCGTCGGGATTACCCAACACTTCCTGGGGTAAGGGAAAGCACAGGGTGAGGAGGAAGGCAGCATCAAACCCAGTGCCATGAAAATAGCTCCCAGGAAAACTAACAGGGTCACACTCACCCAGTCCATTTCCCAACATAAGTTATCCACCAAGAAGACCAAGTCTCTTTCCATCAGATACCCAGATCTAGAACGAGATCTGAATGGATCTAAACAATCATATTATCCAGCACAGCCAGGAATTGAGAAGCCACCATCCTCTTGATTACCTTGCCCAAGAATGGCAAATTATACACTGGGCAGTAATTATCCAAAATCAGAGTATTTAAACTTGTCTTTTTAAATTATGGCCTCATCGCTGCTTCCTTCAAAGCAGCAGGGACCACACCGTCCCTCAAGGAAGCATTTATCAATGCCAAGGTCCAAATACCCAGCCCAGTCCTGGCTGATTTCACAAACCAGGATGGACAAGGGTCTAGAAAGCAAATGGTAGATCCCAATCCTTTAAGAGGCTTGTCCACAACCTCAGGTTGCACAAGCTAGACAGAACTAGATGGTGAACTAGTTGCGTCCATCTTTGACTCTGTCACAACAGGCATTCAAGTCAGCAAGGTTAAGAGCGACTTTATCGGCAAAATGCCCTTAAATTGGTTAGAGTGGGCCTTCAAAGCTTCAAGTTCTTGGACCAAGGAGGCCTTTAACCACTCAAAAAAGCTCTATGGGACAATACTGAGCAGACACAATGGTGGTGGTGAAGTATATTTCTCTTGATGCCATCAACAACACCGAATAAGATCACAAATGGATTCTTACTTGTGTTCAACCATTACAAGTGTATTGCAATTTGTACTCTACTCATCAACCTTGTCATTTCATCATCCTTTGCTCTTCATCACCTCTTTCTAATCAGAGAACAGGGCCTGTGACTAAATCTGCAGGAAAATCTTCAGAGACCTCACAAAACCATCTGGATTCATCAGCCTCCAGGGATGGATGATAAAACTCCTTTTAATATGGAATGTATGATGGTGTCCATTTTCCTTATGGCAGAGATTTCCATTGCATTAAAATTATATTCAGGGATTATGGAAGTAAAGGCAGGAAGAAGGTCTTTTTTCATTTTCTCTCTCAAGTATTTGTCCAAATAAGCAGTATTTCAAAAGGGTGTTTGTTTCTCTTTGAGCTGATTATCTGCAGGATGGACTCTGGACTCCGGAGGAATAACTGGAAGATTCACTCTATGGGATGATTCAGTCTCTTGTCCAAATGGTTGATAGTTTTATGTCTGCATGCTCCATCGCACCTATTTTCCCCTGGTTTGCCTCCTCATTTTTTACCTCCATTTCAGAAGCACTGCAAGCGCTCCTCCCTTGCACAATTGTAGCTATACTGGTGAACTCTTTTTTTGCTCTCCTTCTGTATTGCGCCTTCCCCACCCCTTCTCCTTCCCCCTCCAGTTCATTGGTTCTTGTCACTGACAGACATTGTGATGGACGTAGCAGCCTTCCCCACTCACTCATTGGAGCTCCTATTAGAATGTACAATAATGCTTACATCTGTGTAATTTTTAAAGATAAAGAGATGAAACTTGGCATGGTGATAGGTCTCCAGGAGAGTTTTCGGCATGCCAAGAGTGAATCAGTTCAGTTCATCCCTTGATTTTTGAAGGATTTTTTCATCCCCCCCCACTTTAAAACCTTTTCTTGATGGTTCACCAGTGCGCTTTTCCACCTCTTTGCATTTGTGAAGGATTGCTTTTGCTTTACTTTGATCATGCAAAGCTGTGCATCTCTAGTTCTGCTGGTTCCCTTGCTCCAGAGTAAATCCCACTGAATTCAACTTCATTTACATCCAAGTCATACTAAAATCCAATGCAGGCTTACCTTTGAGTAAACCCCACTGAACAGAGAGACACTTACTTCTGAGTAAACAGAAGTAAGACCTCAGAAGTAAGCATAGGGTTGCAGAGCACTTCTTTCCAATTTGCTGTTTTAGACTTCTAAAAAGCTTCTGCGTGACCACAGTATTAAAAGTCAGATCTATAGGTGTTCTATAGCTTTTTTCCCTCTGTGTGCAACAGAGTCGCTCCTCCCTCTTGTGTATTGCTATCCTTGTGCTATATTGGGCCATCCCATTTTTTTGTTGGGAGCGTGTGTGTTGAAGGCGGTCTGGCTGACAAAGGAACAGGGCGGGGCGGTTCTCTGCTCAAGTGCTCAACTGTGAAGGGGGAGGGAGAGAGGGCACCCAAATACCCCACCGAGAAGGTGAGCATGCCCGGGACTTGGTCCCATTCAACTCTATGGTTCTTACTCCTGAGTAGGCATGTCTAGGTTTCCTGACCAGAACAATGTCGGCTTCCCCTTTCCATGCCAACCCTGACCACAAACTTCTCGAAAAACTAATTGTAATACTTTCTCTTCACTTATATTGTTTAATCTGATCTTAAGGGAAAGCATAGTGTGTTGTTTTACTATAATTGCACAGTTCCAGGCTGCCTACTATTTGTATTTGTGCAGAAAATAATAATAAGAAGAAGAAATTAACTGCGGGGGGAAGGAGAGCATATGGGACGGGGTGGGAGATTCCTCCGGCATAGTAGCACTACAGGTGGAAAGATACATGAGCTGAAATAGCGCAATGATGCACAGACATGAAAGTGCCCAGTGCTTGACTTGCTAAGGAAACAGAGAGGGAAACCGTGGTTGCAAACCAAGGGGCGGGGAAGTAGGTGCGATGGAGCAGTAAGTTGCATTCCATCCATTCACACACAGCCAAGGTAATGCACAATTGTTTCTATTTTGGCAATTTCCTCAATTCCAAAAGTACATTTTGAAACTTTGAAGATCGCAGAACGTAATTCCCGATAACAGAGACTCCAAACTTATACATTAATTGTTCATGAGAATAGATACATTTATTGAACAACTGTGCTAAAATTGATTAACTTCAGTTGCCAGCTTCTTTTGCCTATGGCCTACTTGTTCTTGCAGAGTAATAAACAAATGACTTGCTTTATAACAGCAAGAGACTACAATGCCCTGTTATTGTTTCTTGTAACACAGATGTAGTGCTTGAAATATGGGATGGTTGTGATTATCTTCAAAGAAGACAATATAGCCAGAGATCACTCAGCTCTAATTAGTACCATAAAGCAGGCATTATTCAAAGGAAGCCTTGCTCTCTGGATTTTCTGGACTTCAACTCCCATCAACTCCAGCCAGCATAGCCAATGGTTAGGAATGCTGGGGGTCTTGTAGTCAAAACATCTAGAGGGCTCCTGGTTGAGAAAACTGTTCTAACCACTTTGAGGAATGATCATATGTGTTGTGTTTTCTTTTACCGGACAATTTACAGCAACCAAATGATTAGCCAATTCTGAATTGAACACAAACACCTTTACTTCAGGCAATAAACTCTCAAACACAAAACAAACTGATTAACATAACTCACCTCAAGGGAGGATTAGGCAAAACGAACAGAAGAAACAATTGCTTTCAGTTAGGAACCAAAAAGAGAGTCCTTTAAGTCTCAGACACTAAGTTGTGTCTCTTTTCTTACAAAGCCACTCCAACCAACATTTCTCCACTCTAGCCTCATCCCGCTTCACCTTTCTTCGGCACACTGCATGTTTTAAAGCATTCACCAGCTCCTCCTCCTCCTGGGATGCCAGTCGGGGTTCCTCTGCTGCAGATACGTTTCCCTCCTCAGTGCTAATCTCTGAATTTACATCTTCTGCAGCTGGAACAAAGACCTGGGAAATCAGTCTATCCCCTGGTGCTACCAACAGATCCTCTTCAGAATCTGATTCTGCCCCCATCTCTCTTAACTCATCAGCCTGTTCAGGGAAAAAGGAGGTAGACACAACAATATGCTTGCTCCGTCACCTGAGAAGCTGACGCACACCATCCCAAAACCTCACATTCCCCCCTCCCCATTAGAACAACTAAAAAAGGGATTTCAGCAGGTGTCATTTGTATACATACACCACCTGGTGAAATTCCCTCTTCATCACAACAGTTAAAGCTGCAGGAGCTAAACTAGAGTGACCAGATACAAAAGATGGCAGGGTTCCTGCAGCTTTAACTGTTGTGATGAAGAGGGAATTTCACCAGGTGCTGCATGCATACAAATGATACCTGCTGAAATCCCCTTTTCTATACAACTGTTAAAGATACAGGAGCCCTGTCCTCCTTTTCATACAGTCACCCTACTGGTGCTATCAAAGTTATACCACCAATCCATGACTGGGAAGGGGAAGACTGATTCAAGGCACCTCAGCAACATCAGCAATAGATGAACACAGTTGACAAGAGTTGACAGGGAAGATGGGGGATTCTATATACACCAGAGTACATGCAATCTATTGCAGCATTTGAGGATCTCTGGACTACAGCCACAATGTTTGTGTACTTAATGAATATTCAATCCAATCCTTAGGCTTGAAAGGGCTAATATACTTGCATGATGAGAGCAAATAATATTTCTTAAGAGTTCTGCTCAACAACAACATGCAGAGACTTCTTTTTTTCCTTGGACATTGTAAGGAAATCTAAATCTTCAGTTAGCATAAACTAGTTTAATAACCATGTAAAAGTTTTAAAACATAAGAAAAGTATACTTATTTCAAATTAATGTCAGAACAGTGGTATTCCTACATTAATAACCACTAGAGTGTATAAGAAATAATAATATGCTCTGTTCTTATTATACTTTGCCATCTGGTGGTTATTTTGATACACTACAAAGAACAAAATGAATGTGAGAGGTGGGAAAGGAGCAGACCTGGAGAAAAAGACACCTGCTGAAATTCTCTTTTCAATACAATTGTTAAAGAGACAGAAGCCCTGCAGTGGTGGCACCAGGGGGCAGAAGGGGCAAGCATCCCCCAAACAAGGAGCTTGCCACCCCAGTTGCCACCCCAGTTGCTGGCAGAACCAGCTTTACCAGGAGGGCTCAAACAGGCAAGGCAGCTTCAGCAGGCACAGCAAGGATTAACAGTTAGTCTTGCCAATGCCGGGCACCTGCACTGTCACCTTTATTTAGGGTGACCAGATAAAATCCAGGTTAGGGCTCATGTAACTTTAACAGTTGTAAAGAAAAGGCAATTTCGGCCGGTGTCATTTGTATGCAATTAGTTCCTGGTGAAATTCCCTCTTCATCACAACTGTGTCAACCAGTTCTGGATGGGGTTACACTCCCCCTGAAAGACTGCGTTCGCAGCTTGGGGGTGCTCCTGGATCCGTCGCTCCAAATGACAGCCCAGATAGATACGATGGCCAAGAGTGCCTACTATCAGCTTCGGCTGATACGCCAGCTGCGCCCCTTCCTAGAGTTGGAAGACCTAAAGATGGTGGTGCACGCGCTGGTAACTTCGAGGCTCGACTTCTGCAATGCGCTGTACATAGGGGCTACCTCTGTGCCTAGTCCGGAAACTTCAACTAGTTCAAAATATGGCAGCCAGGTTGGTCACCGGTACATCTAGGAGTGACCATATTACACCAGCTTTAAAATCGCTCCACTGGCTGCCAATTAGTTTCCGGGTGAAGTATAAAGTGTTGGTTATTACCTTTAAAGCCCTACATGGTTTGGGTCCAGGTTACCTGCGGGATCGCCTTCTCCCATACAATCCGCCCCGCACGCTCAGGTCCTCTGGGAAGAACTTACTGCAGTCGGCCAAGACTAGGCTGACAACCGTTACCCAGAGGACCTTCTCTTCTGCCGCTCCCAGACTGTGGAATGACCTGCTGGAGGAGACTCGTCAACTTAACAGTCTTTTAGAATTTAAGAAAGCTATAAAGACTGTTCTCTTCTGGCAGGCATATCCAGTGGAATTTTAGAATGTTTTAAGGATGTTTTTAGGATGTTTTATGATGTTTTAATGCAGTTTTAATAATATGTGTCATGTTTTAATCAGTTTTATGTATTTTATCATGTTGTTGTTCCCCGCCTCGATCCAGATGGAGAGGCGGGTAAGAAATAAATTATTATTATTATTATTATTATTATTATTATTATTATTATTATTATTATCTGTTAAAGTTGCAGGGGCCCTGCCTTCTTTTGTATAGGGTCACTCTAGTATAGTTAAGGCTGGCTGCCCTGACTCACAGTTTCTATGCTTTTGGGCAGTAGTGCTGGCTGGCAAATGCTGGGAGTTATAAGCCTTTTTTCTTTATGAATGTGCACAGGATTGCACCTTTAACTTTCTCTGATATTGAAGGTTTTTTGATACAGGAATAGTAGAATCTGTTTCCCCATAGGCGAGCTTTTTGGAACAAAGGTAAGTTAGTGGGATCTGTAGAACTGTTAGCTTGGGTTCTGGCCACAAGGGGGCGAGTGCAGGGAAGGAACTTTTTTTTTTTTAGCAGTCCATATATAATGGACCCTTAGCAACTGTGCTGATTTCAGAGCCAGTTTTTGACTTTCTAGCGAGAGTCTTGATATTAATGTACAAGGTTTCAATACACAAGGGAAATAATAATTGAAATATAGGAAGGCTTTAGCCCTGTTCATATGTTTTCTAGCCCTCATAGAATTAGAATCATGTGAGGGGACGAGGGAAATACACTCATTGGCTCCACCCCATCAGTTGCATCTCACTTTCCCTTCCCCACAGCACTCAACACGCTAGAAAGCATATGTCTCAAGCGGGGAGCTATATCTCTACAAACTCCCACTGCAATAGCTATACCTATAGGCAGTCCCAGTGCAATCTAGAATCCCACGCGATCAGGTTTCTAGACAGCATGGGGAACCTGATGGTGTAGCATGGTCTCCCTGCTGCAGATCTTTACCCTTCAGCTTAGTGAGTATGGTGGCGCTGGATCATGGAGACACGACAAGGGGCAAAGCCTGTGAGAACACCCTCAATCTCCCCTCATCATGTGAGGGCTACAACACCTGAACAGGGCTATAGTCTACTTCTCTCCTACTACTCTTAGTGTAGCCATGTATCCTACTTCACAGAGGCCAGTCCTCTACTTAAAGGCATCCTGTCCTCTCTTTGAAGGGTTGTCGAGTCCGAGTCTGGTTTTTTTTAAAAAAGAACCATAATAAGGGAAAGCAACAAGGGCCTTGAAGTTGTCTGACAGCAGTTAGCACCTGAACAGCACGCAGGTCATCTGGTCACAGTATTTCCCACTATGCTGAGTTGTATTGCATTTCTATTTAAATTATAACCATTATATTTAGATTTGCTTATATATATATATATATATATATATATATACACAGCATAGGAACATTTTATGCAAATCCATGTCCACTTTTGTCTGGTGTTATGGTGATGGGTTTGCTCTTTTCTGGCGATGTGCAAGCGGCCACCGTAGCAGATTGTGAGAACTAGGCCTCAGGCGAGTTATATGGTGCTTTCATTTTGCTTATCTCTAAACAGCATCTGACCTCTGCTTTCCTTGAAAACAAAGAATTATAGTCAGGAGTTGGGGGGGGGGGGGGGTCAGGCAGAAAGGCAGGAATTCTGGAGGTTCCTAGATTGCCAGGCCTTATGGAAATCCATATTGCAGATGAGTTCTATGACATGCTGCTCTGGTGCTGTAAACAGATTCACAGGAGTCTTTGCAAGTGACCTACATGAGGAAGCAATCAATGCACAAAGCATTTTGGGACACAGCTGACCTGAAACTACCCAAATGGCAAATGAAATCTCCAGGTATTTTATCCAGCTAGATGCACTGCTACTGTTGTCAGCCATTAGCCATTCATTTTCTGAACTTTAAGGATGTGAAAGCATATCTTCAAAGCACAATCAGCCCCTTGAGACCCAATAATACTCTAACTTTGATGTCAGCTCTCAAGTATATTAATATTGATGAGGTCAGAGCTGTCCCAAGTCATTTTCTTCCTCTACGAAATCAACATTGTATAGCTTGTACTTAGTAGTATCATTTTTTAAAAAAAAGCATACGGGTATATTGTTCTAAGAGTCCCTTGCTTGACAATGATTGGGCAAAAATCCTATGCAGTTCAATGGAAAGAAGACCCAGACCTCTTGGCTGTCTGCCACTGAAAATCCTATGAGTTCGGTCTACCAATGCAACTTTTCTAAATGTAAAAAATAGTTGATGCTAACTGTCACTGAAGCCAAAAACGTTTGATAAAAATTAATATACATTCATTCCTGTTTTGCCAATTGCTTTGATAGACAGACGGAAGGACAGAGGGATGATAAACCTCGTCAATTTCACAAAACTTATAAAGCCTCTCATAATCATGGTTAAGGCTGGTTAAGCGACCAGGTTCACATCATAATAGCCAGTATTTTTTTTTAAAAAAAATCTACTTCTGTTTCACATATTTATCAGATGGTCTTTCAGAGAGCGCAATTGGGAATCTTATTCTTAATAAGCAGTACTTATTTCTTGGCCTGGCCACAGACATTTTGATGCTAACTCATAAGACTATGAAGTTTATAAATGGGACAGTATCCTTATTCAGTGCTAGCTCTAATATAAATTATGTTGCACTAGCATAAACTACCATTTGTGCAATGCCAATAGTGTTCGCTGAAGTGACGGGTTTCCCCAGATAGTGTAACTGGAAACACTTGAATGCTTATGCCCCTGATTTAATTAACAAGAAATCCCATCCAACAGTATCAGGTCCATAGGAAGGCATGGATATCGTTTTATCACCTGCTGTGGAAAAGCAGTATATTCATTCTCTCTGCTCCTCCCTTCACCCAGTCCTCATGTCAGGCTGATGACTAGACTTGGGTCAGAGGGGTACTCAGACATAACCGTATGAAAATCCCCAAAGGAAAAGCTGGCCTTTATTCTAAAAATTACATGTTGCTGTGAACGTTTTCAGGAACAGAAATGTGCATTTATCATCTTAAGTGTTTGGCGTTAAATTTAAATAAATCTGTAGATATGATGAGCTGCATATGCTACACTGGTATACACCCAGTCATTGTTACCACAGAATATGGCCAATCACTGTGCATTACATGCTTGCATGATGTATATCTTCAGTGGAATGTTTAGGCTCTAGAGCTCCCTCATATATTCACAAATGCACAGCTGAAAATGCCAGAGTCTTTGGTGCTGTTTCAAATCATTTTCTACTGTGTGTCTTATGTCACTTATATAGCAATGATTTTATTAGCCCTTTAAAACGTTTTTGTAATTTGGGCTAGATCTACACTACTGCTTTATAGTGATATTGAAGTGCGTTGGCAACTGTTGAGGCACAATCCACATTCCATATGCTGCTTTCATAGTGTTATATCCTGCTATTTATTCCACATTCGTAATGATTTGACACAAGGTGTAGATCTGGCCGTAATCCCTGGGGCAGGGTGTTTGTGTGCAGTTGCACACGCATGGAAGAAGATTAACAGGAAGGGTAAAAATTAAATTGATTTTGGAAATATGACTGAAAGACATGTGTTTTCCTTTTGGATTTTCCACTGTCTCCAGCTTCTGATACTGAACTTATATGAAGGGATGTAAAGAAGACCTTTCGTTCTGTTTTATTATCTTGCCATGAAGCATACATTCATAAATGACCTTACATAGTAAACTCTCATGTCGTTTAGGCTGAATTCTTAGTCATGTGCTTGCGATGAAACAATCCTCTTGGGAGCAGATTGGCACGAATGGAAGGAGATAACAACAGCAAAAATAGGGACTGAAAGTAGGGACAGATGGAGTGTTTGGCATTTACTCTTAATCCAGCGTAGTTCCTATTCCTTCCATGAAAGAGGCCGCTTCACAACCACACACTACAACCTCTCTAAGTGGAGGCAGTCTGTGTGTAGGAACATATATGGTCCCCTCTACAAGGATTCGCTTTTGCGCCCGGTTAGGCGATTATGCGCATAATCACTGAAGCGCATTTACAACTAATACCTCTGCACGAGAGGCGGCGACAGGCGGCGAAGCGCATTAACGGATGACCAAAATGCGCTTTACAAGTAGTTAATGTGCATAAGTGCTTGTTCACATAGTCAAAATGCGCTTTAACGGCCGGAGGAAAATAAAACTCGCGATTTAACGCGTATTCGATAATGCGCATAATCGGAGAGATAACGCGCCTCTACGCCCGATTTGCGCTCCGTTCTTGTAGAGGTAAATTTTTTAAAGCGCTTTGAAAGAGCTTTAAACTTCTCTTGTAGAGGCAGCCTATGTTTGAAGCGGCCTTCCCCGACCAGGTGCCCGCCAGATGTTTTGGACTTCAACTGCCATCAGCCCCAGCCAGCATGGCCAATGGTTAGGAATGCTGGGAGTCTTGCAGTCCAAAATATCTGGGCCTTAGCTTGGGAAAAGCTGGTTTCATGGAATGGTTCTTAAACTATGGGGCTGACCCTAGTGCGGTTGAAGGGCACGGGGCATCTGGAAGGAGAGTGCTGCTGCTCCATGCCCTCTGAGGTCGTTGGCTTTGCACCCACCTTTCCTCTCCGGTTCTGCAGGGTAGGCTATTGCTGATGACTGTTTTGGGGTGATGTTGGATTTTCACACACACACACACACACATCTTTGACCAGTATTTGGGTTTGTTTGCTTACTTCCCACTGCATGTGGGTCTTCAGTTTGCTGAATGTTACTGCAGGTCATTGTTTCATTTTTGTAAACTGCCCAGAGAGCTTCGGCTATGGGGCGGTATATAAATGTATAATAATAATAATAATAATAATAATAATAATAATAAATAATAATTTGCTGTCAACGTCAGTGCAGAATAACGGATTAGATGAAGTTAGGGCTGTTGAACATCCAGGGGCATCATCAACTATATGGGATAGGGGTCGTTAGCAGACTGGTCTCTCAGGCTTCTAGATTCAGGGACACGAACCACTTTGTGTTTTGCCTGCCTTGCCCTTGTCCTCATGTGTGGTTATCGTGGCAGACTCCCTTGGTTATCTTTGATGCATGGCTGGAACCAGCCAGGAACTCACTGGCTCTGAACAGCTCCCTATATTTTCCTAAAATTATACAACACCCAGAGAAAGTCTTTTATTGGCCTCTTTAAAAACAATAAAATAAAAATAAGATCTGCATTGCAGGGAGTGCTGAACACTGCCCAAATTTGCTATTTTCCTCCTCCTTCCAAATGCTCTTTCTTTTTGTGTTATGTCTTTTGGACTGTAAACCTGCGGGTAGTAACTGTCTTATCTCTTACCTTTGTAAGATGGGATGCTTTTTGGGATGCTTTAAAGGCTATACAAATAATCCTATTAGAACCGGCTCTCCAGACTCAGACATTCACTGGTTAAAAAGGAGTTAAACAATGTTAACATGCAGCAGATCCTTTGCTGTATTCACTCAATAATGTAGCAGCCCTTTCATTTTCCAGTATCTCTTCTTTTGCTCATGCTCAATGTGCTTCATGGCGTAGGTGGTAGGGTACATCGATTGGGCAGCTGCTGCATGCATTGGCTGCATGTTCCATTTCCATTTGATGGTCCCTTACAGGTAAGAGCTCCTGGTCACAGCAAGGTTCTGATATAAGCAACTCGCTCATTCGTTCATTCATAGGCTTAGTGTTTCACCCAGATGAACTCCTGTGGGAGTATTATAATTAAAGGTTGTCTATTTCTATGTTATGTGTTTTTAGTTGCCTTAGATTTTTTTTTTTTAAAGAATTATTTATTTATTTTTAATTTATTTATTGCAGAAGCTCTCTGGGCGGTTCACAAAAATTAAAACCATGAAATCATTTTAAAAATTATAGTTGTGAGGGGTTTCTCTCTTTCGGTGCAAATCTCATTCATTGCCATTAATTTCATGTGTGCTGGTTTTTTGTTTTGCTGATCACAGACAGCTTTCGGGATTGCCATTTCCCAGAGACGAAATCAAACCTACTCATATTAGCCATTTGTTTAGCAGAGTCTGCAGTGACATTGGTGAGGCCTTATACATGTAAGTATGCTCAGTCCCCCACCTGCTTGCTTTCTACATGGGCAAATGGTTGTTCTGACCAATTAGAAACCTGAAACAAGTTAAGAATGTTGACCACACATGAACAATAGGGACATTGTTCTGCTGCAAAATGATGCAAGAGTTGGCCTCCTGCTTTACTGTTGCTCCCAGGTGTGACAGGCACTGGCTCCATGACCATACATGGAAACTCACCTGTGAAGTCCTGTAGATGGATTTCCATCAGGAACCTGCTTCAGAAATTGCATGAGTAGTTCAGGCGAAACTAAACACACCTAATGTGTGTGACATATTGTTTGTCTTCCCCAAGTGATTAAGCTGTCAGATCTCATTTTGCTCCTCCCTGCGTTCAGATGAAAGAAATACATAAAATATTTCTAAGTGCCTAACACTCCCACAGCAGCATAACCAAGCCTTCCACAACCCAGTGCCCTCCATGTTGGCGGAGGGTAAACTGGTGTTGTACTCTAACACGTCTGGAGGGCACCTGGTTGGGGAAGTCTGGAGTAACCGCTCCATTTATGGGCCTGTGGGCAACTCTGCTTACCATGTTCCCAAGAAATCTAAGTATGCCACATATACCTTATTTTCAGTGCTCTCCTCTGATCCTTGTCTATTTTCTCCTCTTATCAAGGAGTTTGTGCCTCAGAACTTACACTCAGATTTGTGTTCACTTTTTGATACGGTGAACAAAAGCTACTGCACTCTGAATTCTGTTTAACTACATTTCCTCAGCTGACCTGCAGTCTCTCATATTGACCTACAAAGCCCCCAGGGCCTTGTCTGCACAGAGAAATAAATTAGACTGATTAACCTGATACATGTATTGCACAAACCTACAATCCTGAAGATATTCCCTTTTCCTACCAGCATAAACAGAAGACAAGTTAATAGGAGTTGACTATGAATGATTTTTTTTTCTACTAGTGGTTTTATGAATAAGTAATTGGTTACGTGTGTGTGTGTTTATCAGTTTATACTGTGGGAGTCCGTTTCTAAAACAGATTCCATTATTTGATACCTTTCAACAATTAAGATATTCTGTGTTGTGTTTCTTAGTTACCACTGACACATAAGTTAAAACTAACTAATGCAGCTGCTAACATTTTTTTTTTAATCCTAATAATTTGGATTTTCATTGTCCTTCTTTTCATCATTTCGGGCAATGCATTGATGATCAAAAGCTTGCCCTGGCCTGTGCTGGTTAAAACCTTATCCTTTTGTTTGTTAATTGGAAAGATTTCCAGTGTGATGTACCAGATTCCCACTTATCCAAACAAACAAACAAAAAAAACACCTCTCTGAGCAGCTTAGACCAGTCACTCTTTCTCAGCCTGATCTACTTCACAGGAGTCAATGGAGGCTTTCCCCCCCTATTGTAACCCCTCTCCAGTGTGTGGAAGAGTTCTTAAAAAATGTGTGTGTGGTGGTGGAAGGGAAGTGCTAGTTTGGCCCTAAGACTGCTTCTGCAGAGTAACCTGGTTTTTGTTCTGTCCTGGGTGTCGGGGGATTTTCTGTAATTTTCTATAATGTCCTGGAATGACACGCTTTCCCCGTTATGGCTGACGTTAGTGTGGCGGAGTGGAATGACACACTTTCTGGAAGCACATCATTCCCCCGACTAATCCAATCGAGGCCTTAGAGGGGAAAGCGTGTCATACCGGACATTATAGAAAAAACCCCGGTTGGAGCAGTGGGGGCAGGGGGTGGGAATGACATGCTTTCCCCTCCAATTGGGATCTTTAAGCCCACGATTGGAGCAGAGGAGGGGAAAGTGCGCTTTCCAGGGCCTCTGGAAAGCACACCATTCCCGCCGCCATTCGTGTGGCGGGAGAATTACGTGCTTTCCGGAGGCCCCAGAAAGTGAGCTTTCCCACCGTCCCCACACTGCTCCAATTGGGGTCTTAAAGGCTCCAATTGGAGCAATAGTGGGTGAAATGACACGCTTTCCCCTCCTCCGCTCTATTCGGGGCCTTTAAGGTGGCAGGGGGGATGATGCGCATTCTGGAGGCCCAAGAAAGCTGCTTTCCCTCCCAACCCACTGGGTGTCCTCATTTTTGGTTTCCCAAATATGGTCGCCCTAGCTTCTGGCTCCAGCAAATCTCACAAGATCTGGATTATAGATACGGGGAAATTAGGTTCCCTTAATACCCTCAAGCATGATCTACAATTTAACCTCATTTTTTTCCATTTAGTAATGGGGTAGCCAAGTCCCCCAGGATCTCTGGGTCCTGTTATAATGTATATCCTTCTTGCCCCATGAGATTTGGGCTCTTCACATTTCTAATTCATAAACCCATTTAATTGTTTATGGAACCATTCAGTGTGTAGAACTACTCCAGAAGAATAATCTCTTTCAGAATACATGTGAAGATGGGTAGTGGATTTTCCCTCTGCCCCCTCCCTAAATGGCGTAGCTGCTGAAGTGGAATAGATGCAGTTCTACTTGCCAGATCTCTCTATTATCATCCCTGAAATGTTTTTTTTTCAGAGTTAGGATTACATTTATACATTAGGATTAAATTTAACCCCCACCAACTATGAAAGATGGGTGCTGGAGAGCATAGTTCTAAGATTAGGTACCAGAAGCCCATCCTGAAATGAAGACCAAGGAGTCTACCAAGTCCACTTTAACTCCTGTGGACATTACATGCAAACATGTTTAAGTGAAGGTATAGATGAAAGAACACTTTGGGGGATTTTAAAGGAGAGCCAATCCACACCTTCGATTGTAATGTTCCGAAAACTAGGTTATAACGATGTTAGTTGCTACATTTTAAAACGTAACAAGCCACATGAAGTAGTCCCTACCATTCTAGACCGTTCTGTCTTTCGCTTTGTGTTCCTTTAGGAAGGGCACACTCTGTTTTTTCTTCGTTACTTTCTTCATCGTTGCTTCTTCGCCCGTTCTTGACACGCCCACTTCCTCCTCCAGCCTCCTTCCTTTCACTTTCTCTTAATTACTGAAGAGTCAGTAGAGCAGGGAACGACTAACACCATGAGGGAAAGCAAACTCAGTAACGCAGCATTTGGGCGCCGGAACAAAAGGACACGCCCCGACGACAACCGTTGGATAACAGAGGTTTGGTTAGAGATGCAGTGAAACAGTAAGTAAGGGCACATTACCACTTTTAAAACGATATATTTGCTAAAAAAAACCACACGTTATAACAAGTAAAGAAACGGTGCAAGAAACAGCTTATATAAAATGACCTATTACATGCATCGTGTGCCCTAAAGCATCCTCGAAACCTAACAAAAACGTTTCAAAGCTCATGTGTAGATTGGCTCGGAGAAAAATGACAGGGGAGAGAGGAAACATTTCCTATCTTTCCAAACATCTCTTGGAAACCCTGTGGGGGAGGGGACAAATTAGAGGTTATTTGGAATAGGAAAATGACATGGGGAAAGGGTTAAACACCCCCCCCCCCTTTTTTAATAGGGACCTACATAAATACATATCTTGTGAAAAATGTAGTTTGGCCCTCTGCAATTTCTCAAATATATACTGACATCATCGAATGAGAGATAAAGGATCAACTGACTATTAATTTTCCCGAGGTGACCTCTCATCCTTTATCATCATTATTTTTTCAAACAGAAGTTGTGTAACTGTTACTGGCCAAACATCCTGAGAGATAAAGCACGGCGGAAAGCAAAGCGTAAGCCAGAAGTAACAAGCTGTGGGTTGTCCCCACCAGTATCAGCCATGTGTGAACCCAAGACTTAGGCAGGATCTACACTACTGCATTAAAACGGTTTATAACAGTAGTGACAACTGTTGGGGCCCAGGACCCACTCCATATACAGTGTTCAAAACGTTTTCAAATTGTTATATCCTGCTTGGTGTAGATCTGGCCCTAGTAACAAGTTGCTATTTGGCCATGATACCAATGTTATTCTGCACACGACTCCAGTTAGAAATTTCTAACATGTCCGCTCATGAAGATGACAACATGGGGTGTGGTGAGAGACAACGTGGGAGATTTGGGATTGTCATTCCACTTGTCTGTATACTTGACGGTGATCAGAAACAAAGCTTTTGTGCAATAATGTTGGCATTAACATTAATATGCAATCCTCACCTTACTTATATCAGACAATCTAGGAAGATAAATTTCATTGCTACAATAGCAGTGATGGGGAAAATCTGAAACCCCAGGATTTTAAACTCAAGCACACACCCAGTTTTGGAATACTGATGTTCTTAATCAAACCTCATATGGAAGGGCGAGTGTTGCTCAATTTAAGATAATCAGTGTAATTTAATGGATTTTCCTCCAAAATTACCCCATACATATGAATCTGGGAGAAGCTCAGAGCTGGAGTTCTGTTATCAGTCAGAGCATATTTAGAGGACACGCAGGGGGCAAAGGGAATCCATTCCATTAGCAGATGACCAGCACTGGATCCAACCCAAGGCCTGTCTAGTGGTGCACACAACTCTTTCTAGCTGCCACACTACACAGGGAACAAGGGCTAGGGGAAGGAACCAAGCAACCCAGCTAAGTAATTCAAGGCAGTGATAGGGCCCATTTCATGCTGTGCAGGTATTCACCATTATAATTTCATCTCCCTGGTCTGTCAGTATAAGGCATATACTGACAGACTCAGGAAAGGCATAACAATTTTATCACACGAACTCTCCAACCTGATTATCTCTTGGGAACATGAGCTGTAAAGTAGAGTAATGAGAGACAGCTGGGATCAAGGTTGGGCTGAGGTTTACTCAACACCCAGGTGGACCATCATACACATTAATCAGGCTGTTAATTGGCTCAATAAATCAGTTAATGAGTTGATCCTTTCAGCCTAGCTGTACATTCATTCATATAAACAAGATTTATTATCTGTGACAGGTCTTCCATGGGTTCCTTTAACACAATGAAATGCAGTTTCCTACTTCTGCAACATTTGTGAAGGTGTAACCATTACACTTTTGTAAGTGTACAATACATGCATTTGAAAGCAAGCCATGAGAACAGGTCTACAGGTCTTTCCTATTCTTCACCTAGTATTTTGAAATACAGAAGGTAAATCTGCATCCGTGGCATTTAGTCAGACCAAGCTCCCTTTTTCACTTCTGTGCATCCTCACAGAGGAACAAATCACTATCATGGCGGCATATTCACTTATTTGGATTTTAGAGATGACACCTAGGGCTCATCTACACCTAATGGTGTAGAGGAAGGGGGGAGGATCACAGACTTACCTGCTTCCACGATCCTCCCCCAGTGTTTACACTGCCGCACAATGTCCCGGAAGGAAAGAGGGACATTGTGGGTGCCATTTTTTTAAATGAGGATCTGCGGGAAAGGTAAGTTTAAAAAATGCTTCTACTCACCCCCCATCCTGGGGATAGCAAAATTGCTTTCCCCAACACCCCCACTGGCATGGAGCCACCCCTGTGCCCATTTTAGGACAGGGGGCGACAGAAGAAACAGGATATCTCCGGTTTCCATTATCCCGGGGTCATCCCTAAGTCATACCCGGTTGCCCCTGGGATTCCCCTTGTGTCATGTGGATGCACAGGGATGACCTAGGGATAAATCCCTGGTGTAGACATAGCCCTAGTCTCTGTGTTGATTACAAGTTGCAAGTCAATCGAACTGAACTCCTGGCCTTCAAAAACACAAGCAATATACAAATAGGAAGATATAGCACAAAACGCTAAATTCTCTTTCTATATTACTATTTTGACAAACAAGGAAAGGAAAAAGTGGAAATCAAGGCCACTTACCACTGGCCAGAGTTGTGAACCTAGAGCAAAAGCAACCTGACCTCTGTTTGAAAATAATGATGCCAATTAGTGGATAAAGGATGAGACTTTACCTCTAGAAAGTTAAAAGTCAATTGATCCTTTATCCCTGATTGGATGTCTATATATTTGACACACTGCAGTGTAAAGGGCCAAGCTACATATTATACAAAAACGTGTATAAATGTAGGTTGCTTTTTGTTTAAAAATTCTATTTCAGTGCTGATGCTCAAGCACTTTCCCCACCTGGAACTTTATTACTCCAAATAATTTCCTGTTGACTTCTCCCATGGGGTTTCAAATAGATGTTTGTAAGTCTGCATTTGAGTTAAACGCAGACTTATCTGCCTAGGCACTGTAATTTTTTTTATTATGTTTACAAAGTCAGGAAAAAGAAAATAACATTTTAAAAATATATTAAATAAAACCTGAGTTAGAAAAATAATAAATCACAGTTTTTGCTGCTACCTTTTACTTTTGTGTAGGCACAATACTACTCAAACACAGCCATACTGAAATCCTGGGCCAGATCTGCACCAAGCAGGATATAACATTTTGAAAATGGTAGGTGGAGTGTGTCCTCGGCCCAAACAGTTGCCAAAACTGTTATAAACCATTATAAACCAGCAGTGTAGATCCTGCCCTGGACTTCTGAATTGTTTTCAGCAATCACTTCACCAGACAAAACTCCCCCCAAATGGCTTTAAAATGAACCAAGAAATTCCTTCTCCTGACACTAGGGCTAGATCTTGAGAAGGGGTTTGCCCCGGGGTGGATTCGGAGTGGCGGCAGATGATCTATATGACACAGCCACCATTGCGAAGCCATCCAGGGGCAAACCCCCAAAGCTCCGCTTTAAAAAAGCCAGGCACTTACCCTGACTTTTTTTTGCTTGCAGCGAGGCAATGCCAAAGCCGATGGCAACCCCTGATTGGTCGCCATAGGCTGGGCAGGGAAGAGTGTGGACCAGCAAGCCAAATGTTGGCTGGACAACTTCCGCACCTCTGCAGACCATCGTTTTTAAAAAAATTAATATAAATAAATAAATAAATAAATAAATAAAAGGGGGGGGGCAGAAATACAGAGCCGGAGCATCCCATTCCTCCCCACTCCCTTATTGTTGTCATTTTTCATTTATCTGTAAATGCGAAGCTTCACATTTACAAATAATAATAATAATAATAATAAGAAGAACCAACCACAAAAGGCTGCCTCCCTGAGCGCCTGTGCAATGTCCTGCAGCGCGTATGGCCTTGGGTGCACGGGCACAGGGAGGACCGGCAGCGGCTCCTTCACACAAAACCCGCACTTGCGCTCCTTCCCCTGCAGATAACGGGAAGGAGCGCCAATACAGGAGTTCAAGGCCTTGGGGCGCAGACGCGACGCCGTCAAGACACAGCCTTGGTGTGTTAAGCATTGCCTATGGCTTCATTCATTGGCTAAAAACGTTGAAAGGCAGGAGCAGGCTTATTTACCTCAGGATGATTGTGCAGAAGAGTGCCTGCAGATTTTGCCTTGCTTAAACTTACTTTTAGTTTTAATAAAAACTTGGGATCTGGGGATCATGCTTCATCCAGTGGCCGGGGGCAAGTTCTTTCCCTCACTCCCCCTGCGGACACCCACGTCAATACTGGGAGCTGTATTGTTCTTACAAGTCTTAGAAGATTCCTTTTTAAAAGGACTGGTGCCCAAGCCCTTCCTGCTTCTTAGCTTTGATTCTTGGGTTGTACACCTCACTCACCTGGATGATCATTTCATTCATAGCTTGGCTGACCCTGGAATTGTTCTCTCTGGCTCCTGGATCTTTCCTGTCCACTGCTTCAGAATGTCTGTGCAAGTCTAAGATTCTGAACAAGATTCTGTAGCATGAATGTCTGTCTGGGGAGAAGTATCTGAGAGCAGTTCTTAGGCACAGATATTTGTTTTGCCCGCATACGATGAGAGGAGGATGAGCTTCTCCTTCCATGCTCATTTTATTTATTTTGTTTAAAATTAGTTTTAGGACGTTTTTAAAAGTGGAACCCTCCAGGTGGCTTACATGATTAAAAATCAGCAATACAAAACAATAACATTCAATGAAATTTTATTTCAACAAAAGCATTGTTCAGTTACTCACTATTTAAATTTTACTGAAATACTTTTGGAACATAACTGTAGATTCTAATATCAATAGGGATTTTGCCTGAGTAAATCAAGCAGGATTAGCCCTGAAGAATGCCATCCAGGTGGCTGAATGGAAAACTAATTTCAAAGAGAACGCTATCAAAGCTACATTTTAAACATAAACAACAGTTGTTTTATTGGAAGAAGAGATCGCAAAATTGGGCAATTCAGATGTTTCAAAGGGAAAGGGTATATAATCAGAATGAACAGCCCAGACTACATTTCTTAATGAATACTTTGCATTTTATTGTTATTAAAAGTTTCTTATCAAATTGGCACAACACATAAAAATAGATTTGTGGGTGGATGATACACAGTATTATTGCTGGATCATTTCATGGAATACCTTTTCTAAAATCCCTTTTAAAAAGAAAAATCCAAATGTAACATCACAGAAAACTTTGGCTCATCTTCAAACCATTATGACTGTCACACGAGACAGCTATGTTTCTAGTAAGTGCTATAAATTCCATCATTAACATAAAAAATAGCTCACCATTAAGCCTGAAAGTCAGATAGATATATTATGATTAAATAGACAATCAATCTCTTAAGACTAGGGAGGAAATTTATGGATTTGACTTAATTGCAGCTTACAGCTTTTCAAACATCCATGGTAATTTACAGACTTTGGTCCACCTTTGGCACCTTTGCCACCACCTGAGCACTATAAGTGGACCCGGTGTTTAGAAAGAAATGGTTTATCATGTACTCAAAAGGATATTCATAACCTCCACTTGTGTTTTCCTTCGTAATACACTTGCAATAAAACTAATAATACTATATCATAGTAATATTTTCCATGGGTGGGCAACTTCTGGCCCTAGGGCTGTCTGTGGCCCTCAGCCTAATTTAATGGCTTTTGAGGGCCACATGTCACACTCAGCCTATTTTAATGTGGCCCTTGGCTTTATTCCAAAAGCCCTCTGCAAATGATCAATTCAGGCTGCTGACAAAGAGCAATCTGTCCTTCTCTCAACAGCCCTGGTGGGTGGGAGAGAAGAGAGAACAGAGAGAGAGGAAAATAAATGATGTTTGCAAAAAGTGAGAGATAAAAGGTTCTGGCCCAATCGTCACAGCATGTGCCCCCTGAGAGATTACCCCCAAGGGAATGTGATTCTCAACAGAAAAAAAAGGTTTCCCTCCCCTGCTTTACAACAACCCTGTAACTCAAATAAGTACTATTATCCCCATATTACAGAGGAGGTGCTGAGGCTGAGACCTCCATTACACCAGCGATTTACTGCACTCGCCCTGCATTGTATGTGTTTTGGCCGTGAGGTACTGTCCTGTTCTCATCGCGCCCCTTCCGCCCTTTGTTGTGAAGTATTTTGGCACCAAAGATGTCAAGAATATCCCCCCCTCTTGCTTTTTCCTTTGTTGGGGGTGTGTCTATTGATGAGGAAAGGGGAGGGCAGGGTGGTTCTCCTTCAGCACATGGGATTCCCCCCTCTTCGTCTTTCCTTGCCTGCCCCCTCCCTTCCTGCCACAAGGAACAACCCCCCCCCCCATAACAGCCCATAAGTGAAAAGAGAGGCCCCGGTATGGCTACGATTACGAAAGGGAAATGGATATCAAAACTGCGGGTACATACTGATAAAAAAAAAGTAGGTGTGATGGAGCTCTGAGAGAATAAACAGTAGCTTGCCTAAGTCTGTGTGTGAGTTCATGGCTGAGGCAGGGTTTGAAGTAGGGGTGTGCATCGGATCGGGTCCGATCCACGATCCGGAGCTGATCCGACCGAAATCGGATAAAATTATCTGTTTCCGATCCCGACTTCTGAATCGTCCGATCTCATCCGAACCAGTCCGAAAGGACTCGATCCAGTTCGGATAAGATCGGCGGATCGGACCTCCTCCTCCCCCTCGTTCTCCTTACCAGCCAGGGCCGTCCACTACCATCCGCTGCCCCCTTCTACTGAGAAACAGGCTTCGCAGCCTGCCTCTCAGTAGCGTGCCAGGTGATGATGTCATCACCTAGCGTGCTACTGAGAGGCAGGCCATGAAGCCTGTTTCTCAGTAGATCCGAGCACTGGAGAGAAGTGGCCGCCCTGGAAGGTAAGGAGTGTGAGGGGGGAGGAGGATGAGGGCCCCACTTACCTGCTGGGGCGCCCGCTTCCCTCCGCTGTTGCGATCTACTGAGAAACAGGCTTCGCGGCCTAGTTCTCAGTAGAGCGACCTGGCGCTCTACTGAGAACTAGGCCGCGAATCCTGTTTCTCAATAGATCGGAGCAGCGGATGGCAGCAGACAGCCCCGGCAGGTAAGGAGCGCAAGGGGGGAGGGGGCTTACCTGCCGGAGCTGTCTGCTGCCATTCGCAGGAGCCCGTGGGCGCCCGCGGATGGCAGTGGACGGCCCCGGCAGGTAAGGAGCACGAGGGGGGAGGGACAGGGAGGGTGGAGTTAGGCCCCCACTCACCCACCCACTGCCATGTTTTCGCCATAGGCTTGCATTGGGGGAAAGCTTTCTTTCCCCCAATGCAAGCTTATGGCGAAAACACCCAAAATGGCAGCCGATCCGAAAATCGGACGTCCGATTTTCGGATCGGGATCGGGTCCGTTCTGAGGGACCTCCAATTTTGTCTGAACTGATCCAGGACAACATCGGAGGTCCCGATCCAGGTCCCGATTCGATCTGGGAGGTCCCTGCACATCCCTAGTTTGAAGCCTTCTCAGATCACCCTTCAGCCACACGGTTCTTTGACATGTGCATTCCCTTGCCCTATACCATCATAGATCATATTTAAAAACATTTCTGAATTGCAGAGATAATTGTGCAAAACCCATGGGAAATACTCAAAATGGTTGCTGTTGGGACTTGGGGTTTTAGAAAGAACAAGCTATAACAAATGTAGAATTTGGTTGTTCAATTGACGCCTA
The DNA here is from genome assembly GCA_029215795.1 of Anniella stebbinsi. NCBI lineage: Eukaryota > Metazoa > Chordata > Lepidosauria > Squamata > Anniellidae > Anniella > Anniella stebbinsi. The sequence goes on along the minus strand of JARDYH010000003.1, from coordinate 112,926,612 downwards.
GCATGATTGCCTTGAAAGTCGTCAACAGGACTTAAGCTTTAATTGAAGTATGTCCCAAGGTCAGATTGTAAACTATAATTTTAAATTGTTCAAAGCTCCAAAAGTCAGATCAGGATTCTGATATTTTGCTGCAGTTTGAATTTGTGCAACATTTTGTTTCGCCTCTATCATTAACGTTTCCAGAAGGGATGCCGAGTTATCAATTGCTGGATGCATCAGTTACAACTCATTGCAGTCAACCAGCCTCCTCCCACTACGAAGGATAGTGAACTGCAGCTCCCATCATCCCCAGCCAGTTTGAGGAAGGATGCAGCTAATACCCAAAACCCTTTAGAAATGCTTTCTCCCTTGTAGGACTGCAGCCCACAAAGTTAATGGGATTTTCCCCCACAGCTTGCATAATTCATTTGAGCTCCAAACGCCCTAACAACAGAAACTATGGAAGACCTGCAGCAGAAATGGGAGTTCATTACAGTGATGTTGCACTTACTGCTAAGTATCTTACAAGAGACATACGTCTATTACATTAATTGTATTGTTTACCAGGAGCGAGGAGGGCGTATCAAAGCAAGAGAGCATATTCAGTTCTTTTTTCGCTCTTTAATCTCCTGTTGAATTAGCTTTACCCATGGTCACAGGACCACCTTCTTAAAACGATTGCTGAGTTACATTAACAGCCCAGTCTTACCTCTAATATTGGAATTGCTATTATGGGATGCAACTAAAGGTGATGAACAAAATATTTGTCACAACAAGTAAACACTGGAGCTCAGACACTGGGGTTCATTAGACGAGCGTTTTATCGCACGCTTGCTACCACCCACTTACAAATGTACGCACGTCCTTTAGATGACATCGTCTGCGTCCTGCACGCCTCCCGCTCTTTCCGCTTGTTTTCCTGTTACAAAATAGAACCCTTTTAATTCGACTTTAAATTTGTTTTTAAAAAACCACAGAATGTGCCAAGATCTCCTGCTGTGTGCAGGAAAAGTGGTGTGATGAAAACGGCCCCTGAATGGGCCATGTGGTCTTTGTTTACTTCCTATTTCCCCTCCAAGGGATAAAAGTGGGGTGGAGAAGTGACGGTAAGGAAATGTGATTTCCCCCGTGTGATGATGCACACTGTGGGCTCCATCCATCACATGAGCAAACGCCTGCTCATGCAACAGGACTTCCCCTTGCATCCCTCCTGTCTGTACTCCTCAAATTGGCTTCAAAGGGTCCCACAACCCTCTGGACCAGATTTGGGGCAAGGGGAGGCTGCAGGGGGAGGAGGGGGAATCCATTCCAGCAGTGGTTTCTATTTCACTGGTAGATAGCACTGGGTTCAACCGTAGGTCTGAGGGATAGGTGCCAAGTTTACACCATGATAAGGTTTTTGTTGTTGTTCAAGAAAACTTTCGAAATCAAAGCCGCACAATTCAATAGGCTATTGGGCAGTATAGAAATGTAACAAATAAATAAATAAGAAGCACTTTTCAGTTATACTGGTGTAAACCTCCTTCAGGTACCTGGGCCCCAACCCCCTGGGAACCCTCTCTGTCTTGATTCATCTTCCAAGAAACCCCTGCACCATGTGGGAAATTCTGTGGCACAATCTAGGGTGCTCTGTTGGTTCACCTAGGACAGCCTTCCCCAACCAATGGCCTTGCTGGCTGTGATGGGAGAGTACCAGGCTGGAGAAGGCTGGCACTAGCTAATCCGGTTGAGATTTGGCATTGCTCCACATGAAGCAAGATCGTGCCTGGGATCCACTCAACTCTTTCCCATTGCTACACACTGCAAGGAAAGATCAGGCATCTCAGACAAGCTGCCTTCTATGGAATTCCCTGATAAGCTTCTCAGGAATCCCAAGGTTACCTACAAAAACAATTTGAAAACCAATGCAAAAGAAGATACATGTAACTCTATCCAAAATGATCAGAATGTAAAACATCGGGCCGGTTCGGGCAGCCATTTTAAGCGCCGCTTATCCTGTTGCCCGAACCCAGTGAGAGTGGGCTGTCGGTGTGATTAACAAACCATCCACAACCCTAAAACAGGCCATGGGTTCTGGATGGTTTGTTAGCCACGCCAACAGTTCACCCTCACTGGGCCCAGGTGATGCGATAAACCGCAGTTGTAGCTTGAATATTCAAGTCACCTGCCATGTGCTGGCACCATGGCTGCAGTGGTCAGGTGAACCTGGTCACTATCTCTGACTTGAGCCATTTTGAAATGGGTTGAATCCATTCAACTTCAAGAACATTCGCTAAACTATTTCAGTGAGCCATCAGAATCAAGTTTCATGAGGCCCAAGGTTTCTATAAAAAGTGTATACATTTTGCTCTGTAAACTAAAGCAACCCCAGTAGCCTTTTAGCTCATGGAGTACCAACGGTGCAGCAGATTCTAAATCAGGCCTATTGTCAGCCATACCTAATGATTGTCAGGATTCTAGGCCGGGACATTGGCTCCCTGTGGACTTCCTAAGTGCTTTTCTCCATATTGACGCTCATTTCCTATAGCAAACAAACAGGTAAGGATTTTACTAAGCCCATTCTTTCCATTCATTTTCAAGGAGGTGATTTATTCATGGCCATACCATTCTCACGTAGTCCAGGATAACAATTTGCGGGATTAGGCTGTTTTAGACTCTGATTCAGCACTTCTGGTCTTCATTCCTTTGAACTCAGTACTTGATTATTATCATTACAATGCAGTAAAAAATAAATGGTGTACCTCAATGCTATTAGCAAGGCAGAGCTAGTGTTGAGCTTTTCTAATTTCCTGTGCAGGTTACAGAAAGGAACATTCAGGGTGATCCTATGCATGTTTATGCAGAAGTAAGCCCTCCTTTGCTCAATGACCTTATTCACAAGTAAGTGTGCTCAGGGTGGCAGCTTTAAATTCTCAGCATTATACCTATAAGAAACTATATGGGGTCCTTTATACTACTAAAATATGAAAACAGTAAAATTGCACAATAAAACAAACTACCAGGTGAAACAGAACCACCGGCAAAATTTAAAATGCCTAAAGCTTAAAAGCTGGGGAGAATAAAAAGGTTTCCCCCTGTTTTCTAAAAGGAAGCAGTGTTGGTGTCAGGCAAGCTTTCTCAGGGTGCCACAGCTGAAAAGACCCTCTCTCTGTTTTTCAGCCACTTCAATTCTAACAAGGAGGGAACAGAGAGAAGGGCCTCAGCTGATGACCCAAGAGTGCTGGCAGAATGGCATGGGAGAAGGTGCTGCTCCTTCAGGTACCTGGGTCCCATGCCAGTTTGCTTACATTAGCACTTCGAATTGGACTGGGAAGCAGGCAGGCTGACAAAAAAGCTCTTTTAATCCTAGTGAGATAGAATTCAAATAAGATGCACCAGCCAAAATCCATCTGAAGATTGCCGACCATTTCAAAAGCAGCCCCATCTATAACATACGACAGCAATTCAATTGGGAAGTTATAAGGGCATAAATAACTGTAGCCAGACTATTCCTGTTTAGGAGAGGCTGTAATCAGTGAGCCAGTTGTAGTTGGCAAAAGGCACTCCCTGCCACTGAGGTAACTTGAGCCTCTAGTGACAAAGCTGGATCCAGGAGAACCTCCAAGCTTTGAGCCTGATCCTTTAGGGAGAGTGCAACCCCATCTGGAACCAGCTGAATGCTATTCCCCTCAATCCAGGAACCCACAACACCTCTTTTTGCAACTGTGCAACCATCCATTTATTGGCCATCACCCAGCCCATCACCAATTCCAGACACAGATCCAGCATCTCCACAGCTTCACCTGAGCCAAATGACACCCATAGAGCTGGGTGTCATCAACATGCTGATTACGTCTTGCTCCCGATTCCTGGATGACTCACCCAGCAGCTTCTTATAGGTATGAACAAGCACTGGGAACAAAACCTGTGGAACTCATTGAGCAATTGCCAAGTGTCAAGTAAAGATCTCCCAAGAGAACTCCCTAGCGCCAAACCTGCAAGTAGGAGTGGAACCGTTCTATCAGAGTGCCTCCCACTCTCAACGCAGAGCTGATGTGGTAGGCTATCATGGTAAATGGTATCAAAAGCTGCTTAGATGTCTTTAGAGAATCTGTAGTTAGATTATAGGAATTTCTCAGCACTGATACTCAACCTCCTTGGACTGAGGGTTTCTTGTTTCCGAGCAAGTATTTAAATTTCCCTATGCTGTTAGAAGCTTGTGTCTTCTTCTGTATAAACCTTTAGAACAGGGCTGGGCAACTTGTGGCTCTTGAGATGTTTTGGCCTACAACTCCCATCAGCCCTAACCAGCACAATGGTGAGGGATGATGGGAGTTATAGGCCAAAACACCTCGAGCGATGCAAAGTGTCCATCCCTGCTTTAGAGGTAGAGCAGGGAATCCATTTTCCACATTCATGCAAGGTGCTCTGATTTCCCATGTGCAGTGAGATCCCACATCGGGAGGAATGTAAGCCTGGGAGGCCGATTTTTGGATCTATTCTTTTTCCTATCCATGTGCAATTGCAGACCTGACGCACTCGTAATGGTTAGCCACTGTGGGTGAACTTCCCCACGGAGCTTGCCGTTTTACTGAGGTGGGGCGGGGTGCTGAATTTTGTCGTTAAATGTGAGATTGGGTGTTTGGGGCAGCAGAACCCTATGCCATGTTTATTTAGAACCAAGTTCTACAATGTTCAATGGTGCTTGCTCCCCAAAAAATGTGTTTAGGATCGCAGCCTAAAGCAGAGAATTATGTTCTTTATTATTTTTACTCTCTGTCTTCTTCTGTTCTTAACTGCCTTATTGTAGCTATAGTGAGAAACAATTTAAAATTTATGATCCTATCAGACATTTTCATGGGTGTAGAAGAAACAACCAAGACTTTTACAAGTCCTTTTCTTATCAAAATCTGTGGTTTCTCTGAAATAAACAAAAAATTAAAACTCCACTGAAAATTTCAGTGTCCTCCTTGCCTGTTTATATTATGTACGTCAGATGGAGAAAAATAATCCAAACATTTTATATAAAACCCTATTTTCCTCCATGTTCCTTTTATTATTTTCAAGAATATTCTTTTTTGTATTTTATAGAAATACTGTTGGAGTGCTTAAGATATTTTTAAAAATGACAGTCGGTTCAACAATTTATACATCATGTGAATTCATCCTGATAAAATCCTATAAAGTAATCTAACTGCAGTACAAAGAGTACAATACTCATACAAAGTCACTCAGAAAAGCAATTGTAAAGGAAGGGGGGGGAAGAGATTATCACCTGAAAATGACCATTTAGGTTCTGATATTAATTTTGCGGGGGGGGGGGGGGCGTTAATCAGGGACACATTCAAAGGTAAGGTTAATGTTCCAGTTTAAAATTCCAATATGCCTTGATCTCATTAATTCTCAGAGGCATTTGTAACAGTACCATTGCAGAACAATCTTGCAAAATCTCTGGAGGCATTAATTACCTTCGTGTCTGAGGACTGCTGAGGGACAAATAACATACACAGACTATCCAGCAGAGACAGAAATAAAAGCATGCCCACAGTAAGGAAGGATAAGAATGTGAAAAGACCTGGGGATGAGTTTCATGCAGGCTCTGTTCATCTTCATAGTGCAAGTGAGACTCAGTCAGATGTTTGACCTGACAATTGATTTCAAGGTGAATACTTGCATGCTTAAAAGTCCAGTCACACATTCATGCAGCCCTAGGCATTCTGGCTCAGTTCCCCCCCCCCCCCCCATTTTTACAGTGTACAAAGTGTGTATAATCTATAAACTCCATAAGGACTGGGGTGTTCATATTATTTATAATCACAATATATAGTATTCAATTAAAGAAATATACAACTTATACATCACTCTGAGACAGCCTTCCCCAGTGGGTACCTTTCAGATGTTTCAGGCTACAACTGCCAGCATTCTTGACCATTGGCCATGCCAAGTGGGGCTGCTAGTGGGAATTGAATTTCCAAACATCTGGAGGGCACCAAGTTGGGGAAAGCTGTCCTACATGTATGCAGACAGTTTTTTAAAAAATCAGATACATAGTTATACACTGCATATTCTCATTTTAATTCAGAAGTGTTTTCTTTATTAGCAACACAATATTTACTGAATACAGAAAAAATACACTCAGTATTCAGTAAAGATTGTGACTTTAATGCGCAGTCACATTTCCTCAAAAGGAACTCCCAATTTATTTCAGTAAAATCTACTCCAAAGATGAAGCTTAGGATTGGAACATGTCATATCCTGATCCTATCCAAAGTTAGTTGGAAGTAGGTAACACTGAGAACAATAGGACTTGGTCCCAAGTAAATATCCATAGGATTGCAGCCTTACAGTACAATGCTACACATTTCTATTCAGAATAAGCCCCATTGGCTTCAATTGGGTTTACTATCAGGTAAGTGGGCAGAGGACTGCAGCTTTACAGTGCAATCCTACGGATGTCTACTCAGAAGTACACCCCACTGAGTTCAATGGAACTTATCCCAGGTAAATGGGTATAGGATTGCAGTCGTAAGTTCCTTAGTGGTGCTCCTTTTTTCTGTGGTGAATTGTGTTTGAGGATACCTTCTGTATCCCTTTTTTATACCCCTTAAGGCAGAAACAGGGAGCTACTTCCCCACAGTCTAATGTCATTTCTTGTAAGCCACACCTACTTTGCAATGCATACTGTCACAGGATGGTGAGTGATGATACCAAGAGTTTAGTAGATGGAGTAGGCATCTACTACCTCAAACTAACTCAAACTTGCCAGGTCTGCCACCTGTGAGAGAGGAAAACCTCAAAACATATGGCACTATAGACTACTGCAGGCCAGAGAGTATAGGCTAACTAGGAGAAACAAAGGGCCTCTGTTTTATAGAGTTCCATAATGAAAAAAAATATCACTCCACTAAATGAATTGGATGCAAACTGACTGATCAAACAAACATAGAACTTCTAGCTGAAGGTTGGGGAGCGCACAATTTTAAAAAATCTAATCTTAAACAAGAAGGTTTCTGCACTGATTGATTGATTGAAACAGACCTCCTTTAGGATTCAAGCATAATGCGTTTTTTGTTTTACTTTTTTTGCCTTTAAAAAATGTTATACTACAAAATGCCTCCATAATAAATGTCTTTAAAAGTTACTATAATACAAGTTTTAAAAATAATGTAGACTATTAATACCCAAATAAGTCCTTTACAGCCCACTGTGAAACACTGTCCAAGGGTCACAGGTTGGATTGATCATCCGTTGTGTGGCATAATTACAGTGATAATGCAATTATGCCTATCACTAAAAGCTATTATTTGTGTCAAGGTATCTGATTTCCTACAATATTGATTGGGCCAGTTATAAAGGCTATTTTTTTGTCCTTGGATGAGCTGAGAATTTCATCCTCTCTCCCAACAAGGACAGTAGCCACAAAGGGCTAGTAGTCTGCAAAAATACAAGTGTATTCTCCAGCTCTAACAGTGCAATCTTTTATGTGTCTACTCAGAAGTAAGTCCCACTGAGTTGAATGGGGCTTACTCCCAGCTAAGTGGGTATCAGATTACCGGGGGGGGGGGAGGAGTTTCCCCCAATGTCTAGTAGTTCTGATCTACCATTTGTAGGAGAGTTATAACACACTGAAAGTGATTTCTGGTGAAGACATGAACAGACCGGTAGGAAAGAGACAAAGTCTGGTGCTAGTTGACGTGTGTATTTTATTTCACTTTAAAAGCTCAACGTTTCGGAATATATCCTTCCTCAGGAGCTGTATATCCACACACGTTGCTTAAAAACTTTTTCAGAATAAAACTCCTTTAGTGAGTTTTATTCTGAAAAGAAAATCACTGAAGGAGTTTTATTCTGAAAAAGTTTTTAAGCAACGTGTGTGGATATACAGCTCCTGAGGAAGGATATATTCCGAAACGTTGAGCTTTTAAAGTGAAATAAAATACACATGTCAACTAGCACCAGACTTTGTCTCTTTCCTACCGGTCTACATTGGTGCCCTGCGTAACACGACGAAGACATGAACAGACCATGCTTCTGTGAATTGTGAGGGCATCATAAGAATACCATCAACTGCCTAAAGACGTAGACATATTTCTGAAACGATATGTTGCTGTTTGCCAAAAGAACAATTGTACATTCAGAAGGTTTAGACTTCACTGCTTTTCAATCTCAGTAATATTGTTCAGTTTTACTGTTAACACATTAACACAATAAGTATCAATAAATAAACTTGAAGCTTTTTAAAATTGTATTAATATTACATTGTGCAAAACATTTAACGACCTACATTCTATGCACATACCCTGGCTAAAATATGCAGGCCAAATCCAGAAGCCATTACTCAGTTTCTACCATTTCATTGGCAACCAACTCACCAAGATAAAAACAATAGTACCCAGCTGCCAACCAGTATACAATCAGGCACACTCCAGTCCTCTTGATTCAATGGGATGTTTGTGCTGAGCAGTGTCCTGGGCTCCAGCCATTTTGTCTACCTGAACATGCACCTTTGAAGTCCATGGGACTTTTGCCATTGGTTTTAATGAGACCAGCATTAGCCATTGAATAACAACTTCAACATTTGGCCCGCTCTTGTGATCTGTGTTACACTTACACTAATCCACTTAAGTGCAGGAGCAATTTCTATTTATTTATTTATTTATGTATTGCAAAAGAAAACTTTTTCCTTGCTGTTGTTTACTTATAGATTTAGCACTTGGTTTCAAAAATTGCCCTTTTGTTGAGAAAATGAATAGCTTATGCATTTTAGACAAGGAATGAAGTAACTCTTTCAGGATCCTTTACAATTTGATTATCCAGCAGGGGTAGGCTCTTTTTGTTCCAAAGGAAGGAGAAGGGCTCAGTATTTATTCATCATCAATCGCTTTCTTCATTAGGAGAAACAACACTGTAGTTCATCAACATGTTCTTTACTGCTTATAGGAATGAAACTTTGATGCCTCTCTATCAGGGAGGTGTTCAAGTATAGTTGTCCCTGCTCCTTCAGACAGAGGCTGGTGGCACCTGAGCCAATTTGGAATCTAATATTTTGGTTTTTATCTTTTTCTGTTTTTCTTTTCATAATAGTAATAAAAAGGTCAACCAAGTTTAGTAAGTTGGAGATCTCCGTTTATCTTTATTGTGTCAATAGCTGACAACTTCTCAACACGATGGTAAAAATCAAAAAGCTGGTGTCCATCCACGAATACTCTAAAACGAGGGTGCTCACAAAGAATTTCAACCTGTAAGAAATAAATTATGAACCAGGATCACAATTTTAACTGGAAGGAACTTTTCACAGAACTTAAGATATCACTATCAAAGGAACTGCTGTCTATGTTATATTGCCTTGAGCATCTGTGGGGTTTGGGTTGGATCACTTAAACAGCAATCCCATACAGGCCTTCTCACAAATAAGGCCCATTGAGATCCATAGGACTTACTCCCAAGTAAGTGTTTATAGGGTTGTAGCCTTAGAATGCAACCCTAGGCACATTGATCTGGGGGTAAGTTCTCTTCATCCCAACTACCCTTACTTCTGAGTAAACTGGTATAGGATTGCTCTGTTACAGACTTATGGTTATCTTGTAAAATCCAATTACACAGTTATGGAGCACAGCCACTGTAATCAAGTATGTTATACTTTGAACTGCAAAACGTGGGGAATCTGGGAAAACAAATCCAGCTTATAGAATCACTGGGTGGCATTGGTCAAGCCATTCTCTCAGTTTCAACCCCACATCTGCAGCCGGAGGGTAAGCAGAGTTTCGTAAACCCATTATGTCAATGTACTAAATAATAAATAAGGGGAATAAGCATAGCTTCATAAAGCTATTATGCCAATGTACTAAATGACAAAATGGAATGGTTACTCTAACATGTTACTCACATTGAAAGTGCAATATAAATGATTAATACGAAAATCAAAGCAGCCATTGATTAAATGTTTCAGATCTAGGAGCATCACTCTGCCAGGGGTATTGGTATTGCTGAATAGGCAGAACTGTTCACATGACATAATGGAAGCACAAGCGATGTACATAGCTGTAAATCCAGAATTACTTCATAACTCTAAGACCATGTGCCACATGTACATTATTATTAAAAACAACTCCTGTAGCAACTTGGATGTGCAGAGTCGACATATTATTTACCTTCTGTGAGTTAGAACATTATTGTTCCCATTTCACAGACAAGGAGATGAGACTGAAATGTTGCAAGTCAATTAACGGCTGCCCAGTGGCCCCCCGACTGAGGAGGAAACAAACTAGAGAATGTGCTGAAGGCAGCTAAGCAACTCTGGCCTAGATGGGGAGCTGCCTCATATGTAAGATACGCTCAACAATTTGTAGGTACAGTGGAGCATGCTTCTAGTTTAGAGTGGAAAGCAGCATCCACAAAAAAGAGACAGCACATTGTCTGGAAATGTTGAGTACTGTGCACTGTGTTACATATGCAAAACATGCTAATCCTCTGTTGGACTAGCAGGGATTGCCACAAGGTTTACTGGTCTACAGTAAGCTAAATCAACATAAGAAAAACAAAAAAAAGGATTTTATAATTCTATACTTTGTAGATGCATAGAACATGTACACATGCACACACACCTTTTATATAACACCCGACTTAATTTCCTTGCCCACTGTAGCCCAGAGACCCAAAGTCAACGCTATTCACATCAACATTAAACTATCAAAATTGTTTCAATTAAAATTGGACTAGAACCTATCACGTTCTAAGAACATTTATTTAAAAAGGATTGCATTTTTCGAATATACTTAAGGCTGCAATTCTATGCACACTTAGAAGGAAGTAAATTCCACTGAACACAGCACATAGAAGCATATCACAAATACCTTAAGAACACAAGAACAGCCCTGCTAGATCAGACAAAATGTCTAGCTAGTTCAATGTTATATTTGCAGAGTAGTCAGACAGGAGCCTGTGGAAAACTCACAAGCAGGACATGAGTTGCAATAGCAACCTCCTCCTCATGTTCCCTAGGAACTGGCATACACAGGCATACTACCTCTGACACCAGAGGTAGCATATAGCCATCAGGAGTAGTACCCAATGACAGCCTGATCCTCCATGAATTTCTCTAATCACCTTCTAAAACCATCCAAGTTAGTGGCCATCACCACATTTTGTGGCAGCAAATTCCACAGTCTAACTTAGTGTTCAGTCCTCCAGCATGCATTTTCCTATTGAAATTTAGGGTCCTTTCTACACCTACAGGTGTAGAGGGAGGGGGGGATGATCCCGGATGTACCTGCTTCCAAGGTCGTCGCTCCAGATACACACAGGGGAAGCGCAACGTCCCGAGAGGAAGGAGGGGTGTCGTGCCCGCCATTTCTTTTTCAGAAGGAGCCGGGAGCACATTTGCACTCTGTCACAACTGTGTATTTTTTTAAAATTTTAAAAAAACGCAATTGGACTTGCTTCCCCCCCTCTCCCTTGATGGGCACGGAGCTGTGCCTTGCCTGTTTATGGTGCCTGCTTACTCATGAGTAAGCGGGCACCATGTGGGATGGGCGCTCACACCTCCCACAGTCTCGAGACGTTCCCGGGACCATGGGAAGAATCGGGTTTTCCCAGTTTTTCTTTCCCAGGGACCACTCGGGGATGATCCCACGACAAAAGGCCTAGATTTTCACTGGTCTTTCCCCACTGCAAGGGTAGGGGACCTGTTAAAATGGTCCACCAATGGAGGCTAATGGAATTCAGAGGGCTCCAGGGGATTTTCCTGCTGGCATGGCTGGTGCTCCAGTCGAAGCTCAGGTCACTCAGTGGAATGCAGAGATGACTTGGGCAGTTGACATGATCATGCCCAAACACCCTGTCCCTTCAGGTATGCTCATAGTAAAAGACAGAGGAAAGAAAGGATGGTTCAACTGCTTAATAAGAATGACAAATTGATAACAGATGACAAAGAAAAAGCCAAAGTGCTCAATTCTTACTTTGGCTCAGTCTTCTCTCAAAAACGAGTCTGTGACACACACACCCTGGCAAAAGTGAAGTACAAGCTGAAGGAGAAGGATAGCAGTTTGAGATTGATGGTCAAGGAACACCTAATTTCTTTGAACGAGTTCAAATCTCCAGGATCCAATGAACTGCATCCTAAAGTAATAAAGGAGCTGGCAGAAGAACTCTCAGAACCACTGTCTATTCTCTTTGCAAAATCATGGAAGAAGGGTGAATTGCCAGACCATTGGAAGAGGGCTAATGCTGTCCCTATCTTCAAAAAGGTCAAAAAGGAGGAACCTGGGAACTACAGACCAGTCAGTCTGACATCCATCCCTGGTAAAAATTTTGGAGCAGATTATAAAGAAGTCAATCTGTAAGCACCTTGAAAACAATGCAGTGATTACTAGAAGCCAGCATGGATTTGGCGAGAACAAATCCTACCAGACTAATCTGATCTCATTCTTGGATCAGGTAACCTCCCTTGTGGAGTGGACTGTGGGAATGCTGTGGATATAATATATCTTGACTTCAGCAAAGCTTTTGACAAAGTACCACATGACATTCTGATAAGCAAACTAGCTAAAGGTGGGCTAGATGAAACAACTATTAGGTGGATTCACTATTAGGTGGCTACAGAATCAGACTCAAAGAGTGCTTATCAATGGTACCTTCTCAAACTGGGGGGAGGTAACGAGCGGGGTACCACAGGGCTCAGTCCTGGGCCCAGTGCTCTTCAACATTTTTATTAATGACTTGGATGAGGAGGTGCAAGGTATGCTTATCACATTTGCAGATGACACAAAATTGGGTGGGATCGCTAATACCCTGGAAGACAGAAACAAACTTCAAAGTGTTCTTGAAAGGTTGGAGAGCTAGGCTGAAAACAACAGAAATTTGATAGGGATAAATGCCAAGTTCTAGGAAAAAGAAACCAAATGAACAGTTACATGATGGGGGATGCTTGGCTAAGGATCTTGGAATTGTTGTAGATCACAAGCTGACTATGAGCCAACAGTGTGATGTGGCTGCAAAAAAAGCAAATGCTCTTTTGGGCTGCATTCATATAAGTATAGCTTCCAAATCGTGCAAGGTACTGGTTCCCCTCTATTTGGCACTGGTTGGGCCTCATCTTGAGTATTGCATCCAGTTCTGGGCATCACAATTCAAGAAAGATGTAGACAAACTGGAGCGTATTCAGAGGAGGGCAACAAGGATGATCAGGGGTCTGGAAACAAAGCCCTATGAGGAAAGACTGAAAGTACTGGGCATGTTTAGCCTGGAGACAAGACGATTGAGGGGAGACATGATAGCACTCTTGTGCTATCACACAAGGCCAGGATCTCTTCTCAATTAACCCGGAATGCAGGACGCAGAATAATAGGCTCAAGTTACAGGAAGCCAGATTCCAGCTGTACATCAGGAAAAACTTCCTGTCTGTCAGAGCAGTATGACAATGGAACCAATTACCTAGCGAGGTCATGGGCTCTCCCACACTAGAGGCCTTCAAGAGGCAGCTGGACAGCCATCTTTCAGGGATGCTTTAAGGTGGATTCCTGCAATGAGCAGGGGGTTGGACTGAATGGCCTTATAGGCCCCTTCCAACTCTACTATTCTATGATTCTAAGCAGAACCTGGCCAGTTTCTTAGCATCTACCTAAGCTGAAGGAAATGAAGAGGGAAGATTGCTGGAATGCAGTTGGAAGAAAACCCATGCCAAGTCCGACCGAACACAGGTTAGAGCTCATCATCAAGCCTACTCTGTGGCTCTGATGGTGGCAACAAGGGAGTTCTTTTCCAGCACAATTGCATCTTCTCAGTGTCACCTACTGGAGTTTTTCAGAGTGGTTCATGGCCTGCTACAATCTGGGTCAGGGAGAAAGTTGATGGAACCCTTGGCAGCACACTTTGACAAGTTTGCCTGGCATTTTGAAGATAAAGTTGCTCAAACATGTCACAACTTGGACACCAGAATTAATGCAGTTCCATTAGTAGAAGTGCCCAGAGCACAGCCTGGTTCAGCTTTACTGGGTGAATTTCAGTTGTTGAGGCCAAAGATATGCATGTGTGCTTGACCCTTCCCATTCATGCCTGATTACGCCTAATAGGGAGGGGAGGGGTTCAGGGAGTTGTAAATTCCGCCTTGAGAGAGGAAGTGGTTGCAGCCTCTTCAAAGGAGGAGGTAATTAAGCCACTCCTGAAAAAGCCTAACTTGGACCTAGAAGATGTTAACAACTATAGGCCAGTTGACAATACCCCCTTCCTGGGCAAGGTGCTTGAGCGGGTGGTTGCTAAACAACTCCAGGCACTCTTGAATGAAGCTTGTGGGTATAAATTAGGAATGTGCAGCGGATCCGATCCGATCCATGATCCGGATCCGATCCAACCAAAATTGGAATGAAAGGAAATGATTCTGATTTCAAAAAATGGAGGTCTGATTTTTTCTGATCCGATTCTCCCCCCCCCCATTTTAATTGGGAAAAATCGGAAAACCGGACCATCATTTTTTGTGTTTTCGCCATAGGCTTGCATTAGGGGAAAGAAAGCTTTCCCCCAATGCAAGTCTATGGGGAAAACATGGCGGTGGGTGAGTGGGGACCTCCACCTCTCTCCCTCCCCCAACTCATGTTCCTTACCTGCTGCCTCCTCGCTGCCGCCCGCTGGTCCCTTCTACTGAGAAACAGGCTTCGCGGCCTGCCTCTCAGTAGAGCACTGGGTAATGTCACCCGGCGCTCTACTGAGAGGCAGGCCGCGAAGCCTGTTTCTCAGTAGAAGGGACCAGCGGGCGGCAGCGGGCAGAAGCAGATGACCCCGGAAAGTAAGGACCACGAGTGGGGGGGGGGGAGGGACAGGGAGGGAGGGAGGGAGGGGGAATTAAGTCTCCACTCACCCACCCCCACGTTTTCCATATAGGCTTGCATTGGGGGAAAGCTTTCTTTCCCCCAGTGCAAGCCTATGGTGAAAACACCTAAAATGGTGTCCGATCCGAAAATCAGACGTCCGATTTTCATATCAGAATCTGATCTGATTTGATCTGTGGGACCTCCGATTTTGTCCGATCCGATCCAGGGCAAAATCTGAGGTCCCGATTCTGATACGATTTTTCCTCTTGTGCACACCCCTAGTATAAATATGGCACTCATATATAATAGTCTGATCCTCAAAACCTTATGTTTGTGAAACCTCAAAAGAGCAACAGGCACAATTCTAGCATGCTATGCCAGCAAGGCCAAGTTCACACGCATATGTTGATCGCTTGATAGCTGCAATATAAAGCGAAGATATGCATGTATGAAACTCCGCTAGAGCTGCTATCGCCCTCACATCACCTGAGAGCAATAGCACATATTCCACTGTAAATCATTGGACTGTTATCAAAACAGATTATCTACGTTTGTGAACCAGCCTTCAGTGCCTGGGATGAGTGCTTATTAGTGCACCACTAGAAATCATGACATTACACCAATAATACAAGAAGATATACTGATATATTTTGACTGAAGGAGTAAGTCTTTAGGCCTTGCTATATACACTTTATCCAGCATAGTTCCATGGTAGTTACTCGTTGTTATGGAAACATCAGCTAGCCCTAGCAAAAGGTGCAGCAGCCCTGCCCTCTTTTGTATCTGTTCAAGAGGGCAGGGCTCCTGTAGCTTTAACTCTTGTGATGAAGAGAGAATTTCACCAGGTGCTGCATGCATACAAATGACACCTGCTGAAATTCCATTTCCTATGCAACTGTTAAAGATACAGGAGCCCTGTCCTCATTTCCATATATGGTCACCCTAGTTAAAAACAATAGTAAAATGTTTGCCCGGCACTAACTTTAAAAGGTAGAAAAGGTAGATTAAATGGCAGAACATTAAACATCACAAAATGGGATGTACGGAATAAACACTTGTTGGAAGCCCTATCATAGGTACTTGTTGGACAATCTGTGACCAGACATGTTGGCAGCTCACCAATAAACCTCCATATCTGCTACCTGTCTGGAAGTGTGAAAACCAATTGCCAAGCATCTACTAGAACACAATACATGGCTGGTGGAGTATGTTTGGGGGGTGACGAATGCACTAGTGCAACCAGAACTCACACTATAGTTGCAGCTGTAGGGGGAAATCCGCATCTTTCCAGCCTGGAACTTTGGTTTCAGCAAATGCACTTGCTAGAAGTTGTATTCTAGATCCCTACATCTAATGAACAATAAGAGTCCATTTCTCAAGTGAAAATAAGAACTCCTAACATTTTGCTTTGGCTGTTGCAATGGGGCTTTCTTTGCAGACTGTTCAGAAACAGCATACAGTAGCATGAATGGGACTAGTTGTACGGAACATACTATGCCAGTTTTGGAACAGCTCTACCAGCGACGTTTCTGAGCGCAATTCAAAATGCTGGTTTCAACTTGTAACCCCTAAACAGCTCACGTCCAGCGTACCTAATGGACTGCCTTCTCCCACATGAACCTGTCTGGCCATTAAGATTGGCTTTAGAGGCCCCATACCATGTCACTCTGCCAACTGAATTAAGACAAATCGTAACTGGAGAAAGGGCCTTTTCATTGGTAGCACCCACCTATGGAATTCTCTTCCCAGAGAGGCTTCTTTACCCAGCTTGTTCTCTACTGGAGCGTATGAAAACGCATCAACAAACTACAACACTGAGAGACATTATATCCAATAAAACAAAAAGCATGGAGACATACCAATGAGTATATGAATTATATAGTAACCACTTCAAATGAAGGCATAATTATAGAGTGCTTTAAATGTATGGCTATAATAATTCATCCCAGGAACTCTGCTATGCCACTAGATATTACCATCTTCCATGTATTGTAGCATTCCCAGGTCAGCAGTTTCTAGACTTTTCAGATCAGTTGCCATCACAATGAATTAACACCATACATACATGCAAAATATTAAATTCCTATACATAGATTTAAATCAGTAGCTTTGAGTCCATATGTTGTTGAGTTATTCAAAAGGGCAGAGATTCTTACAGTTCAACATTCTTTTCAACATGCACACAAAATTAAAAAAGAAAAACAGGCATTGGCTGCTTTGTGAACTCGTAGTACTCACCCTAAAGGGCTGGTCTGGAATAAATGGGAAATAAGGAAGAGATGACTGTTCTTCTCCCCACTCGCCAGATACGCAAGAATTCCTGAGGAACTGCCTGTCTGAGAATATGGCTTTCAGTTCAATAGCTGTGTCAGCAGGAGGATCCTCTGAGTCTCCACACGTCAGACTGATGTCAAAACTGTAACGGGAACAGTATACCTCTCATTCATCCGAAACGAGCAATCAAATCCAAGAGGTAGGATACATGACGTCTAGGCCTATACAAACAAATCTTAACTGGCATTGCCAAAGCTGGCAAATAGTTACAGGCTGTGGAGACTCACTTCCATGCTTGCCACCCTCATCACCACTTCCCACATTATTTGTTACCCCACCACCTCCAGTATGGAGAAGATCTCCATTTAGAAAACATATCATGTGTGATGCAACCCTTACTATGCCCAAGAGAAATATTGGGAAACAAGGCTCTTCCCTTGTAAAAATATGCCCTCCTCTTTGGGTCAAAGGAGAAACCAGCATTCTATATTTACAACGGCAGATAAAAATAGCTGTCTCCAGAAATGATGGATGTTCGGCAGGCACATTCTTTTTGTGGGAACACAAGCTTTTCTTGCAGTTCTTTGGCCAAGAAGGAATACATGGACAGGAACAGAGGAGCCTAGCCAATGGGAAGCAAGCCCTGCCTCGGTCTTCTTACCTCTCTGGGTTGAGATCTACGATGCCCATGATCAAGACCTTCTTGCCTGGCCTCATTCCTCCTTTGATGTGCCCACAGAATGGGACAATCTGGAAAAGGATGGCAGGGATTCAAAATGAATGGCCTTTTATATCATAGGAGAGCAGACAGGGCCAGATCAGGCCCCCTTACAACAAGGCAGGGAAGAGAGAAAGTCAAAAGCCTTTTTACCAGTCTTGGAAAATACACTTCTGCTTGCACGGGGGATCCCAAGGAGTTGTTGAAATGCCCATCCTCTATTTTCTGAGGACAAAAACAAACGCACACTCAGACGGAGAAGGTACCCTTTGTGTTCAGCCCAGACCCAAGCCAGGGGAAAGGAAGAGGGAGGAGGGCCCAGCAAGCAACAGAGAGCGCCAATTTCATTTCAAGTCTTGAAGAAAGAATCCATATTTTTTTTCCTCCTCCAGCCTCTTTGCAAAACAAAGGGTGTTGCCCCGAAATTCCCCAGGCAAGTGTTTCAGGTACAATTCATGCCTATGTCTTGAGATGGAGTAGATTCTCATTCATATTCTCTCTCTCTCTCTCACACACACACACAATCATCCAGCTGCAGCACAGCCATCCACACAGGCGCCCACCAACATGACACCTGAAGCCTGGGAAGGAGGAGGAATAACGAAGCGCACAGAAGCAGCTGGGTTATTTTCCAACATCCACCGAGATCCCTTCCCACGGCCGGCCGCCCGCCCTTTCGGCCACCCTGTGCACCGCCTAAACGGGCGCATTCCTGGGCGCTGGATCCTACCACCGCCGCTGCAAACAGGTATTCCGGTCAGCTCCCGAACTCCCTTCTTCCGAGCTCCGACTGGTCGCCAGAGGGGATCTCGGCGTGCGCCCCGCAAGCCCACCTGAGAAGCCCGCCCCTTCGCCCCCTCTCTCCTCACCTCGCCCCCGCCGCCGCCGCCAAGTATTCCGGGACTGGGCCACTTACCACCGCGTCCCTCCCGGCGACCGATCCCGCCATCTTGTGGAAACGGTGCAGCGACGAAGCCTCCTCGATCGGCAGCGCGACGGGGGTTGCTGCTGGAGGGCAGGACCCGGCTTCAACGTGCCGGCCGAGCGCTGGGCAAGGCGCAACCGGAGCTGACCTGACAGAGGAGGGGAGGGAGGGAGAGGGGGAGGGACGCACGGACGGAGGAGGAGGAGGAGGAGGGAGGGCGCTGATCGTGGCTGTCCCAAGCCCTGGATCCAGGCGGAGTTCCTTCCAAATCCCCAGTGCGCCGCGCCAAGCTGGTAATGCTGCAGCAGCAGCAGCAGGCAAGAGGGAGGAGGCGACGAGGCGAGGCAAGCCTCTGCTCTTGCTCTGCCTCTTTTGCCAGGCAGGCAGCATAGAAAGCCCTGCCCACCCCGGCCTCCCCGCCCCGGCCTCCGGGAAGCCCAGCGCAGGGCATGGGACCAGGAGGAGCCGGGCGGGGTGGGGACTCGCCGAGGCTGTTGCAGCTTGTTCCGATCGCACTTTGCCTCCAAGCTATTTTGACGCAGGAAGAGAGAGAGAGGGAGAGAGAAAGTAGAGGCGGGGGGGGGGGGGGGAGGCAGGCCACGGCTCTGCCCGCCCAGCCGTGGGGGGGGGGGGGGAGAGGACGACAATGCAGCAGCGCGCAGCAATTCAGGGAGGCGCGAGGGCGCGATTGGGAAGGGGGCGCCGCTTGGGTGGGCAGCTCAGCGGGCGGCACCTCTTGGGGTTCACCCGCTGGGGGAAGGGAGGGGGGCGCTGTTCGATGGAAAGAGAGGATCCGTCTGAAAGGGGTGCCTGGGTCTGGGGTGGGTATTTGGGCCACTTTTAAGGACTTTATATATATATATATATATATATATATATATATATACATTTTCCACTCAATTCTCCACCCCACAGAAATGTGGAGGCGCTGGAGATTCTAAGCCTGCGGGGAGGATATGTTCTTTTGAGTGATCAGTGGATAGCACTTAACTACATAATGAAATAGAATAATGTTCAATAATACTTGATACGTGGTTGTTGTTATCTGGCACCTGTCATGACTGCACACTTCATGGACACATTTTAATTTTTTTTAAAAAAAGCTTCTTAAGGCCTTCCCCCCAAAAATCAGCATACCAGCAGCTCCTTGTGAGATTTGTTTATATAGGCAAGCGATTTTAGGAAGTGCTCCTGTTCTCCGTGTTTTCCAACCTTTCAGGGTTGTTTCCGGTTATCAGACTTCGCTCTAGAATCCAGGGGAAACTTTCTTTGCTACTTCAATGCACTCTTTGAGAAATGTTTGGAAACCGCAGCTGGGACAGCGTGATGCTGACTGGGCCTGTTATGCAGAACATGTTACTGTGATACTATTTTGAAATGCATTCAGTTTATTCTGAACCCAATTCAAAGTGCAGGTTATCAACTTTATAGCTTGGGCCAGGAGTTTAAAGGACCACCAAATGAGATTTTTGGTTCCATGTCCTACTCAAGACTGGAGTCAAGTGTAGGCATGGTTGGGCATCTGCCAAGGGCCCACATCCCAGCAGGGGCCCACTGAGGACCCCCTAGAATTTCTTCTCTTTTGCAACCTGGTTATTCACTAGCCTGTCACTCTGGCCGAGGCAACGAAGGTGGTGAGAAAGAGCTGCTGTAGAGACAGTTGCCTCCTTGCTCACTGACAAGAAAGCATCCTTGCTAAGGTAGGCCAGAGTGAGGTAGCTAGGGTCAGCAGCAAGGTCTTGGGGGGCTGGCTGTGCCCTGTGCCCTGCCTACTGCCCTCATGTGCAGTGGGAAATGCTGTTCCATCGGCAGTGACGAAGTAAGATTCAACTGCCAGTCCAGTTGGCTTCTATACATGGACATGGGAAGAGACACCACCTTCTCCTTCATCTCAGGCAGCAAACTAACTTGGACTGGCCCTGGCCAGTATTAATATGCCCATATATATACACACACAGAAGGAGTGCCTTGCCTAAGACTCCCTGGACAACATATGGCTAAGATGAGGTTTGAGCCAGCAATTTCTTGTCTTGGAGCTTTTACTCTTGGCCAGTATATGACACTAGCATGTAATGAATAGTGTATATGAAGTAGTATAAGTTAACGTGACTACAGTATAACAAGTAAAAAGCTAGTCACAGCTTTGTATTTTAAAAATGTAGCAACCTGCCAACACAACCTTATATAGATTAGCTAAGATGTCTTGGTTAGTACGTTCCCAGCAAATCCCTTTTATCCTTTGTTGTTGTCATATGGAGATACCGCTATATTAAAGAGCCTTGTGTTTATACTCTCCTCCCAGCAGAGGTGAAAGCGTTGCTCTGATTGTTTAGCCATAATTGCCACTGTCCAACTCTCCCGCTGAAGTCCTAGCTTGGCCAAGATGAGGAAATGGGTCACAGGCTTCCACCCCATCTGGTCCCTCAGGTTTCACAGCAGGCTGTTTATTTCCTTGGCTGGCTTTACTTCTGAAAGGAAGAGGTAGATTTGCTGTATAGCCAGAAAGGCAGCCTCTATTCCAGCACTAGGCTGAGCCATAGGCCTGTTTCGGACGACACGCTAATCAGTTGGGGGGGGGGACAATCGTCCGTTGTGTTGCTCATCGGCAGCATTCGGACAACATTTTAGGCAACGGAGGCAGCATTCGGACGACACGATAATCAACACAATGGATTATTGTTCCCCCACCCCAGTTGATTAGCGTGTCGTCCGAAACAGGCCACTGTCTTGTGTTCAGTGTATCAAAATATTAGTGACATTGGTATGGGAGAGAGAGAAGACAAGTGCAGCAGGGAAGAAGACTCTTTTCTGTGTTTTGGTTCTGTGGCTGAATCTTTCTGATCACATCTCCTTTCAGGTCAAGAAGCACACCAACATCACAACGATTATCCTTCAAGGGGAGTGCAACGTTGTCCAGAACAGCCTGTACACCGAATCCCAAATTAGCTTTCCTACTGACAAACATCACCTCTGGACCTTATGTAAAATTCTGTGAACGAGGCAGGGTGATTGCACAATTTTGCACAATCTGCCAATTTCAGTTTCCCATTTTTATAAGCTTTTGTTTGGTTTGGCCTGTTTCCACACCAGTCTGAGATTTTATTTTTTTTAAAGAAATTTGTTTGAATATTCATGTACACTTTTGAGTACATCTTTTTCCAATATGCACAGTTCTGTATGCAATTTTGCTTAACATTAGCCATTTCCTCTGATATAATGCATTTTTAAAAATTATTTTAAACTTATTTATGTTAATATGTATTTTTGTGTTCATGTTCCCTTAATGTATGCATTTTAAAACACATTTGATTGGAGAACTGCATCGCAAAATTTGGAAAAACGCAAATGTCAGAGGCTAGCTGGATTCAGATTCATGTATAGGTGTAAAAGTGCAAAGTTAGGTACATTTAAAATGCAAACCAAACAAACTTTTCTTCTCCATCATTAGGAGGAGGTGTGGCAACAGGATTGTGTGTTCTTGTCTTGTGATTCTCAGGACATTGCAGCATTGTCTGACAGTGTAGCCTTCTACTGATGCTGAGAGGATCGCAGGGTGACTGACTGTCCAGATTTCCCCAGGTTTGTCCTGTTTTTTGTTCTATCCGGGGGATTTTCTGTAAGTTTCTACAATGTCCTGGAATGACATGCTTTCCCCTTTAAGGCTGCCATTAGCGTGGCGGGGAGGGGTGAAATGACGCGCTTTCCGGAGGCCCCTCCGCCACCTTAAAGGCCTCAATTGGAGCAGTGGGGCCGGGGTGCGAATGACACACTTTCCCTTCCTCCGCTCCAATCGGGACCTTCAAGGTGGCGGGGAGGGGAAATGGGTGTCTTTTCTTTTGGTTTCCCAAATATGTTCACCCTACTGATATGACAGTCTACTGATGGGCCTACACAGGTGGTCTCAGGCCTCCTCCACACGGGGCGTTTAATGAGCCTTGAAGGCTCATTATAAATTTTACCTACACACGAGCGGAGCGCAAAACGGGCGTACAGGCGCGTTATCTCCCCGATAATGCGCATTTTCGAACGCGCGTTAAATAGCGACTTTTATTTTGCTCCGGCCGTTAAAGCGCATTTTCGCTGTGTGAACAAGCGATTATGCGCATTAACTACCTGGAAAGCGCTTTTTGGGCATCTTTTAATGCGCTTCGCCGCTTCTCGCCGCCTCCCGTGCAGAGGGATTGTGAGTAAATGCGCCTCCGCGATAATGCGCATAATCGCGGAACCAGGCGCAAAGGCGCATTCTTGTGGAGGGGGCCTCAGATAGGCTTGGCTTTGCAATACCTTGAAAGATGCTCATCTGTCTTTAACAGAGGCACACCAGAAGAAGTTCAAAATTTTCTTGTCATGGCAGTACAACCGATCATATCCCTCCTGGGCAGATGTTAATGTTAATATGTCCAATAGTGTAGTAACCCTTCTCTGTAGTTCTCAGGTGAAGAAATAAATCAAAGCCATTCTCATGTGGTGGAAAAATCCTACTGCAAGCACCATGCTGGGACGAAACTGGCCTTGTAAAGCAGAAAATGTACATGATATCATTACAAATTAAAGTTTGAGTTCTGTGGTAAGTATGCAATGTTTAAATGACCACAAGGTAATAACAGAGAAGACTGGAGGGTCGAGCAAGCGATCCAGTTTTGTTTGTCACATGGAGCAAAACAGCTCAGGCTTGCACCTGTCTAATCCAAAACTGAAACTATGGGGGAGGAGTCTCAGAGGACATAGAGTTCCATTCCCTCCTCTCTCACACATCCTGGCTCCCTCTTGCCCTGAAACTATGCAATGCAGGGGCAGGCTTATATTGTTATTACCCCTCCTCCACTCTATGGATTATAGTCCTTCTTCATTCTTCTTACCTCATCTCTTTGCAAGTTCTGGACTATGGCAGGGTACAGGCTTTCTCCCTTGCCATCCATCCCCTGCTCACAGAGGAGGTGGGCTGGCAGCACCAAGATGGTGAAAGAGAGGAAGGAAATACGTTATGTAGCCGCCCAGAGTGCTTCACCTGGTCTGGGTGGGGATCAGAGCTCAAATCCCTATGCAGCCAGGAAGCTTAGTGGATGGCCTTGGAGCAATTAGCAATGATCACTCAGCCTAACATAACTCACAGGGCTCTTGTGAAGATACAATGGCTGGTTTCGCACGACACATTAGGCAACGGGGTGGGTAGGTGGGAACAATCGTCAGTTGTGTTGCGTATTGTGTCGTATGGAGGGCAATACACAATGTACACACAACTGACAGTATGCTATGTTGGTGAATTAAACAAAGGGGAAAAACAACGGGCTTGCACATTGTTTATCCCAAACAACATTGTTTAAAATATCGTGTGGAGGGAACCCCCCCACTCTCTCTCCGTGTACTATTCCGTATGGGCATAGAGTTCTGCCGGCCGGAGCAGCTGAAAACCCCTGGCTGCTCTGATACAGCTGGCAGAACCTGCGGTGCATGCTGGGATACGGCTGGAGGACTGAGGGAGGTGGGAGGGAGGAGACGCTGCAGCCAACGTGGACGCCGGAACTTTGAGCCGTTCAATGGACGGAGTAGCAACGTGCCGTTTGGGGAGCACCGCCTACCTAACGTACGGTCAGTGTGCTATCTCCCCCTCCATTGCCTAACGTGTCGTCCGAAACCAGCCAATGTGATATGCCCATATAGGCTGCATTGAGTTCCTCAGAGGAAGGGCAAGGATACAAATGGAGAAATAACCTTTGAACCTCCATTGTGATAGAAAGGAAAGGGCATGCAGGTTCATAAACATAATAATACATCAAATGATTTCGGACCTGCATACCTTAGAGCTGCCTCATGCTGTCTACTAGCAGAGTGCACCACAGACACGATTTGATATGAACCCCTCTTTGGTGCTTCAGAAAGTGCTTCAGGCGAGACTACTTCAAGCATGTCTTGCTTTGCCCCCAATCCGAAGCGGAGTCTCACTGTAGAAAATCCAAGGCTTCATGTATCATTGATTTGCATTGGGAATAGACAAATGGCTCCATCTTTTTCATTTTATTTGACAGAATTGGATGAAATTTGCAGGCACATCTGTCCCTTCTGAGTGGATGAAGTCCACAAAATGCCAGACAAATAGGTACAGTTTTTGTGTGTGCAAGTAGCCTTTAAGATCTGGACCGGGGGGGGGGGGGTGTTAGGGGATGCATGTGACTCTTCTATTTCTTGGCAGAATTGAATTCAATCTACAGGCATGGTAGCTCCTTTTGTGGAGAAGAAAACCTGCTAAATGCCAGGCTTATAGGTGCAGGGGTGTTATGCAAAGGCAGCCTTTACACTGGATGGGTGGATGGGGAGAGGCATTCACTCTCCCTCACTTTGTTTTGTGGGCAATTCATATCAACATGGCATGCACCCTGGAGGTGCCCCTTAGTAAGTAACCTGAATGTTTTCAGATAGACAGGTACAGGGATTATGAAGAATTGAAACAGTCTGAGGCTTTGTTTTTGTTCTCTGCTCAGTAGACACCAACTGATGAATTGTTCCTTCTACATCAGTCCCGAGAATATTGTGTGTAGAAATAAAAAGGAGAACCCTAGTAAAAGTTATTCCCTGTTTGGAAGGAAGAGCTGCCAAGCACAAAACTACACCTGTTTCCTTTCCCTTCCCCACCTCTGCTGTTTTTCTTTTGGAGAGGAAATGTGACTGTTTTTAGGAACCTCTGCCTGCATCCCTCTGAGCTTTGGGTGCAGCCCAGTTTGGTTTGAGCTACTTGGGGGAAGCCCTGTTTCAACTCCCACAAAGGAATAAGTCCAGCATTACATGAGTGGGCTGCCACTTGTGCAATGGGGGCTTCCCTTCTCCTGCTGCCCCCTCACACACCCCAAATCTGCACTGAATGGTTCCCCAACCCTCCAGGGCTGATTTGGGGAGCATACAGGAGGGAGGGAGAATTCAACCCACCAGCGGTATCCATTTGGCATGTGAAAGGACACCATTAGAGCCCAAAGGCTGAGGCCGTTATCACACGGGCAGCTTTAAGCATACCCACCTTGACTTTGCTCCACTTCTTCAGCACTGGGCTCATATGATGTCGTCCCCCTCCTGCTGCTCTCTCACCCCGAGGTCGCACGTTTTAGTTTCTGTTTCGATTTATCCCTCAACAGGCAAAGTCCGAAACAGGCAAAGCATAACAGGTCAAGCTGAGGTATCGCAGCAATACCGACCACGTGTAATTCAAAATGCTAGACTCAAAAACGAAATGGAGGGGGAAGCCGCAGAAGCAATCTGGGGGGGGGGGGGATAGTAGCTGTAATAAAGATCTGAATCACCCTGAAGCATCCCGTTTCAGTTCTTGTCTAGGATTTCATCTGAAGCAGATGTACACCTACAGCCTCTTGGGAGCAGACCCTGTCTTCTGTACAGTTAGTGAGAGCATGGAGAGAGAGGCATTCTTGGTGGCTCGTCTTCAACTTTAGAAAGCCCTCCACTGGGAGTTTTTAAAAGGCCATGTGTGAGATTCACACAAGGTATAAGCAGGAAGTGCTTTTAGCCGTGGGCTTTTAAGCTACTGTTAACTTATGGCATAGGGCAGAGAAATAAATTTAAGATGGCAGTCATATTTGTTTTGGCTTGTTTATGGAAGCTAGGATAAATGCAGCATTTGTTTTCCCAACCCTGAGAGAATTGGTTTCAACAAGTTGCAGCTGCCCACCTACTCTAAGGTGTTTTTTTTAAAAAAAAATAATGGGGGGGGAGAACAGCGGAGGCGGTGCAGCGAGCTTATGGCTCACTGCTCCACCCCCTTCCCTGCCCAGCCCGCTCCGCTCTGAAAAAAGTTGGGCTAAATGCCCAACTTTTTTAGTGAGGAGCAAAGGGCCTTTGCCCCTAGATTGCTTCAAATTGGTGGCAGCATCATGTAACCCAACTGCCACCATTTCGAAGCCACCGCGAGGCAAAGTGCCCATGAAGAGGTACCCTAAGCCTAAGCAACACTCTTTCTTATGAGTGAATGGTTCCGTTTTGGCCCGATAAAGATTCACACTCTGAGTTCTCAAGTAGTTTATAAGATTTTGCATTTTCCTCTCCACCCGCTTGAAAACAGGTGTGGAGGTCAAGCTGTTGTTTGACCTGAAAGGGTAGAATTATGTTCTGAATGTGCATGCCAACCATCTTTCATTCTGGAATCTCCATCTTCAAGGCAAATATTACATAATGTACATATGAAGGGGTCCATTACATCTCCTTCACACAATACACAGTTAAACTATGAAATTAATTGTCACAAATGCTGTTTTTAAAAACATAGTTGATAAAAATAATAACATTATATTCTATGGCTGCTATCAGTTACGTTCAGAAGTGTAATCTCCCCATTCAGAGGAAAAACAACAGGAAGAAAGGCTAACTTGTGAGCCTTACAGGTCTGACAAATCTTGGTAATGAAATGCTGCACTAAGCAAACCTTTGCAATTTGTGAGTATTCATTGATTTATATTCTGATTACTAGATTCTGCGTGTAATTAAACAGGGTGTATAATAGGGTTGTGCATGCCAAAAAATAACATTTTTTATTGTTATCGTCATTTCGGACCAAAAGAATTATCGTCTTCATTCACATCGTAGGTGATCCATATCGTCTTCATGATAATTATCATTAAAAAATGATATTTTTGGCAGAAAGAAAAAATGCCTATAACTTCTGTAGTTTAAAAGTTAGAGGCTTGAAACTTGGTCACAGTGCTTCTGGGGTATGCCTAAGTATGTGTATAAAATTTGAAATCGATCCCTCCAACCCTCGATTTTATATGAATTTATTAAAGATCGTTTCCGTTCTGACAGATCAGAATGAACGCACATGGTGAGCTGTCATTCTGATCTGTCAGAACGGAAACGATCTTTAAAAAATTAATATAAAATCGAGGGTTGGAGGGATCGATCTCAAATTAGGCACATATGTGTAGCAACAGATCAGAATGACAGCTCGCCAGACCTGTCAGAACGGAAACGATCTTTAAAAAATTAATATAAAATCGAGGGTTGGAGGCATCGATCTCAAATTTCATACACATACTTAGGCATACCCCAGAAGCATTGTGACCAAGTTTCAAGCCTCTAACGTTTAAAATACAGAAGTTATAGGTATATTTATATGGCAGTTCGATAAAACGATAAAATCGCCCGAAAATTATCATCTCCGATGATTATCGTAGGTTTTTCTATCGTATCATTATCATAACTCATGTGCACGATAAAGAGCATATCATATCATTATCGTAAATTCTAACTATATGATACACACCTAGGCACATTCCCAGATGTCAGCAATGAGATTTTGCAAATCCATCGCACAATACGGGCGCCATAAGGAGGCATTCATATCACAGCTTTGATCAAGCAGTGTCTACCCTTCTTTTCCATCCAAAAAGGTTCTACAATAGGACACAGTGCTAGGTTTATAAGCAATGGTATAACTGTTGGATAAGTTCATCTGCTGTGAAGTAAACTGGAGGAGACCGAATTAGAGCAGGATATTATGCTCATTATTTAATTGCTGAGCAATTTCCTCTAAGGAAGAATGCATGTGTCTGAAGTACATCAGGAAATTTGGCAGCCTTTCCTGCACGCACCTTTGGGTTTTGCTTTTTCCATGCTTTCACTGTGTAGTAAAGCTCTCCTTACGATTGCATAATTAAGGACCAATTAATTAGATTGTCCTGCATACTTGCACACTTTCCAGTTTGTGCAAGTGGTAGCGTACATGTCTAGGAAGTGACAATGTAGAAGACTGCATTTCCTATTCTCTGAAGCAACTTCTCTCATCTTTCAAACGCCCCTACCCACAGAAGTTGAACTGTAGTATTGCATGAGTACAGCCTGCCGCATATTTTTGCGTTTTAGGGAGTGGGGGCAGACCACTGACATGATCTGTTCAGTCACAAGGAAGTGGAAGAATGCAATGTATAAAAGCCCACAAAGTAGATACTGCAAAGACAAATGATGGTGGGGGGGGGGGGGGAATTCAATGAGTTCCCCCCCACCCCCCCAAAAAAATTATGGAAGTAGCATCTTCCAAACAAAAATCAGAAATGCTTTAAAATCCCTTTATCATCACAGGGTTAATCTTCAACCAACGCAGAAGGCAAATGATTTGCCCCTGGTAGCATTCCTGTTGATGCTCTCAAAAGTTGCATATCGTTTTTGGCTCCCCTTTACTGAAAAGGGATGCTGCTCCATCAGTTTTGGCATGGCAATAATTACTCTGGATGTATCACCCCAGAGCAATCTGACATTGTCTGCTATTTTATAGACATGCTTGCATTGCCTACTACAGTATATTTTGTTGTCAAGATTAGAAGTGTTCGCAGGTTTCATAGTGGCTCCTTTGGTTTCAAGGTGGAAAGGTGTATCAACAGTCAGGAAAAGATAAGCAATGAATAGTAAGAAAGTTTGGCACACATTCGAGTCATCTGAACAAACGAGCCAAGCCAAAATGTTTTGAATATGGAAAATTCTAGAGGAACAAACATTTATTACAGCATCTACAATGCCCTCCTGGCTTTGAGAAAACAATTTCCCCATATTCCTGTTTTAATGGCAGTTTGTAATTCAAAGAGCACAATAGTCTGGCCTGAGATGCAGTGCCAAATTAAGGTTCAAAGACCAATTAAAATTTTGTATGAGAACATAAGGTCAGAGACTGTTAAGGCTGTTGGTGATGTTCAAAGTGTTGAGACAGCACAAGGCCGTTTCTCCCTTGTGACTGCGGACCGTGGCCAGACACTATTCCATCACTTATGCTCAGTGGAAGAGATCCATAAACCTTGATGATTTTGTAGAAGTGGTGCAGCTAGGCTTCGCAGCTCATGAGACATGACCTGAATAGGCCCCCTGCAAACTTAATGGCAGTGTGGCAGGGAAATCTTTGATCAGCACAGTTTTACCATTGCACTCCTGCAATAACAGGAGATGCTACACAGGACCTTGGAACGTTTTAAATAGTATTTTAAAACGTTCCAAATAGGTGTGTCCCAAAACGTCTTAGGCCACATTAAGGAGTACTCAAGTTACAGGAGAAAAGGTCTTCAGTCTTCAAAGCAGTGTGTGCAGTCTCATACCCTTCTGTCCGTCTCTTTCTGTTTCATTTTTACATTAAGTTTAGGGCAAGGCATTGTGGGTGCTGTAGTTCACTCGCCCACTTCCTCCTTAGTTCCCCTTTCATTCCCTAGCTTTCAATGAGTATAGGGCAAAGCATTGTGGGTGTTGTAGTTCACTTGCCCACTTCCTCCTTAGCCCCTCTTTCTTCCCCACCCATCAACGGCTAAGCATTTGGGTGCTGGTAAACGAAGCACTGCCCCCACACATTATTTTACTTAAAACGATTTATTAAAAGTAAAACCGTTGTATATAGCTGAAGTGAGTTTTAAAAAACCTCAGGTATACAACGTTCAAGGGAGTGCGTCATGTGGCCCAAAGAGTTTTCATAACCCTTATAAAACATTACAAAGCTAGTGTGTAGATCGGCTCAGGGCTAGCCCAACTCTAAAAAAGCAGCTTCAGATGTCCAATTTGGGCCCCGCTAAAACACAACAATTTGCAAGGAGCTCAATATATGATCATACTTGCTGGTGGGGCAAGGGACACAATTTTGATTTTCTACTAGCGTCAGCCCTACTAATCTAATGCAGTTATAAGTCTTCCATTTCTAATTCCTTATAATTTGCTGGATTGGGCTAAAAGGCAGAGTATGCATTTTAAAAGGCTATTATTTGGGGGTGTATTCAGGAAAAGTAGTGTTACCAGTTGATTGGGAGTAGTGCTTTCAAGTATCAGAGAGTCAAAAGACTGAAGGATGTATTTGTTATTCAGTAAAGCAAAGGTGGGGAACCTTTTTCAGCCCAAAAGCCAAGCTGGCTCCAAGAAGAACATTGGAGGTGCATACCAGCAGGGCTATGTGGCTCAGACTCCACTCAACCTCCTGAAAATGCCCCTTCCCTACTGCAATTAGGCTTTTTAAAAGTCTTCATTGTCATCAATGGAATACTTACCTGGCAGGGGAGAGACCATGATGACTCTGGCATCAATGGAGTAAAGATCTGCAATATCCTACTTTTCTGATACATAGGCTGCCTCTACAAGAGGCATTTAAAGCTCTTTCAAGGCGCATTAAAAAATTTACTCTACAAGAACGGAGCGCAAATCGAGCGTAGAGGCGCGCTATCCCTCCGATTATGCGCATTATCAAATGCGCGTTAAACAGCGAGTTTTATTTTGCTCCGGCCGTTAAAGCGCATTTTGACTATGTGAACAAGCGCTTATGCGCATTAACTACTTGGAAAGCGCATTTTGGTCATCTGTTAATGCGCTTCACCGCCTCTCGCCGCCTCTCGTGCAGTGGGATTAGGCGTAAATGCGCTTCTGCGATTATGCGCATAATCGCCTAACCAGGCGCAAAAGTGAATCCTTGTAGAGGGGACCATAGAGAAGATGGGAGTCCAGTTGCACTTCATCCTTTGGAAAATAGATCAGATTTATAATTGAGGGAATGGGGAGTGCTGGCATTGTAGATCTCTGATGATTGGTTTCCTTCACAAGTGGTGGAAATATAAGCAAGATTAAGAAATGCTTAATCTTCTATTGAATGAGGAGCCTTTGTTATTTTTGCTTAATTACGTGAAAAATACATTTTGTTTTAATTTTCAAGAGCCACAATTATATGCCTTGACTATAGCTCAAATAATGTGTGGAAGGACATGGAAATCCCCTAACCTGCTGGCTGGAGGAAGGCTAAGATGATGGGGAGGTTCCCCCTCCCCCTCCCACCGCCACCAGAGCTGGGGGCCATCTGCATCCACGGGAGCAGCTTTGAATCATTGGATCCAAACACCCTCTTTTCCCAGGATCATGCCCCCAAGCCATGCCAGTGCCAAACTGGTTAGGTGTCTCCCCCATCCTGTTGAAATCAATGGGTGGGGAACTGAAAGACAGAGGTCTATCAGATGAAAAACAAGTAGAACCCCCCCTCTCACTCCACACACCTCCTGCTTTGGCCATTAGTGGTCCAGCAGGACCCTGGATTCCTGGGCTAGGTTAGGATTACTCTTCCCATTAGTAAAATATAGGAGCTTCTTTGCTTAGTGAAGTTGTCAGCTTATAAAAACTCTAGTGCTCAGTACAAAATAAAACAAAAACATGGCTATTTGGAGACCAATTACTACTTAAGTCTAAAGTTTATAATTCCTTGAACAGATTTGGATTATCTATATTTATTTAGTTCTGTTTTCATTATTAATATTTATTGTTTACTCCTATTTTTCTCAGTATTGCTCTTGAAGTTCTGTGTAAAATTATATAGATTTAGGCTAATCTTAAACTTACTTACCTAGGATTAAGCCCGACTGAACAGACTCAATGGGACCTCCTTCTGAGTAAACAAGGATTGTGCTGTTAATGGGTTTTTATGATTATACTATGTATTAATCTTTATCTTTGTATTATATACAATAGAGATTTTGGAAACCAGATAGGCCAAGGATTGCTACTCAAAATATTTTACTGCACTTTAACAGTAAATTGAAATATTGATGTTGTTTCCCCCATTAAAAAACAAACAAGTATTAGAAGGGAGCGTAGAATGTGCAGGCAAAGTCCATATTTATTTTTCTTGAATTAAACACTGTGCTCTTGATAAATAAATCTTTTTTATTAAGTCACCCTGATCACAGATAGTAATACCATATTTCTTCGATTCTAAGATGCACTTTTTCCCCATATAATCGTCTCTAAAAATGGGGTGCGTCTTAGAATCAATGGCGTCTTAGAATCAGTTTTTAAATTTTCCCGCACTTTGCACAAGGCAAAGGTTTTATTTTATTATTTTTCTTAGAATCAAAGCTTTTTTTCTGTTGGTGGTACTGAAATTAAGGTGCATCTTACAATTGATGGTGTCTTAGAATCGAAGAAATACAGTATATCTTTACTGTGATTAGCACTGCCCAAGAAAGAATCAAATTGTGATGTTCCAGGAAGTCCCACCATAGCAAAGAGGAGATGGCTTCCTTAGCAAAGCTGGAGATGTCATCTGCAAGTCTTTGATATAAGTCATCTCCAGGTTCCTCAGACCCTCCTTTCTTCAAACTGTGACCCACACGGGTTGGGCACCTGAACTTATAAACCGCATACCATTTGATGTGTTCATAGAAACACACCCACTGCACAACCGCCCACAAACACTCACCCACAGTGCAAATGACGTAATAGCAGCACAATTGAAGCAAGAAGGCAATTAATATGTCTGCATACAATGTGACATGAATTCTGTCAAGGGGAATTTAAACTTTCACCCGCACGTAGTGACAGGTGTGGTCCTGCTACTACCTGTTCTTAGGAAGGTGGCCTCTCCCTCTGAAGTGATAAAGCGGGTTTGACTCCTCGTTGATTGTTCATTTTAATGAAGTAAAGACCAACTGGTGCCCTCCAGATGTGTTGGACTACAACTCCCATCAACCCCAGTCAACATGGCCAATGGTCAGGAAGGCTCAGAGTTTGGTCCAGGGCCTGTATCAAGGATAGGCATGGTTGGGCATCTCCTGAGGACCCACACGCCAGCAAGGGGCCACTGACAAGGGCCCCCTGAATTTGCTCCTTCCCTGCCTCAGCATCGCAACCTGCTTGCTCACCGGTCTCTCACTCTGGCCCAGACAACAGTGGTGGTGAGAAGGAGGAGGAGCAGCCAATGCCAGTGCCTACTTGTTCATTAGCTCTCTGTCTGTCAAGCATGCAAGTGGGAATGATGAGGAGAAAGAGGGTGAGGAGCAAGAGCAGCTGGTGAGAATGATGGTGAGGAAACAAACTCACTAATGGGAGGGGCCCTATTGAGGGTCCCTTGCTCAAGGAGCCATGCCATTATATTTTGGGCTGCACCTGTGTTTATAAAGACCTACATATGGGTTCATATTTCATTTTGCTCCAATTTACAATTAATGATGTTTGTTTAATTATACTTGACTTTTTATATTAAAAATAAAACATCGTTCATTTTTATAGTAGATAGCCTAATTCATTTTTTAAAAAAGCTTGACGGACATAATTAAACTTCCAACTTTGAATTATAGTGAAAACTGATATTTGTGGAATCTACGTGTCAAGAGCTTTCCAGTGAAGTATGTTTCATGAGAATTGGACAATGCGAAGGTAGCTAGTCAAGAAGGGATGACCAACTAACTCCCAACTTTGAATTAGATTCTGCGATGCAAATTTACCGCTGTACTATTTCCGAATCCACAAGCCTATGAATATTTGAAATCAATTTAAAGTAGTACCGTTATGGTAGAATAGGCTTTTAATCCAGGATAGTGATGGTGATATTACATTGATCTACGTAATGATGTTGCATATGAAAAATAATGCATTTCACAAACATGGGACTTATTTAGTGCTTTGTGTAGGATAGAACCACGGGGCATGTTCTGTTTGATTGCCTGCAGCAAAAGCAAGCATTAATCTAAGAAGAAGGGGGGGTCTGTGTGGACACCTATTACATTGTGCTTAGAGTTGGTGATGGTAAAACCCTAAAATTATGTATGCATTCAGTTTGAACTGAGTTCTAGAAGACCTTGCATTCAATATGCAGAATCACTCCACATTTCAAAAATCGATACCATTAGGCTCCTATGCCACCTTCTAGGCAGCTTTTAAAAGTATTGAAAATATTAAGGACTAGTCTATCCATGGTTAGTGGCAAACAGAAGTTTATATCTGAATGTCACATGGTTGAGGAAGCCAAGGGGCAAGGAAGGGGGCTGTTGCCTTCATATCTTGCTTTAAATTTTTTGGAGCCAAACTACACATTATGCTAATCATGTAGTGTGTAACCAAGGGTTAGCTTTTTATTTACTCAAATCGTGTAAGCATGATCAGGACCACCACACAACAGGAGGGAAGGAATAAACCTCACATGGACACCATTTCCCCCCTGAAATCCCCCTCAATAGTTTAAAGAAGGGAAAAACCTCCACTGATGCCAAAAGAGGCTTTCCTCCCCTTTTTTAACACCTCCTCATATCTGACCAGGGAGGGATTTTGAAGGGAGAAACAGTGTCGGGAAGGTTTAATCCTCAACCTCCTGTTGCATAGTGGTCAGTTCAGACAAAATGTTAGTCAACACAATGTGAAAACTCCACTCAACAGTAGAGTTTTTAGGGGGTACTCCACTATTTGTGTGACTGTAGGCTACTGTGGAGTTGAGTAAAATCCATTGCGCCATTTGATTGACAGTTCCTCTGTCCTCTCACCTCCCCCAGTCCTCCTGATGGTATCCCATCAGCCATTGCTGCAATAAAAACCCAATCCCTGCAGCTCTCCAACACAGGGCCGTGCAGGGGGGCCAGTTGGCCCGAGGCCCACGATTTTGAGGGGGCACTCCAACAAGGAGGTTCCCCCCCCAGTTTGAGCTACTGCTTCTGTAGCGTAAGTGGCCCATCGAGAAGTGAGGAGCCTGCCTTGCAGAAACAGCACAGAAACTGTCCGTCGTTAATACCACGGTCAGACTACAAGCTCCAGAGGGCCATGCCACATGTGGGGTGGGGATATGTGTGCCTTGAGGTGTTGTAGAACAGGTTTAATATGAAGGTGTTATGTAGAACAGACATGTTGGTGGGTACGCCCCCTTGGGGCGACCATGTCCACACTTCCCATCTGGACTGGGCATATTACCTCTGCACAGCCTTGCTCCTACAGCGGCACTCTTTCCTTTCGCCGCTCTTGCCAGGGAAATCTGTAGCCAGTGGGAAAATTCAGTGCAACGCAACAGAAAACTCCATGGAGCCTGCCACACAACACACAACCCAACTGTTGTACAGGAACTCTCCTGCAGAGCGTGGATATTCTGTGTGGAATGTTTTCCAAAAAACCCTCCACCATTGCGTGTTCTCCCGCCAGACAACACATTTTTCAATGGTGGTGTAAAAACCATCGTGGAGTCCTAAAACCACTGTTAAGAAGCATGGGCAGCATTCGGATGACACTTTAGGCAACGAAGGGTGTAATAGCATATTGACAATGCGTTATTTTGGCGGCAGCGTGGTAGCACCCACCACACAACATGTTGCCCCTCCCCCATTGAGTGGATGAAAGTCCCAGCATCTTTCTGGGCTGCTGCATCTCCTCCCTCCCACCTCCCTCAGTCCTCCGGCTGTATCCCAGCATGCAACGAAAGTTCTGCCGGCTGTATCGGAGCAGCCGGGGTTTTTTGGGCTGCTCCGGCCTGTGAACTCTATGACCAAATGGAATAGTACACGGAGAGAGGGGGGTTCCCTCCATACGACACTTTAAACAACGGAGTTTGGGATAAACAACATGCAAGCTGTTGTTTTTCTCCGTTGTTTAATTGTCCCAAATAGCATACCGTCAGTTGTGTGTGTGTTGTGTGTTGCCCTCCACACGACACAATAAGCAACACAACTGACGGTTGCCTCTTCCCCCCTCCATTGATTATCATCTTGTCCGAAACAGGCCATGTTGTCTGAACTAAGCCAATATGTATTCAGAGTTCTGCCGCATTACTTTTCAGAGATTGCAAAGCTGACCTGGCTTTTCTACAATTATTTTAATTCAATTTCTATCACACACACACAGAGGGTTTTTTTTAATTAAGTAGAAAAAGGAAGGAACTGATAGGACCATAGGAAGCAGGACTTTAATGAACTATGGCATTTCAGAACCAACAGTAGGGGAACCCAGTCAGTAAGTTCTCTAGTCAAGGTGGTATTATTTCTGTCCCTGTTTCTTCCAGTGAGATTCAAGGCATTATGGGAAATTTTAAATGGTAGCTCTGAACCACCTACCTCCAGGGATCCAGGGCAGGTATCAGTGCTTGCGGGCCCTGCCAGAGCACCGAAACTGCAGCCCCAACAAATGTTGGCACCAGAGCTGACTAAAGGACAAGTAAGCTAGTATTGCAAAAGGTTTTCAGAATTAAGCCCTGTTTTTAATATGAAATTTACTTCATCTAAATTTAAAAACCAGTGAGTCTGTTTGCTACCAGCCAATCTCAAGGGGATTTTGTGTTGTTATCCAAATCTTTGGGTGTCTTTAACCAATAACTTCCACAACTTGGCAAGGTGAATAACTGTATTAACTTCCTGTACAATGCAACTTCTAGGGTGACCAGATTTTGGAAACCAAAATCCCAGTCCGAAATGGCCACCCAAAGGGGGTGTGCCCACCAAAGCAGACCCTCCCAACATAAAATAAAATAAAATTAAAAGGCCACCCGCCATGTGGCCAACAAGCAGACACCCCCCGCCACTCCCCCACCCACCCAAAACAAACCCCACCACCAAGCCACCCAACCCCCCCCCCCCAAAACAGCCCGGACCTACCGGGTCCTCGTGCCGCCGCTGGGCCTGTGCCGCCGCCACCGCCAGGCTCGTGCCGCCGCTGCCGCCGGGCTCATGCTAGCAGAGGCCCGATCGCGACAAGCCCCAAGGAGGCCAGAGGCCACATGGAAGAGGCAGGAGAGGGCTGAATCCAGAAGTGATGAAATCAGCCCTCTCCCGCCTCTTCTGTGTGGCCTCTGGCCTCCTCGGGGTTTGTCGCGATGGCGATGAGCCCCAAGGAGCCCGGATGCCCACGCGGAAGAGGCAGGGGAGGCCAATTACATCACTTCTAGAATCAGCCCTCTCCCTCCTCTTCCATGCGGCCTCTGGCCTTCTCAGTGTTTGTCGCTATTGCGACAAACTCTGAAGAGGCCGGAGACTCCACAGAAGAGGCGGGAGAGGGCCGATTCTGGAAGCGATGTAATCGGCCTCCCCTGCCTCTTCCATGCGGGCATCCGGGCTCTTCAGGGTTTGTCGTGATGCCAATGAGCCCAGATGCCCGTGCGGAAGAGGCTGATTATATCACTTCCAGAATCGGCCCTCTCCCGTCTCTTCCCAGTGTCATCTGGGCTCCTGGAGGCTCGTGTCCCCAGTTTGCCCCCACCGCCCCCTGGTTAGCCCGGATCACCCCAGTTTTCCCAGTTAGGACCGGGAAACCCTGGGCGATCTGGTCACCCTACAACTTCCCTCAGCAATACTCTGCCTTGACTCTGCCTCATTCCTGGCCTTATCCCTTTAGAATTGCACCTGTGTGTCCTTGTTACTAACTCATGACTTCTGTTTGCAACCATGATCAGCAGTATGAACATCACCTGTAATTACAGAAGGTTTTAATTAACATTATTATACTGTTTATTTATACTTACAAAATAGTGTCAATATCAGGCAACCACAAGGTCACAGTGGGTTACAAACACTACCTTAATTTTGGATGGTGAACAGGGCAGCCTCTATTCCATGTACATGCTACTAAAGTGATGGCAGCCATTTTGAGCAGCTTCTAAAGGAACCCTGGAAGGTGCCTTGTTTACCACTTTCAGAGGACACTAACACTGATGGGCTATGAAACTTGGCATCATGATAGCTCTTAAGTAGGGCTTTAGCCATGCCAAGTTTCAAGTAGATCTGTTCATCTGTTGGTTTTTAGCAATTTTTTAAAGTTCGAGGCTTTAAAATTATTATTTTTAAAAACAACAATACTGGAGCCATACCCTTCAAACTCAGGTTGTCAAACCTCCTCTTTGGGGTCTTGCACCTTGAGCAGTTTCAGCCCTTGGCATCAAGGGTATCTCGAGTTTTTAGCTAAGAAGTGCAGGGCAAGCACGGCACCTTTCCTGCTGTAGATTTGGTGGGCAGTCGGGCACCTGGAGCTCAGCAGAGGCAAAGCATCCACAGATCAAAATGTGGGAAAGGAGAGTCATGTGTTTGTGCAGGAGGTAGACAGGAGTTCAAAGTCTGGGTGTGAAAAGTGGTGCCAACACACAAGCCTTGAGAAGCTAATGTATATAAGTGAGAAGTGTAAATGGACGTAGTGTCTGCCACTCACAACACCCACCCTAAAGTTAGAGTAGAGAAACTTGTGACAATCATACACAAGTTTTTTTAAAAATTAAACTTTAAAAATAAAAAAGCCAGCCAGCCAGCAGCAAACCATGTTAAGCAGCAACTTGCAGTGGAGTGAGGATACAATCAGAAAAGATATTAGAGGGAAGGGGAGAATGTATCACACAGAGTATAATAACAAAGGACAGCAAAAGCTACAAAAGTAGGAGTGAGTGAAGTTAATTTCAGATACATTGGATGTCTCACTTGTTATTTCAGTGATTTTAACATTAAGATGTTATGTAGAACAGATTTGTCTTAATTGTGTGGTGTAAAATCAGACATGTGACCAAGGCCATGTTCAGGTGGGCACCCCCCTTGGTGCTGGACTTGCCCCCTGGGGGCAGATATGTTGGTGAGGATGCTCCCTTGGGGGCCTACCATGTTGTCCTCCTTTTTGGTTTCCAAAATATGGTCAGCCTACAGTCTATAGCATTAATTGCTCTTGAGCCACCTTCCTCCTCCTGCATTATTTTAATTTTGTCTTAGCCCCCTAAGGCTGTCATTATAGACTGTTCAACTCCAACCTGAATGATGAAGCTTGTGTATGTATGCCTGGGTTGAACTAGCTGTATTTCTAAAAAGCAAAGTCAGTAGATGTCTCCTCTTACCAAGCTTCTGGCATAGTATTGCCTCAACTGCTCCCAAAATGCAATGTGTTGGTGCTAATACATGTTGGTCATACGTCAGTGAGATCTACAACAAAATGTTGTAGTGTGGAAAGCTCCTGTTCGGAATTCTAGCCAGGCGTTCTGGGTTGACACAGCATGACAACCTACACTCAGTGTTGAGTATGGGTTGAGTGCACATTGTTGTTGAACTACGAGTAGTTGTTGAACCATGGGTTGTTGTGTTGTGTAAACCTAGCTGTGCTAACAAACCATGATTGGTTA
The DNA here is from genome assembly GCA_029215795.1 of Anniella stebbinsi. NCBI lineage: Eukaryota > Metazoa > Chordata > Lepidosauria > Squamata > Anniellidae > Anniella > Anniella stebbinsi. Next base: position 112,887,103 of record JARDYH010000003.1, on the reverse strand, counting down.
ACCACAAAAAATGCACAGTTCACAACCTAACAACAAACCATGGGTTTTCTTCATGGGTTGTTTATGGTTACAAACAGTGGTTCACATAGCACAACAACCCAGGGTTCAACAGCAATGCACACTCAACATATACTTAACTTTGAGGGTGGATTGTTATGAAGTGAGAACCCAGTCATTATTTCATTATCTTTCCTCTCCCAGCCTTAACAGTCAGGCGACATTCCATAGCCACTGAGCATACTCAGTTTTCATTTAGCTGTTTTGGATTTTCTTTCACTTTATTTTTTTCCCCAATGTTTTTTTTTTGTCTGTGTGCTTCTGCAAATCTTGGAGTTTTCTCAAGGATGATGACACCTCCCGCTACTGTAGAGGACTAAGAACATGAGAACATAAAAGGAGCCATGGTCGACCAGATCAAGGGTTCATCTAGTCCAACAATGGTCAAACAGCTGCCCATGGAAAACCCACAAGCAGGACATGTGTGCAACAGCACCCTTCTGCCCATGTTCCCCAGCAACTAGTATACATAGGTATACTGCCTCTGATATTGAAGGGAGCATATAAGCATCAGGACTAGGACACAGTGATAGTCTTCTCCGGGAAATTGCCTAGGTGGCCGTCACTACATATGAGGTAGTGAATTCCATAACTATGTACAGTGTGAAGAAGTGCTTTCTTTTATCTGTCCTGAATCTCCCACCAATTAGCTTCATGGGTCTAGTATTATGAGAGAAGGAGAAAAATGTCTCCCTAATCACATGCTCCACACCTTGCTTAATTTCAATATCTCTATCGTGTCTCCCCTTAGCCTCCTTTTTTCCAATCTAAACAATCCCAGCTGTTGTAACCTTCCCTCAAGAGGAGATGCTCCAGCCCCTTAATCATTTTAGTTGCCCCTTTCTGCACTTTTTCCACTCAACAATGTCATTTTCTTTAGGTGTGGTGACCAGACCTGTGCACAGTATTCCAAGTGTGGTCACGCTATAGATTTGTATAAAGGCAGTATGATATTGGCAGTTTTATTCTCAATTCCTTTTCTAATTACACCTAATATATGGAGTGTGCTTTGTTTACAGCAGCTGCACACTGGGTTGACTACAAAATGTTTTAGCTTCATAGGGATTGGCATTCTGAACATGTGTTCACTGTTTGTATATATTATGCTAAAAATGAAGCTGAAACTGAACTCTGGCCAGTTCCAATAACATTTTCAGAATCTGCCCTGGAATAGATGAATTGCTTTCTCCTAACATCATTGGGGCAAGCTGGATTGACATTGATACAAGGCCTATCATATAGTGTATGGCATTTCAGAAATAGAAACTGGCTGCCTTGGGGGTCTATTCTGTAGTCAATATTAATATATTGATGCATTGAAAGGAAACAGGCACTCAGACAAAGCTATCAATACACAACTGTGTTGTCAACCACACATTCAGTGATAAAAGTGATATACCAAATAGTTTAATGCACCATTTCTGCAATATGATGCATACTTTCCCTGGGAAAAAGCTTCATGGAACACAGTAAGGCCTGTTTCTAAGTAAACATGCATACGATTCATCTGCACATTAGCAAAGACATTGAAGTTAAGGGAAACCCCCTTCTTCCAAATTTCAGGGATGCACATAAAAAATACCAATGTACCTATATGTTTCAGACCTACACATTTCTGCCTTTTTAAAATATAAGAAGCAAGGCTGCCTTTAGAAAACAGCTACTTTCACAGCATTTCTCTGATTTTAGTGTTTCCCTTGATTATACATACTGTTCTTTCAGAACTCCTGGGATTTTCAGTTTACATCTGTATAATTCAATCCAGATGTGACAGCTGTTATCCAAGGACTAACAAGGGGCGCTTGTTTATGTTTTCTGAAATAAGCAAGAAAATAATAGCAAGATCTTAACTCTATCAAAAGCAGACTGTTAACTTTTGTTTTTAAAAATTATAAAATATAAAAAGAGTAAGACAACATCTTGACTGAATTATAGTTACTTTGACACTGAAATGTCCAAGGCCATATCAAAAGCAAGTCTTCTTTGCCATGATAATGCAGTAAAATGTTGTTTATTAGACCTTTTTGCTGTACGCTACTTCCTTCCTCTTTCATTTCTTTTTTTATAGTACATGTACCTTCAGTATTTATAGGCCCAAAGGGGGAAACTACATTATCCTGGAAATCTATTTTAAAAAAACGAGTTCTAACTGCAATTGTGTTAATGGTTGTGCAGAGAAGTCTCTGACACTGATTTGCTAAGATGCTGTGATGTCATGAAATGTTCGCAAGCACTAACCTATAAATAATTGCAACGAAAATGCTTCTGACACTAAAATACAAAAAATAAGTATAATCTCATTTCAAGGCTTTTAAGGTTGTACTTTGGAAAAGTTGTCCCCACTTGTTTTTATGGTAGCTATCTTGCATATCATTTTACTTCGATATGAAAGTCAAAATCTCAACACAAGTGATATAGGAAAGAATAAAAATAATCATTTGAAAGAATAACGCTCAACTTTCAAATCAATCTATATTTGATTGTAAATAAAATGAAATTTTGTTTTTTAAATGATCAAAATATTGAGTACTAATATTTTCCATGAAATAATTTTGTACACCAGACATCTAGCAAATAATTAGATCACACATTTATGAAGATTTTGATGGCTAAAACATATTTATAGCTATGATATTCCTCCCTGAGAACATCAAGGCGAAGTCTTACATGAAAATATACCATATTCTAATACATGGCAGTATAGGTTCATGTCTAATTGTATCACATGTCCATGCTGCTGCCTCTTTGAGATTAGAACAATATTTTATGTAATTAATAGGAATAACCAAAGCATTTGATGCAAAGTATTTAACGTTCCATAGATTATTCCTAACACAGATTATTCTAAGGCGGAGGTGGGGAATCTGTGCCCTCCAGACATTGTTAGACTACAACCTCCATCATCCCTGACTATTGACTGTTGTGGCTGGAGCTGATAGGAGCTGGAGTCCAACAACATCAAAGGGCCAGAATTCTCCGCCACTGTTCTAACATGACAGTTCGTTTCAAACACAGTAAAAAGCTTTCTCTAGTCTTGAGATATGTGCACATCTCCCCACTGCAGACTATTTTTGCTATTTTCATGTTCATCACTTCTGCTTCATATTTAGTATAAAACAAAAGTTCTCCCTTCCTGGCTGGGTCACAAACTTGCCCCCCTCCCATCCCAGCCCTTTTCTATTGGAAGGGGTTTAGCCTAGTCTCTGGCAACAGACTTTCTCTTTTTCACAGAAAAGGGAAAACTTAGTAATACATTTCAGACAGCAGCACTGTAAATCCAGAGTTTCAGCAGAAGGTTCAGTAGGCAAACGCAGTGAGGGTTTTAAAAAAAAAAAAATCAAGCAATCCGATGAGAGAAATGGGCCCAGGATTCTGGTTGATTGGCATTTCCCCCCCCTCCAGATTTCTTTCCATGGTCATAGCTGCCAGAAGATGGAATATTGTAGGGTGACCAGACGCCCGGATTTGTCCGGACATGCCTGGGAAATGGGGAGCAAATCCGCATCCGGGCGGAAAAACTGTTTTGGGGGGCCAAATCTGGAAATTTAGCCCCCCAAAAGGGTGACCAGATGGCCCTGGGGCGATCCGGGCCAACCGGGGGGCGGCGGGGGCAACCCGGGGCGGCGGGGGTCATGCAGCGGTGGCGGGAGGCTGGCGGCACGAGGCACTTACCTGCTGGGTCGTCCGCTTCCCTCCGGTGCTCGGAATCTACTGAGAAACAGGCTTCGCGGCCTGTCTCTCAGTAGCGCGCCAGGTGATGACGTCATCACCCGGCGCGCTACTGAGAGACAGGCCAGGAAGCCTGTTTCTCAGTAGATTCCGAGCACCAGAGGGAAGCGGACGCCTCAGCCGGTAAGGAGCGCAGGGGCGGGTGGCACGGGGGCAGGTGGGGCAGCGCGGCGCGGGGGGGCGGCGCGGCACGGGGGGGCGGCGCAGCGCGGGCAGCAGCACGAGGCATTCGGCCAGGGGGGAGGCGCGGGGCGGGGCAGCGCGGGCGCACAGTGGGGGGGTTGTTTTGGGTGGGTGGGGTGGCGGGGGGGTCCGGGATTTTGATCCTCAAATTTGCCATTGAGAGAAATATTTTTTTAAAAAGCAGCTGCTGTTTCTGTGACCAAAATCTAGAGTAACCTAGATATGCTAAACTCTGCATGCTGGCCCCTACCAATGAGCCAACTCAAATCCCATCCCATGCAGCCGATGAAGATATTAATCTGAGCCACTAAAAGCACCCAGATTAACTGTGTGCGGGATTAAGATGCTGAGCTGTTTTTAGAGGATTAGTTCATGTAGTTTGGAACTTGTTGGGAACATTATTGGAGGCTAGGTCACTGCATTTTTCAGACGTGGAAGACATCCTCCTCTATTGATGTTAGTGTAATGATTTGGCAAGATCAACAAAGTTATCATGACAAGTTGAGCTGAATTCCCATACCAGCTAGATAGTCTATATTTCACTATATAACTCTATAACCCAAAGTGAAGATTATGGAAACAAAGATTGCAATCCTATGCACACTTTCCTAAGAAGTTAAACCCCACTGTACAAAATGGTATTTACTTCTGAGTAAATGTGCATAGTGTTGTGCTGTAGACGAACTGCACTTGAGAATCATATGGGAGCTCCTTTTCCTATGGGAACTCTGTAAATCTGCTAGGTTTAGGTTCCTTACAGTTTAACACATCTCTCTTTCTCTGTGTGTATTGTTGTCTGAGTTTTTATAGCAAAAACTCTCTTCAGAGATAAGGAAGGGATTCCCTTGCTAGTACTGAATTCCTGGGTTTTCCCCAGGCATGTATGAATATTTGTATATGCGCATGAGCAAGCAAACTGTGTGTGTGTGTATGTGGACAGACTCTGGCACCAACTGATGCAAACCTTGGAACCCCTGAGATAGAGAGAGGTGGTAACTATAGGTATTCTGTGAAGAAGTTGCAGAATAAACATTGCTTATACGTAATGGGTTGCATCTAAATCTGGTTCCAAATCAAATATCCCTTTGCCACAGTCCAGTAGGGTTCTGGTCTTAACAAAGTTCTCCACTATTACTGTAGTACAACCACTAAATGATAACTGTGGATCACCCAAACCAATATCCTACAAATGCATGTTTCTCAGACTCATTTTCAGCCCAATATATTTTCTCCAGCATTTTAAAAAATCTTTTGGTCTATTTGTTGTTGTGTGTGTTTTGTTGTTTTTTAAAAACCTTTTCCTACTCTTTTGCTTTCTACACATGGGGCATATATATCTACCCACTTAGATGACCACTTAATGCATCTGATATAGTGGGCTCTGGCACATGAAAGCATAGATCACAATAAAAAATGTGTAGGTCTTTAAAGTGCTACAGGAGTCCTGGTTGTAGTTTTCTTCCATAATAGACTAAGAAGGCTGCCCATCTGAAATGCATATTGCATGTGCCCAGCCTTTAAAAAAAAAATCATCTGAGGCACTCAATTGTGTGATATGAGGCTGCTTCTAGATGAGACTTTTAATCTGCAATCGCCTTGCCTCATTCACAGAATTTTAAGGAGGGTCCATAAAAGATGTTGTCTTCCATTTGTAGCCTTCACACATACGGGGGGGGGGGGGTCTACACAACATCTCTTTGGCACCTGTTTCTGATAATAAGTGCCTTTTCCTATATTCGTATTAATGTCTAATAGTGCTAGAAGAGAGACAAGGCGATTTATGGGCATCATAAAATGCACTTTACAGTTGTTTTTATGCGGTGTTTCGCTGCAGAGTCAGTTCAGGGGTCTATGGCTGAACGTGGGAAAATTGACGAAAGAACCGCCCTGTCTCCTGATGGTACCTCCCCTGGACTTTCCCGCCGTTCATTAACCCCGCCCACCTGACTTTCTCGCCGTTGCCTGTCCAATCACGATTGCGCGTGACTTCGCATGTGGGTACGATTTCTAAAGATTGGGTGTTCCTACAAATATAGCTTTTAGCAGGGCAGCATTGGCTTTGGGACCAAATGTAAAACCATAAAAGCATAATTTTTCCAGGTAATGGACAGCCCTGGCGAGAACCCGTTCGCAGAGCGTCTGCTCCCCTATTCCTCCTGCAAAGAATTCACCGCTGTACACTCCCACCTCACCCCTTATCTGCCGTCTTGGAAATCTGCTGCTTCAAGGACAATTTTTTGTGTTGCCTTTCTGTTACAATGTTGCATTTCGCACTGATGTCCCAGTTCCATACAAACTTCCCATTATTCTGTCTGTTTCCGGACACCGAGATGCCAACACAGTTCGGTTCTGGAATGCCCAACGCTAAGCGGTCTAGAGGGCAACCTCGCCATCCCAGCAGGTCTCTGCATCGCAGAGGTGGGTTACTGGGTAGGTGGGAGTGTGGGAGGGCTGGGCGCTCCAACACACCCCTGGCTGGCACTGATGTCTCTTTGTCCCCACATCCCAACATAGTGCGGCTGCTGTTATTCCGCCTAGCTGTACTCCAGAGACAGAATGGTTGGTTGCAGCTATGCCTCCGTCGTACGGCGCACTCATTGCGTGTCCTTCAGCGTCGAATGAGGAGACTCGAGCGTATTGTCTGGCGTGCCAACTGGCAGTGCCATTAGAATGACCGGGCAGGGACCCCCACCCCAACGTGTGAGCAGCGGCTGTGACATGGCAACTGTGGACTGACATTCCTTCCCATGTGACTGTTGCAATTTGCCTATGGTTTGCCACGTTACGCCCATTCCCATGTGTTCCCAACCTGCGCTGTGCCTTTCTGATTACTCCACCAATGCTTTGCAATGGGCTTGTGCACAATGTAACCATCAGTAGAATAAAGATATTGCATTGCTTTATGATAAAAAAACAGGTATTCTTTTCGTTGTGATACACACACACACAACTTCCAGGAAAATCAAAGAAGAGAGAGAAGATATGAAGCCCTATGCATGCTTCCTGGGGAGACAGTCCCCCCACCTGCTCAATGCTCCTTACTCCTGAGTAACATTGCTCAATGGCAGGAACCGGCTTGCATGTACAGAAGTTTCCCTTCCTTTTTCTAGCCACAATCCCAGCAAGGGAGCGGGGGGGGGGGGGGAGCCTTAGCGGATCTCAAATTATACTCAAAATGAGCAATGCACATCCTTATTCCAACCCCCTTGCTTCCTGTAGAACCAGCTCCATGTCAGTAGCTGCACGTCTCAACGAAAGAAAGATTCCAGTGGGGATTTAAAAGAAACTTTACTTTAAGTACCGGTAACTTCAGGTCAGTCATTACTGAACAGTCCAGTCAAGGGAAGAAGAAGAAGGAAGTAGGAGGGAGGAGGCAGGAAATGACAAAGCAAGCATTGGGTCAATCCCCTCCCACCTTGGGAATGGTAGCCAGAGAAGGGGTAGGCATTCACTCATGACATCACAAGCCCTGCCCACCAAACTACGCCCATGATTAGAATTAATCCGAAAGGGCAGCGGATGGTTACACAACCAAAAGGCGATCAAACATCGGATAAAAATTAAAAGTAGGAATGTGCACCGAATCAGGTCCAATCCATGATCCGGACCCGATCAGCCGAAATCGGATAAAATTATCTGATACCGATCCGGCATCTGGATCGTCCAATCTGATCCGACCGGTCCGAAAGGACCTGATCCAGTTCGGATAAGATCAGAGGATCGGACCTCCCCCCCTCGTGCTTCTTACCTGCCGGGGCACCCGCTTCCCTCCGCTGCTCCGATCTACTGAGAAACAGACTTCGCGGCCTGTCTCTCAGTAGTGCGCCGGGTGATGACACACCTGGCATGCTACTGAGAGGCAGGCCGCGAAGCCTGTTTCTCAGTAGATCGGAGCAGCAGAGGGAAGCGGTGCCCCGGCAGGTAAGTGGGGTCCTTGTCCTCCTCCTCCCTTGCGGTCCTTACCTGCCAGGGCGCCCACTTCCCTCTGCTGCTCCGATCTACTGAGAAACAGACTTTGCGGCCTGCCTCTCAGTAGCGCACCGGGTGATGACATCATAACCTGGAGCGCTACTGAGAGGCAGGCCACGAAGTCTCAGTAGATTGGAGCAGCGGACAGCAGCGGACGGCCCTGGCAGGTAAGAAGCACGAGTGGGGGGGAAGGACAGGGAGGGGGGAGTTAGGCCCCCACTCACCCACCCGCCGCCATGTTTTCCGTATAGGCTTGCATTGGGGGAAAACTTTCTTTCCCCCAATGCAAGCCTATGGCGAAAACACCAAAAATGGCGGCCAATCCGAAAATCGGACGTCTGATTTTCGGATCGGAATCAGCTCCGATCCGATCCGAGGGACCTCCGATTTTGTCCGAACTGATCCAGGACAACATTGGAGGTCCCAACCTGGGTCCCGATCCAATCCGGGGAGTCTATGCACATCCCTAATTAAAAGTCATGTTTAATCGACACCTTGGAAACACGTGGTAATGGAGGCTATAAGTCACATACACGTCTGATCTATGCCCCTCTCGTGTGTACAAAATGCCATCAGAACGAAGTAAAGGCAACCCAAATAAGCCATGAAGAGGTATCCTCAATAAATTAAGGAGGTAAATACTGAATGGCTGCACACAATGCCTTTTGATGGGTAGTGCTAGGAGCTCTCCATCTGGAAGCATCCTGTGTCTCATTGAAGGAATGCCAATTAAGTTTGCATTGCAGATGAGAATCAACTAATTCAACAGAATTGTGATCCATGATTCCCTCTCCCTGTTCTGTGCCAGCAAAACTGCTTTTGTTACTCTTTCTTCCTTTTCCTCCTGCCCCAAGGGTTTAAATGAAAGGTTACATTGTGGATGGTGGTTTGGAGTTAGACAAAAGCTGGAATTAAGTGGTCATGTTAACTAAGCCTATTTCAGAGCCAGAAGGAAAGGCCCGCAGGTTCTTCTCTCAACAGGGTGCTTGGCTTGTGCTGAGAAACTGACTTCAGCTTTTAAGTCTCTGACACTGAAAGTAAAAGTGCCATCCATGATGAAGGCCTTATGGATTGGGGGATAAGTAACAGACTGAGCCCTCTGAGGGAGGGAAATGATCCACAGGCTGGCACGATTATTTATTTATCATTTTTTAATATATACATATACCGCACAAATGCTCAGCTCCCAGTGGCTTACAACATGAAAACAATATATCACAATTTGAAAGTATTGTTTATTTATTAACTATTAACATTTATATCCAGCCTGTGGACAAAACTATAAAAGCTTAACACAAAAAAGAATATTAGAAATGGCAGACATTAAAATTACATAATTTAAAAAGCTAAATTAAAAGGATGTGTCTCTTCACAGCCTTTCTGAAAGCCAAGGGAGTAGTCCTTAAGGGGGCACATTCCATACTTTGGGAGCAAGACAAGTGAAAGTCCTTTCACGCTTGCCTGACAAGCAGACCTCTGCAGGTAAAGTTCTCCTCAAGGGGGCATCTCCTCTTGAGATCTTAATAACTGGGCAGGTGGATAGCAAGACAGGCAATTCCTTAGATATCTGGGTCCTCAGCTATTTGGGGCTTTAAAAGGGAAAAAGACAGGTGGTTTTAGTTTTCCGAAGTCTACCAAAAAAAACCCAGCCTGACTGGGTGCTAGTTTACATAAACGAACAGGAACATGGTGCCTTCTTAAAAAGCAACACGTGCGTAGGATAGCCATCCCATTTGAGGAGCCATCTGTGTTGCAGCCCCTCACCACATGGAACCTTCTTGCTTTGCAGTGAAAAACAGATACCACATGGCAGGATGACCATTTATACGTCGTCAAATAAAGAAGAAGAAGAAAGGCATCACCCAGAAAGAGGACAAGAAGACATATTTGCATATTTGTGTATGCTAATTCATATGTATAGATGCACATATAGAAAGAATTACGATAATTTAAATAGATATACAATACATCTCACTACCGTGGGAAAGACTGTGACCAGGTCACCTGTCTGTTTGCTGAGCCTGCTGTCCAGATCCTCACTGTTGATGGGTAACTTCATGGCCCACTGCTCTGGCTTCTTATTGTACTTTCTCTTTAAACTGGGCTTGGACCAGAAAGCCCCTCAAATAGCATAAAGGTGCGGAACTGTTTAGGGATGTGGGGGCTGGATCGCCCCTAATCAGGCCCACTGTGGGCCTGATGACATATGGGGGCATAGCTCCACCCCTACTATCATGCCAGGAGGTCTGCCTTTTTTCTTTTTCTTCGTGCTGGAAGGAGACATGGAATTGAGCCTCCTTCGGGCAAGGAAAAAGGGACCCAGGCCCAGGCCACCCCACATCCCCACTTTTAGCTCTGATCTCAGACTTGCCCATGGCCACTCTCCTCAGCGTGGGTGAGTCAGGCCCTAGGTACCCTGCATCCCTGCTGCTATTGGAGCAGAGCAGCCAGGCCTGACTCACCTGCGTGAGAGTGAATAGTCACTCTTTCCCATGGGGTTGTGTCCCTCAGCCCCTTATCCCTGCTGCTATCTCCGATCCCAGATGGGAGATAGCAGCGGGGGGCATTCAAGATAATTCCTCCAGTGGGTGGCACTTGAAGCCTAAATTAGAGGTACCTCAAGAGGCTGTGTGTGAATGGATTGGGGAGCCCCACAGGCTGGATTAGGCACATGGTCCAGAGGATCTGCATCCCTGAAATAGATGCCTTCAAATAAAGGCCTGTCCTCTGTAAAGGAATACACATGACCACAGGGCCATGCAGAGCTGGTAATATGCCCAGGCCAGATGGGAAGTGTGTGCCTCTCCCCATTTCAAACAGCTCATTAAGTCTTTTTAATGCCCACCAACATGTCCGTTCTACATAACACCTTCATATTAAACCTGTTCTACAACACCTCAATGTTGAATCAGAAATTAACATTTATTTTTAGTTGCCGTACAAATAGAAGCAACAACAATAGAACAGTCCTTCATCATTATCAAACATCACCCTCATGGTATCATCATCATTATTATCATCATTAATAACTATCATCATCATTACCTCACCCTCCGCTCCAGAGATTATATGCCATGGAGAAGAAGGCCCAAAAGTAGATACAGTTGTTTAGTTTTTTAGTTTTTTTTTTTTTTACTGATATTGTGAATGATGGCAGCGAACTTGAGTCAAGAACAAAGAAAGTGGATTCTAAAGCAGTACTGGAAGACTGAAAATGCCGAGCGGGTGCACACAGCGTGGCAAGAAGCATCTGACACTCCTCCACCAACATGTCTGACGATTTATTGTCTTAGAGATAAATTTGAAGCAACAGGTGCAGTGGCTAATGCACCAAAATCTGGACATCCTAAGACGTCTATGACAGAGGAAAATGAGATGAGAGTCGCTCTGACATTTGTGAACAGTCCAAAAAAGTCCACACAACATGCGTCCAAGCAGCTATCCATACCTAGAACGTCCTTGCAATGCTTAATGCGTAAATTGAAATTGAAGCCATACCATCCAAGACTGTTACATGGTCTTCTGGAGGACGACCCAGACCTTCAGTTGCAATTCTGTGAGATGATGCGTAACCAAATCTCTAATGAACCAGACCTTCTTGATAAGAACATCTGGTCAGATGAGGCTTCTTTCAAGTTGTCAGGCCACGTGAACAGGCATAACTGTGTGTATTGGGCAGATGAAAATCCTCATTTGACTATCACATCTCAACTGAACCAGCCAGGCGTCACAGTGTGGGGTGCACTGTTCAGTGAAGATGTTGTAGGACTGGTTTTCTTCCATACAACCGTGGATAGTAACAATTACCTAAACATGTTACGCGATGTGGTAGTGCCATAACCCAGAACCAGGGCTAACTTCGCCGAACTGCTCTTCCAACAAGACGGGGCACTTCCTCATTATGCTTCTGCAGTAAGGAACTATCTTGACAACACCTTCCCACGGCATTGGATCGGACGACGTGGCAGCATTGAATGGCCGCCACATTCACCCGACTTAACACCAATGGACTTCTTTTAGGGGGGCGTAATAAAGAATAAGGTTTTTGAGAGGAATCCCCAGACAGTGAACAAATTAAAAGAGTTCATCTTGGAAGCATTTATGGACATTGATGCAGACCGGAATTTGTGTCGTATTGTGTGTCACAGTGTTCTGAACAGGTTCGAGGAATGTTGCAACGTTGATGGAATACATTTCGAGCACTTACGAGATTAAACAGTGTTAAACAAATGTAAATGTAATAAACAATGTAATAAAATGCAAATTAACTATACTGTATACCTACTTTTGGGCCACTTGGTAGACATTGAATTGCTTTGGTTTTTCATGTGTATGCGCTAGTAGCCTAATTAAAGTAACATTCAGCTGCAAAAAAAAAGGGGGTGGAGTGTGTTCTGGCAAAATGTATCCCCAGCAAGAACAGAGTGTTCCTTTCAATATTTTTACAGCAACAGAAATGTAGTAGTCCACTGGGACAATGTCAAATATGTTTTAAAAATAGATTTTGGTATTACACAAAAAATGAGATACCAAAAGTGAGATTAGGGTGTCCTTTTGCAACTTTTCCTGTAAAAGTCAGCTGGTCACAATTGCTTGTAACCTATGTTTTTCCACAATGGCAATTAATTGCAGTTGCACGAGAAAAATGAGAGAGGAAGTTTATACAATGTGGGCTCCCTAGCTACTACACAACAGGATGTTTAGTAGTAAGTTAAGTAACATTTCTGTTGCATAAACTATTGCTTTCCAGAGGCTCCAGCCAATCAGAAGTTCCAATAAATACAGTGTGCTAAATGAGCTTCTCTAAAAGAGATGTCTACACAAGGAACAAATGCTTTCAATCTTTCTAGCATCGTTTACATTATTCAAAATGTCATTCCGAAAGGCCTGGTTACTAGAGCCAAAGTGCATAGTGAGTTTGGACAATAACTCAATCAACGTGGAGAGATATTTGCGAAAGACACTGGCGTTAAAGTAACAGCGTGAGTAACATTTTAAACCCTCTTGTAAATGGGATGCATTGAAATATGATCTTTAACAATTGCTGGAAAATATGTTTATTGTCAAAAATGAATTAAAAGGTGAAGGGGGAAAGATTATGTAGTTCTCTTTGTTGCTTAAACTCACATTTGCTTTCCAAATAGTCTCCATATTTATTTACCGAGTTCCTCAGTAGGGTGATGTTTGTCAGAAACCCTTTCTAGAACAAAATTCTAGAACAAAATTTGTGCCGACAGAGATTGTCATCCCAGATTTACTGTTGCAGATACAGCATACCTTTGCTGGAGTAACATGACGGACGGCAGGTTTGGGTAAGAACAATCTAATTGACCAGACTCCATATCCTTTTCACCAAAGCAATCTCCTCTGGATTCGAACTGAAGCAGACTGAATATAAAAGGTCTTTTCACATTAAGGAATGATTTACAAAACCTCACTGTTCATGCATTGGGGGTGGGTACACGTCCCTCCTCTCCACTTCCCCATGTTGTGTTTGACTATAGTTAAACTCAGGAACAAAGCACAAAATGACCATTCATTGATGTGTGAACAAGAGGCATTCATGCCATCAGGCAAAATCAATTCACAAGGGGAATTCAACGGCATTATCAATTTGATGGAGATCAGTTAAGTTCCGTTCAATCAATATTAATCATTTTTATGATTTCCTGAGGCAATTTTTGTTTTTTTTATTTAAATTTTCCTAGGGAAATTTTTATTTAAAATGTTTATTTAAAATATTTCATCTTTTCACAGCAGTGTGTGTGTGCACGCACATGCCCAGAGATATATCAGACCACACTTATTATTTTACTACATGTAAGCAACATACATATTTTTAAATTATTAATTAGGGTTTTTTTTTTCAAAACATTACAAAGTAATTAGGTTCAATTCAATTGTAGATATTTTAAAAACATCTGAACTGATAAATTTGTTAAACTAAACAGAAGGTCAATTTTTCAAAGGTTAAGAGATTGTTGCTTTTTAACTAAAGGCTTTAGAATTGTCTTTCCACGTTAAATAAATTAATAAAAATCAAATGGGCATCACAACTGATTTCCAGAGAAAACATACTGGCAAGCTGTGACATAATAAAAAAACAATTTTTGAGTCTGTACCACAGTTAAAGTGAAGAAACAAAAGTACATGGAAATAAAACAAAAAAAATGGTTATGAACTAGTGACTTCTCTTCACACATAACAATATCACACATTCCTTATTTCAAACAATATTAAAAACATGAGGAACAGCAGCATGCAAAAAAATGAAAAAATAGGATCTTTAAAACCATGAATAGGCAGAGGTGCATAAATGCTTGTCCTTCATGTCCATGTGCAGTTCTATGACTGTGTTCAGGTGATCATATCTCAGCTTAATACACTGAGATATGAGTGAGATTCTCCCCTTTGTGCAATCCTGCTAACAAACCAGGAAGTCTTCTATTAACTAGAGTTTCTTGTTTCTCCAAACTGGAGAATTATTAATAGCTCCAGAACAACCCAGTATATTAAACCACTTTTTGAAGTTGGTTTAATATTATTATGGACTGAGAGGAAGGGACGACTTTCCATGCAAGTGGGTCCTTTCTTTATAAGTGTTCCCCAGGGAAATATTTTCTGATAGGCTGCCACCAGTCAGAATGAACTTCCAGGCACAACCTAGTCAGGCCCAGGGGTCCCCAATGCAATGCCTGCAGGCACCTCCAGTAGCGCCCATGAAGGGGGTCCTTTACATGGTGCCCATTGGCATCTTCAATGGCACCTGTGAAGGGGTTCCTGACATGGCACTGATGGTTACCAAAGGAAGTGAGGCAGGTGGCTAACAGGAGGAGGGCCTTCTCTGCTATGGCACCCCATCTGTGGAATGAGCTCCCTGGAGAGGTTCACCTGGCGCCTACATTATACCTTTTTAGATGCCAGGTGAATATCTTTTTATTTTCTCAGTATTTTAACAGTTTATTGGTCTAATTTTTAACTTTGCTGTTTTACCTTTGTATTTTAAATCTGTATTAATTTCTGCATGGCTGCTCAGTTTTATCCTGCTTGTGCTCTTATGTTGTATTTTTATGCTACATTTTTATACTGTTGTTGTTTTATATTTTGAATAGTTGTCATGGTTTAAATTTTGTAAACCGCCCAGAGAGCTTTGGCTATTGGGCGGTATAAAAATGCAATAAATAAATAAATACCCACAAATTTAAAGAATTGTGTCTTAAGTGTGTGTGTTTTTAAAACAGACGTACATGGTTTTGTATATATCCATAGCAATGAATACATATGAAATGCATACAACTTTCCAGCAATTGTATATGGGCTTCCACAAAAGTGGACCAAATATCCAAATAAGTATACAGTTGAAAGTGGTGTCTACATGCCGCCCATTCAAATATTAAAAGTGTTATAAGATCCTCAATCCTTTGCATTATAGAAGGTGAGTGTTTATCCTTCCAATGTTGTGATATCAGGCTTCTAGCTGTCAAAAGGGTATGGAGAATCCATTTCCTCTGACCCTTTGTTAATTTCCATGAAGTAGGTAAATAATTTTAAAAAGTGTATACATCAGTGATTATTAAAGACTGTTCCAGTACAAAATTCATGTGCGTAATAACCTCTCCAAAAGAAGCAACTACTGGATATGTTTAAAAGAAGCATTAGCTGTATTGCATCTCCACCAATTAGCCAAATTACCAGAGCTACAACCCTACCATTATGCAGGCTCATGCGCCTGAATCAGGTGGCAGAGTGGAAAGGGTGGCAAATTGTGCTGCTCCCTTCCCCTAACTACCAGGAGGCCCACCACTGCTGCCCTGCCTCCTCCAGTGGGTGTTCTGGAGAGCCCCACCAGCTTCTCTCCCACTGTGGCATTTGTCACAGCAAGAGAGCACCTAGCAGGACTCTCTAGAGCAACCTGCTGGGTGTGCCTCCACTTCTTCTTACCATGGGCGTGGGGGCTTGGAGCTACCAAGCTCTCCCTTGAGTTCAGCTGACCTCTCACAAGAATTTGGGCAACCTCTTCTGGGAGCCTAATGGCTCAGGCACAAGGCAAGAGAGGCCAGACAGGAATTGCGAATTGGACAAACCCTTATTAAAGAGATGTTGCAGTGTCCAATAGACACAAAACAAAAGCTTTTTTTCTGAATAAGGGCGGATCTACACACGAGGTTTTTGACGTTTTATAAGGGTTATGAAAACTCTTTGGGCCACATGACGCACTCCCTATAACGTTGTATATCTGAGATTTTTTAAAACTCACTTTAGTTATATACAACGGTTTCACTTTTAATAAATCGTTTTAAGTAAAATAATGTGTCCTTCCTTACCGTTTGCGCTTCATGGGGGCAGTGCTTCCTTTACTGGTGCCCAAATGCTTAGCAGTTGATTGGTGGAGAAGAAAAAGGAAGTGGACCAGTGAACTACAACACCCACAATTCTTAGTCCTATACTCGCTAGGGAATGACAGAGGAACTAAGAAGGAAGTGTGTAACTGAACTACAACCCCCACAATGCCTTGCCCTAAAGTCATTGAAAAACGAAAAAGGAAGACACAGGGCAGAACAGCGTGTGATCGCACACACCGCTTTAAAGACAGAAGACTGTTCTCCTGTAACGTGAGTACTCAGTAATGTGGCCTAAGACGTTTTAGAATGCACCTATTTGGAACGTTTTAAAATACTTTTTAAAACGTTCCAAAGGACTGTGTGGATTCCCCCCTCAGACACAGCCTAAGATCCATAAACACAACAAGAAGGCAGCGAATCACTGATTGGGCATTTCTTGAATTCCCAAATGTCTTTCATAGGTAGAAAAAGGTTGGGGACATCTGACCTGTCAAGTTGCTTGAGGCAGTTTCTGGTCTAGCCAGAAAACCAGAAAATTACTTAGTAGTTGGACTCACCTTCCAAATGACTGCAACATCTCAAAAGGCTCAACTGGCTTGAACCATTTTGCCTAGGCTGTGTCTGTACGAGGTCACTTTGTGCCTCATTATCTGACATCCCACAATTGTACTCCTCCAGGGTAATACCCATGGAAAGGAGTGCAAAGGCAGGGTCTTAAAGCTCTCCGGGCCGCTGCTGTCCCTAGCACCCCATTCCTCCAAACACACACTATTGTTTTCCTCCTGCTCTTCCTTCCCACAGCCAAAAAGAAAGGAATCCTGGAGTAAGAAATTGGCTCTGCTGGGTTTTGGAGTTTGGTTTTTTTTTTTACTGTTTTGTGTTAATGAGCAGAGGTGGCCAGGCAGCCATTCAGCTCGGTGGGGTGCTGCCTCCCCCCGTCCCAGCGTGCCAGCCCCCATTTGGCCATTCCCCCCCACCGTTGTTTCCCCCACCCTCCTCCAGCAGCCGAAAAGAAAACTTGGCTCTTCAGACTGTTTTTTTTTTTAAAAAAAACTCTTTTGTTTTTATGCGCCCAGCTTCAGTTTTTAAATTTTGTTTTTACTTTTTATTTAATAGCAGTGCTCACTGGCCCACACAGGCGATTGCGACCAATCAGTGGTTGCTCTTGGCCGGGCCACGCCTCCGCTGTAACAGTGGAACAAGGCGTCAGACAGCAAATGTGCATCTGCGCCTTGCTGTGAGGAAAAAGTCAGGATAAGTAGCCACATTTTTTAAAGCGGAGCTTCAGGGGAAAGCCTCGGGAAGACTCCACGATGGAATTTGCATCATATAAATGACCTGCAGCCACTTCGGATCCACCCTAGGGCAAACCCCTCATCAAGACAAGCCCCTATTCTATAATTTAAAAGGAGCTTGAGTTTTTGGGTGCATATTGGGTAAGAAAGAGATAAGCCTATTTAGGTGTCACAGCATGGTGCCAACTTACCAGATGCTCTAGGAAGCACTGTTGAGTTACATCAAAATATAGGGGCTTGTCACAAATATGATGACTTTATCTGAACCTGTTTAACCATAATTTCCCTGTTAACCGTAGCTTCCCATTTGAGATTTCCTAGAAGGATTGCAGTATGTCCTGCTTGTGAGTTTCCCAGAGGCATCTTTGGCCTGTTTGTGAAATGGGATGGAGGTCTGATCCAGCAGGGCTCTTCTTATATTTACTTCTTTTCATCCTGGAAAAGGTTGAGGTCATGCATGTGTTGCTCCATGGGGCAAATAGTTGCTAGGGGATGGGGGGGGGGGGGAGACTTCAACTCTAAAGTTGGAAAGGTGAAAAAGGGTTAACTTCCCCTCTTACAGTGCCACAAGCTCAATACAATTTGGGAGGGGTTCTCCTTACCTGCACCCACTTCCCAGCTTTAGAAATCACTACTGGATGCTATTGCAATTAAGTCCTTGGGACACATGTAAAAACTAGTCCTAAAATAGATGAACTGCCTCCTGGTAGGAATGTGGGTGTTTCCAATCAAGGCCTATCAACATATTTTGTGTGTGTGTGTGTGTTTACACTCCCTAATCTCTTTTGATTCTTCGATTTGTTAATACATTCAAGGGGTGAATCAGAGGCTGAAGTGAGATGAAGAGAGTCCACAGGATTAGAAGACTAGGCTCTCTTTCATCCCAGGATAAGTGATCCTACAAACAATTGCAGAGGTTATCTATAGGAGGTGAAGTACACAGCTCCATAGAGTACGGCGGTGAACCACTAATGACCCAAGGGAGTTAGCAAGGGTGTGTGGCAGACACAACCAACAATTATCTTTTATGGGATTAAACAGCAGTCTTTGAATTTTGTTTGTGTAAACAAGCTGGCAAGTGAATACAAGTGAACACAGTTGCAGTGTGCTGAAGCACAGCTTCCTCAACAAGGTGGGGTCCAGTGATATGAGCTCAGCTTCTTGCTACAACTTTTGCGGGTGGAGAATACAAGATCTTTTGAATAGGCTATGTCTCTGCCCAGCAGTCCTCAGTTCTCTTACCTAGACATGTGGCCTGCCACCCAGTCCTGTTTGGGTTGGATCCAGACATAGTTATGTTTAGAGTTAGACCCACTGGGTCTAACCAATGGGACTCAAGTTATTCATGACTTTCTTAAGTCCCAGCTTGTGTGAAACTTCTGAAAGAATGCATAACACTCCCATGGCCACGCATCCCTGCTCTTCAATCAACTCCTCCCAGACCCAGTCTTCAGGGCAAATTCCCATAATTATCTCCAGCTCGCTAACCTGTAATACTCCACTTGTCCAGAGGAGGTCTACAGGCAGATGACCCCTCTAGCGCCTCACAAATACCCCAGACTGGCACTGGCACCACCATGGATCCCGCCGCCCAGGACGTCTCTGACAGCCAGGCAGAAGAAAGTGGGTCACAGCCCCTTCTCTCGGAGACCAGTCAGGAAAGCATGGGAAGAGTCAGAGTCCACCACTGGTCCAAGGCAGAGATAAGTGCCTTCTTAGAGATCTGGGGGAGCCCCAAGGCCTGCCACATCATGGCCACCTCCAGGCATGACCAGCTCCACCTCTGGCTCTCCAGGCAGATGAAGGCATGCAGATATGTGGCAACCCCAAGCAGTGCAAGGACAAGCTGCACGGGCTCAAGAGGAAGTTCAAGGAGATATTCACACACAACAACAACAGAAGCAGGGTCGACCCACACACCACGCCCTTCTACGATGATCTGGCCACGCCTGCTGGAAGAGCATCATGATGTCGTGCCGGGATGCACCACGGGCAGCAGCATTACCCCAGCTGTGGCCCCCTGCCGGTGAGAGCGAGCCCCCCTAAGGCCCAAGGCTCCAACTGGGATGACGCCTCTACCAGATCTGACCCACACCGCGAGCAGAAGGCCCTCACCCGCGCTCCCCTCACCAGCTTTTCCTTCGGATGAGTCTTTATTTTTAAACCAGATTTGAACTGGACAGCCCAAAAATTGACACCTTAAAAATAGAGGAAAGTCTAATGGCAAGTGCCTCATCTTCATTTAAAAACTGTGCTAAGAGCCCATGCATGCAACCCTCTTCATGCATTACTATTTAGGCTCTTTCCCATAGTGAAATTACTGTCTGGACTATATAAGCAAAGGCACATTGAGCTAAAACGTTTTAGCACTGACCTCAGCTTTTGTTTGCCCACCATCTGAGACGTCAAACAATTGCTTCACAGGCCAATGTGAAACGAGCATGGGGAGTCACCGCATATTCTACCACGATAACAAGGTTGGCCCTAAGCTAGATGTGAACTTTGTGCTAGCTGTCAAGCTGCTGGATGGAATTATATAAAAATGCCATCATTTCATAAGAGCTCACCTTGCGGCTGTCTCCTGTTTGGGTTTGTCTTTTTCAGCCTCAAGCATGCCGGCCCACAACAAGCTAAAGATATTCATTATGCTACTGACACTGGTCACCTACACAGTCATGCTAGTGATGAACGCAGGAGCTGGTTCAGGAGCATTCAAAGGTGATGTAAAGAGATACAATTTCTAAAAGTGTTTGTGTGTATGTGCAACCGTAATTGCAAAGAAATCCTGCAGCTCATCTTTTTAAGCTTGACAGTTTTCAGTCTGCTACTTACAGTGGGCAGATCACTGAAAACATCCACTTAGGGTACAGTGGTAGTGAAAAAAAGGCAAACCTGGTGTTGGGAGGAATAGGAAAGAAGTTGAAAATAAAAATACGAGTGTGGAGGAACACCCTTTTTTTTACTGGGGCAACACCAATCCTCTATAGCCAGCAATTGTGATGGATCCCCTCTCACCAGTAAGCAATTCCACTGCTATCACCAAAAGTGGAGAAACAACCCTTCTCATTGGGCAGTCCCACCATTCACTGTTCCCATAAATCTAAACACCTTTATTTAATATAGCCCTTTTATCTATGATAACTGGTTGTTAGGCATGAGACAGATCAGGTACAAGGAAAGTGAACAAATATATATGCTACTTTATTAAAATGAAATAAAACAGGAAAGCTTATTATTTAAGAACAATGTTTCTATATTGTTACTGTTACCACCAACCAGGGCAGCATCTACACTACCACTTTATAACAGTACTGACAACTGTTGGGGCGCATGACACATTCCATATACTAGAGTGACCAGATACAAAAGAAGGCAGGGCCCCTGAAACTTTAAGTGTTGTGATGAAGAGGGAATTTCACCAGGAACTAATTGCATACAAATGACACTGGCTGAAATCTCCTTTTCTCTACAACTGTTAAAGTTACAGGAGCCCTGTCCTCCTTTTCATATGGTCAGCCTACACAAGACCACATTCTTGAAGTGCTTCCAGGTAGAGAGTTCCTAGCATTAACTATCAAAAGGCATTGTGCCATCTTTTCCTCCTTAATGGGTTTATCAGTGCGGGGGAGGAAGTAGTAGTGGAAAAACATGGCTGGATTGCAAATTGAAGACAACATCTGGACCCTAGCCACGTTGCAATACAATGTCATGAGTGAAGCAGGTGGAAGCAGAACAACTAACAGATGGTCACTCTTAGCACAGTGGAGGGGGATGTCTTCCCCGTGGGGCTAGTCTGACCAATGGACATTCCACATCTGGCATGCAGAGGCTTTGACTCCCTCCATGGGCTCTGCAGAGTCTGCCAGGGAATTGGAAAGGAGTCAGGAATCCTCTTGTTATCTCCAATCATGGATTAGAGATCACAATGGAATTCCTCACCCAATTGGGAAGGTAACTGGCAAGATAAGTGCTTTGCCTGAGCTGTGCCTTTGCCCATCAGGGAAGATGTGGTGCAGGCTTCACCCTCCCCATGCCTTCCCCAATTGAAGCGCCAGTGCTTCTTCTGTTAAAGTTGCAGGGGCCCTGCCTACCTTCTTTTGTATATGGTTACTCTAGTATAGTGCCTGCACCTTTAACTGTTGTGATGAAGAGGGAATATCACCAGGAACTAATTGCATACAAATGACACTGACTGAAATTCCCTTTTCTCTGCAACTGTTAAAGTTACATGAGCCCTGTCCTCCTTTTCATATGGTCACCCTATATTTTGTACACATTTTTTTTTATTGGAGGACTCCCATACAAAATTCAGGAAAGTACAAATTCTGAAGGATGACTGAATTTTGGCTCACACATAAATTCAAAAGTGCTAAATTAAGTAAGTTTACATAGAGAGCTTAGCCTCTCCTGATTAAATATCTTGATCCTGGGCCCGTTCATGACAGGGGGGGAAAGTGATCCGTTGATTTGAGTGGAATGAAGCCAAAACTCAGAGCCAATTCTGATGCTGCTTCTGCTCAGATGTAAAGCTGAGACAAATGAGTAGCACAGAAGCTCCTGGGAATGTTGCCAGACTTGTGTGTCACCCCTTATACAGGGCTGGGGAGGAAGGGTGGGGGAGGTAAAGCCCAGATGCCGTCCTATTATCTCAGAGGGAACTAGGCCTCAGATCAACAGGGTGCTAGGGAGGCCGGCCAGCTAGGCCTTACCAGCGATCCACATGAAACAAAAGCATAGGCTAAAATACACCCCAAGTCTACCACAGCCCCACGTTGCATGGGGAAGACTGGTAGCGGTGAGCAAAGTCTGTTTCAGGGAATGTTGTCCACTATTACTCATGTTCTCCTTGCAGAATTCTGGTAAGCTCCCAAGGAACCCCAGTGCTTTAAAACCACTGTCTTCTTCTAATGATGACTTTGCAAAATGCAAGCCCAGTTTCCCCTTTTTTCCAGAGCCCCTGGCCACCTACATAGCTACAGCATAGGTGTGCACAAGGGGTGTGCCCAGGCACACCCTAATGTCTCCAGCAATATGTGCCAAATCGAGGGGGGCATTGAGTAGGGATCCAGAGGGGGATTCAGATGCAGTGGGAATGGCTTTCCTGCTGACCTCCTGCTTAGGCTGACCAGATAAAATCACTTTAACAGTTGTAGAGAAAAGGGAATTTCAGCCAGTGTCATTTGAATGCAATTAGTTCCTGGTGAAATTCCCTCTTCATCACAACAGTTAAAGTTGCAGGGGCCCTGCCTTCTTTTGTATAGGGTCACTCTAGTATAGTGCCTGCACCTTTAACTGTTTTGATGAAGAGGGAATTTCACCAGGAACTAATTGCATACAAATGACAATGACTGAAATTCCCGTTACATGAGCCCTGACCTGGATTTTATCTGGTCACCCTAGAGTAGGGCATCTATGTCTACAGTGTATAATAAATGAATGAATAAAAATAACGTTCTTTATGATTGAGTATTTAATAAATGTTTGCCTTTAAAAAAAATCCCCTGGGTGCTGTGTGCGGTGTGCTGTGTGCTGTGCACGCCCCATGAGCTACAACAGGAGAAGAGCAATGTCTTATCAGGTGAAAGCAAGTTGATGTGTCAGATTTCTTTCGCTGTCATGGACTAACATATATAGGTCAGTTCCGTAATCAGCATTTCTTGAGCAGTCATGCACAGAAGCACAGCTAATTCCTTTCATTTGGTTCCTCACCCCACACACCAGTAACAAAAGGCTATTGCGTAAGTAAACTGACCGGGATTGCCTGAGACGCTACCAGCGCTGCAAGAAGCCACGTGTTTGCAGTTCTGAAGGGAGCAATGAGGAGCACTTGATGGAAAATGCAGCCGTATGTATTAATATACCTAATAAGAAATCATTAAGGCTGAATCAATTCTATTCTCACTTATCTGGAAGTAAGTTCCATTAAATGCCACTTCTGAGTAATCAGGCAGAGGATTGTGTTGCATAATAACAAAACAAAACAAAAAACCTGCAAACAGCCAAAATCATTATCATCAACATCAGAATAGCACAAATTAAAAATGAAACAAGTTGCCAGCAGTTTTCTGATTGGAATTCCAAGCACCAAAAGCCTGAGTAAACAGGACCATCACAGCAGCCTCCCTCAACCCGATGCTCTCCAGATGTTTTAGACTTCGGCCTCCTCCACACGAGACATTTAATGAGCCTTAGAGGCTCATTATAAATTTTACCTCCACACCAGCGGAGCGCAAAACGGGCGTACAGGCGCGTTATTTCCCCGATAATGCGCATTTTCGAATGCGCGTTAAATAGCGACTTTTATTTTTCTCCGGCCGTTAAAGCGCATTATCGCGGTGTGAACAAGCGATTATGCGCGTTAACGTCTTCTAAAGCGCTTTTTGGACATGAATTAATGCGCTTCGCCGCCTCTCGCCGCCTCCCGTGCAGAGGGATTAGGCGTAAATGCGCCTCCGCGAAAATGCGCATAATCCCGGAACCGGGCGCAAAAGCGCATCCTTGTGGAGGGGGCCAGTAACTCCCATTAGAATTCTGGGAATTATAATCCAAAACCTCTGGAAGGGACCAGGTTCGGAAGGTTGTTCTAAGGTGGTCAAAAAATGCAAAAGAGGACAGGGCTCCTACACCTTTAACAGTTGTGTAGAAGTGTTAATTTCAGCAGGTGTAATTCGGAGGGCCAGCTACACCTCTTCTATACAACCGTTAAAGGTCAGGCACCCCATTCTCTTTTGTATCAGATCACCCTGCCATTTTCATCTGGTGCTTAAAAGAAAATAAAGATGATATTAGGCAGGTCTCTCACAGGAGCAATTTCCACATTGAACAGAAATGAATATCATACTGCAGGGCTGATCTTGGGATATGCAAGGCTGAAGGGTGCTAGGAGTCTTGCAAGAAGTAACTTCTAGAAGGATATAATGAAGGTGTATCTTTCTTTCATCCTGTGTTCTTAAACTGTTGCATTTGAACAGCCTTCCCCAACCTAGTTCCCTCTGGATGTTTTAGGCTACACCATTGACCATGCTTGCTGGGAATTGTAGCCCAAAACATCTGGAGGGCACCAAGTTGGAGGAGGTTTTGTTAGTGGTTGGCATGATGCTGAAGGCATGACACTGCCTGGGGCTAAGTGTTGCATGGCTCACTGTCCCATGTGGTGAGGTTGGCATGAGTGCAGGGCAGGCGCAAAGAGTAGGCATGGTTGGGCACCTGCCCAGGGCCCACACCCCAGCAGGGGCACACTGACAAGAACCCCCTGGACTTGCTCGTCTTCTTCACCATTACAACCTGCTTCTTGGCCTGCCTCTCACTCTGGCCCAGGCAACCATGGTGAGGAGGAGGAGGAGGAGGAGCAGTAGATGTGACTGCCTACTTGTCGTTGGCTCTCTGCCTATCAAGAAAGTAAGGGGAGCAATGAAAAGAAAGAGGATGAGGAGGAGCAGTGTCAGTAAGTCTCAGTATAATGGGCGTACCCACCACAAGACATCCCAGACTCCAGCATGGTGTACAAATTGGCCCTAAACCTATTTTAGGGGTATTCTATTAATCCAGATGATTAACATACCTGCATTCAATAACATAGCTACTGCAGCTTATTATAAACTTGGGAGCCCTTTGCAAATGACTGGAAACAAGCACGCCCACTTTAGCTAATTGGTACGATTAATGCATGTAGAAACCTACGCCAGATAGCATCTAGCTTCCACAAACAAGAATGCCTAGTTTAGCAGCATGCCATGCGAGTCCCCAAGCAAACTCTCCAAAAGATAAGGAAACATTGTTGACAAGGATGAAAACATATCTCGGAAAAACAGAAGAAGAGCATTTCGTTGCTAGATTTTTACACTGGATGATACACAAAAGTCCTCATTTTGGAATGTATCCCAATATTTCCTCTCTTTTTTCTTTTGAGAAAAACACAATGATGGTAAGTGTATAGTTCAATACTTTCATTATGCAATGATGGTAAATGTATAGCTAGTTCTTTTCCACAGTGGAGGAAAACACTCTATGTTATTTGGTATCAGGTGCAATGGGACGGGAAATCTAACCTAAATCAAACCTAAATCAAACCTAAACCAGTCCATAGTCCTTGTATACAGAGTGTTTAAGCCTGTATGCTTGTCATGAGTGAGGATGGGCTGTATAGTCTCTTTGGGGGTATATTCTCACGCTCTTCATGCCAATTTGTGTGTAGGAAGGATGTCCCCTGCTTTTTCTTAGGATACTCCCTCTAGGAATTGACAGATTTTATACATGCTACATGAAGTGCTCTCTTCCACCATCAGAATGAATATGTGAAAGACAGAAATGCAGTGTCAAATGCATGTGTGTCATGCTTTAAAAGCAATTAATGGCCATACTGGAAGGAGGATTTACAGTCTCAACCTTCCTTCATTTTTAGATCAACTGTAAACAGACACATTCTATCTGAAGTGCGTTTTTAGTCCTCCAGACATTTTTCTTTTCCCCATAGAGTTGTATATATTTGGGAATTGCTTTTTCATATTTTAACTTCCTCTCTCTGTACAGAAGTATCTTAGGCTGCCTCTACAAGAGCGAGTTAAAGCTCTTTCAAGGTGCATTAAAAAAATTACCTCTACAACAAGAGCGATTTAAAGCTCTTTCAAGTCTCATTAAAAAATTACCTCTACAAGAGAGGAGCGCAAATCAGGAGTACAGGCGGGTTTTAGCTCCTTTTATTCGTATTTTCACATTCGCATTAAATAGCGAGGTTTTTTTCTCTCCAGAGTTACGGCGCCTTATCTTACGGGCGGGGAAGGGGGGGAGGGAGGCAAGGATTTTCTTTTCTTTTGCTGCCTAGGAAAGGCTCGGTTAAACACACACACACACACACACACACACCAACCAGTCTCTTCCACCCACCCACCTTCCTTCCCTCCCTTGCCGTCCTCTCCTGCTTTTTGCTTGTTCAACTGGGGGATTAGCCGACCCTGTTTCCCTGTCATGAGAGAGAGGGGGAGTTTGGATCTGGCGTGCCAATGACATCTGCTCCGCGGCCGCACATGGGCAAGAGGAGAGGCAGAGCCCGAGGAGGAGGAGGAGGAGGGAGAAGGGAAGAGGGAAGGAAGGCCACGCTCAGCCGCCACCGCCGCTGCCACGCTCGCTCGCTGGCTTCACATATTGCAACAGCCGCCCCTGACCGCACACGAGATGTGTGTAGGTATTAGGTGTAAACGCGCGTGCAAGGTAATTCGCATAATCGGGGAATTGGGCGTCAAAGCGACTGCTTATAGAGGGAGCCTTAGGTGAATATGAACAAGCAAGCACATTTCCTTGATCCAATTCCCTCTCCTTTTCCATTACAAGTAGGGGCTTCTTCCCTCTCTCTCCTCCACTCCCAGTGTCCAATACAACTGATGGGGTGGGGGGGAGGCTTGCAAATTCAACTGTTCTTCAAAAACAAAGAGGGTGTGCACCCCTAATACTTTTAAAGTAAAACATCAATGAAATTAATCATTTACACAAACAGAACAAAGTATTTATTAGTTATTAGATCTAGAGTCCTGCCCTAAAATTATTTATATATATATATATACCGTATTTCCTCAAATCTAAGACGCCATTGATTCTAAGACGCACCTTAATTTCTGTACCACCCACAGAAAAAAAGCTTTGATTCTAAGAAGAAAAAAACTTATGTGTCTTAGAATCGACTGTGTCTTAGAATCGTGGGATTTCTCCCCCTTTTGCAGAAGGCAGGAGGGCTCTGCATGCCCCCCCCCCACAACTCCTAAGGTGACCAGATCGCCAGGGGTTTCCCGGTCCTAACCGGGAAAACTGGGGCACTCTAGGCTGACTGGGCCCCGGGGCAAACCTCCAGGGAAACGGTCACGCTCTCCTCCAGCCCTAAAACACCCCCCCGCCACCCCCACCCCTGAAACAAACCCCACCACCAAGCCACCCCCCAAAACCCCAGCCTGGACCTACCGGGTCCGCCGCTGCCGCCACCGATCTCCACCGCCGCTGCATGACCCCCGCAGCCCCCTCACCCTTCTTGCCCTGCTCGTGGCCTGGAGGCACCTGAGGAGCCACAGCAGCAGCAGGAGGAGGAGATCCAGCCGCAGGCCCCGTCCGCTGCTTGTTTCCCACTGCTGCGTGGAACAAGAGGAGAGAGAGAGAGAGGCAGGCAGAGCGAAGCTTGGGTCTCTCTGCGTGGGAGCGGGAGCGGCAGCGGCGGCGGCTCTGTGTAAGACGCATGTGCCTGTGAAGCATCGGAGCCCCCCACTGCTGCCGCCGCCCCCCCACGCAGAGAGACCCAAGCGTCACTCTGCCTGCCAATCTCTCTCCCACCCCCCTTGTTCCACACAGTGGCGGGAAACAAGCGGATGGGGTCTGCAGCTGGATCTCCTGCTGCTGCTGCTGTGGCTCCTCAGGCGCCTCCAGGCCACGAGCAGGGCAAGAAGGGTGAGGGGGCTGCGGGGGTCATGCAGTGGCAGTGGAGATCGGCGGCGGCAGCGGAGGACCCGGTAGGTCCGAGCTGGGTTTTTTTGGGGGTGGCTTGGTAGTGGGGTTTGTTTTGGGGGTGGGGGGTGGCAGGGGATGTTTCAGGGCTGGAGGAGAGCGTAACTGGTCACCCTAGGAGTTGTGGGGGGGGCATGTAGAGCCCTCCCACCTTCTGCAAAAGCGGGAGAAATCCCATGATTCTAAGTCGCCGTCGATTCTAAGCCGCACCCCATTTTACAGATGTAAACATGGAAGAAATAGTGCTGCTTAGAATTGATGAAATACAGTAGTGTGTGTGTGTGTGTGTGTGTGTGGTACCATATACCTCAAAAACCTCAAAAGAAAGAAAAAAAATCTGCCTTCATATGGTCTAGCTAATTCAAGGTACTAAGGAAGCAAGCACAGGCTTTAGACATATTTTGTAGGCCTGTTAAGTATATAAAACATTCTGGAAACTTTTTATCAAAGAGATTATAGGGTAAATTTTCCCTCTAGAACTTAAATTTTGTTGTTAAGATTATTTGGACAATCTATAAAACAATAGGATCAATATTTAGTAAACAATTTGCCAATTATGGTCAATATTCTAGTTGTAAAATATTGGAGTGGGGGAAGTTTATCTACCGTGGACAAATGGCTACGAAATACTTGGCGATAACTCATTACTTGGTAATCACTCATCATAACAGACTGGGAAAACAGCCATTCTGCACTAATGGATCATTGGAGACCCTTCTTGATATATTAATTAATTTTAAAAGCATTTTTACCCTTCACAGAATGTCTTATGTAAGGGCAATAACAAACAAAACAGTCCTGCCCTCGGGCTTACAATCTAAAAGACCTGACATAAAAAGGAAGAGGAGGGAAGAGGACAACAAACCCACTCCAGCACCAATTATTAAAGCTATACAGCAGTTCTCATAAGGAAAGACTACCTGGAATGGAAACAGCTCAGGGAAAGGAGGAGTCCGATGGAGCTGGTCTCTCAGCAGGACCCAATAGCTGTTCTACTAAATGTATATTCCAGAGGACTGGGGGCAGCAGCAAAAGCAGGGAGGGGAGACAGAGAGCAGCATAAATTTGAAGTGGGGATGGGAGAAAGTTCAGAAAGTTTGAGAAACACTGGCTTAAGTTCTGGAGGTCTGCTAGGCTTCTCCATCCAGCAACTCTGAGGCCCCCTCCACAAGGATGCGCTTTTGCACCCGGTTCGGCGATTATGCGCATTATCGCGGACGTGCATTTACTCCTAATCCCTCTGCACGGGAGGTGGCGAGAGGCGGCGAAGCGCATTAATTGATGTCCAAAAAGCGCTTTACAAGAAGTTAATGCGCATAATCGCTTGTTCACACGGCGAAAATGCGCTTTAACGGCTGGAGCAAAATAAAAGTCGCTATTTAACGCGCATTCGATAATGCGCATAATCCGGGAGATAACGCGCCTCTACGCCCGTTTTGCGCTCCGCTGGTGTGGAGGTAAAATTTATAATAAGCCTTCAAAGAGCATTAAACCTCTCTTGTGGAGGTAGCCTCACTCAACCTCCACAGGTTGAAAAAGGTGGTGCTGAGAGAAGTGAAGGTATCATTTGACAGTTTGTGGTCCTTTTCCAAAGGCTTCTCTCCATAAATGAGCCACAATTGTGCCGGAGAGATGCTTTCCTAATGCTGAACCCAGCTTCTGAACTGGGCCACCAGCCCCAAAGGCAGTGGAGGCTGGTGGCTGTGATGTCAGTGGGGCGGCAAATCCACTCCAGATTAATCCAGGTTTTAGTCAGAACCAGTCAGAACTCCAAGGAGCTATCCAACCTGCTGTGGTTGAAGATGGTTCCTCCTATGTCATTCTTCTGCAAGAAGGTCATAGATTCTCCACTCTTGACCTAAATAAACAACATGGCATCCCCAGAGAAATTATATGAGGGAACTTCACCAAGAAATATTAAATGTTGCATCGTAGGTTTTCTATCTGTAACCTTCTTTCTGGAATATATTACCCTTTCCTTTTTTTTTTCTTATGAAATAAAATGGTTAATTGTCAAATCTGGAAAGAGAAATCAATCCAAACAACTCCAGTGAAATTGAAAGCCCTAGTGAAAGGCTATTGCCAAATTGTGTTCGTTTCTCCAGAGTCCAGAACAATGAAGAAAGAGGTCAGGGAGTTGACAGGTCATGCAGTAAGCAGAATCACATCCCCTTGGATTCTCCCCAAAACCGCTGGGATGAGATTGCCCCCAGGTTTAGCAGTGTGGGCCAGGATGTGGGGTAGGCAAGTGGGAAACTGTCTTTCCCCCACACTAGCAGGAGGGAATGTGGTGACATTTTAAACATGAAAGGTGCAATCTGTGCTGTGCACATTTACATATGGAATAATAGGGGGCAAATCCAGAGTAAGGATCAAAACGCTTGAAAAATTCACTGGAGATATTATCCCTAACTGATGCTCGAGAACCAAAGTAATAATAATAATAATAATAATAATAATAATAATAATAATTTATTTATTTAATTATAACCCGCCTCTCCCTCCAGATCGAGGCGTGGAACAAAAACAATATAAAACACAATAATCACAAAACAGTTTAAAAAAATTTAAAAAACAAGAAAAAATACATCATTAAAAACATCTACGCCCCAAGTATGCTAAACAAACAAGTATGACAGAGACTTGTGTAGCCTTCCTCAACCTGCTTCCCTTCAGACATGTTGGGCTACAGCTCCCATCATACTGGTTGGGATGATGGGAATTGTAGTTCAACCCATCTGGAGGGCATCCGGTTGGGGAAGGCTGGCTTAGTGAGATTTCAACTGAAAGAAGCCTATCAGAGCTGCATCAAGAAGAAAGCAGTATGGGATCCAGAGAAGAAAACACCATGCTGTCCCACTTGAGTGACGCTTGCTGCAAGAAAGGCTTTCCTATAGATGGATTCCGTTTGACGCCTGGTTAGCCAATTATGCGCATAATCGCTGAAGCGCTTTATCGTAAATGCTTGTATGCAGGAGGTAATTGAGCACTCAACAGGTGACCTTACCGGTTGTTTCAAATGCGCTTTACAAGTAGTTAATGCAGAGAATCGCTTGTTCACATAGTCAAAATGAGCTTTAACAGCTGGAGCAAAATAAAACTCGCTATTTAACGCACATTTGATAATGTGGTAAGAGTCTTGAAATCAGACTCATGTATTTCCGTGTCCCAACCGTCACTATCCCAATCAGACGAAAGACACGTGTAAGATCGAAAACTTTAATTCTCCTTCTTGCAAGAAGTGACCATTTAGGAATCAAAACCTAGAAATGGTACTGAATACATATTTTGATCAACCTTAAATAGAAAAATCACACAAGGATACATGGATCTCTGCTCAGTTAAACAGTAACTGATTTCTAACTTATCTTGAATACACATAGGCTTCAAAGAATCTTCTGATGTAGATGAAGTTAACTCATTCTTTAACTAAGAGACGGAATACACAAACATTGCAATCCTTATCAGATAGCCTGTCTCTCAAGAAAACAGGGTTCATTGATATGTCAGTTCCTGCCTTAACCTTTGTTTTCTGCTCTTAGGAATGTAGCTACTTAGCAATTCCTCTACGTGCTTTAACTCTGGTGTCAAGTTAACCTGAGGTCTTTCATGAGACCCACTTTATTAACTATAATTTCAGAGGCACTCATAAGGGAATTTTGAATTATCTTACAACACTCCTCCGTTTTGATCCAATGCGTCTTTAAACGTCATTAGGATCATTCTCCAGACTAGATAATTCAATCCAAGTTTGTAGCTCTCTCATCCTATTGTCAGTTACGCTTTCACCAGGCATGTTCTGATACATAATTAACATCTGTTTATGCACTCCTTTTTTCCAAAACTTCATCATACATTGAAAGACACAAGGAGTAATTAAAACAATCATTATTATAATCAATACAAATATAATTATTTGTTTTAACCAATTCTAATTTGGCAACCAGGAATTTAGCCAATCCCATGGATTTGTTACTCCAGAGTAATTGTCTATTACCATTTGTTGTAGTTTTGACAACTCATCTTCGATAGTTTTATTCATATCATGAAAAACTACTTTGCAACCTTTCTGGATAAACGGCATGTAAGACCCAAAATACTCTTTCTATTTTCTTGTGCTATTATTCCAGGGTAAGCACCTAAGGTTAAGATTCCTGTTATTAATCCACCGCTCACTCTGTCTCCTTCAGTTTTTGACAGTTGTTTTCCTATTATAACCATATCATTGCAATTTGGTCCAAGCTTTCCTAACAATTCACCAGCTCCTCCTTGAGTTGCCCTTTTTTTTCTTTTATTCATTTCTGATTTACTTATTTGGACCGGTAGGGTCAAATATCCTACTCCTACACACTGGTAATTTCCTGAGTGATAGTTTGTTGCCCATCCATCATAGAAAAACCATAAATTTGGATCTCTGAGTTGCCATCCTGAACAAATACTTCCTATTCCTTGTTAGGTGGGATGAAATATAGGATAATAAGGGTACATCTCATGGAACACAGTTTCATTTAACAGTACCTTAGTATGATATGAGGAGTTAGAGTTTCCCCATAACCAAAACTTTTCTGTGCAAGTAGAGTAATTTCCCAAATTCCTCAATAAATCCCTTTGTCTTATCCAATCTTTCCATTTTTCATTCCATATTCCTGAATGGTGACAACAAAAACACATCCCAGGGGTATATATGCTATATTTGAACTTCCTGAAGTCAACTTCATTTAAATTACTGGGATCAGAAAACAAAGTATTCTTTTGCTGTAATGCTCCAACTATTACATCTGGACTTTCAATAAGAGCAGGTAATACTGAAAATGCTCTTATTGCTGCTGGATGTTCGTAATACAAAATTGAATCATTCCCCCAGCGATTAAACATTTCTAAAGCATGTCTTTTAAACCAATTTGACTGTCCTTTTGGTATACAAAATTTTATACAATATAAAATGAATATTACTTTCATATTTATTTCTTTTGGAACCTTAACTTTAAAGGGTGTGTTTCTTTATCAGTAAATCTCACTGTCCACTGCGGTTCCACTGAAGGAGAGTGTAATTCTGGTGTGGGTAACACGGCCCACGTTTTGTCAATTTTAGGATGATGATCCTGTTCCTCCTCTGCCTCTGCTTCTTGTCCTGCTTCGTCCACGCAATTCGGAGAAGGACACGCGTTGATCCCTCGTAGCGAGACGTCCTCACTTTCGACCCCTCCCGCGCCAGCGAGATCAAAAGGTCCTTGTGTGTTTTTCCTAGCACAATGCGTGTAATGAATCCAAGCCCCTTTTCCTTTTACTTTCAACGCTGTATGAGTGGTCATCAATACAAGATGAGGGCCTGACCATCGCTCTTCCAAACCGTCTGCTGTCCAGATTCTCACGTATACTTCATCACCAGCCTGAAAGGATGTGCAGGAGTATCCAATGGCAAAGGTTGGGCATCTATCACGTGCCGCCTGATCTTCTGGAACTGCTTCTGGAGCTGTATAATATAAGCAACAAGATCTTCATCCCCTCCTAGTAAAGTTACATATGGCCTTGCATATTCTCCTCCTATTGGGGGGGCCTCCCATACAATGCTTCATATGGTGACAAACCTGTAGGTTGCCTTGGAGTGGTTCTGATAGAATAAAGAATCAAAGGGAGGGAAGTTGGCCATGCCAATTTTGAAGCAATGCACATTTTTGTAAGTTTTCTCTTGAGGGTAGCATTCATGCGTTCTACTTGACCTGAGGATTGTGGGTGATAGGGAGTATGTAAAACCCATTGTTCCCCTAAGCATTTTGACAAGTCTCTCATTAAGGCTATCCAGCCTGTCAACTTGTCTAAAATTACTAACATCCATTGATATTTTTGGAAGCGTGGCATATGGGCAAAGTCAATTTGGACTGATTCAAAAGGGAGCTGTACCCAGGGCCTTCCCCCTATTTGGCCCAGAGGCTGAGGTTTTGCATTTTCCTTAGCACACACAGTACAAGCTTGTACCACCCTTTTTGCCATCTGATGAACCCCAGGGGCAAACCAATTTCTTGCAATTGCTAATGCCAATCCAGTCTGTCCCTCATGCCCCTGATTATGCTGTTTTGAAACCACTGCCCTCAATCCTGCTTTTGGCAATACTAATCTCCCGTCTGGCATTTCCCACTGCCCTTCACTTTTTTCTTCTGCGCCCGCTGCTCTCTATATCTCTTTTTCCGTTGCACCCGCCTTTTCCCACCAAATACTTAGATCTTTCGACATCAAAGGGGGCACATCCACTTCTGCTGCCGCCATCAGATTAAAGGGTAAAGGACGAAGAGCAGCGGCCTTAGCTTCGTCATCAGCTCTCCTATTTCCTCTTGTCACCTCATCAGTCTCCGAACCGTGCGCTTTGCAGTAAACAATTGCGAGGGCAAGGGGCAGATGTATAGCACCCAGAAGGGCATCTATTTCTGCTCCATTGGAAATGGGTCTGCCATCTGCAGTAATAAACCCTCTTTCTTTCCACAACGATCCTGTTGCAAAACATACTCCAATTGCATATTTTGAATCAGAATACACAGTTAATTTTCTGTTTTTCGCCTTTTGACATGCTTTTGTTAACGCTATAAATTCTGCAGCTTGTGCACTTTTACTTCCTGGAAGAGGTCCAGAAATAATAATTTCTGTCAATGAGATAACAGCAAAACCAGTCTTTCTGACTCCTGCTATTATCTTTGAAGATCTATCTACAAACCACATTAATTCAGCGTCCACTAGAGGCATATCAGTTAAATCATCTCTTGGCAATTGTACTTCTTTAATTACTTCAATGCAATCATGTGGAGCCTCTGCATCCATTTCTGGTAATAAAGTGGCAGGATTAAGTACGTTACATCTTAACACAGTCAATTCAGGAGTTTGCAATAATAAAGTCTCATATTTTGTATATCTTGCATTTGTAAAATGTTGAGTATTCTTTTGCGTTAATAACGCAGAAACAGCATGTGGAACCCATAATTGTAATGGGTGTCCAAGCACAATATCTTGTACATTTTCAACAATCAAAGCTGCTGCAGCTATACTCCTTAAGCAGGCAGCATATCCCTGTGCAACTGGATCCAATTGTGCTGAGTAATACCCTATAGGTCTCCGATGCGAACCCAAATATTGACATAAAACCCCAGATGCAACACCTTTTCTTTCATGTACAAATAAAATAAAATCTTTCTGATAATCAGGGAGACCTAGGGCAGGAGCAGAGACTAAAAGTGATTTTACTTCTTTCCAGGCATTCTCATCTGCTTTAGTCCATTCAATTTCTTCTGGGGCTTCTGCTTTCGTTTTTTCTAACCAGGGTTTAACAATTTGTGAAAAGCTAGGGATCCATGCTCTACAATAACCCAACATTCCTAACAGAGCACGAATTTGACTTTTTGTCACCTTTGCCTGCATTATTGCATGTATACGCTTACAAGACAATTTTCTAGTTCCCTCTGACAAAACATGTCCCAAATATTCCACCTCTCTTTTACACCATTGTAATTTTCTTTTTGCAATTTTATGTCCACGTTCTCCTAAGGCCTTGATCAAGTGAATTGAATCAATTTTACAATTTTCCTCCGTTTCTGCACATAATAGTCTCAAATCTAAAGCTGTGTACACTTATGCAGAAACAGGTATACTACACATAATGGTGGCAAGATTTGGGACCACATTATGTCTGGGGATTACATATTCATTAATTCTCTTAATATCTATTTCTAAACAGTAAATAGGAGCCTCTCCCAGTTCTATCTTTTTTTTTTTCTCTCACAGCCATTACTGAAGTATTACATGGAGAGGAACATGGAACCAAAATTCTCTGTTCTAAAAATTTCTCAATTGTTTTTCCTATACATTCTTGGGCTTCTTTTGAAAGGGGATATGGTTTTCCCCTTGGGGGTACCATGTCATTACGGACAGTGATCTTAACTGGGGCAGCTGACTTTAAGAGCCCTACTTCCCCAGAATCTTCTGCCCAATAATGAGAGGGTATTTCCTGGAGCTCCAGTGGGAGTGTGTTGCCATCTATTTCTTCTGTTTCACTCATAAAAGCCAATACATTCTCAGCAGGAAGGGACACAAACACACCATCAGCAGTACATTTTATAGTGGCATTTAATTTTGCCAATAAATTTCTCCCCAATAAGCTCACAGGGCTTTTAGACATCATAAGAAATGAATGATCACATGTAAGGGGCCCAATTTTAACTTGCACCGGAGTGCTAAGGGGAGTGGAAGAAGAAATCCCATCGATTCCTACCACCCTTTCTCTATATCCAGAAAGAGGCAAAACAGTTTTATTTAACATACTTCTGGCCGCACCGGTATCCAGAAGACAATTGTATGGCTGTCCATTAATGGTCAAAGTCAAAAATGGTTTATTTAATTTTAATTTCCATGAATTCGGCATTTCCCCAGTCTCCGTTTTTTCCACTTCTTTTCCTAAATCTCTTTCTACCAGTCATTGTGACACCACCTCAGCTCCTTGCATTTGACTAGACTGCTGTCTCAAAATACAATCTTTCTTCCAGTGTCCTGGCTTTTTACAAAAAAAACAACATCCCTTCTCACTTTCATCAACATTTCTTTTCTCCTACTCTTGAAAATCTTCTACGGCCCCTGCCACAAACGCAACTACCAAATCTTTCTGTGAGCACCTCTGCCAAAACTTTCATATCTATGCTTCACAAAATACTCCTTAATATCTGGGGCTGCCTGATCTACAAAAATTCCAACCACCAAGGAAGCATTCGCTACTGCCTCAGGATCAATACCACCATACATGCGGAGACTACGGGAAAGGCGAACCAAATAGTCAGCTGGCATTTCATCTTTATCTTGGAGCACCAATTTTACCTTTGACCAATTTACAGTTTTTAACTTTAAAAGGAGTATGCACATACGATGTAACACTCTGTAATTGTGCTGGCACTGCCAAAAATGGCAGGAGCTCCCCCCACTGCAGGAACTGCCGCAACTGCGGGTGCTGTTACTACAGTTTAAACGTTACTCAACAATGGATAAAGTCCCTCCTGAGGAAGTGCACTTTCCTCTGGAGGGCAATAAGGAGGTGGGGGTGCAGTTGCAGTAAAAACTTTCTGATCAATACTTTGAAAAAGATACCTGAGAAGGCTTGATTTTAAAACCTTCTGCAACATGGATCCAAACATACAAATTTTCTAAATATCCAGGATATGATATCTCTAAAACACCTTTTAAATCTTTCAGTATACCCTTTTCAAATAATCTAATATGTGGCCTTTTTTTTTTTTTTTTTTTTTTTTTTAATCCTAATTCTGGCCATGTTTCAGCACATAATTTAACAAGTCGACTTTTCTTTAAATCAGATTTTCCCAGGACAGTTTTCTATTTCTCCAGGACTACATCCAGTGGAGATCCTTCCGGAATATTCAGTTATCTTCTCTCCAGTAATATTTGATTTCGTTGCAAAACTCAAACCAAATATTCTAGAAGATAATCAACCTGGTCTTCACTACCCGCAATATTTGTAGTTCAGTGTGTTTCCAAAACACATCTCTTGAACTATTCCCTGGTCTTCACTACCCGCAATATCTTGGTTTTGCTGCGTGTGTATCTTTCACCACCTCTTTATAAGCTTTCACCAAAATATCACCGAAGACCCCTTTAAAAATATTACCGAAGACCTTTTACCTGCTTTATATCCTTCGATCTTACATTCATTGAAGGGAGTAGCCTTGGTTGATGACCGCCCGTCCTTCCCCAGACTGTAAGTTTCCCTTAGGTAAAAACTCACCTATGCCGGCAGGGCTTGTTCCAGTCTGAAAAAGGGCGCGATGATCATCTAGTTGGGCCTCCTGGCTTGGCTCGCCATTTGTGGTAAGAGTCTTGAAATCAGACTCATGTATTTCCGTGTCCCAACCGTCACTATCCCAATCAGACGAAAGACACGTGTAAGATCGAAAACTTTAATTCTCCTTCTTGCAAGAAGTGACCATTTAGGAATCAAAACCTAGAAATGGTACTGAATACATATTTTGATCAACCTTAAATAGAAAAATCACACAAGGATACATGGATCTCTGCTCAGTTAAACAGTAACTGATTTCTAACTTATCTTGAATACACATAGGCTTCAAAGAATCTTCTGATGTAGATGAAGTTAACTCATTCTTTAACTAAGAGACGGAATACACAAACATTGCAATCCTTATCAGATAGCCTGTCTCTCAAGAAAACAGGGTTCATTGATATGTCAGTTCCTGCCTTAACCTTTGTTTTCTGCTCTTAGGAATGTAGCTACTTAGCAATTCCTCTACGTGCTTTAACTCTGGTGTCAAGTTAACCTGAGGTCTTTCATGAGACCCACTTTATTAACTATAATTTCAGAGGCACTCATAAGGGAATTTTGAATTATCTTACAACAATAATGCGCATAATTGGAGAGAAAATGCGCCTCTACGCCCGATTTGCGCTCCGTTCTTGTAGAGGTAAAATTTTTAATGCGCCTTGAAAGAGCTTTAAATGCCTCTTGTAGAGGCAGCCTGAGTCAGGAAAAACTGTGCAGGATCCTCTGTCAAGAAAGGAAGTTTATAAGTCCACTTAGCTCTTATTAAAAACACACATCCCCAGATGTAATAAAATGGGGGGTTTGGATTGCCAGAGCTTGGCCTCGCAGTGTAGACCAGAGGGGTAGGGTAGAGAATAGCAAGTGTTATTAATAGAAGTGTCCAAATTCCAACACAGAGACCTAAAAGGCCCCTCTGTGAGCACGTATAAATAATTCACTTCAGAATGTTTAAAAGGTTGTCACCACAAAGTTATTAAAAGCCACTGCAGTTCAGCCCCTGGAGAAGAGCATAAGCCTGAACGGATGGATTTTCCGCACACATTCCTAACCGCCGCCAAGTCAAGGCTGATTAGAGCAAGCATGTCTCCCCAGACATCAAGTCCTGTGTGGAGAACGCTCTGCCTCGGGCTTCCCAGTGATGACTACGTCTCAGAACAGTTGGCACAAACACTATGGATGATCTTAATTCCCACGATGGTGCATGGTAGGGAGGGAGGAGGAGGGAGGGATGAGCTCTGACATCATCAGCTCTTTGAACTCCACTTGGAGACAAAGGAGTCAACAAACACTGGAACCAAAGTGAGATGTCTCATTATTGTGTCGCAGGCTTGGTTCTTCATCATGCTTTGATGGCGCCTTCCTCAACCTGGTGCCTTCCAGAGGTGTCAGACGACAACTACCACCAGGCTCGACCTGCAGTGATCATGCTGCCTGGGGATGGTGGAAGTTGTAGTCCAATACATATGGAGAGTGTCACCACAATCAGCTTTACATACACCGTTGCATTTCCTTAAAAATCCCCAACACGCCATATAACTGAGTAACAATACTGGATAACGCTGCAGGGCTGTCATACACTACTCTTATCTCCTCCCTCACCCCAGCAAACTCTGTATACTGGGATCCTTGACAGAGCTGGTGTAACACAGGTCTCTCAACTCTCTGCAATAACAAAGGGTTTAATCTGCATCGACAGATAATGATGGGCTTTTTCGGCATTGACATTGGTAGTGTGATTTTTTTTAAAGTTTACAAAGTCGGGAAATTTTTTTAAAAGTGTATAAAATAAGACTTGAGATAGAAAAACATGAACTGATGTTTTTGCTGCTGTTTTGCTTTTGGTTTAGGGTAGACACATTACTGCATAATCACAGCAGCACTAAAATCCTGGATTTCTGAATTGTCTATTATATGGGGCAACAATCCGGATAGGGTGAGCTGCATAAATCAAGGATTACCTCACCTTCAACCAATTTATTAAAAAAGGCTATTTTGCCTTTATCAAGACCGGTATCCCAGTGTTAGAAATTGCATATTCAGAAAGTAATTATTTTTTGCAATGTTATCAATTATTGTAAATTGTTATTGAACTTGTTAGATTTATTGGAATACCTGATGAAGACCTCGTAGAATAAAAAATGGAGATACACTGGGATTCCATAGACATAACTGTCATGGTTGTGGTTAAATAGACCAGTATAACTGATATAGTTGTTTTGAAACTCTGATCGATTGTATACAACTGTAAACCATTTAGCACAATTGCACTTGTGAATATTTTTATTATAAATTTGGCAATTTACAGGCCCAGTGTCATCTTGTTGGTCTCTTACACCAGGAGTGTTTATATTACTACAACTGTAAAACAGGCCATGGGTTATGAAAGGGTTATTTAACCCTCACATAACCCGCCCCCAGAGTTTGAACAACACAACAAGCATTGGTTGTGGATTGAGTATTCCAAATGGCCATTTGCATGCACCACAGCCCACTGTGGCTTAAATAAACTATAGTGGGATGTTTGTGCAAACTGGCTCAGTGAGTAGGCTGACC
Organism: Anniella stebbinsi; assembly: GCA_029215795.1. Lineage (NCBI taxonomy): Eukaryota > Metazoa > Chordata > Lepidosauria > Squamata > Anniellidae > Anniella > Anniella stebbinsi. The sequence continues at coordinate 112,846,670 of JARDYH010000003.1, read as the reverse complement.
AGAGAAAATCCAGGTCAGGGCTCATGTAACTTTAACAGTTGTAGAGAAAAGGGAATTTCAGCCAGTGTTATTTGTATGCAATTAGTTCCTGGTGAAATTCCCTCTTCATCACAACAGTTAAAGGTGCATGCACTATACTAGAGCGACCATACAAAAGAAGGCAGGGCCCCTGCAACTTTAACTGTTGTGATGAAGAGGGAATTTCACCAGGAACTAATTGCATACAAATGACTCTGGCTGAAATTCCCTTTTCTCTACAGTTGTTAAAGTTACATGAGCCCTGACCTGGCTTTTATCTGGTCACCCTATCAGTGAGTGATTGACACATTGTCCATGACTTCATTCACCGGCTATAAACACTAGCAGGCTAGTTTCTCACAAAATGATTGGGCAGAATATTGCCTGCACATTTGCCTTGGATTCTACTAGAAATATGCTTCTTCTTTTTTTATGACAGATGGGAATCTGGGGATTATGACTCATGATGGGGGAACTGCTCCCCTTGCACTCCCAGGTGACACCCGTGCCAGCTGCACACCTAAAATGAAACAAGTTATCTACGTAATAATTTAACTTCTCCATTAATTTCTCCATTTAATTCCCACATTAGTTCATGGGGACAAAAAGCTCCCCATAGTTTGGAAATGTTTTTTCTATGCTTCCTCCATTTTCATAGTTTTTCCTTCATCTTTTCATCCGATTGTGGACACACCCAACTGTTCACCAATAAACACCTCATCAAGTGTTTTTCCCTTCAACTTTGCACTATAGCTATTTCCCACACCCACAGAGATGTCTCCAGATAACTGCATGTATGTTTTATTAGTAGAATGTTTTTACAAGTTTGCAATTTCTGAGAGAGATGCATAGCTGGACATACCCCTCTAAATTTAACTTAGCTTTTAATTAATTTGCCTTTAAAGTGTTTAAAAAAACAGTACAATAATTGTGAGTTCACATTTAAAATGTACACAAACTACAAAATGCAGAGCTAGTGCAAAGAACAAGTTGAGACACAAAATATTGCATGTAGCAATGGGGAAACTGCTCCCACCACACATGCATGCTTCAGCCGCCGGTCTTAATCCCCCTTCTCAGTTTTCACTTTTCCTTTAAATTCCATCTGACAGGTCTATTTATGCTTCATTGCAACCTGGCCCTACCGTAACCCAATTTCCAGCATTCCATTGCTAAGCCTCCTGTAGTTTTGTCTTGCCATTACAACATGCCCATTACATGTTTTTTAAATTTCATTAAATATGCTATGGTTGACAGTGCCAATTCGCTTTGCCAAGACACCTAGAAGTCTATAGACAAATAAAACAGTACTGATTTTAAATTAATTGTATCCGTTTCAAATCAAAGCTATAAATTGGCTTCCAGAAGTCTGTTATCAAGAGGCTTAAAGGAAGCCAAAACTGGAAAGGATGGTGGTGTGAACTGAACAAACTAGTTTTGCATTAAGAACATAAGAAGTACCATGCTGGATCAGACTGAGGGCCCATCTAATCCAGCATTCACTATTTCAGGTCGAGGATCCAAAGGTCTGCCTTCATTTCCATATGTAATAAGCCTGATTCATTTCAAAGAATCTCCTGCCTTGTGTAGTATTTAGTATTCCATTTTACACAAGAGAGATCAAATTAGCAATAACTGCATTACTTAATGCTAAAGAAGCACTGAATAGATTCCCTCTGTACTCCTCACCAAGACTAATGTGTCCAATTGTGCTGCTTACATAGGTTCTCTGGAGAGAAGTCAACAGCTGGCTTATTTTGAACGCTGCTATAAGCTCCCTGCTAAACTCAGTGGAATCAAGCCTTCAATGGCCTAATTTCTCAAGGTTTTACACTTACAGCGATTAACTCATAGTATCTTTATGTGGGTACACTCGTTGAACTCCAGTTTACAAATAGCAAATACACTCAAATGAATAAAGTGACTCCCCTAAATTAGTTAAGGCCTCAACCCTGTGGTAGGGACTAAGCAACATTTCACTCAATGGGACTCAGTTCTGAGTAAAAGTGTTTAGGATTGCACTGAACACCTGGAACTTTGAAGTGCAGAATAGTACCTAGATTGCAGCATCACCACGGTCATCTATTCCGGTGATCTGAGTGCCTCTTATATTAGGGAGCCCCTACGCCAAATGCCAAATCCTCTTTTTTTGAACGTATCCCATCCCATGCCAATTAGGGACATGAGCATCACAAATCAGATAATGAACCAGCTTTAATTACCATGAGTACAGGTGGTTAACCAGGTACACAAGCATTTATTTCAAGTAGCTCCCCATTTGACAAAGGTCTTCCTTATTGCTTATCATTCCACACCAATGTCCATCCCCTCCTAGATCAGAGATAGATGTTAAAAGTTGTTGTTTTTTAATGGTTGGGTCAGTAACTAAAAAAATATGCTGTTAGACAGGACTGCAGTCTGGTTGACAACAGATAACTAAGGTCAAAGCAGATTCCTCAAGGTGGCTGAGAAGAGTAAAAAAGGGATTTAATCATATTTTGGGTGGAGAAATGACATTCCGTTTACTCACAGAGTCATTTTCAATTAGTTGTAACTGTTGTGATCTAGTGGGTTGGAAGAAGTTGTAGGAATCCCAACTCTGTTGACAAGTCATTTTTTACCCTTGTGCTGTGATCATAATATAGCACAAGGCTCTATTGCAAAGCACTCTACTGAGCAGTCTGTGAAAGGTGTTGTTTCCCACAGAAGAACAGACCCTATGGCAGGAGCGCAGAAGACTTCCTGTAGAGTTCTTTCAAAGCCCCAGGGAGGGGTTTCAGGCTATGAGTCAAAAGATGATCCTAGCAAAGGCTCCTCGCATTTGCTCCAGCTTATAAAGGGAGGCGTGGGCCTCATTCAAACCACTTAACAGACAGGGGCTCTGGCCCGTAAGCCATGCCCGTGTCCAGACAGGGCGGCACTGCTCAGCCCACCAAGATGATGCTACAATCTGAGCAACACTTTCAACAAAGGGCCCCCACCTTTCTAAACATCTTATCCATTTTCCAGAAAGGACTTGCAGCTTCAAGGCAGAGACAGGGAGTGAGTGAAGCTACTCCCGTGAGAACTCTGACAGAGATAAGTTTGCACAGATTCTGACATTCCAAACTGGTTCTAATTAAATCTAACTACAACTTGCAAGGCCTCCCAGCCTTGCTGAAACTTATACCTGACATCATGCATGCAGCACCTGGTGAAATTCCCTCTTCATCACAGCAGTTAGTGCTGCAGGAGCTCTGCCCTCTTTTGTATCTGATCACTCTAGGATAGCTCCTGCAGCTTTAACTGTTGTGATGAAGGGAGGATTTCACCAGGTGCTGCATGCATACAAATGACACCTGCTGAAATTCCCTTTTCTATAGAACTGTTAAAGATACATGAGCCCTGTCCTCCTTTTCATATGGTCAGCCTAGCATAGGCTGACCATATGAAAAGGAGGACAGGGCTCATGTAACTTTAACAGTTGTAGAGAAAAGGGAATTTCAGCCAGGGTCATTTGTATGCAATTAGTGCCTGGTGAAATTCCCTCTTCATCACAACAGTTAAAGTTGCAGGCATTATATACTAGAGTGACCATATACAAAAGAAGGCAGGGCCCCTCTTCTGTGCTCCATTCCACTCTAGACCTAGCAGCCCCATTTAAAACAGCAGTTGAAACAAAGAGGTGACCATCTGACTTGGTGGTGTAATAATGGAATGAGGACTGCCTTGCATTATAAAAAAACATATCAAGGCTCCGCTTTCCCTGGTGGGATGAGCAAAGCGTCAGGATATCTTTAACTCTGTTGACAGCTTGTCAAGATAGATAATATGTGAAGCCTGCATGTGAAAGCTAAAAAGCCATATACGGACCAGGAAAGGTGAAACCTATGATACTTATATATAAAGAGCTACTAGTACATTACAAAACAAGCCTTTCTAAGTTATATGTCATGGAAGAGACTTCAAAGCCACAAATCTAAGGCCTCCTCCACACGAGACGTTTAATGAGCCTTGAAGGCTCATTAAAAAAATTACCTCCACAAGCACGGAGCGCAAAACGGGCGTACAGGCGCGTTATCTCCCCGATAATGCGCATTTTCGAACGCGCGTTAAATAGCGACTTTTATTTTGCTCCGGCCGTTAAAGCACATTTTCGCGGTGTGAACAAGCGATTACGCGCATTAACTGCTTGTAAAGCGCTTTTTGGACATGAATTAATGCGCTTCGCCGCCTCTCGCCGCCTCCGGTGCAGAGGGATTAGGAGTAAAAGCGCCTCCGCGATAATGCGCATAATCGCGGAACCGCGCGCAAAAGCGCATCCTTGTGGAGGGGGCCTAACTCAAAAATTCTTCTAAGGGTGCCTCTACAAGAGGCATTTAAAGCTCTTTCAAGGCGCATTAAAAATTTAACCTCTACAAGAGAGGAGCGCAAATCGGGGGTTGAGGCGCATTTTCTCTCCGATTATGCGCATTATTGAATATGCGTTAAATAGCGAGTTTTAATTCTCCGCGGCCGTTAAAGCGCATTTTGACGATCTGAACAAGCGATTCTCTGCATTTTAACCACTTTAAAGCGCGTTTCATACTGCCAGTTATGCGCTTCACCGCATGTCGTTTACAAGATTTAGGCGTAAACGCAATTGCGAGAAGATGCACATAATCGGGCAACCAGGTGCCAAACCGAATCCTTCTAGAGGGGACCTAACAGCTTTCCAGGTTGTTTAGAGATCCCACTATTTATCAGCACGAGAGTCCAGGATCCAATAGTTTATGGAATTTAAATGTGGTCATGGTGCAGAAGCTACCCCAGCAGCACAGAGCTTTGCAGTTCTTCCATGAGGTGAGTGTCACATTGAAATCAGACCTCAGAATGCGCCCATCTCTTGGTCCAGTATGTAAAATAACATGAGTTGGGTTTATGGACAGGCTGGCTCAGAAGCAAGGAGCAGATATGCTGAGCCACTCCCATGTCACCTTTCTAGCCTTCCCTCTTCTTTCTTCCAAGTAAAATGAAATACATGACACAAATCCTCCGCTCGTTACGCTTTTAGTCTTGGGAAATTACTTCAGAAAATCAGTCCCATCATTTAAAGTTTACAGTTGTAATGGGAAAGGCTTTTCAGCCACACAAGGCGTATTTGGATCTTCTTCTCAGCAAGGATAAAGGGCTAAGTCTATACTAGTGCTTATTATCAGAACTGAAGTGTACTGATGACTGTTGGGGCACATTACATTTTCCACATACCGCTTTTCGAGAGCATTATTTCCCGCTTTTTATTCCGTATTATCCAAAACACCACCAAAGATATCGTTGTAAGTGCTATGAAGTATAAATGTACAAGAGGGATATAGCATCACAATGATGGGATCGTATTGATATGACCTGAGGTACAGATCTGGGTCCGAATACAAACAAATCTTCACATTATTTCCAAACTCTTATTTACCACATTTTCCCCCTTCCACTAACCCCCACCTCCTTCTCTCTCTCTCTCTAACTTCTTCTTCTTCTTCTTCTTCTTCTTCTTCTTCTTCTTCTTCTCTACCAGGGCCCTCTAGGGACAAACCTTTCAACAACTCAAAAGAAGGAAGTGCCTCTAACTACAGTGATACAACAGCCATCATTCAGGTATGTAAATTCCTCGACAGCAGACCTTGGAAATGCAGCCACAGTTTTATGTGATTATGAAGTGAATGCAGCTGTAGCCATTTTTATCAAGTAATACATGTCCCCTGCCCCGCCCTGCACATTTTTTTATAGTGTACCTTGGTGTGGGGGAATTAGCCAGAACCCCTATGGAGCCACTTCACCCAAATTATTTGACGTAGGGCTTCCTCCAGGTGGCTGTGTTTCAAGCATTTGCTTAGTACATTGTAATATGTGTATAAATAAATTATTATATTTTGCATAATAATAATAATAATAATAATGACATCAAAATCTATGCTTCAACTTCAACACAGATAAAAGGCCTCCTGCGAATCACTGAGGAACTGACAACAGACATGAAAATAGATTTGGGGATAGGAAAATGCAAGATGCTACCCATAGAAAGAGGAAAATGGAAAGAAGAAACAGCAGAAACACTAAATAATGAAGTATTAGATAACATGAAAATGAAACATACAAATACTTAGGATACCAACAAAACACAAAAATCAACCACTCCACAGTAAAAATTCAACTAAGAATGCAATATAAAACTCACCTATCACAAATCCTAAAATCTAAACTCAACTCTAAAAACATTTTCAAAGCCATCAACACCTACGCAATACTCATTCTCACATACTCATTCGGAATCATACACTGGTCACACACTGAACTTGAAGAAATAAACAGACTCAATCGCACCGAACTCACAAAACACCGCATGCTCCATCCCAACTCATGCATTGAAAGAACAACAATCAGCAGGAAAGAAGGAGGAAGAGGTCTGCTAGACATTAACACAGTGCATGCTAAACAGATAAAATCACTCAGAGAATTCTTCCACACGAAAAATACCCCCATTCATAAAGCCTTAGTAAAAGCAGATAAAAATCTAGCACTACAAAACTAAGACCAAGCACAACCACTCACACTTGCAGAGAAAAAAACAGGCACAAAAAGCACTCCATGGGAAGCACTACAACGTAATACAGAACCCACGAATAAACAAAGAACAATTGTATGAATAGCTCAGGAAGGGTGAGCTATTTCCAGAAACAGAAGGATTCCTAATAGCTATACAGGATCAAGTTATAGCCACCAAGAACTACCAAAACTACATCATCAAAGATAACAGTGTAACAACAGACCTATGCAGGAAATGCCATCAGTTCCAAGAAACAATAGACCATGTAACAGGAGGATGTAAAATTCTGGCAGGAATGGACTATACAGACAGACACAATACAGCTGCAAAAATAATTCACCAGCAACTGGCCATCAAATTCAACCTTATCAAACAACCTACACCATACCATACATACTCACCTGAAACAATCTTGGAAAATGCAGATCATAAAATATACTGGGACAGAACAATTCATACCGACAATACAATACCCTGCAACCAACCAGACATAATGGTCATAGACAAAAAAGAAAAGAAAAAACATGCCTCATCGATATAGCAATACCAAATGACAAAAATGTTGTTGAAAAGGAAGAAGAAAAGAGAGACAAATGTACACCAATGGCCATGGAAGTCAAAGAACTATGGCAACAGGAAAAGGGCACAAGTATTCCATTAGTCATCACATCAAAAAAACTATACGGAAAACCTTCAGAAACTGGGCCTACCAGAATACATCCACACCAACATCCAGAAAGCAGTCATACTCTTGTCAGGAAATTCCTGAATCTGTAAAAGACAGCATGACTTGGCAAAGCCCGTCATGTCCGTCTAGAAAAACCACCATGAACGAGATAGAGATGATGAAATAATAATAATAGGTGCCTGATGCCCTCCAGATGTATTGGACTGCAACTCCCATAATTTCCAGACAACATGGTTCTTGGCCAAAACATCTGGAGGGCACTAGATAGGCTGTAGCAAGGCCTATCCCCCAAATGGGCCCAATACTTCAGATGGCTCCTTTAGAGTTCTAGCTAGCTCTGACTGAAACCTTGAATAGAATCACAGCCCCGCTGAAATTGGTGCCACCAGCCTCTACTGCATGATTGGGTAATAATAATAATAATAATAATAATAATAATAATAATAATAACAACAACAACAACAACAAGAACAGATGATTCCCAGTGGCTTGGATAAATGGGAGTGGGAACAGGATTGGCCAGACAGCATCCTTGATTGTGTCCTTTTACTTCCTCCCATTGGGCACTGCCTCTGCCATGACACCGGGTAGCCCAGCTCTCACAGGCAGGCAATTCTGCATCTGCACATAGAATATATAGAGCACACAGATGCCCAGAACTCTCAAAGGATGTCCCAGAAAGATTGCAATGTGCAGCCCTCCTCCCACCTATATCATACTTGCCATAATAATGGGCAATCGCTTAATCATTATATTTATCTAATAAGCTAGAGTGTACAAAGTGCTTTAAGTAAGTGATCTAACTGTAATCCTTACAATAGCTCTATAAGATAGATCGGGGGTTTGTTTTGTTTTCTGATTGGCCCCATATAATTGTGGGATAAATTCTCCAGCATTTCGATCTTTTAAAATCCTTGCTTGGCCTCCATGCTGATCCTACTAAGAGCTCCATCACACCAGCGGTTTAACGCACTCTCGCCATGCCTGGTATCTGGTTTTGCAGCACGGGACTCAAATGACATTCGCCTCCTTTCCTCTGTTTGCATATTATTTTGGTGCAGGGAAAGTCTGGATTATTTTCCCGAAGCAATTTCAACGTGCCCTTAAACCTCCATCTAGTGCTGTTCCCTTGCTTTTTTCCTTTGTTGGGGGCATGTGCTTTGAATGGAGTCTTGCTGAAGAAAGGGGAAAGGGGAGGGCGGGACGGTTCTCCTCCTCCAGCACTCCTCGGTGTCAAACGTTAGAATGAATGGATTTTTTATTGCCCTGACCCCACTCTCCTTGCCCGCAGCTCCCTCATTTTTAAAGATGAAGAGATGAAACTTGGGTCTCTAGAGCTCTTAAGTAGAGCTTTCGGCATACCAAGTTTGAATCAGATAGGTCCATGCCTTGATTTTTAGGATTTTTTAAAATGCAAATTAATCAAAATGCTTACATCTGGGTAATTTTTATAGATAAAGAGATTAAACTTGGCATGGTGATAGGGCACAAATGCAAAGAGGTGGAAAATCGCGCTGGTGAACTATCACAAAGAGGTTATAAAGGGCAGGGAACTTTTTAAAAAATCTTTAAAAATCAAGGGATGAACCAATCTGATTCAAACTTGGCATGCCAAAATCTCTCCTGGAGACCTATCACCATGCCAAGCTTCATCTCTTTGTCTATAAAAATTACCCAGATGTAAGCATGTTTGTGCATTCTAATAGGAGCTCCAATGAGCGAGGGGGAAAGGCTGCCACGTCCATCACGATGTCCATCAACGACAAGAACCAATGAACTGGAGGGGGAAGGAGAAAGGGCGGGATGGCGTGGTGTGGCGTGGGGCATGCACAATAGCAGCAGGAGAGCAAAAAGAGAGTTCTCAGGTATAGCCACTATCGTGAAAGGGAGGAGCAGTTGCAGCGCTTCTGAAATGGAGGTAAAAAATGCAAAGGCAAATCGGGGGGGGGGGGAAGAGGTGTGATGGAGCTCTTACCCTATATCTTCTCCTCCCACCCCAGTTTGCCATTTGGATTAATGGGGATGAGCACTGAAACATTGTTATCATCGGTGCCAGCTTACCGACATATCCTGTTGGAAGACTCCAGTGTTATAGCAGGTGAATCTAGTGAGGTATCCAGAGCACAGGCTTGTCCTGTTTTCTTGGATGAGTTTCAGTTGGTGCAGCTCGAGGACATTGACAAGATGCTTGGACAGGTTTGTGCAACCACTTCCATATTGGATCCTTGCCCCTCTTGGCTAATAAAAGCTAGCAGGGATGGAACAACCGGCTGGGCCAGGGAAGTGATTAATGCCTCTTTGCAAGAGGGAGTGGTCCCAGGCCTCCTGAAAGAGGCGGCAGTGAGACCACTCCTAAAGAAATCTTCCCTGGACCCTGAAAATCTTAATAACTACAGGCCAGTAGCAAATGTTCCATTCCTGGGCAAAGTCCTGGAGCGGGTGGTTGAGAACCAGCTCCAGGCACTCTTGGATGAGACTGATTATCTGGATCCATTTCAGTCGGGTTTCAGGCCTGGTTTTGGTACGGAAACAGCCTTTGTCGCCCTGTATGATGACCTATGTCGGGAGAAAGACAGGGGGAGTGTGACTCTGTTGATTCTCCTTGATCTCTCAGCGGCTTTCGATACCATCGACCATGGTATCCTTCTGGGACCACTGGCTGAGTTGGGAGTGGGAGGCACTGCATTGCAGTGGTTCCGCTCCTACTTGGCGGGTCGGCTCCAGAAGGTGGTGCTTGGGGAACATTGCTCGGCCCCGTGGATTCTCCAGTATGGGGTTCCGCAGGGGCCAGTTTTGTCCCCCATGCTGTTCAACATCTACATGAAACCGTTGAGTGCAGTCATCCGGAGTTTTGGAGTGCATTGTCATCAGTACGCTCTATTTCTCCTTTTCATCTTCATCAGGTGAGGCTGTGGATGTGCTGAACCAGTGCCTGGCTGCGACAATGGACTGGATGAGGGCTAATAAACTGAAACTCAATCCAGACAAGACTAAGACGCTGTTAGTAGGTGGTTCCGCTGACCGGATGGAGGGTGTTCAACCTGTTCTGGATAGGGTTGCACTCCCCTTGAAGGAGCGGGTTCGTAGCTTGGGGGTTCTCCTAGAACCATCTCTGTCACTTGAGGCGCAGGTGGCCTCAGTGGCACGGAGTGCCTTCTACCAACTTCGGTTGGTGGCCCAGCTACGTCCCTATCTGGACAGGGATAACCTGGCTTCAGTTGTCCATGCTCTGGTAACCTCCAAGTTAGATTACTGCAATGCACTCTATGTGGGGCTGCCTTTGAAGGTGGTTCGGAAGCTGCAGCTTGTGCAAAATGCAGCGGCCAGATTGATAACTGGAACCAGTAGGTTCGAACATATAAGACCTACTCTGGCCCGCTTGCATTGGCTGCCTGTATGTTTCCGAGCCCGGTTCAAGGTGCTGGTTTTAACCTATAAAGCCTTACACGGCTTGGGACCACAATACCTGATGGAACGCCTTTCCCGACATGAACCTACCCGAACACTACGTTCAACATCTAAGGCCCTCCTCCAAGTGCCTCCTCCGAGGGAAGCTCAGAGGTCGGCAACAAGAGAGAGGGCCTTCTCTGTGGTGGCCTCCCAATTGTGGAACGATCTCCCCGACGAGGCCGGCCTGGCGCCAACATTGTTATATTTTCGGCGCCAGGTCTTCTCTCAGGCATTTGGCAATATCTGAGGAGCCTGGGTTTGTTTTGTTTTGTTTTGTTTTTGTAGCTTTTTGAAGTGTTGGTGTGGTTTTTTAATGTACAGATTGTGTGTATGTTGTATGTTTTTGCTGTTTTAATTTTTGTATATTGTTTTTAATTGTTTTTAATCCTATGTAAACCGCCCAGAGAGCTTCGGCTATGGGGCGGTAAACAAATGTAATAAATAAATAAATAAATAGCACTCCTCTTTGATTATTAGCACCATTATTAAGCACCTTTAATTGCATATTAATTAGTTTTTCAGAAGTGATTCTCTTTCCATTCTCAAGCTACTGCCCATGTGCGAAGTTCAGAAGATAGCAGCGCATGCTTTTGTGAACATTAATTTCTCTTCTTTCCTCGTCCAATGTGTCTGTAGCACCACCTACTGGATATCGTGATAAGTGACTGAAAACAAATGTTACTCTATGGAGGATTTTCTACAGGTGAAAAAAAAATGAATGATGCTGCTAGATCGAAAATGCTTGCTTAGATCAGCAAATCTTTTGAACAAAATGTTTTGCCTTGAGGAAGAAACATTTGGTGGGCCCCCATTGCTAAATGGGGGCCCACCTTATCCATATAGCACCACGGCGTCACACATTTTCTCTTCGCTGGTTAGGCAGCCATAATTTGGGCTCGCCATAAACTCTCACCCTCAAGTCCATTATATATGCAGTCTCTCTCACTGCTTCTGCTTCCTCCACCCGGGGCCGGCCCTACCATGAGGCACAGTGAAGCGGTCACTTCAGGCAGAAGTTGCTGGGAGCCGCAGCCAGGTATTGGAGGAGAGAGCTGTGTGCCAAGCAGTCTGCCCTGTGCCCCTTAAGCTCTAGCTTGCTGCTTTCAGAGGCAGTGGAGGATGGGGTCCCATCACCGGTGTTAAAGAAACAGTCCAGTTGGCTTTCGTACATAGAATGGGAGAGGGTGCCATCTCGTTCCGTTTTTGCCTCAGGTAACAAAATGTCTTGGACTAGCCTTGGCTCCAGCACTTAGCACAAGAGAGAGAAATGTCCCCGAACCCTCTTTGCAGGGGCAAAAGGGTGAGGTCTCATGCTGCACTGAGCTTTGCGGTAGGCAGAAGTTTCCAATTGCTCCAAAGCTCAATAAAATATAATAAAGACCTCCTTTGAATGCTCTGCAGTTCACAGGCAATGTGTGTGTGTGGGGGGGGGGGAGGGTTAAATCTGTGTGTTGCTGATGGCCATTACGGTTCAGAGGGCTTGGAACATCTGCTAAGCTAGGAGGAAGAGATGCATATGTGCAGGTCTGCTACTATCCCCACCCCACCACAAGAGCTCCCTCACCTCATGGAATCTCTTGGCACTGATGTGAAGAAACTGATCATAGAATCCTAGAATTGTGGGCCTGAAAGGTACTACAAGGATCATCTAGTCCAACCCTCTGCAATGTGCAGGACAACTAGTTAAGCTAGGCTGACCAGGTAAAATCCAGGTCAGGGCTCCTGTAACTTTAACAGTTGTAGAGAAAAGGGAATTTCAGCCAGTGTCATTTGTATGCAATTAGTTCCTGGTGAAATTCCCTCTTCATCACAACAGTTAAAGTTGCAGGGGCCCTGCCTTCTTTTGTATATGGTCACTCTAGTATAGCGCCCGCAACTTTAACTGCTGTGATGAAGAAGGAATTTCACCAAGAACTAATTGCATACAAATGACACTGGCTGAAATTCCCTTTTCTCTACAACTGTTAAAGTTACATGAGCCCTGACCTGGATTTTATCTGGTCACCCTAAGTTAAGCCATCCATGAGAGGTGGCTGTCCAGACTCTTCTTAAAAACCTCCAGAGATGAAGAACCCACAACCTCCATAGGTAGACTGTTCCTCTGTCTCTTTTTAGTCCTGCAGGCAAATTTGCCAATAAAAAGAGAATTAGCGGGGGGGGGGGGGGGGCAAAAGAGCTTCAATGTGCCTCCTGCAGGCCTTTGCTCCTAGAAATCATCCCTGCCTGACCCTCTGTATGTTCTGAAACGAGGGTTCTCTCTCTCTCTCTCTCTCTCTCTCTCTCTCTCTCTCTCTCTCTCTGAGCCTATCTATACACACAGGATAAAACACTTTGAAAACGTTTTGAAAACTGTATATGGAGTGTGTCCTGAGCCCCAACAGTTCTCAAAACTGTTATAAACCGTTTTAAACCGTTTTAAAGCAGTCGTGTAGATAGGCTGACAGTTTTGAGAACTGTTGGGGGCCCAGGACACACTCCATATACAGTTTTCAAAACGTTTTCAGCGTGTTTTATCCTGCGTGTGTAGATAGGCTCTCTCTCTGCAGAAAGGCTGCTGTGAAGCTAAAGGAAGCAGCATGGGTGGGTGGGTGCCGTAGCAGATGACATCAACTGCTAATATACAGGTATCAAATAAGATTAAGGTGAATACAGAAAATAGCAAAAGTGCCCTCAAACGACGCTGCCAAGCATTTAGAATGTTAGGTTGCCAACACCCTTAGTTACTAGATAGCGGTGTAAAATATATAAATAAAAGGCAGCCATGCACAATAGAACTTGGATTTCATTTGAGGTTGGGATGCCAGCTGGCTGGTGAACTGACAGTGTATTTGATCATGGTCAAACGAAGCCCAACGTGCCCTAGTGCTGGAAGCAGCTGCCTGCTTAATTGCACTGTGGTTTCTTGCTCCCCATTGCTGCAACCCACAATTATAAGTGTACATCAAAATAAAAAACTTTACAAGAATATAAACAACAGCACTTTTCTGCAACGCTTTTACCAGACAGCGTACAAACTAAAAGCAAACTCGGTCTATTTAACTCCTTGCACATAATCTATGTTCTGTTCATTATATGTTCCGTGTTTTAAGTACATACGGATCTACGCTAGGGATGTGCATGCCCGAAAATATCGTATTTTATCGTTATTATAATTTCGGACCAAAAAAAGTTATCGTCTCCAATAATATCGTAGGTGAACCGTATCGTGTTCATGATAATTATCGGAAATACGATATTTAATTTGCAGCCCCATTGTGCCCTATAGAGCTGAATTTTTTAGACAAAATGTCTATAACTTCTGTATTTTCAAAGTTACAGGCTTGAAACTTGGTCACAATGCTTATGGGGTATGCCTAAGTATGTGTATGAAATTTGAGATCGATCCCTCCAACCCTCGATTTTATATGAATTTATTAAAAATCGTTTAAGTTCTGATAGGTCAAAAGTTGCACGATCTTTTAAAAATTCATATAAAATACAGGGGTGGAGGGATTGATCTGAAATTTGGCACATGTGTAGCAACATGTGCTAGACATGTGTATGAAATTTGAGATCGATCCCTCCAATCCTCGATTTTATATGAATTTATTAAAGATCCTGCAACTTTTTGACAGGTCTGAATGAACGCACGTGGCGAGCTGTCATTCTGACCTGTCAGAACTTAAACAACCTTTAATAAATTCATATAAAATCGAGGGTTGGAGGGAACAATCTCAAATTTCATACACATACTTAGGCATACCCCATAAGTCCTGTGACCAAGTTTCAAGCCTCTAACTTTGAAAATACATAAGTTATAGGTTTATTTATATGGCAGTCCGATAATCCGATATAATCGGGTTGAAAATTATCGTCTCCGATGATTACCATAGGAAGTTGTATCGTATCGTTATCATTAATTGTATGCACTATAAAGAGCATATCGTATTGTTATCGGACATTTTAACAATACGATACACATCCCTAATCTACACTACTGCTTTAAAGCGGTTTAAAGCAGTTTATAACAGTAGTGACAACTGTTGTTGGAGTGTGTCCTGGGCCCCAACAGTTGTCACTACTGTTATAAAACACTTAAACTGCTTTAAAGCGGTTTAAAGCAGTAGTGTAGATCCTGAAGGCCTCAGGTACTGGTGCTTTCTCAGACTTCTGAGAAAAGGTTCTGATTCTCTATATAATTGGCATTACAGTAACTAGGACACAGATTCTTTGAAAAATTGGTGAAGCTAGTTGGTGTTTGGGGAGGAAGCAGCAGATAAAATGGAGCTTATTTAGAGTAGTTTTTTTTAAAAAAAAACCTACCGTAGATCTCCTAGAGAGCCTCAGCTATTGGGCGGTATAGAAATGAAATGAAACAAATAAATGATTTTTTTTTTAAAAAAAACAGAAAGCATGTTCCTTTTATTGACGCTTCTTTTTCTGTAGGAAATATTATTGTGTTGCCCTAAAGCCACAAAGGGCATAAGCTTTGGTGACTCTGGGCTGCTCATAGAGGCCTGCAGGAAAAGCTGCTTTGGCAAGATTGAGAACTATTTTTTAATGATGTGTATTTAAAATGTTTTTAAATGTTTAAAATATTTTAAAATTATACTATGTTTAATTATATTTTTAATTTTTGTATATCGCTATTTGTTTTAACTGTACATGTTTTAATTTGTGAGCCTCCTTGAGTCCCATTATTGGGGAAAAGGTGGGATATAAATAAATATAATAATAATAATAACAACAACAACAACAACAACAACTATATTCTCTGGATGAGTATGAAATGAGCCACATGCGCAAAAGAGATAATTACAAGCTGTAGAAAGTCCCTACTTATTAACAGGACATATTAAAGTTAATGACATACAACTAAAATTAGGAAAATTCCGGCGACTGATTGTGAACCCTACACACATGCTATAGCCGCTTGGGCTGATGAACTCACAGACTTGCATAGCTACTTGCATAGCTAACCGGTACTCCTCAGTACAAACATGTGAGGGGGGCAATGTGGCCAACAGCAATTACATTTTAGGTCCATGTCTCACCTGAGTAATTTCAGTAATGGTGTGAGATATATTAATGGACACTCCTGAACTTAGTAAACATACAGAGCAATCTTAAGTTGGGGGAGGAGATTTCCACCACTTCCTATGCTCTGCCAGCTCAATGGAGCCAGGATTGGGGGGGCGGGATTTGTTTTTGCTTTGTTTAATTACCTATCATTGACGCCAATGGGATGGAAAATAATAACATTACCTCCCTGATCTGTGGGCATGTCGGGGGAACAAGGGGGCTTTAGATCCTGTGGATCCAAGGCCACCCATGACACATCCATCCCCCAGAACACCACATTTCCGGTCCTACTTTCAGCAGCGCCTACATGCTGATGAGGCTTTCCATGGGTACAATAGGGGGACTCTGGGGCGGAAGAGCCATCCTACCGAGAGAGTGGCGCTTTCACTACATCCAACGACCCCCCTTAGCCAACCTTCGGTAGATGTACAGATTGTTCAGACATTGTGTTTTATATATTAATGATGTTAATAGATAAATAATACCAAAGAATACTGATACAATATTAGATTTACTGGGTTACAGTCAGCAGTCCACATTGTTCAGTATCCTATCTTCCTATTCAACCAGAGATAAAACTATGTTGCTCCTGGAGATTGATGAAAGTCATTTGAAGCAGCTGCTTTCCAGATGATGATGATGATGATGATCATCATCATCATCATCATCATCATCTGCATTTCTGTTCCACTTTTCAGACATTTTTTTCCTCTCAAATCACCTCATATCAATAAAAAGAGTGACAGTCCCTGTCACAAGGCCTGTAAACACAAATGAGCAAGACCCCCAAGGGAAGGGGAGTGGGATACCTCTGTATTGCAGGACATTCTTCATTCTATATGGCCCCTTCTACAAGAATTCGGCTTGACGCCCGGTTGCCCAATTATGCGCATCTTCTCACCATCGCTTTTACGCCTAATTCCTATAAAAGACAGGCGGTGAAGCGCATTACCGGCAGTATGAAACACGCTTTAAAGTGGTTGAAACATGGAGAATCGCTTGTTTACATGGTCATAAGGCGCTTTAACTCCCGTGGAAAATTAAAACTCGCTATTTAACGTGCATTCGATAATGCGCATAATCAGACAGAAAAGGCGCCTCGACCCCCGATTTGCGCTCCGCCCTTGTAGAGGTAAAATTTTTAATGCGCCTTGAAAGAGCTTTAAATCGCTCTTGTAGAGGCACCGTATGTACAGTGGTGTAGTGATACATTTTGAAATGCAGGCGCTCATCATGACACAGAGAGAGGGGGGATAGAAGCATATAGCAGGGATGTTTTTAAGGGCTGGCTGCTTCAACAGCTGCAATAGAAGGTGTGTGGTGTCAAGGGCTAACTCTGCTTATCAGCTGTAGGGTGGAGTAACTTCAATCCTTAAGCAAAGGTAACTGGGTAGCTGAACTAAGCTGCAGACCCTGTGCACTAAACCCTGTTTTAAGGTAGCCATTTCTTCTGGTGAAATCACACGGTTACAAGCATTATGGTTTCATTGTTTGACACCCACACCGCTTAAAGCTGATAACAGAAAGCTTTAGGCTCCAGTCTTGACTCGATCCTTTAGGCAATCACTCGGGGGAGAGAAGTGTAGGGTTAGCCCCAATCCTATCTGAGCATTTTCAGACGCCACATACGCTGACTCTTCAAGAACACGGCTAGAGCCCAAGGAAGTGCTCAAGGCACAGGGCTGCCTGGAGCCTGGCAGAGACAGATCGGTCTCACACTAACCACACCCAGCCTGCCAGAAATGCTGAGCTGACCAAGATAAGTAAGACCCCAGGGAACGAACCTTGTCGACATAGGAAACCTCCCCTGAATGTACTTTAGCTCTGGGGAAGGCTCTCTCGCAGACCACACACACACACACACACACAATCCAGAACAGCGAACCTCGTCGGCCCAGGAAACGACCCCTGCACATACTTAAGCTCTGGGGGAAGCTCTCTCACAGGCCACACATACACAACGCAGAGCAAACACAAGTCCAAGTCTAGGAAAAGCCTCAGAGCATTTTCCATGGCACAATTCAAAGTCCAAATAGCAAATGAGCATGTACAGAGTGTTTCTGAAATCTCCAAACAGGTAGAATGCAAACACGAGGCGTTTCAGGCCAAGCGTCAAAAGATGAACTCTAGCAAGGGTTCTTTACCCTTGCTCTTCCTCTTATAGACTGGAGGCCTGGCTTATTCCAAGCCACTTGACAGACAGGTCCTCTGACCTTTAAACTACCCCATGTGCCAACAGGGCAGCACAGTACAACCTCCTTTTGATGACACTACAAAGTGAGTGACAGCTTGTAAGAGAGGCCCCCTCCTTTTCCAAACATTCCTTGTTCCCAGGGAAACTATCTACTTCAAGGCTTCTGCTAGCAAACTCCCATGGGAAATAGAGACAGAGATAAGCTCACAGAGAAACAGACTTTCTTAAAACCATCCCAAATTCTTCAACTTTCAATTCACAAGGCCTCTGGCCTTGTGATGCCTTGTGATACAGCTGACACATCGCTGCCGCAACCAGGAAAACACGGCATCCTCCTGAGAGTGAGGCCACAATTTCAAGATATCATGGAGTCCCTGGACTGCAAACTATGGCGGTCATAAAGGGAAAATGGCCCTTTGTGGCTACCATGGTTTGCGGCCGTAGATGTACTAAAACAGAGCACCTACAATATTTTGAAATCACAGCCTGACTTTCAGGAGGACGCCGCATTTCCTGGCTGTGGTGGTGATGGGGTGATGGTGGAAGCAATGGGGCAGGTGCAGCAGCACAGCAGCAGCAGGTGAGCAGGTAAGTCCTAGTGGCAGCAGCTCTGGGTTGCGGGGCGAGGGAGGTGAGGGAGGGATCACGGAGTCAGGAGACCAATGGACTCCTACCCAGACTTGCTCCCTAGTCGCCTGGGGGGGGGGGGGGAAATCTCACCTCAGCTTCAGCGCCAAGGCAAGGCGGGCAACCCCGAAAGCACCCCAAGGTGAATCGGGTGGTTTTGGGGGCTCCAAAATGGCCTCCGAGGCAAATTGGGGGGGATCATGCACAGCCGTAGTTAAAAGGTCTGAGAATTGGTACTTTAAAAAAAAAAAAAGGTCTTTGCTTGGCTCTTCTTCCAGAGACCACTAGGTGGCCAATGAGTTAACTTTTACAAGCCTGGCTAAATTCAAAGAAAGTTCAGGAAGAACAATGGGGGAAAACATGTCTTTACCCCACTGCTACAGATGAAAGGCAGCGCAAAGTCCTACAGCTCCCAGCATTCCTCAGCCATACTTGGAGCTATTGGACTTTTTGCTGTCAAGTTATGCATAGGACTGCACCCTAAATTAACTTTAATTTGCCAACCACTACCTTTTAATAGGCTGACCAGATAAAATCCAGGTCAGGGCTCATGTAACTTTAACAGTTGGAGAGAAAAGGGAATTTCACCCAGTGTCATTTGTATGCAATTAGTTCCTGGTGAAATTCCCTCTTCATCACAACTATTAAAGTTGCAGGGGCCCTGCCTTCTTTTGTATATGGTCACTCTAGTATAGTGCATGCACCTTTAACTGTTGTGATGAAGAGGGAATTTCACCAGGAACTAATTGCATACAAATGACACTGGCTGAAATTCCCTTTTCTCTACAACTGTTAAAGTTACATGAGCCCTGACCTGGATTTTATCTGGTCAGCCTACCTTTTAATATATTTAGCAATAAGTCAAGAAAATAAAATGTGTCAAAAGGGGAGAAATAAATTTTATGGTGATTCTGAATTTATGTAATTACCTTTGGATGATAGATTGCATTTAACTACTTTTCTACCTCACCTCCTACATTTTTAGCAACACATATTCTGTCGGGAAACACTAAAACGGTTTGGTCCCCATGTACTTCTGACATTTGCTCTTCCCTATGCTATTACAGTCTCCAAGATCTACTGAGAACATCATCCTGGTAGAGGTGTTCTTCAGATTCAGGCAAATCCAGAACTGAATTGAGTTGATTCTGGACAGATTCTGGAGATGTCTAAATCTGGGGGCTGTCCAAACATCATCTTCGTCCCATGGTGGCTGCTTATCGGCACTGCGTCAATTATATGACGCAGCCGCCGATTCGCTGCCACCACCGGGCAGAGATAAAGCACATTGGAAAAGTTGGGGACTTACCTCAATGTTTTCTGTCGGAGCGAGGTTAGCATGGCTATTCAGCCATCTGTCCTCACTCCAGCTCCATGCTAGGGGAGTTCCCAGAGAGAAGGCGACCTCCCACTGATAGGACCGGCGAGCTGAATGGCCACCAGAAAGTCCATGCTGTGTCCTGCGTCGGGATTAGCCGACACCACCCCACAGCAGCAAAAGGACAGGGTTTTTCTAAAAGTGGGGAAAACCTGGTGCCGTCAAAGCAGCCCCCTGGAGATGTCCAAACCAGAGCTGGGCTCCTCTGAAGTGAACCAAATCAAAATCTGAACACTCCTGACAGGAAAGCACATGTCCAAATGGGAAGCCAAAGCTGACTAACTGGCAATTCATCATTAATCAGTCAGGTCCATTGAACAAGAAGAAATAAAAGGGGTGGAAGTTTTTATATAGTGAGTTCTAATAATTAACTTAAGTTGAGGCAAGGAAGAACAAACTGGAGACTGACTTTAGCAGCTTAGCCTCCCCAAATCATAGAGGATAATGGCTATCCATCATTACTAGTCATGATGGCTATATATTATCTCCAGTATCAGAGGCAGTAGACCTCTGTATATGAGCTGCTGAGGAACAGGAGTGGAAGGGTTGCACTGCACCAATTCCCTGCTTGTGGACTTCCCCCATGGACATCTGGGCGGCCACCGTGGGAAAGGAAAGCAAGACTAGATATGCAGGTCCATAAAGGCTCTTAAGTTCTTTTTTTATTATTATTATATAGTTTTTATTAATTTTCACAAAACAAACATACACATAATACACAATATAACAAACTTCCTCCCTCGACTCCCCCGTGCACCCCCCCCGAGACCTTCTCATAATCATTCTTCCTCTTTCCAAAATTTTAACGACTCTTCTGCCGGCATTTGTCCCTTTCCCGATCTTAAGACATATTCCAAAAAGGGAGTCCATATTTCTCCAAAGTCACTCTTACTGGACATTCCCCTCTTTATTTTCATTTTACATGTCATCATATCATTCAATGCTAAATCCCAAATTTCTTTATACCAATCTTCTATTTTATAACTTCGTTGCCCTTTCCAATTTTTTAGCAATCATTATTCTAACGGGTGCCAGGAGGTTGTTTACCAATTCTCTATTAATTATATGCTTATTCCTACTATCCCATATTGCTAGTAGAGCTAACTTTGGGTTTAATTCCAATTTACTTCCAATTATATCACTTATTTCTTTAAAAACCCTTTCCCCAAATTTTTGTACTTGTTCACAGCTCCACCACATATGAAAATAGGTCCCAACCTCCTGACAACCCCTCCAACAATTCTTAGACACTTTTTTATCGATCTGGTGAAATCTTACAGGTGTTAGATACCATCTCCAAATTGTCTTATAGTAATTCTCCTTAATTCTGATCGACAATAACTTTAACATTCTTACGTTCCATATCCTCCCCCAATTATCCTCGTTGATTTTTTCCCTTACATCTTCTTCCCATACCTCTTTTATAACCTTAAGTGAGTCCTGAAATTCCTCCTCTATTAATATTTTATATATCTCACTAGTCAATCCTTTCTTAGCTCCTACTTCTTCTTTTTTCCCTTTTAATTCAATTAAATCTTCAAATCTAGTGTTAATTCTACATTTCTTATTTTTCATCCTCCATTCCTGTGTCCATTTTACCAATTGCAAACACTTAAACCAAGCTATCTTTTGACCTTTAAACAACTCTTTAATATGCTCACTATCCTTCATCTTTTCCATCCAATTCCTTAGCTTCATTATATCTTGTTCTTTCAGTCTCGCTTCTATCTCTGGTTTTAATACTTTTGGGAAGTTTCCCACTACAACAACTGGGGCGAAGGCTCTTAAGTTCTGACACTGGCATCATACATTAAACACATGGGCATATTTGGGTGTGCATGTACGTTTTTAACAAATGCCACTTGGTTCCTTAATTAGTTCCATGAAGCGCAGTAGCATCTTCGAGTTTTCCCTTTATGTTCTGTCACAAAAATTGAACATCTCTGTTGCAGAGACATCGTACAACACACCATGCAGAGAGCAATAAATGCAAAGCTTTCTCTCTGCTTCCCTTTGAAGATTATTTTCTACAAGCATGTCACTGCTAGAGAGGCGATAGAATCAGTCCAGTGGAGCGTTGATTTGCAACGCAGCGTGCTGCTGCTGCTGCTGCTGCTGTTGCAGTTTCCCTTTGCTGCCTTCCAACCACAGTCTCTGCTTCCTACAAGCAGCTCTGAAAGTTTCCCACCAACATCCCATGTGCCAGCCATGTGCCCTAACGCTCTGCTCTTCTAACCAAGCTAGCAACAACTTAAACCAATCGGCTGCCAATCGAAGAACTTCTACCCTGACTACGATGAAACTTCTTCAGTGAGAGATAAGACTAACCGCAGGAGCTCAGCAAGCACTGTTTGCAAACCCACACACTGAGGGGGAGGGAGAGGGAGAGAGAGAGTAACAAACACAAACCTAAAGTCTGCTTCTGGTTGTCACTAGGCCCTGTCCAGCAGAGCTTTTCTGGGTAGTTCAGGGCCTATTACACACTAGCCCAGAGGAAGTGGTTGAACCCTCGGCAGCCCGCTGTGATCTATTTGTTCAGCATTTTGAGGATAAAATTGCTTGCCTTTGTTGGGGCCTTAACTCCACTGTTTTTGCAGCTGGAGCTCATGAAGTGTCCAGTGCGCAGTCTGGTATGGCTCAACGACATGGGTTTGGCTCAATGACATGGACACGATCCTTGGATGGGTACGTGTGTTCTCTTGTGTGTTGGATTCTTGCCCAGAAAATACCCAAATAGGATAGTCTTAACATGGACTGCAGCACTGTATCTGTTTATCTGTTGTTTTCTCTTGTGTTCTCAAATAAGGCTTTATTGGAGTTCATTATGGCTCTGCCCCAAAAAGTGGCCAAGAAATATTTTAAATCAATAATAAATAAATAAGTGTATGAAGGCTTGGCTATAACACCCTTCTGCATTCGTGCTGTCAAATTCCCAGGATTTTCTGCCACTCTGTGTATAGGCTTCTAAATGTCATGAAATGTGACTCTAAGCAACAAAGCACACACAGCGCTGTTAGAGCAGCACATGTTAGGCACGTGAATTACAACCACATACCGCTGTCACAGTGGCACTGTGTAGCTTTGTTCCCCTCCCTGGAAAAATTCCTGTAAACGCCCATGATCGTCGGCCTGACATGGTGTAAGGCAGCTTCCTATGTCCCTTGACCTTTTGTGGAAACAGGTTTCCAGGATTTTGATCCAAGAACAAAACCAGATGGAGCCATAGAAACAATTGTATTTGTCTCCAACTTGTTCACAACTGAGTTTACACCATCACCAAGAATGAATACACTGCCCCCCCCTTTCCCTACCTGGTGCCCTTTCGTTAACCCACAAGTAGTGAAATATGTGTTCATCGGTTTCTCATAATTTACTGATTAAAAACAACAAACCCAAATTTATAATAAAAATATGTACATTCTTACAGTGTAAGCAGTTAATTAAACCACTCTTTGGCTTTCCTATATCCCATTTTTATTGGTAGACCTATGATCAAGGCCTCAAATATTTGTGTCTGCCTGCATATGCATTCTCTCTCTCCGTTTATTAACCTCTCACAGTTTCCTCATAACGCGACATCTGATTTCTATCTGGTGCGATGGCAGGCTGACACTCTTCTCACGGTCTAAGTGACCTACTACTTGGTTCTCTGCCAAGCCCTTACATTTATTTCTCTGAAATTCTACTAAGAAGTCATCCTACAGTGAGCCACAGTTACTTGAAGCAACCAAAACAAACCCCCGCACACTAGTACGCAGAAGTTAAGACTAATCAGATTTCAGCAATGAAACTTCCTTATTTGGCGACATTATTCTGAAATGACACAAAGCTGATAGCAGCCTGGATTACTGCACTGTTATCGATAGAGGGCATACATTGATTGACAATGCAGTTTATCCTATACAGGTCTACTCATTAGCAAGCCCCATTGTGTTCAATGGGGCTTGCTCCCTATTAAGTGGGTTTAGCATTGCAGCCTTCAAACTGGCTAGTTCAACATCAGTAGTTCATAATTCACATGAAATTGTCCACTAGGACGTAATTTCTTATGAGAAATGTTTCAAGATAACCACACAATATGAGTACAGTAGTTGACCACTGTGTGAACCGAATGCTGGCTCCTTTAACAGCAGACGTGGGATTTTAATTGAAAATTTCCCTTCTTGGCAATGCTCTATATGGTCAATGAAATAGTGCCATGTAGTGGCTGTATTATAGTGCAACGCCAGCATTGCACACTGCAGATATGTCACATTAACTTTTATTTCAGCTTATCTCCAATCTTTTAAAAAGCGGGATGAAGCTCAAAAAGTGTGGGAGATGCTCTGGAGGACCCACAAACTTCTGTGACTGGCCAATCACGAGCATGCAATTAAAGCCTCATGCAGAAATCCTTATAGTTTGTGAAATAAAGACATGTTAGCTCCCCTCACAAGAAATCCTAGTCTCAGAGTCATAGGTAGGAGGGAGGGAGAGCTGGTGGGATGGACAAAGCAGCATAATAATCAGGGACATTGATCCAGAGACAGTGGAAGTCAGTGCTGCTGCCAACCTCAAAATTTACAAAATAGTCAGCAAGCTCTTCTGGATGGGAGTTATATTAAACAAAATAAGAAAAAGTTGAGGGTGTTTTGAAGCATGGTAGAAAAACTCTAGTGTAGCCCATGTCAGAACACAAAGCACATATTAAAGATAAAAGGCTCCTGCTAAGTATAGTTGGCTTTATTAGGATGACCATATGAAAAGGAGGACAGGGCTCATGTAACTTTAATAGTTGTAGAGGAAAAAGGAATTTCAGCCAGTGCCATTTGTGTGCAAGTAGTTCCTGGTGAAATCCCCTCTTCATCACAACAGTTAAAGTTGCAGGCACTATACTAGAGTGACCATATACAAAAGAAGGCAGGGCCCCTGCAACTTTAACTGTTGTGATGAAGAGGGGATTTCACCAGGAACTAACTAGCTTTATATTCTACCCTTCTACCATGAATGTTCTTTTGCCTTCACACCCGTCCTGTACAGAGCAGGTTAAGCTGAGAGAAGGTATAACTTGCTGAAGGTCATCCAATAAGCTCCATAGCTGAGTTGGGCTTTAAATCATTGGTTGGAATTAGTTGTTATGAAACACGAAAGGCTTCCACCAAAATCAGCATCTCTATGTTACGTTCTCCTCCACCCTGTGTAATGTATAGTTAAGTTGGGGTGGGGGGGACCAACACAATGCTGTGATGTCATGAACTTGTGCATTTTCACACCCATGCCTATGGCTTTTGTAGAGTGACCAGATCCAAAAGAGGGCAGGGCTCCTGCAGCTTTAACTGTTGTGATGAAGAGGGAATTTCACCAGGTGTCTTTCCATATGGTCACCCTAACTATAACAATATGATAAATACTGTTTTGCTGTAGTTTCCCATGTACAACCCACTATACAATTTCAATTCTGGAGGGTCAGCTTCTGGAATTATTCCACTTCACTCCTCTTTCCATGAGCTCAAAGATACAGTCACAACAGGGCTCACCTGTGAGCAAGTTTTAGAATGTGAGACGCAAATGACAAACCCATTAATCAGGCAGAAAAAGAGCCAGAGCAAGCATTTGCTGATCTTTTAACACTTAACAGTCATCTATTTTCATGGCTGCATCTCATCTTTTAAAAGATAAATGTAATTATTTAAGAGCTACCAGCTCCTACTAGGTGCCAAATTAATTTAGTTAGAGGGGAAAACATCCAAGCCTATTAGAACCCCTGCTGCTTTCTGTAGCATTTCAACAGTACCTGTGGATGACTCACTCAAAACATACACCCCATATTCTTCATAAGCAGTTATGGATGACTAAGCAATCTGGAAAATTTGCACTTTAGTTTCTCAGATGGTTAACTGAATGGTGTCTTCACAGCTCAGTATCATCAACCTCCACGCAGAGAGAGAGAGAGAGAGAGAGAGAGAGAGAGAGAGAGACGCTCAGTGATTTGTTCTCCCACGTTGTCTTACGTAGCAGTCCTGTCTTACATCTTCTTTATATTTAAATAGAGAAGTTGATCATGGAATCATAGTTGCAAGAGATCAAAGGTTCCCCTAGTAGTCAAAGGCAGAATCAAGATTCTTGGCACATGAGAAAGCTGAATAGGCTGAAAAATATCACAGAACTGTTTGAATGAAACTGGTCGAAGTAGCAAAGTGCAGAGTGCAATTAATATCTCAGCAGAGGCAGTAATGTTCAAAAATACCCCCAAAAAGTGCGATGCTATGTTATCTATGTTTCAAAGGCCTGGTTCATATGCTGCCTGGTTTTTATTTGTTTTTAATATTTCAGCTATTTTGTGATTCTTGTGTTTTGTAGTTGTTGTTGTTCCCCGCCTCGATCTGGAGGGAGAGGCGGGTTAAAAATAATAATAATTATTATTATTATTAACATATCTCAGTTTGATAAACGAAGATGTCCATGAGCCATTTGCCTGCACATTCAATCCCTTCCCTCTTTCCTCGTTTGTGGTGTGCAGCTGTCAAACCCAGAAGTCTCCAATTAACGACAGTTTCCCAGTTCGCCCAAACTGGAAAACCATGGTTCCAAAGCTGGTAACCATAGTTTCCAGGTTTGGATGAAACAGGAAACTATTATGGGTTCGGATGTATCCTGGATTTGGATGTATTCTGAATCCAGGTTGATTCAGGCAGAGTCAGGAGATGTCTAAATCTAATCAGGGCTCCTCTAAAGCGGACCATGTCTGAATCAAAACATTTCTGGAGATTCAGAGCTTTATCACACCTACTATTTCCCTCCCGGGTTGCTTCCGCGGGTTCCCCCTCCGTTTCGTATTCGAGTCTAGCGTTTTGAATCACATGTGGTCGGTATAGCTGCAATACCTCAGCTTGGGCCTGTTGAACTTTGCCTGTTTCTGACTTTGCCCATTCAGGGATAAATCGAAACAGCAACTAAAAACTGTGACCTCAGGGCGAGAGAACAGCACGAAGGGGATGACGTCATGCGATTCCAGCACTGAAGAAATGGAGCAAAGTCGAGGTGGGTGTGCTTAAAACCGCCTGTGTGGTAACGACTTCAGGCTTCAGAAGGATACAGAGATACAAAGAAGAGGGGATGAAGTTTTGTGATGGGCAGCTCTAATTCCTAACGGTTTTACTAGGGCTCTCCAATCCCTGTGCTTTGTGGGGAGGGAGGGGGGAAATGATGAAGCAATATATTGCAAGACTCTCCCAGGAACAGGAAGGTAAAAAAAAGTCTTGGTGGAGTCTGTGGGACTTGGAAGGGTATAGCATTGGGTGCTTGCTTGGAAAATACTAGAATTTTGAATCCATCTGCCTCTGCCACTGTATACTCCACATCCATCATCCACCCCGTTCTATTGCACTTTCTGTGACTTTGGTGTGAATTCAGCCCCCCCCCCCCCAAGCCTTTAGCTGCTTTTCATTCATCCCCAGCCTCTGCAGCTATCCTTCTGGAGATGTGCAGGTTTCTTACCTTAGGAGGAGTATAAGAGGGAGCAAATCATTTCTATCCGCAAACTGAACATTCCCCTTCCAAATAAAAAATGCTGCACCTATTATTCTGAAATTTTTCAGGTTTCTTAACTAAGGCCACCTCTGTGTTGTAAATCATTTGTATAAAAATCTCCACCCACACAATATATAGGCGCATCCTTTTTTGAAATTTCAAAACTGTAAACTCTTGTACAAAGTTCCCTGCACCTATTCATCTGAAACTTGACAAGCTTGATTTGCTCAGGAGTGGAAGCTATCCCTGCAAATTTCATCTAATTCTGCAAAGGAATTATGTTTAGAAATGATTGGCAGTTCCCTTTTTAAAAAAAAAAAATCAAAATTTAAAGGCACATAGCGGTGGGGGGGGGGGACCACACCTATTTGTCTGAAATGTTGCAGGCATAATCCTTCCAAAGAGGTCTACCAATCTCATCAAATTCCTACTAAGAGAAAAGTAGTTATAGCCATTTGTTGATTTCCAATTATAGAATATGGCATATGCACAGAGATTTGGATTTCTGAATTGAGATTTGGATTCAGACCCAAATCATAGTGAATGGCCTCTGAATCAGGCCAAATCAAATACAGCTGTTTTCCAAATCACCAAATTGGGATTTGAACTGAATCTTGTGATCTCTGGAGAGTTCTGGTTTTGAGTGCTGCACTCCAGAAAGGATGGCAGGAAGTGGTTGAATGCACATGCAGAAAGCTCAAGCATATCTTGGCTTATTAAACTGAGATATGATTACCCAAATGGGGACAAGCTGTTTTAATAGCCATTTCCTCTCCCCGGAGAATCCTGGATATGGTTTTCTTTGAAATGGCTAGTGAGTTCTAACGGGATTCCCCTGCATCTTCGGTTCCCTCTACAAGGATTCGCTTTTGCGCCCGGTTAGGCGATTATGCGCATAATCGCTGAAGCGCATTTACGCCTAATGCCTCTGCACGAGAGGCGGTGAGAGGAGGTGAAGCGCATTAACGGATGACCAAAACGCGCTTTACAAGTAGTTAATGCGCATAAGCGCTTGTTCATACAGTCAAAATGCACTTTAACAGCCGGAGCAAAATAAAACTCGCTGTTTAACGCGCATTCGATAATGTGCATAATCGGAGAGATAATGCGCCTCTACGCCCGATTTGCACTCCGTTCTTGTAGAGGTAAATTTTTTTAAGCGCCTTGAAAGAGCTTTAAACCTCTCTTGTAGAGGCAGCCTTCATCTAAGTATGCTTTAGAGGAAGAAATGATGGTTTAAAAAAAGTGTGTAGATATACCCATAGACCATCATACCATTTACTAGCGTATGGCATAGAAAAGACAAAATATTCATTTTGTAGAGGAACTCGAGTATAGCATGGAACACTAGATCAAATGCCAATGACAACTTAATTGTTCTCACATATTTGGACCATGTCACTATTGGCCCTTCCCTTTAAAAAAACACCATGGATCCCATGGGTTTCAAAGATCCTGCATTTTAAATATGTGCGTGTGTTTTAATTCTCAAGTACAGCTTCGAGGAATTTAGAGGATCTTTAATCTCAGACTTTTCCCACAGTTTCTCAAATGTTCCGTTTACATTTTGGTGGCTGCACATAACGTATCTCTAGCTTCTTCTATGCCAAAAATAGTTTCCTGTTCAGTTCATAGTAGCCGCTGATCATTTCACTTCTATATGTTTAATTCGCATGAAATGTCACTTGCGACTCCTTTCCCTCTAGTAAATATACGTGGAAATTGTGGGTGACAAAACTGCTTCAAGATCATCCCATCTAATCTGATTGGTTGACAGATTTTGATTGATTAATGGTTCTCTTCCCAAGACCCTAGCAGGGGGCTCACTGCCAACCACTTGGCCCTCTGGCCCTCCTCCTCCTCATCTTTGCTATGGCTGCCAGATTACTTGCCTTCTCCGAATGATCAAGTGGTGACAGGAGGAGCAACCTCTGGTCCCCATGCCTTCTCCCTCTAGGTGGTCATGCGGTGTAAACTTGGCCCTTTTTAACCTGAGAGCCTACACCAAATGGGTCCGGATTAGCCACTGCTCATCCAAAGAGACAAGTATCTAATCACAGCAGATAAACATTGCCACAGACACGATTGTAAATAAGAATCTATTTATTTTAGAAAATCACAAAATGTAAGAAAATAAGCGGTGGCATGGTGATTGTATAAGAGTAAAATCTCTCTGCCATTACAAGAACAGAGAATGCAACAAAAATATAAGATTAATTAAAAGAATTGCAGCTGCCAAAGCTGGCATTACAGATTTAGCTAATAAGATAATAGCATGAGCTTATAACATTGTTATGACTTCTCCTTAGCCACTCCTGTTTACTACTTTATTTTTATTTATTTATTTATTTATTTATTTATTTCATTTCATTTCTAACCTGCCTCTCCATCTATATAGAGGCAGGGAACAACACTAAATATAAATATAAAAACAATAAAATAGATAAACCATTAAAACAGATACTTGAGTTTTAAAGCTAAACTAAAACAAAAACTAAACTAAAACATACTTGTTAACCCTTCCTTTTCTTCCTCCTGTACATTACTTGGATATAAAAGCTACGCTAAAGCATTGCTAAGTTGAAAATTCCTCAAGGCATGTGAAGAATAAAAGTACAAGTTAGAGTGAAATAATAATTCCAAGTTCCATCTTCAGAAATAGCTCCAAGTCCCAAGCTCAGAAATATTCTAAGTCCCAGAGTCTAGAAATATTTTAAGTCTCAAAACTTCAGAAAATATTCTAAGTCCCAGAGTCTAAAAGCTTAAAGAGATTAATAGTTACCCAAATCCTTGGGCCTGTTAATCCAAAAAAATCAGGTGAAGAAAAGGGGGGAAAATTCCAGCCCTGCAACCTTTGTTACC
Source organism: Anniella stebbinsi (assembly GCA_029215795.1). Classification (NCBI taxonomy): domain Eukaryota; kingdom Metazoa; phylum Chordata; class Lepidosauria; order Squamata; family Anniellidae; genus Anniella; species Anniella stebbinsi. Next base: position 112,816,324 of record JARDYH010000003.1, on the reverse strand, counting down.
TGTACTTTTATATACTTGTTCTGGTCAAAGGTGGGGGCCCCAATGAGTGATGAGACCACCATCTTCCAATCACAAATGATATGAATAAGTGATTAGACAACCCATTCACCAATCAGAAGTTGGATGTCTTCCCCTCCCCAACATCTCATGTCTTATACCCATGTGTTTTTGGGAACACCTCTGGCATTACCATTAACAGGTTAATTTCAAAGTTAACTAAAACATGGCTGCTATATGGGCGTATTATCTTGATTGATGTATTTCTGTCTGGTACATCTTCTTTGAACTCACATTCTTCTTTGGACATATTTGGTCATATCCGCCCAAACACCTCCTCCCAAGTGTCACGTGTGCTCAGGGCTATGACGTCCCCTGTCCAACTAGCGTTGAGTAAGGACATTCTCTTATCAGCAGGTGCCCACCACGAGACATCAAAGCAGGACTTTTCCTTCTCCTAGTGGGCAACTGAGCATGCTCAGTTCTCTCATTCAGCTCTGCCGGCACACTGTGGCCTTGAACAAGCCCTGTGAAGCTGCTTGTAAAGTCAACTGCGTTTTTTTCCCTTCAAGACGGTCCTGCAAGTTTTAGCTAGAGTCTTAGTTAATGGCATAAAATCAATTAGCATAAAATCAAAACTTCAAGGTCTTCACGCCCATGGTGCAGGGGTCTGGAATATACATTTGGGAGTCTTTCGGATATGAGTCTGGGGTCTTTTAGGGGATCTTCTTGTAAGTCTCCCCAAAACCCTTACTCAGATCATTCCACCATTCCAGATCAAATTAGCCATATTTCGTTTGAAATAGCCTCTTCGTGTAGCATAATTTAACCCTTTTAGCACCAGATTATCATGCGGATTGGGCACTGAGAAAGGGGGCAGGTAAATTTGGTGTGTGTGTGAGAGAGACTGTAGCAAGGAAGAGCTGCCCACTGAGGTCAACATGCCCAAAGCCCCCTAAAATATGGAACCACACAACATGGTTCCATCCTCCATCACTGTTCTAATCCGCCCCACACGCTCAGGTCCTCTGGGAAGAACCTACTTCAGTTAGCAAAAACTAGGTTGACAGGTATTACCCAGAGGACCTTCTCTTCTGCCGCTCCCAGACTGTGGAATGGCCTGCCGGAGGAGAATCGTCAACTTAACAGTCTTTTAGAATTTAAGAAAGCTATGAAGACTAATCTCTTCCGGCAGGCATATCCAGTGGAATTTTAGAATGTTTTTAGGGTGTTTTATTGCTATTTTAATAATGTGTACCATGTTTTTAATCAGTTTAATGTATTTTATCATATTTTATATTCACTGCTGTTCCCTGCCTCGATCCAAACGGAGAGGCGGGTTAGAAATAATTTTTATTATTATTATTATTATTATTATTATTATTATTATTATTATATAAAGTGCAAGTTATACACTCTTACAAAAATTAGTTCCCCTGGAATACTTGGGGAGGTAGAGGGGGGCGGTCTAGGAGTCTTTTTCATGTCAAAAGATGGATTACATTAGGAATTTTATAGCTTGATTAATTAGAACATTTCTCTTCCCCCAGCCCCAGCACACATTAAGGTGACAGACCTGCCTGGCCCTTAATAGATGCAGAGGGAACTTCACAATTCAGCATCATACATAAAAGGGAAGTCTTTGGAATATGCGTGGGAGGACTTGCATCTGAAATGCAGGTTTTAGTGTGGCACGAAGTGAATGCAGGAGAAAGCGAGGTGGCAGGGAAAGTTGAATGGCTCGATCTCTAGCGCTTATTTCAAGCAGCAATTACCATACATTCCCATCAGTTTCCCATGCAGATGAAGAATGACACCTCCTCCACATGCACCTTGGGAGAATTTAACCCACCTGCAGAATCATTCAGCGCTCTGTTTTGTCTACCAAGTTATTAATAGACTGGCCGTTCCTGCAAATTTAGTATATTGGCTTTTAATGTTCAATCTTTTAAATTTTGTAAACCGCTCAGAGAGCTTCGGCTATGGGGCGGTATCTAAATGTTAATAATAATAATAATAATAATAATAATAATAATAACTTAAGAGTACAGAACAGGAAAGGCCATTCTCATCCAAATCAAGCATTATACATGACCAGTGAGCTGCTACCTAAGGCTTGTTGGAGCTGCTGACTGGTCATGTAAAACACTTGATTTGTATGGAAATTTAAAATGCATGATCTTCATGGCATCTGCAGGAATCATATCTGTGAAGTTATCACAGCTCAAATGAAAAGTGGAGAGAAGTTTTTAGATTCTATCATTTCAAGTTACATTGCCACAAACATGTGTGCACACAGTAATCGCACATCAAGACCAGGACTAGCTCATAGGGAACAGTTCATTGAAGGTATTTTATTCATATACGCATAGCCTCAGTCCACCCACAGGTACATATTCATTTAGGCAGATATTTTATGTAGAACAGATGTCCATAAATATGACTGGCTGGCAGCATAGGCGTGTGCAAGGGGTGTGCCAGGTCTGCCCAGGCACACCCTAATCTCTCAAGCAATAAGCCCCAAATTGAGAAGGCCATTGCATAGGGATCCCGAGGGGAATCCAGATGCAGCGGGAATAGTCCTCTAGCTGCTCTGCTACCACACCGAAGAACACCCATCAGCATTAGCCAGCCTAGCCAAGTGAGGGATGATGGAAGTTGTAGGCCAAAACATACGGGGGGGGGGCAATAATGGCCCACCTCCGTAGAAGATGCAGTTGCAGCAGTTGCAGCTTATTGCATTTTATAGTTTCCTAAAGTTTCTCTTCTACACAAATACTAAGGTCACAGAAGCCCAGTCATCCTTTTCATCTGTTCATCCCACCTTTGACCAGAGATATATTGCCTTATGTGACATACACCAAGCAGGATATAGCACTATGAAAGCAGTAAATAATAATAATAATAATAATAATAATAATAATAATAATAAATACAATTTATTTATTCCTTACCCGACTCTCCCTCCGGATCAAGGCGGGAAACAACATCAAATATAAAATACATAAAACTGATTAAAAGCACATAAAACTAATACATTATTTAAATACCAATAAAACACCAATAAAACTTTTAAAATTCAACTGGGTAGACCTGCCGGAAGAGATTGGTCTTTATGGCTTTCTTAAAGTCAAAGAGACTGTTAAGTTGACAAATCTCCTCCGGCAGGCCATTCCACAGTCTGGGAGCGGCAGAAGAGAAGATCCTCTGGGTAACAGTTGTCAGTTATCAGTCAGGAGCCACACCAAGCAGGATATAGCGGTATGAAAGTGGTATGTGGTATGTGTCAATGGGCCCCAACAGTTGTCATGCACTTCAAAAACTCTATAAAGCAGTAGTGTGGCTCCTGCCTTTTAAATACCACTTTCATAGTGCAATATTCTGCTTGGTGTAGATTAGGCCTAAGACTGGGTATACAGGACCAGAATGGGGAAGCACCTCCTCAGTCAAAGAAGTAGTGAGAGACTTCGTAGCCATTTTATGTCTGGAAGCTTAAATAAACAGTGGCAGCCTAAAACACCTTGTCTCAGAGCCACCCTTGGATGTGTCACTCGCACACCATGACAGAGTGTGAAGGAAGGGCAGAGGGCCTAAAACCTTAGCAAGAGAAGGATGACAACGACAATTACTAGCAAACAGTTGATTATATGTTTTCCTATGTTTTTACAGGAGAGTTTTATGGAGATTAATTTGGAATTGTGTGCAAAAGGTTCCACTAGGAAATATATGTTAAGGGCACCTGGAAAAATGTAAAGACATCTGTTACCATAAAGTAAAGGAAGATATCACATGCCCTGAACATTAGGGTGACCAGATAAAATCCAGGTCAGGGCTCATGTAACTTTAACAGTTGTAGAGCAAAGGGAATTTCAGCCAATGTCATTTGTATGCAATTAGTACCTGGTGAAATTCCCTCTTCATCACAACAGTTAAAGTTGCAGGGGCCCTGCCTTCTTTTGTATATGGTAACTCTATATAATGCATGTACCTTCAACAATTGTGATGAAGAGGGAATATCACCAGGAACTAATTGCATACAAATGACACTGGCTGAAATTCCCTTTTCTCTACAACTGTTAAAGTTACATGAGCCCTGACCTGGATTTTATCTGGTCAGCCTACTGAACATGACAAGCTCTGGCAAAGTTACTCTAGTTTCAAAAGGAGTATCTTCTATGTATTGTGGTTGTGTTAGCTCTATTTTGGAACAACCAGTTCCATGAAAGAATATATTTATTTTTAAAAAGAACAATTAAGCTGTTGACACATTACAGATTGTTCCCTTCTGTAGGGCAGCTTTTGCTGGTGAGAGCACCATGTCAGATGGCTATGCGGGTCTTTTCCTCAGTAAACTTTGCCTCTACGAAACTTTAAATGTTTGGTCATAAATATGAGAATCCTTACATCCTAACCCTAAGAACATGTATTTGAAGGGAGGTTTCCAGGGAAACGTTCTTCTGAGACTGTGCTCATGATGGCAACCGAACAACCACATGTTAAATGTGTGTATTTGGAAGTAAATCCCATTACTTTCAATTGAGCATGTATACTTAGGGCCACTACCTTTGTGTCAGATTCCCTAGAAAAGGAGCAGTTAAATTTAGCCCAAGGGCCATATTTTAATTGCAGAGAAGCTCTTGGACTGCATTCCAGAGGTAGGTGGGGACAAAGGCAAAATACAAAAATACAAAAATTATCAGCATGTTGTAGTTTAAAGATCCTACTCCCTTTGGAGAGGTATTTCATCCTTTCAGAGTGAAAAAACTGCACAAAAATTTTGAAACCACCCAACAATCTGTCGCTGGAGGAAAGGGGGTGGGGGGTGGTCTTCTGGGAAAGCTCAGAGGGCTGGATTGGGATCCTAGGAGCACTGGATTTGGTCCCCAGGCCTTAAGTTATCCACCCCGTAGGGTGACCATAGTCCCCTCTACAAGAATTCGATTTGACGCCCGGTTGTCCGATTATGCGCATCTTCTCGCAATCGCTTTTACGCCTAATCCCTATACACGGGAGGCGGTGAAGCGCATTACCGGTTGTATGAAAAGCGCTTTAAGGATGTTTAATGCAGAGAATTGCTTGTTTACATGGTCATAAGGCACTTTAACTCCCGCGGTAAATTAAAACTCGCTATTTCACACGCATTCAATAATGTGCATAATCGGACAGAAAAAGCACCTCAACCCCCGATTTGCGCTCCTTTCATGTGGAGGTAAAATCGGTAATGCGCTTTGAAAGAGCCTTAAATCGCTCTTGTAGAGGCACCCCATATGTCAGGAAAAGCCAGGACATGTCAGGATTTTTCGTAACAAATCCGGGAAGGGGAGAAATTATGAAATTTGAAGAAAAATCTGGATTTTCCCCATCTTCCCCTCCACCAAAGGGCAGCTCTACTTTATAGTCAATGGGAAATAACAAAAATGCTTACAGCTCCATTATTTTTAAAGATAAGGAGATGAAACTTGGCATCATGATAGCCCATAGGTAGGGATTTAGTGATGCCAAATTTGAAGCAGATCTGTTCATCTGTTGATTTTTTTAAAGTTTGAGGTTTTAAAATTATTATTTTTTTAAATGGTCATTTTTAAAGATAAAGAGATGAAATCTGGCATCATGATAGATTTTAAGTAAGGCTTTAGCTGCACCAGGTTTGAAGCAGATCTGTTCATCCATTGTTTTTTAGGTTTTTTTAAAAAAAAAATTGAGGTTTTAAAATATATATTTTTAAATACCATCATTTTTAAAGATAAGGAGATGAAACTTGGCATCATGATAGCTCTTAAGTAGGGCTTTAGACATGTTTCAAGCAGATATGTTCAGCCATTGATTTTTAGGGTTATTTTTTTAAAAATTGAGGTTTTAAAATATATTTTTTTAAAAAAACATCATTTTTAAAGATAAGGAGATGAAACTTGGCATCATGATAGATGCTAAGTAGGGTTTTAGCCATGCCAAGTTTCAAGCAAATCTGTTCATCTGTTGAATTTTAGCAAGTTTCAAACAAAATTGAACTTTAAAAATAAAAAATATTAAAAAGCCGGCCAGCCGGCAGCAAACCCTATTAAACAGCAGCTTGCAGCAGAGTGAGGATACAATAAGAAAAGATATTTGAGGGAAGGGGAGAATGTATCACACGGAGTATAGCAACAAAGGACAGCAAAAGCTACAAAAGTAGGAGTGAGTGAAGTTAATTTCAGATACATTGGATGTCTCACTTGTTATTTCAGTTATTAAGATGTTATGCAGAACAGATTTGTCTTACTTGTGTGCTGTAAAATCAGACATGTGACCAAGGCTATGTTCTGGTGGGCACACCCCCTTGGTGCTAGACATGCCCCCTGGGGGCAGGCATGTTGGTGGGGATGCCCCCTTGGGGGCTGACCATGTTCTCTTTTTTGTTTTCCAAAATATGGTCACCTTAGCAAGCCTCCCCTGCAGTGTTCACCATGGTAGCAAATGTTCCAGGGATAGTCTTATCATATGATTCTGCAAGGCAGAACCTGCTTGCTGGGTCTGGAAGATCCCATATATACTTTTATTCATAGTTTATTTACACTAAAAGCTATAATCCTTCTTTCTATGTAAAACACACTAAAGGCAATTTGTTCAGTTCATCCTGCATTGAAGGAACTAAAGGAACATTGCATACATGAAGCTTTTACCTGATCCTACATTGTCTAAAACCCCTGGGGGCAAAGTAGGTTCTGAACAGGCCCTGTTATATCTCTACTGATTAACAAGTCTGCTGAACAACTACCATTGCAAAAGGAAACTCCACAGGTGAATTTACCACTATTCCTTTATGGATAGCAGTAAAGTTCTAACGGTCAATCAAAGTTCCTCTGTGGAAGACATGAGCAACTAATATACACCCACTGTCACACAGAAACACACAACTACTTGTTCTAAGGGACTCTGAAGAGACAAAGTTAGAAATGTACATTACAAATATATGTAACCTACATCTCCTATGTCATAAACAAACAAACATTATGGTCCATTAGGCTGACCATATGAAAAGGAGGACAGGGCTCATGTAACTTTAACAGTTGTAGAGAAAAGGGAATTTCAGCCAATGTCATGTGTATGCAATTAGTTCCTGGTGAAATTCCCTCTTCATCACAACAGTTAAAGTTGCAGGCACTATACTAGAGTGACCAGATACAAAAGAAGGCAGGGCCCCTGCAACTTTAACTGTTGCATGAAGAGGGAATTTCACCAGGAACTAATTGCATGCAAATGACACTGGGTGAAATTCCCTTTTCTCTACAACTGTTAAAGTTACATGAGCCCTGTCCTCCTTTTCATATGCTCAGCCTAAGTATGGTGGGACACCCCCCCTCCGGCCAAATACTTAAAACAAGTTAACTCAACTTTCTTATAGGCATCATTTAAGAAAAGGGATTTTCCTGGGTCCATCTATTCTAACACTAGAGTAACTTTACTACATATGTATCTTTGCCAGCTGCTTTAAGATCAGTTACCTACTCCAATAAATAATGCAATATCTGCCTGAGCAGTTGTTTGAAATATAATCTCACATGATACCATCCAAAGCATGTGAGCAAAACAAAACTCCCCTTTCTGTGTTGTTAAATTTTAAAGGTAAAAATAAAATAAAATCCTGGTAACAGAAAAGCTGGTACATTTGGGGACTTAATTCACATGCAGAAAAGAGATGATGACCTTTTCTACAAAGTATAGCACAATACCCCAGCCTAATAACAGGAGCCTCAGGTGCGAAAAGTGAGATCTAACCTGTAACGTTATGCACAGACACATGTGCTTCTGAGTGACTGATCTCTTCATACTTAGTAGGAAATCGAGATGTCTAACATCAGTCTGTGTAATAGGCAGGCAATAGGAAGTCTGGCCAAGCCATATATAACTACAAGGAGCTATATATAAATGTTCACTTTTTTCCCAACTTGCCTATTTGACAGAGGAGTACTAGTCCTTGCTTCTCCATAGGATAGCAGCTTGGCCCAAAATCCACTTATCAGTTGCATAACGTGATGCCAAGGGCTGCCAGTGTTAGACCTAGAGCCTATCTACACTCTAGCTTTGTAACGTTTCATAAGGGTTACGAAAACTCTTTGACATAGATTTTATTCCCTTGAGCATTTTCCTCATCCATAGTTATGTTGGCATATGTTGTATCTTACAATTCATTCCGGCAGCTGTCTAAATGCTCGGAAAGCCCCGTGGTGGGTGTGCAGTGGTGCGGCGTCGATTATATAATGCAGCAGCGATCGTGCACCCACCCTGGTGCTTTCTGCCAAAGCTGTAGAGAAAAAATGTCAGGAACTTACCCCGACTTTTTTCTCCAGAATGAGGTGAGGACATGCAAGACGATGTTAAGACAGCCCCTTGCCTCGCTCTGGGGTTGCAGCAGAGATATGGTTGGGCAGTGCCTTGTGGAAGGCAACCTGCGATTGGTCACCTTTCATCAGGAAGAGGGCGAGGGCGGCTCCAGTCCACGAATGGCTGCCCAAAAACCCTGCACTCCCTCTTCAGTGTTGGGATTACCCAACACCACCCCGGCGGAGGGAGGCCACGGGGTTTCTGAGGGACATGGCATCAACCTGGTGCTGTGAAGACACCCCCCAGTACACTAACCAGTTGGTGTGGATTGTGGTTCTAGGATTTTTAAAAAATCTCTCTATATGTGTACAGTATTCTGCTAACTATTCTCATCCCACATACTTCAATTATCTTATATTTTAAATGTATTCCCTTCCATTCTGTATCATTAATGCAGCTCCTGATGCTACTGCTGCTTCCCAATGTCCACCTCTCCTCTACACGGCCCTCTGTACTGTCCCCAGAAACCGATTCGGGGGGTACACAGGGGGCTGCAGGGGGAGGGGAAATAGCCCCATACTTGGTTCCATTGACAGAACTACTTCAGTCAGCAGAACAAGACCATTGGATCCAACCCATAATAATGATTGTACATAAGGAGCAATAGTACTTATGGATAATCCATGCTTCTGTTTGCATTTGCTTTTAATCAATAGAACTGATGAATACATAAACATGTAATCAATGTCTTGTAGTGAGGTTAAGTGCTAAACTTGTTAGAGGCTTCTTGATCAAGAAAGTAGGCTTTGAACATAGGTTTAGAATTAAAATGAGGCATCAAGCCAACATGCTTTAAATGTCTAACACATTTCATTGCTGTAGGCAATAGGTATCCCCTCGTTAATTCCAGGTATCCTGTACAAACCACTGGGGACAAAATAGATGAATAATCAAGGACAACATAATGCTTTGAAATGTTTTAAAGTGATTCATTGGAGTGCTCATACCAAGTAAATGCAAACACTATTCCATACTATTAAAAGATATTAAAGGTTGTTTTCAAGGACTACTACCACAAACTCAGTTGCTTTTAGGACATTCTAGAACCTGTAAACTCAATACTATACTTGCTTATTGGAGAGTAAATCCTATTAAACTTAGCTTACTTCTGAGTAGATTTTTTATTATTATTTATTTATGACTACATTTATATCTTGTCTTTTTACTCTTACAATGAACTCAAGGCAGCCTACATAGTCTTCCCCCTCTCCAATTTAGGTTGAGGGTCAATGACTGGCCCAAAGTCACCGGTGAGCTTCATGACCAAATGGGGTCTAGAACCCGCATCTTCAAGGTCCCAGACCAACTGCTACACCACACTTGCTTTCTGGAAAGGATTGTGCAGTTAATTCCAGGGTTCAGTATGTGCAGGAGCTCCATATGCATAACAAAGTTCCCAAGACCATAAGTGTAGAGGTCATCAGAATGAATTTGGACCAAATCTTCCATCAATCTGCCACCTGGATCTATGGGTGGCAAAATGCTCAGGATCTTATTTGGAACCTGTATGTCTCTGTGAATTCTGAAATGGTGGAATTGACAAAGAGGTGTACATGACAAAGTGCAGTAATTTAGTATCATGTAAACATGAAATTATATTGTATGGGCTTTAGAGACATGTATAGTGTGAAGCTCTTTGGTGGCACATGCCATCAATCTTCATGGACATGGCCATTGGCTTGCTCGCATCTTGGCTATAAATATTGTGTCCACTTAGGTACGAAAACCATATCTACTTCCTGGAATTTTCAAGGCATACATTTGTCAGTACACAAATGTATGCCTTGAAAATACATTTGTGTACTGCATTGTCGACTCCAACATTCTGTTTTCAGCAATGGATTGCCAGAGGATTCAGGGACTCATAAGTAGGGCATGAAGCCAACAGCCCTTCTCTATGGGTTATCCCCAACTCTTGGTATTCAGAGACTGCCTCCAAACACAGAGGTCCCATTTAGCTATAATGACTAACAGGCCTTGTTTTTAGGCCTAGTCTGCATGGATTTTTTGTAACCTTTTCAAACCATCTAACCTAAGGAACTTCACTGCTGCTTGGTTGAGTAAGGAAGACACCTTGTCCTCTTGATACATGTCCTTCTTGGCTGGTCGTCCAGGGAGGAGATGCAGTTAGACTACAACTACAACATATTATTAATGCATCTCTCAGGGAGGGGAATTTTCCACCATATTTAAAAGAAGCAGTGGTATGGCCACTTCTAAAAAAAAAAAAAAGCCCTCCCTGGACCCCCTGGAACTTAATAATTACAGACCAGTATCAAATCTTCTGTTTTGGGGCAAGGTGATTGAGAGGATAGTTGCCTTCCAACTCCAAGCAGTCTTGGACATTCCAGATTTTCTAGACCCATTTCAAACTGGCTTCAGAGCAGGATACAGAGTTGAGACAGCTATGGTCGCCTTAATGGATGATCTCTGTATGAGTATTGACAGGGGGAGTGTGTCCCTGCTGGTACTTTTGGACCTCTCAGCGGCTTTCAATACTATCAACCATGGTATCCTTCTGGAACGCCTGAGGGGTTTGGGAATCGGGGGCACTGTGCTCCAGGGGTTCCGGTCTTACCTCTTGGGCAGGTTCCAGATGGTGATGTTTGGGATTAGTTGCTCCTCAAAAAAGGAGCTGTTGTATAGCGTACCATAAGGCGCCATTCCCCAATGCTCTTTAACATCTACATGAAACTGCTAGGAGAGATCATCCAGAAGTATGGGGCGGGGTGCTATCAATTTGCCGATGACACCCAAATATATTTCTCTATGCCTTCAATAACAGCATCAGCTAAGGATAGTGTGTCTCCTCTGAATGAATGCTTGGAGGCGGTAATGGGCTGGATGAGGAAAAACAAATTGAAGCTGAATCCAGACAAGATGGAGGTGCTTCCTGTCAAGGGCCCTGACCTGGGTTTGGAGGTGTGTCAACCAGTTTTGGATGGGGCTAACCTCTCCCTGAAAGACTGTGTTTGCAGCTTGGGGGTGCTCCTGGATCCGTCATTCCAAAACCTTTATCACATGGGCGGTTTGATCCACACCCGTCGTGACTTTGATCCAATTCTTTCACATGACGTTGTCCCCTTCATGCTGTTCTCGCGTCCTGAGTGCTCCTTTTTTCCTTCCCCTTTCAAAATATCCCTGAACGGAGATTGTCTGTTTTCTCCCCTCCTCCACAGGCATAGGTGAGGTTTCGGAGCAAAACCGACCATGTGTGATCAAAGGGCAAATGACAGCCCAGATAGATGCAACGGCCAGGAGTGCCTACTATCAGCTGTAGCTGTTGCGCCAGCTGTGCCCTTTCCTAGAGTTGGAAGACCTAAAGACGGTAGTGCACGCACTGGTAACTTTGAGGCTCGACTTCTGCAATGTGCTGTACATAGGGCTATCATTGTAGCTAGCTTGGAAACTTCAGTTAGTTCAAAATATGGCAGCCAGGTTGGTCACCAGTACACCTAGAGATGACCATACTACACCAACGTTAAAATCACTTCACTGGCTGCCAGTTAGTTTCTGGACAAAGTGTTGGTTATTACCTTTAAAGCCCTACATGGTTTGGGTCCAGGTTACCTGCAGGATCACCTTCTCCCATACGATCCACCCCGCACGCTCAGGTCCTCTGGGAAGAATTTACTACAGTCAGCTAAAACTAGGCTGACAACTGTTACCCAGAGGACCTTTTCTTCTGTCGCCCCAGACTCTGGAATGGCCTGCCAGAGGAGATTCGTCAATTTCACACTCTCTCTGAGTTTAAGGCAGCTATCAAAACTAGCATCTTCCGGAAGGCCTACCCAGATTAACTTTAAACCAATAATTTAAAAATGTGTTGATTGTTTTATATGCTCTTTTAATTAATTTATGTATTTGATCTATATTGTTATTGTAGTAATGTTGTTCCCTGCCTCAATCCAAAAGGAAGCGGGTAAGAAATAAATTTATTATTATTATTGTTGTTGTTATTATTATTATATGGCAGTATGTTAAATTAATTATATGTTGTGTGCAAAACATTGTATGTGTGTATATGCTATATGAGCAAACATGGTAACAGTTCTACAGATTGGTGTTGTACAACAACCATTACTGTGACGATCCAATAAGCCAGGGGTGCAGAACCCCTTTCAGCCTGAGGACTGAATTCAATTTTGGAGAGGATCTTGGGGCCACATTCCAGTGTGGGCGGGGCTGACGGCAAAAGGGGTGGGGGCAAAATATAAAAATGCCAGCAAATTCTAGCTTATTGCTCTTACTGTCAGTGACTAAGCTTTATTAAGAGAGGCATTTCAACCGTTTAGAATGGGGGGGAAACTGCACATAATTTGGCAAGCCACCAATCAATTGTTGGTTAGGGGAAAGATGGCATGGCCATCTGGAGAACCACAGAGGAGCAGGTTTGGCCCTGTGGAGACCTGGATTTGGGCCCCTGGCCTGAAGTTCCCCACCTCTGTAGTAAGGGATGTCATAGTATGCTATGCATTCTGGTTTGGAGTATTGTACCCACAAAGCATTACATGGGCAAGTCCCAGACACACCATTCCTGCACCTACTACTAATTAACTACTACTGAATGAGCATATCTATATCTGTCTAAAAATAACATAGCAAGGCAGAGGGATTTAAGTAATTGCATGGAAAATTAAATTTTGCAAAACAAAATACAAATGGATTCTTTGAATATACATGAAGACCTTTGGTTATTGAGTTGTTTGTAGGTACAGTAAATAAATAAATATAGCCTCCCCTGCTTCAGGATCCCAATGTTAACAGAAAGGGGATCTAGTCTATAGAAAGTCTCTCTGCATAGCTGCCTTTCCAAACACAATTAAATTGGTTTGTTTATACATGCTTCTGTTCGCTGTTAGGGAGTCACACAGAAGGAAAGGGACAAGAAATTACTGGCTTGGAACCAGACTTTGAAGCTAGTCATGATTTCAATGGGATTAGTCTTAGGGTGACCAGATAAAATCCAGGTCAGGGCTCATGTAACTTTAACAGTTGTAGAGAAAAGGGAATTTCAGCCAGAGTCATTTGTATGCAATTAGTTCCTGGTGATATTCCCTCTTCATCACAACAGTTAAAGGTGCATGCACTATACTAGAGTGACCATATACAAAAGAAGGCAGGGCCCCTGCAACTTTAACTGTTGTGATGAAGAGGGAATTTCACCAGGAACTAACTGCATACAAATGACACTGGCTGAAATTCCCTTTTCTCTACAACTGTTAAAGTTGCAGGGCCCTGACCTGGATTTTATCTGGTCACCCTACTCTAGGATGCAGTTTTTACAGGAGAGTTTTATGGAGATTAATTTGGAATTGTGTGCAAAAGGTTCCACTAGGAAATATATGTTAGGGGCACCTGGAAAAATGTAAAGACATGCAGTGGTACTTAAGATCTGTTGCCATAAAGTAAAGGAAGATATCACATGCCCTGAACATTAGGGTGACCAGATAAAATCCAGGTCAGGGCTCATGTAACTTTAACAGTTGTACAGAAAAGGGAATTTCAGCCAGTGTCATTTGTATGCAATTAGTTCCTGGTGAAATTCCCTCTTCATCACAACAGTTAAAGTTGCAGGTGGCCTGCCTTCTTTTGTATATGGTCACTCTAGTATAGTGCCTGCACCTTTAACTGTTGTGATGAAGAGGGAATTTCACCAGGAACTAATTGCATACAAATGACACTGGCTGAAATTCCCTTTTCTCTACAACTGTTAAAGTTACATGAGCCCTGACCTGGATTTTATCTGGTCACCCTAACTAGTCTAAGTATGACCAAATCTGGATGATTTCTTCATATGGGATTGCAAATATTAACATTTTGAAAGACTACCACCGAAGCATTACCACATGTTGGCATTTCCTCATTTTTACTTTAAAAAAAAAAGCTTAGAGAAACCCATTCTGCGTAACTTAAACGATTGCATACCTAAATTAGTGTGCGTATGTGTAATTCTATGCATAATTACTCAGAGGTAAACACCACTACATTCAATGAGGCTCAGTCCATAGTAAGTGTTTTTAGAATTTCTGCGCTAATGTCTTTTACATTTAAAGCCCAAACATCAATATTTGTTTAATTTCTTCTTAAAGTCTACTTTGAAATGAATTACATACATTTTATATTTTCCTTTTCCTTTTGAACTGATACAGATTCTGTTTCACTTTTGAGCTTTTTGAGCAAGCAACACAAATTGTGGGGTGGGAAGTGATAGGGATAGATGAAGAATGCCCAATATATCCCTGAGGATTGTATAACACTTGTGAATACGCAGTGGGTTAACCAAGGTTGCTACTGGAATAGCAACACTAGAGACACGTAATGTTCTTTTTTGCTGCCATGCATAGCAAGAGAAAGAAGTAGGTTGGTTGCTAGGGGGAACTGGGGAACTGGCCCATCTTGTGTAGTTCAGGAGGTGTCTAAATATGGATGAAGATATCTAAATTTAGGGCCTGGTGCCTGAAAATTAAATCAGGCTCAATACTCTTAAGCAACACAAACAGTTCTGGAATGACGTGCTGAATATATGACGCTATTGCTAAGGGAACTGTTAAATGTTCCAGCTGCACCCTTATGGCATAAACATATGTGTCTCTGTTGACTCCATGAATTGCATGAATTCAGGGAGCTTTCTGGCAACCAATATATTGTTTAATAACTTACATTTGGGGTGCTGGGTGGGGAAACGGCGGGTATCCAATATTCCATTTTTCAAATATGCCTTTTTGGGCACCCAGATTTTCACTTGGTTATCTAAAGCAAATTCCCCACGTACGAGTCCCCAAATCACCAATATTACGAGACCATACGAAGCACAGAAGCATCCTGAAATTATTATGATTAATAATAATAAAAACAGCAATCTTAAAAGCGATGAAGCTGCTTGCCTTTGCCCTTGAAAGTCTTTAAACGATTGTAAACATGTCCATGCACATGGATACTGTCTCCATGGCAGCATGGTAACAGTTAAGGCCTTGTTCTAAACATATCGAAAAGGAAACTAAAAATAGTTCAACAGTGTCAGAATATGTGTGTATATATACAGTACATAAAAAGATGAGTTTGTCTGTCTACCTCTGGCTAGCTAAAAAGAAATAAGAAACAGATGGGAGGGGTATTATTATTTTAATATCACTGCATGAAATTAGCAATTAATAAACGGTGTTCTTTTTATCAGCATAAACTTCAATGTTGAGTAGACACAACTCATAACCGACACACATCAGTAGACTCACGTTGTGCATAAAGGATTATTGTAAGCCATAGATTTAGTAAATATTAGCTGACATCTTTATTCCAGTATAGACAGCTGTCCATAATAAACATGATATGGCCTAATATGGTATGCACTTGATTATTTTTCGCTTGAGTGCTAAGCGGCTTGTAGTTCATTCACCCTTTGACACCTCTGTAAGTTAGGTAATCACTGAAATAGCAATTTTATAGTTAGCTGTGCTGAAGAACCTGCAAACAGAACGTTGCTCAGTTGTATTGGTGGGAAACGCACAAAGGCCTTTGCATGCTTACAATAGCAGGTTGGTACTAAACATTCTGTGTAACAGCCTAGTCAAAAATAAATAGGTTGGGTTGGATCCAGACTTAGTCATGCTCAAGTAGACCTATTGAAATCAATGAGACTTAAGTTGATCATGACTTGTCCCATTGATACAAATGGGTCTCCTCTAAACTACATCTGGATTCAACCCATTGTGTATTGCACAACTTATTCCAACCCCCAGCATCTTAGGGAGCAGAATTTGAAGTACGGGTCAGCAACCTGGTGCCCCCAAGAAGTTATGGACTACAACCAGTGTTGGCTGGTGGCTCTGATCTCAGTGGGACTGTGAATCCATTCTGGTTTCAGTTAGAACCAGCCAGAACTCTAACGGAGTTATCCAAGGTGGTGAACCTATTTTGGGAATAGGTTTCAGGACCTTGGATAGCTGCTTTAGAGTTCTATTTGTTCTGACTGAAATCCAGAATGGATTCATAACCCTACCAAAATCAGCCTCCACTGACTGTAACTTCCATCAGTCCCTGCCAACATAGTCAATAGTCACAGATTATGGGAGTTGTCATCTGAAACAACTGGAGTGCCAGGTTGCCTACTCTTGGTTTGGAGTGACCACTGATTGAGGTTTTGTGGAGCTGCCCCAAATCAAGAAGAAAATATTAGTCCTGCCTACGTGCATCCATGTGTTTCCAATGTTGGTCTTACTTAGAGTAGACCTATTGAAATGAAAAGGGCTTGAGTGAGGCTTACTCAAACTTGCCCACACACCAGTGGGAGCTAGCAGTTGGTACAGCAATTGGAAAAGAGTGGAAACAGTAGTTTCTGGAACAGGGAGGGACAGCAGAGTTCTCAGAAGGGAGCTCCGCTGACATGACCTGATCCAGAAATGAGTATTTCCAGAGTTGCCTTAGGAAGCACTAACTCCCCACTGCGCTAGCACTGAGTCCTGCTGGCACAATGGAAAGTGTAGAAGTGCAACAGCAGCAGCAGTATTAGATACTGTTCTATGTGTCAAGACAATGGATGGGCCTTGCCTTGTAGGACCTTCTTAGGTGACAAAACCATGGACTTTACCATAAAACTCAGGACTAGTACAAATGAAGCACTAGCAGCTCAGTACTCTGGTCCCACAAAATGAATGGGAGCTGCCTTTTGGGGTGTGAGGAAGGGGTGGCAATGCATTAGTACTACAGTGGGATAACCTCACCACTTTGGCTTCTTCAAGTGCAGACAAGAACATTCGGTCCAGCGCCAACAAGCTCACAACCTGGGACTAAAGCCTGACTGAAATAAAAAGAGCTCGAGGGGGGAAATGTTAAAAACAATGGCAGGGGGATGAATGTTGCAGGGGATGTTTGTTCTGTTGATTTCAAAATGCCTCACGCAAATGCCTGACGCTGCCATAAGCATGAGGCCCAGGGAATGCGCGTGATGTGGTCCTTCTGTTGAAGCTGCGAAGTGGCTTTGGCCCTGAAACTGCCTGGATGGGAGACTACCTATGAACCACATGTAAGCTCCCATGAGCTCCTTGGGGGGAAAAGTGGGGTATATGTTTAAATAATAGTTAAGGAATTGATTAGGAAAAAAGCAGGAACAGACATCAAAATATGCTGAAAAACATGTAAGGCAGAATTCAGCCAAGGTTGAGCGTCTTTCGTTTCTCTTGATATCTACTGAAATCAATTGTGTTATGCATGTATTTAAGATGTGCTGAACATTGTATAGATTTGGCCACCAAATGCTCCACAGATGTGCAGCCACAACTGATAAAGATATGACAAGGTAGGATCATGATGGATTTGCGAGCACATCATAATTTTCTGTTTTCACAATCTCCTCGTCTACTTTTGCCAAAATCAACGGCTCCAAGCAGTGGCTTTCATCCATGTAATATGCCATTCAAGAAAAGTTTCTTGAATTCTTAAGTTTGGGTTAAAAAAAAAAGTCAATGAACCTTTGGTTTTGGTGTCAAAATTTTGGTTTTATGTGCCAGGACCCCAAAAGAATGGGGTTGACCAGGTGGACCACAAATGGGAACAATATGGAGATGTATTCTTGCTTATATACATACATATCCTCTTTCTTAAAGTCCTTTCAAGTAGGATGCTTCAGGGAAGACTGAGGAGGTGACCCATCAGTGTATTTGGTGCCTCTAATAAGATCCTCATATAAACATGACTAGTGGCTAGCCCCTACGCAGGCTCTCCCACCACCTAAAGCAGGAGAACATGCAAAGCTGCTGTAACCTGGAGTTACTTAAAATCAAACTCAGATGACAGGAGGAAGGTTTCTACTTCACTTTATTCAAGACTCAGCGCTGAGGTCCAACTCCCTGTTGCTTCGCAGCGAAAATAGAGGGAGTGGCCAAGACCTTTGTCTGTCACTTATTTTTATAGTTCATTTTGGCCAAGCAGGCATACAGAACAATTTCTACATTCATAAAAGTGAAACTATGATAACGTCCACAGAATCAAAGAACAGCATTGTAGCCCCCCAAAATAGCAGCAGGCAAAGAACTAGGAGATACTAGCACATCTGCAAGGTCACTTCCTAGCAGAGCAAAAATTCTTCAGGAGCTGAGTGCAGATAAGAAAACATAGACTTTGCAAAGCTTAAAACTTTAGCTAACAGGATTCAAAATTTAACCCTTCATGTCACACTGCCACTACCTCACATCCCTTCCCTTACTGCCACTACCTCATTGTGCCCCCACCCCCTTCCTACGCATCACCCACTGCCATGCCAGCTCTATGGAGAGCTGCACAGCTGGAAGAAGTGGTCTCCAGGTCTCATGGAAGCTTGCTCAGATTTTGCAAGACCTGGCCATAGGTGTGCGCAGCTCATTTCATTAGGATGTGCACCTTAAAGGCCCTGATTGGAGCGGAGGAGGGGAAAGCGTGTTTTCTTGCCCCTCCACTGCTCCAATTGGGGCCTAAGACCATGATTGGAGCAGTGGGTGTGAGAAAGCACTCTTTCCAGGGCCTCTGGAAAGTGCATAGTTCCCCCAGGGATGCCAATGGCGGCTTTCCGGAGGCTTTCCCATCCTTTTAAAAGCCCCGATTCAAGTGGGGGGGGGGTAGGAAAGCAGAGGTGCCCTGGGAAATTAGGGTGTGCCTGGTCACACCCAGCACACTTTGTGTGCATGCCTATGGACCTGGCCAAGCTTTCACAAGCTCTCACAAGAGCCCCACAATCACTTCGTCCATCCATGGGGCTGTCAAAGGGGAAAACAGAGAGCCCTGTAAGCCGCTCTGTCTGTGCGATAAATGCCATGGTGGAAGAGTGGCTGGCAGGGCTCTCCAGAGCAGGCCCTGCTGGCTGGGGTGAGGTGGGGGGGAATGGCACAGTTCACCACTCCTCAAATTCTATTGCCTGATGTGTGGTTGCCTCACACTGTTTCATGGGTGGGCCAGCCCTGCTAGTGGCAGTTGTTCACACAACCAATAACACTTGTGGTGGTGTTCAATTACCCCAGGGTTGGTTCTATACCTGGAGCTACACAGTTTTTTTTTTCCTTTTAACCTCCAGCACTTTGGCTGTTCCACTCTAGATTCTACATAGCAATACAACTTCTACATTGTCTCTATTGATGATTTAATTGATTAGAAACTAATGGAACTTATTTTCTAGCCCTATTATTCATATTTACTCAGAAGGGGCAGAAAAATCTTACAAAGATACCCAACATACAATACCTAAGAGGAGATAGATAGATAGATAGATAGATAGATAGATAGATGATTGATAGATAGATAGATGATAGATAGATAGATAGATACCATTTTTTCCAATTTGGAAAATAGAAATGAAATAAAAATAACAATATAAACTATCAATTGTGCTTAAAACAAGTGGCCTTCATGGATCCAAAGAACCATGTAACTAATTTCGCATGCCCAAGGAGGTTTTGGGTTGTGCTTCTCAAATGGCTATCATCTTTTTTGAAACTAAGGGAAATTTTAAACGCCATTGGTGATATATCATCGGGATCACCTATTCTCAGTAAAGAAGTGAAAAAACTTCCATTGGTTATGCCCAAGCCCTTGAGCACAGCTAAATTAAACCTTTGAATCCTCTCCAGTATGCAGACCTCGCCATTTTCATGTGACATAATAACAAAAAAAGTATTTTTAGAGGAAAAAACATGCATTTTGATATTCTGTTAAACTCTACAGTAACACTGACCTCCTCAATGA
This sequence comes from Anniella stebbinsi, assembly GCA_029215795.1. Lineage (NCBI taxonomy): Eukaryota > Metazoa > Chordata > Lepidosauria > Squamata > Anniellidae > Anniella > Anniella stebbinsi. Next base: position 112,796,257 of record JARDYH010000003.1, on the reverse strand, counting down.
TTTATCACTCCGTGCAGACTACAAGCACACTCCTGTGCACACTTGCCTGGGATTCTATTCAATTGGACGTTCCTGTGACTAAACATATGTAAGATCAGGCAGAAAGTGACATATTAACATAGACAAAGTTAGCTACCCCGGATCTTTATTTATTTCCTACTCCATCCTAGTAAATAATATATCCTTGAAACTCCTATCATAACTCAATTCTTCTGATTGTTTGAGCTTTTACTTAGAGGCTTATGGACTTTAAAAACAAACAGTTGCACGAGCTGACACATTCAAATGTTAGTTTGTTCTTTGATTTAGTACATGTGCACTTTCAAACGTTCACCAGTTTCATCCACTTGAGGCAGTCGATCGAGAAATTGGAAGCAAGCAAGAGGAGATAGAGAGCGTCATCAGACGAGCGTTTTATTGCATGCTCATTACTGGGCACTCACGGATTTTCATGGGTCCTAGACCTTTATCACATGAGTGGTTTGATCCACACCCACTGCAACTTTGATCTGATTCTTACACATGACATTGTCCCCCTCGCGCTGCTCTCGTGCCCCGAGCGTTCCATTTCCCACTTCGCTTTCGTATCCCTGAACGGGGATTGTCCATTTTCTCCCCTCCTCCACAGGCTTTGCTGAGGTATTGGAGCAAAACCGACCACCTGTGATCAAAAGGCTACACTCGCATAGGAAACAGAGGGGGGAACCCGCATAAGCAAAATGGGTAGGTGTGATAAAGGCCCTATTCATGACGTTGTTCACCTCCTATGCGTCTCCCACCCCTTCTAGCCTTCTTCCCGTGAGAAAAAAGACCCCAGTAAATCCAAATTATTTTTAGAGGCAGAACTTGCCGCTATCTCCTGCTGTGTGCAGGAGAAGAGGTGCAACAGAAACAGCCCACTGAGTGGGTCACATGCATGTTGTTTATTTCCTCTTTCTTCTCTCTGGGTGCCTCTACAAGAGGCATTTAAAGCTCTTTCAAGGCGCATTAAAAAAATTACCTCTACAAGAACGGAGCGCAAATCGGGCGTAGAGGCGCGTTATCTACCCGATTATGCGCATTATCGAATTCGCGTTAGATCACGAGTTTTATTTTGCTCCGTCCGTTAAAGCGCATTTTGACTGTGTGAATAAGCGCTTATGCGCATTAACTACTTGTAAAGCGCATTTTGGACATCTGTTAATGCGCTTCGCCGCCTCTCGCCGCCTCTCGTGCAGAGGGATTAGGCATAAATGCGCTTCTGCGATTATGTGCATAATCGCCTAACCAGGCGCAAAAGCGAATCCTTGTAGAGGGGACCTCTGAGAAAGAGGAAGTATTGAGCAATAAAAGCAAGAGCGGCGAAGCAACAGCAGGGGAGCATGATTCCTCCCCCCCATCTGATGGAGATTGGAGGCTCTGCTGTTCAAAGGCCTTGATTCCTGTTGCAGAGTGAGTGATGTGCTTGGCAGACTCACAGACTGGAACAAACTCCTGAGGATGCTCTGTATTTTGCAACATTTTGAAGTACTTTAGTCACATTTTTTCATAAACATATTATTGAGTATTGGTTACAATTATACAGGAATTAACATCAGTCAGTCAATCTGTATTTAAAAAGTGTTGCTTATTTAAGGTGCAATCCTGTATTGAAGGTCCACCACTGTGGGGGCTACAGGATTTGGCAAAAGCCCCACTACTCTAACAGAAACTAGATCCACCACCACCACCATGAAGAATATACCAGTAGAACATCCCAGATATGCCTGCAGAACATTCCAGCAGAATGGCCTAAATGGGGCAGTCATGAGCAAGACATGGGTGGTATTGAGGAGCACCCATCGGGGAGGGGCTCACTCCTTCCATCCATGACCACAGCCCCATCATCAGTAGAACTTTTGAGCTTCAGTGGTGGATCTTCAGCCCAAGACATGGCACAAGAAATTTCCTTCCGATTGACTTGAAGTAAGTTGGGGGGGATAAAAAATAGCTGCCTTTGTATCAAAAGACACACTGCCCACATTGCCATAACAGAGCATAGGATATGGTGTAATTCAGCACCCAATCACAATACATCACTGCCATATAAACTCCACACAATATTTGGTGTGGGGGGCAACTGTCTTTTTGGAACTGTTTTTAAAAGTAGCCTGTACAACGCATTGCAATAGTCTAAAGATGGCAATACTGTGATATGCATAGGCGTGCGCACAGGGTGTGCTGGGTGTTCTCAGGCACACCCTAATTTCCCAGGGCACCTCTGCTTTGCCCCACACACACATGAATTGGGGCTTTCAAAAGGACAGGAAAGCCTCTGGAAAGCCACCATTAGCATCCTTGGGGAACTACACACTTTCCGGAGGCCTTGGAAAGTGGGCTTTCTCACCCCCCCCCACACACACTGCTCCAATCGGAGGGGCGAGAAAGCACACTTTCCCCTCCTCCACTCCAATCAGGGTCTTTAAGGTGCACCCCCTAATGAAATGAGCTGCGCACACCTATGGTGATATGTTTGTGTGCCCTGAAGCACTGTTTTGAGACATGAGAGTGTTTTGTTTGTTTGTTTTTAACTCAGAACCTTAGTCACACAGTTTGACTACTGCTTGAACGTATTGGGCAAACACACTTAGTCTGTGCTACTCCAGTGCAGCTGATGTTTTTCTTTTAGGCAAAATTTGTAAATGTATTATCTTGCCTGACAGGAATATGGAGAAATAACGTCCTAAGGAGAAAAGTTCACACATCAGCTCCAAGTGCATTTCCTCTGTTGTATTTCTTTCTGTTTCTGTCTATCCTTCTGTAGCTATGGTGATGTTTTCACTGCTACTAAAGTTATGCCAACTCACTATCTTTTTGAATGACATGAAAGCATCTATATCAGCATTTCCCAACCTAGTGCCTTCAGATGTAGTGGACTAGGGTGACCAAATAAAATCCAGGTCAGGGCTCATGTAACTTTAACAGTTGTAGAGAAAAGGGAATTTCAGCCAGTGTCATTTGTATGCAGTTAGTTCCTGGTGAAATTCCCTCTTCATCACAACAGTTAAAGTTGCAGGTGGCCTGCCTTCTTTTGTATATGGTCACTCTAGTATAGTGCCTGCACCTTTAACTGTTGTGATGAAAAGGGAATTTCACCAGGAACTAATTGCATACAAATGACACTGGCTGAAATTCCCTTTTATCTACAACTGTTAAAGTTACATGAGCCCTGACCTGGATTTTATCTGGTCACCCTAACTTAGTGGACTACATCTACCAGCAGCACCAGGTTGGGGAAGGCTGATCTACGTATCAACTGGGAAAATTAGAGAATGGCAAAATGTGAGCTCTGTTATAGTAGGCTGACCATATGAAAAGGAGGACATCCCTCTTCATCACAACAGTTAAAGTGACCATATACAAAAGAAGGCAGGGCCCCTGCAACTTTAACTGTTGTAATGAAGAGGGAATATCACCAAGAACTAATTGCATACAAATGACCCTGGCTGAAATTCCCTTTTCTCCACAATTGTTAAAGTTACAGGAGCCCTGTCCTCCTTTTCATATGGTCAGCCTATGTTATAGTATAGGACTGGCCAGGATGTGAGAAACTCACCCAAGCTCAGCTGTAAAGCAGTTTGGGTGGGCCTGGCCAGGTCTGTCTTAGCCTAACCATTCTCTCTTAGTCAGAGTTTCCTAATCTTGTTGTGAGGCTAAAATGAGCTCCCAATATAATAGGCAGTGCTTAATCTACATTCAAACAACTCTGGGAGGAGCAAACCTTCCAGAAAAGAGAGCAAGTATATATGTTTTCCCCAACACACACATATATTGCTCAAGCCAGTCTCAATAGTTCTGATCAGGGGTGTTGCTAGATCTGGGTCCATGAGGCCCCAGCCCTGAATCTGGATCTACTCCACAGAACCCTGCGTATTCATTGGTGCCAATGGAAGGTTTTTTTCTCAGCTTAATTGTCACACGGGGGAGGGGGCAATTTTCAAGAGTGACTGCAGGTGGGGAGGGAAGGGTTATTATCTCTCCCCTTCCCACATGCTGTAACCCACCCACTCCAAATCTTCCCTTGTATGGCAATTAAGCTGAGAAAAATCCTTTTCCAATTGGTTTGAGATGATCTGGGCCAGGGTGCAAATTAATTGAAGGAATTATTTTATTTGAGATTATTTGGATGAGAAATTAATTGGCTGTCTTTCCCTCCTGTGAAAGTTAAATAAATCCTAGTAATTAGGGTGACCAGAGAAAATCCAGGTCAGAGCTCATGTAACTTTAACAGTTGTAGAGAAAAGGGAAATTCAGCCAGTGTCATTTGTATGCAATTAGTTCCTGGTGAAATTCCCTCTTCATCACAACAGTTAAAGTTGCAGGGGCCCTGCCTTCTTTTGTATATGGTCACTCTAGTATAGTGCCTGCAACTTTAATTGTTGTGATGAAGAGGGGATTTCACCAGGAACTAATTACATACAAATGACACTGGCTGAAATTCCCTTTTCTCTACAACTGTTAAAGGTACAGGAGCCCTGACCTGGATTTTATCTGGTCACCCTACTAGTAATTATTTCTAAATTTGCAATATATATATATATATATATATATATATATATATATATTGCAGATCTGTGTCCTACGGGTCTGGACCCTGAATCTTTTAAGCACCTAGCAACACCCCTTGCTTCGAACCTCAGAAAATTCAGCCAGAACAATTCCTTGCTTCTTTATTATCTAGCTTCAAAGAAGAGTCCTGCTGGATCAGACCAAAGGCTTATCTCATCCAGCATTCTGTTCCTCCACACTGCTGGCCATCCAGATGCCTATGGAAAGCTCACAACTGGCAACTGGTATTCAGAGGCTGCACTGCCTCTGATCCTAGAGGCATCGGGGTTGGTCCTACCATGAGATAGTGTGAGGGGGCTGCCTACATCAGGCAGAAGATATCGGTGGATGAGAAGCAGTGACAACTTGCTGGAGGACAGAACTGTGTGTGCCACACGGCCTGCCAAGGATGTTGGAATGGGGAAGCAGCTTCCACATTCTGAGCAATAGATGTTAATTGGAGCTAAAGAAAAATCATGCTGACCAGATCTGGGTAATTTATCTTGGCTAGGGCTGGTCAGAAGGTGTCTTCTCATCTCTTCAGCCCCATTCTCAGTCTACAAAGATGGAGAGGTACATTCAAGTGTGGACTGTAGAATTTTCAGATATCTTTCATGGGTGGAGACATACATTTTTAGCAGGCATAGACAGTATCACAGGCACAGAATTCTTTTAAAGCTTTTCTCTCTCCGTTCTTTCCTACTTTAAATATTTTTTTCTGCCATTCCCACAGTGGCAGTGACCCTCCCCTATTTCATATGGCTCGCAGGCAGAAGAACGTACATTTTTAGCAGTCAGAGGGTACCTCTAGCCAGTCCCCTTCTGTCGCAGTGGCTTCTGATTGCCCCCCAAAAATATCTAAGCCTCCTACCCTCAAAACTTATCAGAAGTCCTCCCTTGCATTTTTCTCTCCCCCTCCACTTTTGCCTCCATTCCCCAGAAATGTGGTGGGGAAATTATCCTGACATTTGCACAGCCTTTTCTAGAGATATGGCCCCAGAAAAGATTCCTATTCCTCTGCGTTCTTCATCTCTGTTTTATACAGCATTTGCATCCATCTACTTTTAAACTTCCTGTACTCCATTTATGTGACACTGGCAGGCTGCCACATGCATCCAAGTGAACATATGAAATACACTGTGTACTGAATAGAATTATGCCGTCTGTGAGCTGGAGCACCGGCTTCAAATGACACAGAACTCTTATGCTCAGCACTCACTGCACCACAACTATTGATCCTCAAAGTACTATGGAGACAAGAACTAATTTGTAGTTAAACTTGGGAAATGTGCACTTTCTGTTCTACAGACAAAGAAGGTAAGCCCATGATCGGCCTTCATGACTGTAGAGTAATCACTTCACCGAGGGTGCTTCCAGATGAAGCTTTTGTGGCGCTATGGCCCTGCCTCATTCACGGAATTTGATGGGGGGTCTTTCCCACACCTTCTTCCACTTTTCTTTTGTACTACAGAAGATCTGTTAAGAATGAAAAGATGGAATAGCTGCACAATGCCTTCCCCATTGGTAGCACTAAGACCACTCTGAGTTTGAGCATCAACAACACACAGGCATTCTTGAGAAGCTGCTTTCCTCTAGATCAGGGCTAGGCAACTTGTGGCCTTCCAGATGTTTTGGCCTACAACTCTCACCAGCCCTGGCCAACATAGCCAATGATTCAGGAATGATGAATTGTAGGCCAAAATATCTGGAGGACTACAAGTTGTTCACCCCTGCTTTAGAGACCTGTCAAAGGCCTAGTTCTGTCGGAAGTGGTAAACTTCTGACACAAATCGGAGCTTTTCTTCCCATACGAATAGCAGGTATGAGGATGATCCAAATCAGGACCAGAGTGGAGGTAAACTGCATCTGCTATTTACTTTTAAAAAGCCATTCCATGCAATGGGTAATTGTATGAATGGCATCTCTTATAGTTTGATCCTTATATAGAAAACTAGGTTATAATCCTTCTTCCAGAACTCTCTTGTTCTGTATACAGGGATTTTTGTTTTATTTTTGTATGAAGCAGCATTTTATTGTGTGAACCCTATATGCGCTTCCTAATAAGTGGTGCAGTCCAGGCACAGGTTTATCTCCTCAGTGAGAACTGTACCACAATATTCAGATGTATACCTTCCCAAAGTGCAGTAAAATGTACTTGTTGGGGTTGACTTTTAACAGACAGGGCATTAAACAGTCATGAGATCATTTTAATTCTTTATTTTGTATATACGTTTTTAATTGTCTCACTTTATTCTTTAAACTATTGTTAACTGCCTTGAGCAGAGGGGGGTAAGAAGAAAAATAATCAACATACCAGTGGAATTGGCAGAGGAAACTTCTGTCTTTTGTCTCATACACTCTATTTCTGTCCTAATGTTGAATGTCTGTTATATTGCCTGAAGCAGCTCCTATATTACATTGTACATCTTCCCATGACTGTATTAGGTTGTACATCTTCCCATGACTATGCAAACTTCACCTGGGAATGCTAATTGCAGCCTGTGGCACACATGTAACCATAGACTTGTTCGGCAACCTTGTGATCAGAGAGCTACGGTTCTGAATCACTTTCCTATATCGGGATGAGTCTGGCATGACCTAGGCCTGAAGTATGCTGAGTGTATGATGAGGCAAATAGGATTAAGGTATTTCCCAAGCAAGAAACGTTGTCCATAAATAAGATCCATATACTAGAAGAGCAAAGGTTTGCAAAGTGTGAGATGGGCATTACTACTGATCAAAACAGGGCATGAGTGAGCTTTTCTTTGGTCTGCCCCCTGCTTTCTGTATTTCATGACTACCAAGAGGTGAAATACTCAATCAATCAACCCTTTTTAGTTCATACAGCATTGGTAGCAATGGGACGCATCTCCTCAGTGACTGCCAATTTCTTAGTCCCATTTACCAAGCACCAAGAAAGTGAAATGGGACATGGAGACTCACAATTTTGTATATTGTCTTTTTAGTGTTCAATCTTTTAATTTTTGTAAACCGCCCAGAGAGCTCTAGGCCAGGAGGATATCGCTCACTACAAGGAAACCATATTGGATAGCATTCACAATATGATTCTGTCCCTGGTCTGAAGATTTGCTGCTGAACACAAGAATCTCTACATTTAAATATTGATTTAGTGGACATATCTTGCCTTTCTGCCACAAAAAAAATGACCTGCCCCTGAAGGCAGCTATAATTAATAATTCAAGACAACAAAATACCATACGATAAAGCAGAAGAAAGGAAGGGTGTGGCAACTCTCAATTGAATTTATTCCAAAGGCATTTCACATGGTGTCTAAATGCCAGTGGGGATAGGGAGGCAGATGAGCCTTCAAAGGGCAGGAATTTAATAGCCTGACTGCCATGACAGAGAAAGTCTTGTCCCATATACCCATGAGTTGCACTTTTGTTGGTGGAGCAGGGCCTCTGCCAAAGGTTGGAACTTATAGGCAGGTTTATGTGGAACGAGACGGATCCAATCAATATCATGGGTAGTCCTTTCCTGAGCAACGAAGCATCAAGACATCCTTCCGCCGAACTACATCTCCCACAAAGCTTCATGGAGCAAAACACTGGCACCGCACATTGCCCTCTGGGAAGCACAGTTCTGGCTCGCCATCCCGTACCCAGCTACTGAAGGAGCCACAGAGCACCACAGGGCTACAGTTCCCGTCATGCCTTGGGCTGGCACATATGGAAGTTTGTCTGCTGGTAACTGCAGCCAGCCAGACTGCGGCACAGCTCACCCAGCAGCAGCCTGGTGTGTTTTTCCCCATCTTCTTCCTCCCCTCACACCCCCAGGTGAACCAAGGAACTGACACCATGCGTGGGGAGGAGTTCGTGAACATCGCCAAGCATCTCAATAAGATAGTTGCCAAGAAAAGCACAGTGAGTGTCTCCGCCGCAAGACCGTCAGATACCTTCGAAGCTCCAGTCAGGCTTCACTCTGCTCCAAAGGTATCCAATGGTTTAAAAAATGTCCCCACTCCACAAATACAAAGCTTCGGCAGAGCTCCATCAAACCTTTGGATTTGCGGAGTCGAGCGTACAGCCCTAATCAATAGCATACTGATGACACTGGCATGGTTCAGACGACACGATAATCAATGGATGGGGGGGAAACAATCGTCAGGTGTGTTGCTTATTGTGTCATGTGGAGGGTAACACACAACGCACACACAACTGACAGTATGCTATTTTGGGCACTTAAACAAAGGAGAAAAACAACGGGTTGTTTATCCCGAACTCCATTGTTTAAAGTGTCGTATGGAGGGAACCCCCCTCTCTCCATGTACTATTCCGTTTGGTCACAGAGTTCGCCAGCCGGAGCAGTCGAAACCCCCCCAGCTGCTCTGATACAGCCGGCAGAACTTGCGGTGCATGCTGGGATATGGCTGGAGGACTGAGGGAGGTGAGAGGGAGGAGACACAGCAGCCCAGACAGGACAGCTCTTCAAATCATAGAATCATAGAATAGTAGGGTTGGAAGGGGCCTATAAGGCCATCAAAGCCAACCCCCTGCTCAGTGAAGGAATCTACCTTAAAGCATCCCTGACAGATGGTTGTCCAGCTGCCTCTTGAATGCCTCTAATGTGGGAGAGCCCACTACCTCCCTAGGTAATTGGTTCCGTTGTCTTATTGCTCTAACAGTCAGGAAGCTTTTCCTGATGTCCAGCCGGAATCTGGCTTCCTGTAACTTGAGCACATTATTCCATGTCCTGCACTCTGGGTTGATTGAGACAACATGTTGTGTGGCGGGTGCCGCTGCGGTGCCTCCAAAATAACGCATGGTCAGTACACTGTTTCCCCCTCTGTTGCCTAAAGTGTCATCCGAATTCAGCCACTTTGTAGCCCAAATCTCCAGACAACCTCCCCCGATTGGTTCATGTAGATATCAAACAACATATGGAATAATATGAATCCCTGTGGGACCCCCCTCCATAAAGTCATGAAAGAGTCGTAATTCTCAAGCACCATTGACTGAAACCTGCTTTCCAAGGAGAACTGGAACAACAGCAGCCCACTGGGAGCCTATCTACACTACTGCTTTAAAACAGTTTATAACAGTTTTAAACCAATTAATAACCGTTAGTGACCAGTTTAAAACTGTTATAAACTGTTTTAAAGCAATAGTGTAGATAGGCTCTAGGGTCCCCTCCACAAGGATTCGCTTTTGCGCCTGGTTAAGTGATTATGCGCTTCATCGCTGAAGCGCATTTACGCCTAATACCTCTGCACGAGAGGCAGGCAGGGAGAGGGGAGGGGGGAGGGGGGAGGTAGGGCAGGCGGGCGGGCGCCTGTCTCTTTAAGGCAGG